>OZ024743.1:180974081-180999081 GCA_964016885.1 Eledone cirrhosa
CTGTCAGGAGGTACGACCGGTAAATAGTTTCAGCAATGGAAAAACCAATGGAAACTTTGTTTCTTAGTACCGATGTTTCTAGTTCCATCCCATTCGATAAGCGAATGAGGCCTAGGACCTTCAGATCAATAATATGATATAAGACAACTTAGAATATAACGGAATAAGTAAAGATAACTTCGACGTATGACTGATATCTTGGGATATCAATGACAAATATAACATCTTAGGGTATTTATCTCGCTCTCATCTTGCGTTTTATTTAGTCACAATATTAGTGTGTTGTGTAACCCGCTAACCTTCTACGAGTTCATTAGCAACTCAAATTAAATTAAATCGCATAAAGAGGGCAAACCATGTTCAAATCTCTGCTAAAGAATTGTTTTCTCTCACCTGATCACATTAACCACTATTAAATTCAATATTAAATACAACAACAAAAGACATTTTTTACAGAAATCTTAATGTTACTCGTACAAGAAACTATGTTTTGTTTCTTTATTTTCTGTGTTTTGTTTTGTTCTGTTAGTTTGGTTTTGTTTTTGGATCTTTTTTTCTATTCGAAATAATTAAATTTATTTTCATTCGAAAATATTTTGACGAGAAATCTGGTTTAAGCAATTTGTATTTTGTTAGGGGGAATACCTTATTTTCTCTCCGTTTTTGTTCTTCCTTTCTTTCTTTGGCTATTTGTTTCCTTCGAAAAAATCGATCTATATGAAACACATTATGCAATTCTGGACACAGAAATATTAGTTTAAGGAAGGTTATTTATAATTATGATATTTTTTAAAGGCAACGTTAAAGATCCACTGATTTTCAGAAACGTTGACTCGTATGAATGATCTTATTAAACTGATATAAAATAAAATAGAAAAGAAAATATTTATTTTCTATCTTCTCTGTGTTGTGTGTCTGCCCCTTTTCACTTTTACGAAGAATTCATATAATATTAACACAATATTTTTACTAAATTGACTTCTTATTAATGTTGTTATTGATATTTACTGATTCTATGAGTAGAAATATAATCAAACAATATATGATCTCTACTTCCTAGATGAGATATTATATTTTCAAATTCGGATGATCGGTTTCGGAATTCTAATGAAACTCATCATCCTCTCTTTATGAGTAGGGCCGGATTTAATGGGAGAAAATGGGGTGATTGCCCCAGGCATCCCACAGTGGAGGGAGTCCCATAAGAAATGGCCGTATCAATTTATTTGGGCCCTCTTCTGAGCTGTTTAATGTTATCCCTTTGACAACATGAACTATATTTTCAACAAAAAGTATTTAATATCCTTACTGTGGAAAAATTCATCAAATGTCTGATCGTAGATTGTGACAACCCGTCCAACCCATGTCAGTGTAGAAAGTGGACATAAAATGGGGATGATTAGAGTTTTTTTTATTTAATGTCTGTATGTATATCTTTTTAATTCGAATTACTTGCGCTAAGACGACTTTGATATGTAAAATTGGGGGTTTGCTGTGTATTCTATTTTTTTTTTATGAGAGCAACCCACCACCCATCTCACACACACATGCACACAAAAAAAAGCTGAAGTGCTCCGGGTCTCCCAAGCTCTAAATCTCGCCCTGTTCATGAGTACTGCCTTTTTATGGCTCTGCGATCTCAGCTACAATCAATTGAAATACTATTAAAATGGTGCGTATTTCATCTCCCAGCAACAATGGTCGACACCGATATTCGGAACTCCACTTTTCACTGAAGGATAACTCAGATAGTTTATACAGTAGCGATCCAGATTTTTCTAAGTGATGCTGAGCGTACATTCAGAGATGGGAACATAGAAAATGTTATAGCTGGGATTTTTTTTATATTTAGCTGATATAGTAAATTAATTAAGCAGATCGACTGATTATATTGAATGTTCGATTATCTATTCCACTTATTCCATGTTTCGGCCTGTTTTTCAAAGTGTCTAGTTTACACCTAAACACCGTCTCTACATTATTCCGTTGGAAAAGACACTTTATCACCAAACAATCCAATCCATTTAGTTAGAAATAAATTATTTTTATCGTATAGTGCCAGGTCAGTCATGACTGTATATACCTAGGATCAAAAACATTTTTACCATGAACATCCCGTGTTTGGTTTTTAGTGTATCTAGCACTACATTATCCAATATGACATTCCAACATTCCTTGATTAAGGCGTCCATGTTTAACTAAAGTAGATATGGCCGCTGCTTCTAGGAAGTCGATGCGACAACGTTAAGTTTCCATAGTCGAGCTGCGTTATGTATAAGGTTTGTACTAAAGTAGAGCTTACCAGTTTAACATATCGAATCACTGTCTTTACTGTACTCATTTAGAATGTTTCTTTTAATGCAATTAGATATATTGGTCTGAATAAAGTTGCTGATAATGTAATTTAATTTTTATTTATATCATGAAAACGAAATGTTACGTAAGGTTTTATACTAATCTTTTTTCATTTATAAATACTATATATTAAAAGTGCAAATAGGGAAAATACTCTGATTTGGTAAAAGATAATAGTTTCTAAAATTAGTACATGAATACAGAACCAAAGAGATGATAGAGTTGATTAAATTAACCTCATTACTTAATTTTTGTACTTACATTATCGACTTCGTGAAGAAGGAAAGTCAAAATTGATGGGATTTTATTTAGATACTGACGACCCTCACTGCCCTATCTTCTAACTTCAGTTATATTGGTGTCAATACTGTTCTAGTTTAGGCAGAGTCAATAACACTTGTGTAGACGTGGTTTGAAACTAGTATATCTGATTTGTGTGTGGTTATTTTAACATAGTGTTCTGACATGAGTATTATTCCGTCTTTATTTGCCAAATATTTTCAAATTTTCTGAAGAATCAGTTGAGTGTCGATGGAGAGTCATATAGTGTTAAATTGCGTTCCGTATTGTAATTGTGCAGGGATTGAATTTTTTCCTCTATTATCTGGGAGAAAAGATCCGATAAATTGAGTGCTAGGGATAATTTATTGGAATTTCCTTCCTCTTCCCCGTCCTCTTCCAAGAGGACCCGTTGAGTGTAGTTGTATGATAGAAATATTATATTATTCCAAAATCTGAAAGAAAAAGTTGATTTCAATATTTGTATTAAGATGGAAGCTTCAAATATGGTAGTGCATATCATACTCATCATCATCATTATCATTATCATAATCATCATCGTAATCATTATTACTATCATCATCATCATCATCATCATTATCATCATCATCATCATCATCATCATCATTATCATCATTATCATCATCATATCGACAACATCATCATAATCATCATTGTTATCATCATGATAACGCCAACACCATCATCATCATCACCATCATACACAATATACGAAAGAAGAAATAACATGCTCAAGGCTAGAAATACATCCAACTATAATCCAACTATAATTATGTTGCGGAACATTCTCTTCCCTTCCTCTTCCTCATTATCATCATCATCATCATCAACACCACCATCATCATCATCATCATTAACATCTCCATCATTAATATCCTGACCAACCTGCTCCATCATAATCAACTTTATCATCATCATCATCATCATCAACATTATACACATCGATATCATCATCATCACCATCATCGTCATCATCATCATTATTATAATCATCAGCTGTGCCCATAGTAGCCAATTTGTCACCATCATTGATTATAAGATAAGTATCTTCGTCATCATCATCATCCTCATCATCATCATCATCACCATAATCATCATAACCATCATCATCATCAACCCTCTCACCATCATCATCACCGTCATTATCACCACTACCACCATCAACACTACCATTATCCCCACCACCATCATCCCCACTATCGTCATCAGCACGATCACCACCACTACCACCACCACCATAATCATTATCATTATATTCATTGCCACCACCATGAACCGCCAACATCACCATCAGCACCAACATTAACATCATCACCGCCATCACCAGCACCACCATCATCCTTTTCCACTATCATCATAATCATCATTATTATAACATCATCACCGGTGGATTGGCAGTATCAGTAGAGGGTCGGACGCCATACTTTCTAGCATAGTTACGTCCCTTTACGATCTGAGTTCAAATCCCGCCGAGGTTGACTTTGCCTTTCATCCTTACGGGGTCGATAAAATAAAGTACCAGTAATGCACTGGGTAATTGCTGGCCTTGTGCCTAAAGTAGAAACAATTATTATAACATCATCACAATCATCACTATTACCATCATTGCGGTCATCATCACCATCATCTATAGTTCTAGAGAAGAGCTCCAGTAAAAATAACTACAACAAGATAGGAAACCAAACGAAAGAGAAAAAAACAAAACAATGTTAGCGGCAACAATCATGTTTAATGTATTTCGACATTGTCAAGAAGAGAGAGGGAGAGAGAAACAACATTTCTACTACAACATTGAAATGATCGCTGGAGGTGACAAGATCTTAATTCAAACCTTCTAACTTTTACATTCAATTTAATTCATCTTCTGGTTGTGGTTAACTTGTGTTTCTCTTTCCTTTATCCTAGCAACCTCCAAATATAGTTGCAATCCCGAGAAATTCAATACAATTGTAAAAGAACGAACACACACAAACATACACACAGATATGCATATACACACACAAATATTTACACACACACACACAAACATACACACAGATATACACATACATACATAAACACACACGCATATATACACACACACATATACATACACATACACACACAAATATGTGTACATATATACAAAAGCAAACACACACACACACACACATATACATACACACACACACAAATATATATACATATATACACACACACGGACATGCATATATATATATATATTTATATATATATACATATATATATAATAAAATGTTACAGTATCGTAAAAGAGGATAGAAATAAGAGGTATAAAGAGGTGCGATACAGAGTATTAGATGCCAAAAGCGGGTGCGTACGTGCTCGATGCTTCAGTTATCAGGGTTAAACATTAGAGAAAGTTAATATTTAGTGTACAGGATTAAGCAGAACGGTGATAAGCAAAATAATTAATGAAAGAGTTACAAGCCGTTAAAACATATCTTTATAAGATAGTTCGGGGTTCGTCTGAGGCAGATATTAAAGGCAAAGTTTTTAATTACTATACCCTATTAGGGTAAAATAATAGTTTTACATCACTGTGTATATTAAATTTAATATACACAGTGATGTAAAACTATTATTTTACCCTAATAGGGTATATAATTAAAAACTTTGCCTTTAATATCTCTGCCTCTGACAAGCCCCGTTGGGCGAAACACATGTAAGAGCTTTATAAAGATAGATATGTTTTAACGGCTTGTAACTCTTTCATTAATTATGGTGGTGGATATAAAGCGGTGGATTGGCAGTATCGGTAGAGGGTCGGATGCCATGCTTTGAAGCATAGAGTTACCTCCCTGTATGATCTGAGTTCAAATCCCGCCGAGGTTAACTTTGCCTTTCATCCTTACGGGGTCGATAAAATATAGTACCAGTAATGCACTGGGTAATCGCTGGCCTTGTGCCAAAAGTAAAAACAATTAATTATTTTGGTATATATATATATATATATATATATATATTTATAAGGTATAGGATTATCCAAGATGTAGTGATGGTTAATTAAGATATCTACAAGCCACTCTCTCCCACTTCTCCAACCCCTGCATATCTTTCCTTCTCTCTCCTTCTTCCCTACTTTTCTCTCTTTCTGTTCCACTCTATCTTCCCCAACAACCCCACTTAAGGGTTTTTACATTGTACATTTACCATTCTGCTCTGAGGAAACAGTGGTCACAGCATTGGATATTCGAGTTCTGCAAATACTTGTGAATTTGCACGTAGCGGAACTAGGCTGCAGTACCACCGTGGAAACACTTGTAAGCACACGGAATAAATTACCTTTTTATGATGTCTACCTGTTATTATTCATTCTTTATATATATATTTATATATATATATATATATATATATATTAAAATAACAGATTAAAGTTTAAGCAAAGAATCGCTGCTTTCACCCTTAACGAACGGGATCTTCTGAAACTCTCCCTCTCTCTCTCTCTCTCTCTCTCGATATATATATATATGTATATCAACATATGTTGATTTAAAACTGCACTATTTACAAGTGTGTTTTAACCTTCATATCATGTCTCCCTATTTTATCTGACGAAAACGCAAATGTTATTGCATGATGATATTTGTTTTTGAAATGCGCATAATAAAATATATATATATATATATATATATATATATATATATATATATATATATATATATATATATATATATATATATATATATTATGACGAAAAACCAAGGTTAACAACTTACATTCATTCTTTTATTTCAACGTGATACTCTACATAGAGCTTCTACCACATTACCAAAGATAGGAGTGAAGTATTCAACAATAATCAAACGTATATATATATATATATATATGTGTGTGTGTGTGTGTGTGTGTGTGTGTGTGTGTGTGTGTGTGTGTGTGTGTGTGTGTGTGTTAGGTGTGTAACAACAGTTACAGGTAGCGCGCCGTTCGAAGCACTCGGCTGTAGGCTGCAGAGTGTAAATAGATTTAAAAGAGTTGAATTCGGTGTTGCACCATATGTACAAACTTTATTTGCTTATTACAATTGTTTCGATATCGATCAGCTCAGGATATAATATCTTTGCCCATATAAGCTCGCATATCTGACGAGATGTCGGAAGAGAGTCGGGCCCCATCACTTTGATTGTACCCTGGGCTGATCGATATCGAAACAATTGTAATATGCAAATAAAGTTCGTAGACACTGATTTGGAGTCGTTTAAATATGTATATATATATATATTAGGAATTAGTATTGGTGCTCTGAAATAGCGATGTATGAATATATGTATAGTGTACTTGATAATATACTGTATGTTTATTTTAAAATATTTTAAAGACCATTCGCCGTGAGTTTTTAAGTAGCGACATTGTCACTATTTTAAACTCATAGCGAATGGTCTTTAAAATGTATGATCTGAGTTCAAATCCCGCCGAGGTTGACTTTGCCTTTCATCCTTACGGGGTTGATAAAATAAAGTACCAGTAATGCACTGGGTAAGTGCTGGCCTTGTGCCTAAAGTAGAAACAATTATTATTATTATTATTATTATATTTGGGGAGGGTGATGTCATCCTAATATTGCCAAAAATATTAAATCACATTCACTGTTTGTTTTGTGTGTTTTACTATTTTTAGCAATACTAGAACAATATGACTCTCCCCAAATATAACAATATGACCCTCCCCAAATATAACAATATATGTTTCAACATACGATTTTCATATCAAAAACGTTGCAAAATACATATGCATACATTTACATTAATACATGTATGTATATTTTATAACCATATACACCGCTCTATACATACTTGTACACATAAATAATAACTCGTGCCCGTACGTATATAAGCACATGTATAAATACATAGACAGATATATAACAAATATGTAATGGAATATGTGAGAAATATATACTAAAAACTAATATGATAGATTGAAACGTGTCAGGATATTAAATAACAAACCTTATAAAATTCGTGATAACAATTTATATAATAATATATTCAAGGTAAAATATATAGAACTTATATTTTTTAAAATAGTATATACAACATATACAATATGTACACATATACCTATAATTGACTTATAATGTATATATCCTACATATGATTGTAATACACATATATATATATATATATGTATATATATATATATATATATATATATAAACAAAGAACAAAAAACAAAAACGAAGATGCAGTACAAATGATATTAGTATTAGTTTCACTTATACAGAAACATATTTAAGACCATCTTTTCAACAACAACCATATGCACGCACAAATGAACAGTCGTGGCATAAATTGAAGTATATGATCACACATAAATTCTGGTACTCCGTCGGTTATGACGACGAGTGTTCCAGTTGATCCGATCAATGGACAGCTCGGAGATCAGAGAGTCACTCCTATGAGAGCAAGTGGCCATATAGCCATACCAACATTGGTACGTGATACAGAGTCATTAGCGAGTGATCTGGCTGCTATTTCTAGTAGAACAATTGGGGTTTTTTTAGGCACTCCAGCATTGGGACGTGATATAATGTCATTAGAGAGTGATCTTGCTGCTATTTCTAGTAGAGCAAATCACCTTGTAGCCACTCCAACATTGTGACATTATAGGGTATCATTTAAGAGTGATCTGGCTGCTATTTCTAGTAGATCAAGCCGCTATGTAGGCATTCCAAATATGCGATATTATAGGCTGTCATTTCAGAGTCGTCTGGCTGTTATTTCTAGGAGAACAAATGACCTTATAGCTATTCCAACATTGTGACGTATTACGGAGGTATTTATTATAGTTTTGTGAAAGAGCCTATCATTTTCCTAACTAACTTTCATCCATGGCGACTAAATCTTAACTCGCGTATTTTCTTCTTATCTCTTACACACTCGTCCTCTGTAGAATTTCTGCGAATAATTTATTATGGCAATTATATTTGCCCTGTAGAAATTTCAGCTAATTAGAAAATTTGATACTGATCATTAATTAGTAATTAGTAGCAAGTTTTAATATAATATAACATTCTTATATACATATATATATATATATATGTGTGTGTGTGTGTGTGTGTGTGTGTGTGTGTGAAGGCGTATGGGTTAGTGGTTACAGCGTTGGGCTTGCAATCCTTGTGAACAAGACACTTTATTTCAGGTTACTCCAGTTTAGTCAGCTTGAGAAATGAGTTGCGACGTCACTGGTGCCGTGTTGTATCGACCATTGCCTTTCCCTTGGACAACATAGGTGACATGGATAGGGGAGACCGGTACGCATGGGCGACAGCTGGTCTTCCTCCTTGCCTGGACTTGTGCCTCGGAGGAGAAACTTTTTAAGGACCCCTACGACTGAGCTCCAGGCGTTTCGACTCCTAGATCCGAA
Organism: Eledone cirrhosa; assembly: GCA_964016885.1. Classification (NCBI taxonomy): domain Eukaryota; kingdom Metazoa; phylum Mollusca; class Cephalopoda; order Octopoda; family Eledonidae; genus Eledone; species Eledone cirrhosa. The sequence goes on from OZ024743.1 coordinate 180,983,121, forward strand.
CTCGGATCTAGCTGTCGAAGCAGCGGGAGCTCAGCCGTAGGGGTCCTGACGCTTTTCCTATATATATATATATATATATATATATATCTAAGAGTGAGAAATGGAATTTCATTTTTTCAATTTATATATATATACATATATACATATTTATATATATATACATATATACATATTTCAATTTATATATATATATATAAATCAATATATTCAAATCAACAAACAGCGAAAGACGCGTTCCGAATTGTCCGACAGACAACCTTTTCCCCCACCCCGGAAAAAAACCCCCAGTTGATGGATGTGAATCCGAAATATATAGGGACTATTAAATCTCTCCCAAGGTAACTCTCTCTCCTGTGTTGTTATTATTATTTTTACCCTTTCACTCTTCCCTTCATTCTACACATCTCACACATCTTATACACACCACGCATCTCAACGTACACCCACTTACATATCTCTCTCTCCTCCACCAGACCCTGTTACCCGGAGATTTACCCATTTGCATTGTCGAGGCTTCCAAACGACTTATAAATATATATATATATATATATATATATATATATATATATATATATATATATATATATATAAAGAATGAATAATAACAGGTAGACATCTTAAAAAGGTAATTTATTCCGTGTGCTTACAAGTGTTTCCACGGTATATATATATATATATATATATATATATAAATATATATATATATATATATATATATATAAATAAATACATTATCGGAGAAAGCTTTTAGCGATACTCCGGCCAAATTCCAACTCACTCAACAAACATTAGGAAATAAGTGAGTATATTCCCAATTAAACGTTCGGCGTGCTAACTAATTGTATTGTGTGGAAAATTGGCTGTATTATTTCAAATCCCACCGAGGTTGACTTTGTCTTTCATCCTTACGGGGTCGATAAAATAAAGTACCAGTAATGCACTGGCTAATTGCTGGCCTTGTGCCAAAAGTAGAAACGATTATTTCATATGAGACATATCGAATATATCTCTTCCCAGACGGACGTCTCGTTTCATTATAAGATTCCTACAATTTGGGTGAAATTATACCAATTTATGTAGGAGCTTGTATAAGATCAACAGATACATATTCAAGTGGGGTCTTATAATTCTTATATATATATATATATATATATATATATATATATATATATATATATATATATATATATTGGTAAACGGAATAGAAAATGCTGACAAATTGTTCACAGTTGAAAAATGGTTTAATTAGGAATAAAAGAGTATTAGTGATTGTATGGGTTAGTATTCAGTTGTGGTTTTAAGTTTTTAAGTTTTTACCGGTTGCGCATTTCTAAATGCTTTTCAAAAATAATTTTGAGATAGAGTGTCCGTGCTGTTTGCTCTGATCTGATTAGTTTTGGGAATTCTACCTGTTTTTATGTTAAAAAAGTGGCTCCAGCGTTATTTTTGTGTTGCAAAAATGCGGGAATACAGGAAAATACCACTGAGTGAACACATTGATACCTGTGCCGCCCAAAATCATCCCAACTTCAGAATCTTTCCCCTCTACAAATTTAAAGATAATGCCACCCACACCCAGCGCATCAGCAAGGAATCTTACTTCATTAACAAATACGGACCCCGTCTAAACACTTCTCCCTAAGACGAACCCACAACATACACACGTCAACAAACATACCTACATCAGCACACATCTCTACCCACATATAAACACAATGACACACGTAAACACACATGCTCTATGGTGCAATACAAAAATATATATGTGCATATATATGTATGTATATGTGTATATATATATATATATGTAGTGAATATATGTATGTGTATATATATATAGTGAATATCATTTCACACCTTTTATTGTTAAGATTTTTGATGTTCTATTAAGAGAACCGATTTTACTGAAAAAATCGAATAATGTACACCATTTTACCAGGGGGAAAAAAATACTGGTCCACCCACACACACACACACACACATATATATACACAAACACATACACACGCGTACATCAACATACAAAGAGACTTATACACACACACACACACACACACACACGCACTTCTCCGTATAAGACAAAAGCTGAAAAATATCTTTTTCTTACTGACCATCGAATTACTCTGCTATACACACACCACACACACACACACACACACTTATCTTAATAGCCATTTGACACACATCGCTGCTGGCCATTGTCGCAGCATCGAACACCTTACTACTACTACTACTACACACACACACACACACACACACACACACACACACACACACACACACACACACACACACACACATATTTGTTGTGAAAGAGTCATTTCTCAATCTTGGCGCAAAACCAATTTTTTATCCACATGACCTCTACCGACCAATCAAAATTGTTTTGACCAAGAATTTTTGCTGGAGCCACTTTTTTAACATAAAAACAGTCTTGGCGCAAAATCAACTTTTTACATTCACATGACCTCTACCGACCAATCAAAATTGTTTTGACCACAAGCATTTTTGCAACACAAAAATAACGCTGGAGCCACTTTTTTAACATAAAAACAGGTAGAATTCCCAAAACTAATCAGATCAAAGCAAACAGCACGGACACTCTATCTCAAAATTATTTTTGAAAGGCATTTAGAAATGCGCAACCGGTAAAAACTTAAAAACTTAAAACCACAACTGAATACTAACCCATACAATCACTAATACTCTTTTATTCCTAATTAAACCATTTTTCAACTGTGAACAATTTGTCAGCATTTTCTATTCCGTTTACCAATATATAATAACTTGTGTGTTACACCTCTATTCTTTTAACTATATATATATATATATATATGTACATTGTATCTAGCAGCTCAAGCAGCTATATGAAGACTGAATCATTGGCTTGATCAATCAACATATTTTGATTCCTTCAGCAGTATATTACAAGAACGTCAACTTTAACTGGGGGACACCAAAAGATGTGGGCGATGTATGTTGTTACGTCGACATTATTTCCCCCCACACCACACTACCGTCATCACAAAAGAACAAAAGCATAATATAAAATTAAAAGGAAACGGATTCTTTTTTTCTAGAAATTTCTATTTCATCCTTTAATCATGAACGTAAAAAACAATTAAAACAAAATAGAAATAAAGTACATCATTTATATTATTGATTGATTCTATTCTTCTTTGTTTATTTTTGTGCTTGTATTTCTAATTGGTGTTCTTGATATTGATGTTGTTGTTGTTAAGGTTGGATGTGTTTTAACCAGCGGATAACTAGTTTCTTAATTGGTTTCGTAGTATTGAAAGTGAAATAGATACAGTTGAAATAATCATACAAATAAAAAGAATGAAATAAATAGTATCATGATTGTTCCGTGTAATTATGCTTCTGTTAGGCCTTAAGTTATATATATATATGTGTGTGTGTGTGTGTGTGTGCGCGCGTGTGTGTGTACATGTGTGTATGTATGTATATATATATATATATGTATGTGTGTGTATGTATGTATATATACATATAAGTATATATATATATGTGTGTGTGTGTGTGTGTGTGTGTGTGTGTGTGTATCTATATGTACATACATAAATACATACATAAATACGCACATACATACATGATGGCTGCAACTCGATTTCGAGTAATGCCATCGCTTAATACTTAACCATGAGCATCACGGACGTGTCTTTTTAGTTCGGCTAGGGACTTGTCTATGTCCAGCAATACCGTGCATCGCAAAAAATGTCACATATCAAGCGATGCCTGTGCTTGAAGCCTTTTTAAGTGAGAAAAGGCTTTGCATGGGGCTAATCCGACTTGCTGAACATCGAATGCATTTGCCCAAAAAGAAAAACTGGTCTTCAATATCGGATGCAAATGAAGTCGCAGGTTTCATATCAGAATGACCTTCTCCTAGAGAGATGTCTTCATGAAGACTAGGAATCTCTCGCTCCACAAAAAAAGCTTTATTGGATGGCCGTTGACTCTCCTGAGTTCCTACACGTTTTGGCTGGTCTTGTTTTCATCCCGTAGGGTGTCCAAAATCACCCTCATCAACAAGCAAGCTTGGTGGCGCTGCCGGTTTAGTCACTGATGACCCGACTATGCACAAGTTGTGCTAGGTTATCTGTTACAAGTAGTACTGTAGAAAGACCTGAACTAACATACATACATATACATATATACATATATAGATATACATATATAGATATAAACATTTATGCATACAGACAACAGACACATCAATGGCGTCCCAAGTACTTGGGCTACTCGGACATGACTTGGGAACTGTCTATCAGTTCATCCGCAATGAACACCGCCACATGTACAAGTACAAGTAATATACAATGTAGAAAACATCTTAATATATGTGAAATTCAAGATATACCTTTTTATTTTTCAAAATGAATTTAGATCACGAAAATATACGGAAAACCAATGAAGTGCTCTTCATAAAGATCTTTATTCCAAAACTGAACAGAAAATTAATATCAGCAATTGCTAAATACTGTCGCCATGGTAGTTAATCTTATAACCTCCGTGCTGTTACCTAGTACTGTCAGGTCCCAAATAGAGTGGTTAGAATAAGTGGATGAGGTGGAGGAGTGGTTGGAAAATCAGTAATTCTTCTAGCGTGTCTCCATTGAGTTTTTAAAAGCCAGAACTAGTCGTTTATTGAGACCCCAACCCATCTTATTTATTTTATAACGTATGGGATTTCTAGTAATGTACTTCTTTGTCATTAGTACTTTCTTTATCGACTTCGAAAGAATGGAAGGCAAAGTTGAACTCAGATAGCAGTAAGCCAGAACGAATACCTCAAAGAATTCTATCTGACGTTCTAGCGACTGATAATTCGCCGCTTTTATCCATTTATTTCTCCCTTTCCTAATTCTACAACTACATTTTCCGTAACTTCTTTTAACTAAACATCTTTTTTTTTTAATTGTATCTCACCTAGTTACACAACTGTTTTCTAACTCATCAACATAATCAAGAAACCACTATATACAATATCATCTTCAAATTGATACTGGTTTATTTCTTCCTCCTACTATTAGTCTTTTATTTCCTTAACCTATAAACCTTCAGTCCATAAACTTTCACTTAATTAACTTTAGTTAGTTATTTTTCTTCCACTTCTTATTTATTAGCTAGCTGCTTTCTTTTCCAATATTATTCCATGACGAATTTTGCACATAAACACCAAATATACTCAAATTACACTTTATTTTTACTACCTTATCGCTTACATGGAAATTGTATATGTTCTTTCATAGATTTTCCAAAGTTATTTATTTTCTATTTGTTATTACAATAATTCTTCCTTCAAAGTTAAAAACTCATCCTTTCTTCTGTAAACTTGAACTAAGAAAATCCTGTTAAATTAAAAGTTTGTGTCACCATATATACGTTAACCTTCTTCTTTACACTTCATCCTTCATACATTATTTAACTGCACATTCCCTCCAGAGGATCCTGTCAGAAGCAACTGTCTCCAACTGATCCGGCTAGATCCCCAAGCATGAACAGACAAATTCATGTATGTTATCCAACCATCTTGCTCAGGATCTACCCGTGGGTCTTCTGCCGGCTGGTTTTGCATACCTAACAATAAAAATATAGTCAGTCACTTTCATATATATCATAGTCTTTTTCTAATCTTAGCTGTTCACGTTTATATCCCTTTTAAACATACACCACTTAAATACACGCTTTAAAATTTAATATTTAGTCTCTTCTTATTAATACATGTAATTTGTTTTCCGAGACCTATTTGTAACTTGTATATATAAAAGATAAAGTGGAACAAGTATGTGTGTGTTTGTGTGTATACATGTGTGTGTGTGTGCGCGCGCTCGCGCGCGTGTGTGTGCGTATGTGTATATGTTGGATAATGCGTATGTATATGCTTTTATTGTTGTCTACCCTCTGGTTAGCCTTTGATCGAGAATAGCTTTTGTCAAAAACATTATAATCATATCCATCAGCGAGGGGGTGATAAAAAGTTCCTGGCTTTGGGTAAAAGAAAATACAGGAGGATTAGTTATTTATGATTTTATTCAACACTTATTGCAGCGGTCCTTCAATTTATCTAAGCCCTGTAAAAAGAACTAGGAAAGTTGGGCTTCCAGCCAGGCCTCTTTAGCAATAATCAAGCCAGGAATTTTGTAGCACCATCTCGTATTTTTAAATAATGTGGGCCTTGGACTACTATGGTTAATGCTTCTCTCAGTTTCTGCAACATTTCATGTTGATTTCCCTAATTATTCTAGAAGCTCGAGCTACCATCAAAAGGTGCTTTCGTTGGTTTATCATAGTTGTGATAGACTTGATCGATCAGTCATGTGATCAAACAATTTTCAGTTCATTACCATCACGTATTTAAGACAAAAATGTGTGATTTGGTGAAAACCTGTATTAATTGCTAATCGAACAACAACATAGAGACTCCCTCATCATTTCATATATGTGACTGTGTGTGAGTGTATGACTGTATGTGAGTGTGTGTTGGAGTGTCTACAAATGTATTTTGTGTTTGTCTGTGTGATTGTGTGTAGGTGTTTGTGTGGCTATGTACGTGTTGAAAAAGTATTAACACTAAATATAGTTCATGCTTGTTTACGTTTCTTCATAATGTAGAGAAAATTGATTTTATTTTTTTATATATTTCATTCATATATTTTCTTAATTTTTATTTCATTTTATATTTGTCAATTATAAAATTGTATTTGAAAAACTATAAATGAGTTAATAAAGAAAACGAAAAACAACCAATTTTAATAGTAGAAAAGAATAATAGAGAATAAATCTATTTTTCATTTAATGAAAATAAAAAATGAAATAAATTCACTCGGGAGAAAAAGAAGACGTTAATATAAATCTCTGATTCGTCGTCCTAGTTGATGAAAGTAGGAGAGAGACATGGTAAAAAGAGAAACGAAGACTAACAATGACAAGAGTGCACCTCTGTTGGTTTCAACCATGAGTGTTCTACTTGTTCTATCAACAGAACAAACCGCTGGGAAAGTTAACGAGTAAGTGACTGAGCATTCAGCAGACTCGTGTGCCCTTAACGTAATTCTCTGGGAGAATGTGCCTGATACAATTTGTGACAAGACTGGCTGTTTGTATTATATGTACTGTCCATCCGACTGGCTTCCAAAAGACTTCCATCTCCCCACTTTCATTCACAAAGCATAGGTTGACCCAAAGCTATGATGAGTGAAACTTGAAAACAGACTTGTCAACCCTCCCCGTCCGACGGGGAGATCTCCCACCCACTTTAGGGTGAGTGAGAGATGTCTTCTCTTGTGAAAATGGGTATTGCTTTCAGTATGTAAAATCTCCCAATTTTGCCTCATTTCTCCCCGTTTGGGGGCACTTTTTTTCATAGTACTCTCCGTTTGGAAGGTCTGTGAAAATGTTGTAAAAGGTTTGGCCAAATATTAAAGTGTCTGTCTTCAACCGTTTCAATCTCATCGACCACACAATCTTTTTCAGCATGGTCACTGCCTGCACTTGGCGGTGAAAGGAGGGTGGTGGGATGTTCTTTACAATAGCCCTATCATATGTGAATGTGTAAAATGCTACATGAATATATATTTTTTATTAAAACTTGTTTTTCTTGTTTTTCTTCTTCTTCTTCTAATTATTTTATTACTTACTCTAGAGAGGGTCGTAGAGGTAGATTCATTTGGCATGACTTCCAGAGAATTCTATCAGAAGCAAAGGATCTCCAAAGGATCCGGCTGGAACCTCAAGCAAGACCGACATAACGTATATAAATTTTATCCAGCCATTTTGCTCTTGGTCTACTTCTGGGTCTCCTGAAGGTTGGCTTTGTCCATAAAATCTGTCTAGCGATTCTTTCCTTAATAAATTATATTATATTATATTATACTGTAAGATCAAACTAGGCTACTTCCTGTTATTGGTACCATTTAAACCCAGTACAACCTGCTTAATGGCCGTGTGGTCGGTGACTAAACGAGCTCCCCCACCAGTCTCTGATCTGGGGACGAGAGTAAGTGGAACCCCAGCAGTACAAAAAACAAGAGCTGTTAAAAGAGTAAATGAATGCCTCAGAGTCAACGGCCATCCACCCCAGGGCTACTAAATCGACACCCCCACAAAACTCAGGTCTGGTTGTCAACAGACATCTATCCCAACTATGGGTTAAATAGCTTCACTAAACCTCAATTGGCTAAGTGTGGGGAGTAAGGTTACACACTCAGTGTTGGATTTCGACCTTGAGAGCCCGGGGCACTTCAGATTAGGGGGAGCTCTCATACACAAAAAAATGGAATATACAGAAACCTTTCCTCCCCAGTTTTATATATCAAATTTAGCTTGGCGCAAGTAATTGGAATTGAAAAGTTATACATACAGGAATTAAATTCGACAATTCTAACCATCCTAAAACTAAAAAACAAAGCTGAGGGAACAAATAAATTGTTACAGCTGTCGCTGGTGGGGCCCCCAACTGCAGAGTAGCCGATGCAATTGCCTCCTTTGTCCTACATTAAAACTGGCCCTGTACACTCTTGATCTGACCAAAACCAAACAGAAAGTGGTGGAAGTCAACGGGGAAGAGGTCCTTCCATCAGGAATGGGAAGGCTGTGGATTTGATTAGATATTAAATTATATTGTATTCTAATATATTGCTATTCATTCATTGTATTGTATCTAATAGAAGTGAATATATTGTGTGTCATATTATAAAGTAAGATCTATCGTTTGAGAAATGGCTTTCCTTTGATAGTTCAATGCATTTACAGCTTAATTGATTTCATATAGCTTTAAAAAATAACTCTTCAAAGATTTGATTTGCTTTTATAGAAGAAATCTTCAGCGACTGTATTGTTTGACGGATAAGGCTGAATAATAGAAAGATAAAATAGTTAATCTTATAGCTTTCTAACATGACATACCGAGGATCGAACAAGAAACGGTTTGAAGGTAAATGGTTAGAAGAAGAAATCCTATTATATATTAAGAAAGAGCTTTTATCTCATGAGCGTTTCCAAAACATTTAATGTCATTTTCTGAGAGTATATGGATGTTTCAAATAATGTTTCATCTCATATTGGTAGACAGACACACACACACACACACACACACACACACACACACACACACACACACACACACACAGAAAGACATACACACACACACACACACAGAAAGACATACACACACACACACACATACAGAAAGACACACAGACACACACATACAGAAAGACACACACACACATACATACACATACATACACATACATACAAACGAACGTACATACACACATATACACACACACATACACACATACACATACATGTACACACACAAACACACATATGAACACACGCACACACACATATACACAAGTACACTCGTACAACTACAAATACACATAGATACACACATACGCATACATATATATTTCATTGTATATTTATATTGATACATATGGTGGGTGTATGTATGTGTGTATTTATATACATTCAGAAATGTTTGTAGAAATATACCGATGTATAAACATACTTTTGAAGTCATATATGTATTTAGAAATGACTATCTCCTCGTCTCAGAATCGTTTTCTTTAATATATGGATATATGTGTATTTGTGGGAATGTATATATATATATATATATACACACATATCCTCTTAGCTTCGTGCGAACGAATAAAAAAAAAACACCCACACACTCACACACGTAAACACACGCTCACTTGTACAGCTTTATATACTAAATGATATTTTCTTATTTCAACTACACCTGTTTGATCACTGCCTTTTAAAACAAGATCCTCTCATACAAAACGTCAGCATAAACAGTTTTCCGAAAGATGGCGGGCGACGTGGATAGACCTGTCTTTTTTTTTTCTCTAGAAATTTTTTTTTCTACCACTACCTTCTCTCCCCAAGTATCCAAAACGTTAAGATTCTTTTCCTAGTATATCAAGCGTAAAACTATATAATATATTTCTTCATTATACTATGTTGTTTGGTTTGTTATTTCTGTTTGCCTTATATATATATACTAGCATTAAAGCCCGGCGTTGCTCGGGGTCATTAAGTTACCAAAGTTAGGTTGCACCACCCATTTTATGGCAGCACTTTTTTGTCTGCCAGGCACTGGGTGAATGAATTGCAGACCTGGAAGCAGGAGCTGAGCCAGCGGTGACAATTGTAGTTTCGCCTATGGATATTATCTCTGTGCAAAAAAGTGTTGAAATTTATTGTTTCACAGTACTTGCGCAACACGCGCGTAGACGATGCCAGCCGAACAACAGAGCTGCGATGGAGTTGTTCTGCATGGTTGTCTGTGTGTTTTCTAAATTTAAGACAGTAGGGAGGGTTGTGATATGAGGGAGAGTTAGCTGTTGTTTCTAGCAGGTTTAGTGACCTCATAGAGGATATGTGTTTTCTAAATTTAAGACAGTAGGGAGTGGTGTGATATGGGGGAGAGTTAGCTGCTGTTTCTAGCAGGTTTAGTGACCTCATAGAAGATATGTTTTCTAAATTTAAGACAGTAGGGAGGGGTGTGATATGGGGGAGAGTTAGCTGCTGTTTCTAGCAGGTTTAGTGACCTCATAGAAGATATGTTTTCTAAATTTAAGACAGTAGGGAGGGGTATGGTATGGGGGAGAGTTAGCTGCTGTTTCTAGCAGGTTTAGCGACCTAATTGAAGATATTATTGTTTATCATTATCTATAAAAGGCAGATTGTTGTTGTTGTTGTGTGTGTGCACATGTTCCATGTTTATACATTTGCACAATTTCAAACCGATTCGACTCAAAGTCTGTAAGAATCCACGTTCGTTGAGAGGTTTTAAAAAAGATTTATCGCTTGTTGTTGAATAAATGTATCTGTTGCTTTTGAATAATTGTCGTTTCGTATGAAATGTAATAATTGTTTCTACTTTTTTGGCACAAGGCCAGCAAATTACCCAGTACATTACTGGTACTTTATGTAATAATAAACGTTCTCTCTCCCTCTCCCTCTCTTCTCTCTCTTCGGCAATCACGTTGTTTAATTGCTTTAAATGTTGTTAATGAATAGTCAAATCCCGCACGTTGTTTAATTGCTTTAAATTTTTTTTTATCAATTTATGTGAGTGTGTGTTTGTATGTGTTTGTAAATAAATCATTAAGTTTGAAGCAACTAAAAGTTAGTGTGGTTATAAATCACGCACGTTGTTTAATTGCTTTAAATGTTTTTTTATCATTTGAAGTGAGTGTGTGTTTGTATGCGTTTGGAAATAAATCAGTAAGTTTGAAGTATAAAAGAGAAAGTAGCAAAATGTGTGGGTTGTAGATAGAGGAAAAACAGATGATATGAGAGAGTAAAACGGACAGTATCACCATCAAGCTTGGAAAGAGAAAGTAGCAGAAAGTATGAAGTTGTATAGATTTTGAAGGGTAATGGAAAGAGTTTAGCAGTTTAAATGAGAGAGAAAATCGTAAAATATTGAGTTTTATCTATTTTTTGCATCATTTTGTGGGTGAAATTGAAAATATTATATGTGCCTAAACGCAATCGAAGCTATTTGGAATACTGAATTGTAAATTTCAATTGAAGAAATTGTATATCGTAGATTTCTATAACAAAGGAGCATGTCCATACACTGAGCTTTCTAGATTATGATATATATATATATATATATATATATATATATATATATATATATATATATATTTGGGGGGGGTTGACAGTTGAGAGAAAAGAGTACTCAATACCGAAAGAGAATTTTAATATTCATTTCATTAACGCTAAATAGGGGAACAGGAGAATCTCCAGAGTAACATGTCTCACCATTTACCCTATATATATATATATATATATATATATATATATATATATATATATATTTATTAAAATAAATTCTTTTAATAAATATTTGCTCTACGGTTAAATTCTTTTAATAAATATTTGCTCTACGGTTCTTATATATTTGATATATATTTATCCTTATCGAGCCCTCTTTGGATTTTAGTCTTCAAATTTATTATTATTACTATATATATATATATATATATATATATATATATATATATATATATATATATATATATATATGCAGAGGTTATATTTAATTTGTTGGGATACAACAAGCTTAAAAATATTTTTATAACTAATAAAGCACTCAACAAATTATTTGAGTAAATATACAATATATTAACAAATGGAAACTATAGTGACTATCCAGGAAGCTCCAACAGTTAAGGTTGTCTTTTTTCAGGGTATGTCAATATTTATTTATAAAACTAATCTGTATTCTATTTTATCTGATGAAAGCGCACCATAATTTGTTTGGTGGCCCTTGAAATATGTATAATAAAATAAATATGGTTTTATAAATATAGTTTCCATTTGTTAATATATTGTGTGTATATATATATATATATATATATATATATATATATATATATATATATAAAATATTAAAGAAATAATGAATAAACAATTCCTTATATTAAACAAAAAAAGTTCATTATTTAACGATCGTTTCTAGGGTATATATGTGTTATAATTGGTATGCATATTCAACAGATCTATGTACAAAATTATACAAAATTATACAAATTATCAAGATTAAATATACATACCTAACACATATATACGCCGTCTTCAGAAATAATGAAGTATATTTATTGATAATAACAACAATTCAAAATATCAGTTCAAAATTGACCAATGAAAACACAAAGGGTTAAAAGCAGTTCGGTGTGTGTATATACATGTAAAATCCTTACACATATATTACAATAATGTGTGTATAATTTGTATGCGCATACTAAAAAGATGGATGCAAACACAAAATTTCAAGGTTAATATCTCTGTAAGCTTAATGCGCTGATAAGATGCACATTGATACTTATGGAGTCAAGCATATAAATATATTTTTTCATACTCACACATATCAGTATAATCACACATACATGCGCGTATATGCATAAATATACACATAACCACGAACATACAAACACACACACTCCCCCACTCACATTTATATATGTGGATATAAAATCATAAGCACATAGAAATTAAGTCACTCACATAAAACACTGGCACACACATTTCAAGATCAAGATACAGAAATTAGGTGATGACTGTCTTCTTCTTTCTAACAACCTTAGCCTTTCAGAAATCGAAAAAAACAAAAAACATATTAGAACTTTCCTTAAAGACTATTATAATCTTAATATTACTTTTGAAAAAACAAGTAAAGTAGTAAATTTCCTAGATATAACTTTAGATTTAGCTACGGGTATATACCAACCTGAAAGATCACAAATCTAACTTTAACTCTAATCCTTCTATTAGACTTATATGTCCCTCCAAATCAGATATTGGAATAATTAGCAAAAAAATTTTAGATAGAGTCATCCCACAAATAAGAAAATACGTTATTTTACCACTCTGGGAAAACACCTCCCAGGTAATTAATTGGTTTAAAAATATTAGGTGTAAATCTTCTGCTTCTTTCCTACAATTTGATATAGATAATTACTATTCTTCTATATCACCCATACTCCTGAACAAAGCATTAATATTTGCTAAAAATAGATCTAATTTAACTTCGGATGACATTAACATTATTACACATGCTAGACTAACACTTATTGAATTTCAGAATGAATACTGGACCAGAAACACATACAGTAATCTTTTTGATATTACTATGGGTTCAAGCGATTCCGCCCAAATTACTGATCTTGTGGGCCTCTTTCTCCTTTTCAACATAAATGCCTCTTTTCCCCACCTCAAAGGTGGTTTATATCGTGATGACTGTCTTCTTCTTTCTAACAACCTTAGCCTTTCAGAAATCGAAAAAAACAAAAAACATATTAGAACTTTCCTTAAAGACTATTATAATCTTAATATTACTTTTGAAAAAACAAGTAAAGTAGTAAATTTCCTAGATATAACTTTAGATTTAGCTACGGGTATATACCAACCTTACCATAAACCTAACCAAAACTTACATTACATACACTCACAATCTAATCACCCTAAATCTATCCTTAAAAACCTTGCATATAATATATCACTTAGAATTTCTAACCTTTCTTCTAACCAAGATGTATTTGATAAAAATGCGACCTTTTATAATGAAGCTCTAGATAGAAGTGGCCACAAAAATAGATTAGAGTATATACCTTCTACTAAAAATACTGAAAGCATACAGCATAATATTACCAACAAACACCAAATGAAAAGTACACACCTAAATGCCACCCACAATATACCCCAAAATACTAAATCTTCTAATATAAAGTATAGTAACCCTCAAAAAACTACTCATCATACAACTATAATAAATATTAATAATAAAACTCCTAATAAAAAAGATAAAACACCTAAATCTACAAATATAACTAAAAATAGTTGTGGTGAGATCATTAACATTAATCCTCCTAGTAAAAATCATGATACAACCTATAAAAATAATAAAAATAATAAACAACATAGAAACCGTAATAGACGAGTTACTTGGTATAATGCTCCTTTTAATTTACAAGTTAAGGATAATATTGCTAAAAAATTTTTTTATATCCTTGAGAAAAACTTCCCGCCAAACCACAAATACCATCAAATCTTAAATAGGTCTACAGTTAAATTCTCATACTCTACAACAAATAACATAAAACAAAATATAAGTGCATATAATGCATATAAATGTAAGAAAACCATAAGTATACCACCAGTACATCAAATTAACAATAATATCTCCTCAAATACAGAATTAACGAAAGGATGTAACTGTAGAAACAAAACAAACTGCCCATTAAAAGGGAATTGTCTTGTTAACAACATAGTCTATAAATGTAATGTTAAAACTAAAGATTCTATTTGCTCATATATAGGAGCTACCTCTAACAATTTTAAGACAAGGTTTAATACCCACAAACATAGTTTTAAAAATGCCGCACTGGCTAATACAACATCTCTAGCAGAAAAAATCAATAGTTATAAAAATAAGAATATAAAATATGATTTGACCTGGAGTGTGCTCAAAAGAGCCACCCCTTATCAAAATAATAGAAAGGAATGTAGATTATGTTCCCAAGAACTATTTGAAATAATGAGGTCTAAGGATATCTTATTAAATAAACGACAGGAATTAATTATATCGTGTAATCATAAACTAAAAAAAACATTTAAATATTATAAACCTAATTAATAACATTATTCTAGAAATTAATTTAATTTAAATGTTAGTTAACCTATAAATTTAATTTAATTAATATTTTATTACAGATGAGAAAATAATATGTAATCATAAATTGTGAAAAACCTTTAAATATTACTAATATATACTTAGTAATTTAATTTATAGATTAATTTTAATTTATTTAAACCTTTTATTATAATTCTTTTACAGATAAAATATAACAAAATAATATCATGTATCCAATGACGGAGAAAGAATTTTTAGTATTATAGACCTAATTAATATACATTTGGGAAATATATTTATTATTTGGTTTTAGTTTTAATCAACCTAAAACTTTAATTTTAATTTGCTTAAAATTAGTATCCTTATACAGACGAATTGCAGAATGTCATGTAATCATAGAATGGGATGTGTTTTGGATATATACCTAGTTAATATATTCTGTGCAATTTTTTGAAAAAGATATGTATATGTATATGTATATGTATATGTGTGTGTTGTGTATGTGTATCTGTATGTATGTATATGTGTGTATATATGTATGTGTGTATATATATATATATATATATATATATATGTGTGTATATGTATGTATATGTGTATGTGTATGTATATGTATATGTATGCGTATTAATTTTGATTTCTATTTGCATATAATTATATTATGCTATTGATGAAATACAATATCTGCTTTATGTATTGTGTACCTAATTAACATATACTAATTAACGTATACTATTGAAATGAATATATAATTTTTAATTTAGTTAACAT
>OZ024743.1:181004081-181009951 GCA_964016885.1 Eledone cirrhosa
AGATCGATAGGCATGTAACAAATCGATAGGCGTGTAAACCATCTACTCTTCGACCTTAAAACCAAGTGTGTCCCGAGCCCGCAGGTTCTTCAGCCTAGAGCTTATTCTGATTTCATTGGCGTTAACCAACTGGGAGTAGAAGTAGTCTCATCCCTGAACAGAAGTCTATCGTAGGGCTAACCACCAGCTGTGATGACAAGATCAAGGTGAAATGAAATGTTTTAATATAAACACAACCCACCACCTGGTTGAAGAATCGAATTCCTGAGCTTACAATCCAATCGTAAGTAATCTTGAACTGAAAATCCGAAATTACAAAATACGGCAGAGAATGAAAGTAAAGTTTCAATGAAAGGTAATCAATTATTGTTGAGACAATACAAATATTGCGAAACATTCCTGAGTTAAACATCTTCCCATCCCCTCTCTCTTTATTTCGTTGCTTTTTTTTTCTTATTTATATTTCCTTTTACCCTTTTTTGTTCTCTTTAAAATTGTGTTTTAATTTAACATCCATTTTAGGAAGAATAGTTATAAGTAGGAAATCTAAAAGTAACTGATTAAGATGGAACAAGTAAGATATAATGAAGACAAAATAATTTAATAATACATTCAAACAACAATGCCATTGTTTGTTTAGTTTCATCACTTAGATGAAACAGACCTTAGACGATCTATATTCATTACGGTGGGTAAAAAATACCTTTTCAAAATTTAGAAAATAAATTTATTTCTGAAGTAACTGAAGAGAAATTTCAGTTGTGGGTGATAAGTTCAAGTATCTTGGCGCTGTGTTCACGAGTGATGGAAGGCTGGAGGTTGAATTAAATGCAAGAATTGCAAGAGCTGGTGCAGTAATGCGCCAACTTCAGCAATCGGTAGTAATCAGAAGGGAGGTAGATGCAAAAGCCAAACTCGCTATCTTCAATTCGGAAAGAATCACTAGACACATTTTACGAACAAAACCAACCGACAGGAGACCCAGGCTTAGACTCCGAGCAAGATAGTTGACTAATATCCATGAGCTTCGTTGGTCTCTCTTTGGGGTTCCAGCCGGATCAGTTAGAGGCGGTCGCTTTTGACAGGACCCTTGGAAGGAGTGTTTGAGGACTCTTCTCCCTCTCAGGAATAAGTGACCGAAGAAGAAGAAGGGTGATAAGTGGAATGAGCTGGATCAACTGCATGATACCCAATCAGAGAACAAACATAAGGATATATAGATACATAAAACTAAACTGCAATATAGATATATTGTGGTAGAGCAGACAATACGTGTCACAAATAGTAAAGACTAAATAACAGAGATTTATGTCAGACATTAGTATCTTTCTGGAGATTTGAATAATGACTAAATATTTTCAGCTTACCAGATTAACTAGAGATTAGTATGTACACGTATATATATATATATAGATAGATAAAATGTACGCGTATATATATATATATATATACATAATACGCAATTAACATTCGTCACGAATATACATACATCTCAATGAATAGAGATCGTTAAGATATCTTATTCAGAGAAGTAAACATATAGAATATCTCATACATATCACCGACGGGTCGATAAGAGATCGTTCCCTAAGGATATATACAACCTCAAGCAACTTAAATATTAGAAGCCTGATCAAGATCCCTACCGCAAAAACAGTCTATGAATTGAAAATTAAATAAGTCAGACCACGTCAATAGCTTGAGATGGTCATCATTGTCAGATCAAATTCTTCGACTGTTCATGCAGTTTCTAAATCGAAGAATAAATCAAACGAATTAATAAATCGATATGGTCATAATTACCAGAAACAGATTCTTCTTTCCACAGACACGCGTATCTTTAATGTAGACTTGGCTGGCTCTTTAAATTACAGATACAATTCATTTTTGTCGGAGGATGCGAAACCTATGACATGATATTCTAGTCCTAATATTAGATCTATATTTTCATCCCTATCAGTAGTTTAAGTTAACATAAGCTTGGGATATCAATGAGATCTGGTTATAATTGCATATGTTCTTTCCAATCCAATCCCATCCAGGGACTTCTCGCTCCTGTTTTAGGGACCCCTCTGTGGTTGATCTCCACCGCTTTCTCTTTGATTTTGTTCATGTCAGGTGTGTTGCCGTACTCATCAAGTTTGGCCAATTGCGGATTGCTGTGGTTATTTAACCCATAGTTGGGGTGGATGGCTGTTAACTCTAACCAGTTTATCCACCCTTTTAATATCTCTTGTTGTTTGTGCTGCTGGGGTTCCACTTGCCCTCATCACCAGATCAGACCAGAGTGTGGTGGGGAAGATGGCTTGGGCTTATATGTTAGCAGCAACAGACAGAAGCCTGACTTAATCAGACCGGTGTCTGATGATGGAGCCGATCACTCGGCCATAAAGCAAGTTGTACTGGGTTTCATGGTACCAGCAACAACAGAGAGAATTCTGACATGACTATAGCACACAATACTGATAAGTCCAAGTATTTACATCTGCTCCTTATGAAGAACTATCGATGTTGACACGTAGGATAATGTATGAATGAGAATATACGCGATCAAAATTCAATTATAGTTGTCAAAATAATCGCACGCTATTTTCTTTACTCACTAAAGAAAATTTTAAGTATAAGTCTACTTATTTATTGTATGTATAATAATTTTTAAAACAAGAAATTATCTTAAAATGATAAATCACGAAAATGAAAAAGTTGAATACTCAAAGCTATAAATATATATTGTTTGCTATACATCTTTGTTAATATTTCAAAAAATAATTACTTTTTTATAATTCCTATTCCTTTTTATGATTGGAATCTTGTATCTACATATCTGTATACATGCCTGTGAATATATTCATATTCATACATATATATATATACAGGTATATGAAGCTAGTCGAAGATAATCGACACAGCCACGGTAGTTTCCTCTCTCACTTAATGATATAATTACACACACACACACATATATATATATATATATATATATATATATAGAGAGAGAGAGAGAGAGAGAGAGAACGAGAGGGGGGAAAACACAGAAAGTGTGCTTTCCTTTACAGGAATTTCAAACCACCAGCGTGAAGAGAATATAAGCTAATAGAGGCATAGGAAAAACATTAAAATTAAAAGTATAAATTAAAATGAGAAATCAACCTCATACCTCGATCACACATGTACAAACTCACCAGGAGATTGTTTTGCCATGTGGAGAGACCGATATTGTCCGCACTACTAGAGAGAGAGAGAGAGAAAACTATAGTAAACCACCTGTAGCACGTGTAGATATAAGGGAAATACGTGCGCGAGGCAGTAACCGGTGGCATGAACAGAACAAGCTGCTGGAGATGGGAGCCTATACTGTTCAATTTATGGTGCTCAACAGCAGAGAGAAATATCAAGGAGCAAATATCAAGTAAAATAACGGAACAAAGGACTCGCGTATAATCCTGTAATTAAATGAGCTCAAAGGAAAGAGTTTTCCTGGGCACTTTAAAATACAATATATAGAGGGGAAAAAACCCTCTAGTAGTGCTGACAATATCGGTCTCACCACATGCTGATGACCTACAGGGCCGAATTGGAACCCACTAAAATGGCGAAACAATCTCCTGGTGAGTTTGTACATGTGTGATCTAAGTATGAGGTTGGTTTCTCATTTTAATTTATACTTTTAATTTTAATGTTTTTCCTATGCCTCTATTAGCTTATATTCTCTTCACGCTGGTGAAATTCCTATATATATATGTATATATATATATATATATATACACATTGACTTCTACAGGACTAGAATGGTTTCATTCGTATTAAATCATCAGGAATGCTGATGATTTCATACGAATGAAATAGTTCTAGTCCTGTAGAATCCAGGTAAAGCCGCTACTTCGCCGAATTGAGAGATCACAGCTCCGATACTATGGACATATGGTTAGAATGTCTCAGCAAAGAATCACTGGAGGACACATTTTACGGGCAAAACCAACTGGTAGGAGAGCCAATGGTAGACTCCGAGCAAAATCGTTGGATAAAATCCATGAGTTTGACTGGTATTGCTTGGTGATCCAGCCGGATCAGTTGGAGACGGTTGCTTCTGACAGAATCCGCTGGAAGAAGAAGAAGAAGAAGAAGAAGAAGAAGAAGAAGAAGAAGAAGAAGAAGAAGAAGAAGAAGAAGAAGAAGAAGAAGAAGAAGAAGAAGAAGAAGAAGAAGAAGAAAATTATCACGTAATTGTTCGATTGCACGTCGTGGCATCTTGATTAAGTATAATTTACCACAGCTTCGGGTTGACCCAGGGCTTGCATTGAACTTTGATCGGTGGACTGTGCCTGTAATTCAAAACACCAGACCTGTCACACGCTGTATCCCCCTGAATTTCCTCTAGAATTACATTAAGGATATAAGTTTTTGTAGAATGCCTATCCATTTACTCGTTAATGTTCCAAATATCAAGCAGCTGAAAACTCATCATCGAAACCGACGGAGGTCTATTACTTACCTGGTTGACATTGTTTGCTGTCGATAATACCAGCATTTAGTTGCTTGAATACTAATTAATGATTATCTGAAGAATTATAAGTTTGTATTCAATCCCTGCAGGTATACTTCTCGGTAAATTATTGGGCTACCAGCCGGAATGTCTCGTAACCCCGCATCAACAGGGCGCATGATATATAACCAACATATGCAATCTTGTCGTTTATCCAATCAACTAAACAGTTTGTTTTATGCCTATACAAATATTTCTGTATGTATATACATGTGTATATTTACATATATCTAAGATTTTGTCTCAATACGTCAATGTGAATATATATTCACAATGTATATACATGTGTATATTTACATATAGCTAAGAGTTTTTCTCAATGCGTTGTTGGTCTGTGTGAATATATGTTCACAATATATATATACATGTGTATATTTACATATAGCATATAGCTTGTCTCAATGCGTTGTTGGTCTGTGCGAATATATATTCACAATATATATATACATGTGTATATTTACATATAGCCTAGATTTTGTCTCAATATGTTGTTGGTCTGTGTAAATATACATTCACAATAATCTACTTGTGCTTTATGGCCATATTTTTCTAGATATTTCTATATATCTGCTTTTCAATATATAGTTATATTAGGTTGCAGGCGCGTGACTTTGAGGTTAGGGTATTCGGCTCAGTTGTAAGTTCATGAGTCTGATTCCTGGCGGCGCGTTGTGTGTCCTTGAGCAAGACACTATATTTCACGTTGCTCCAGTCCACACAGCTGACAAAAATGTGTTGTACTTATAATTCGAAAAGCCAGCCTTTTCACATTCTGTGTTACCTTGAATCTCCCTGAGAACTACATTCAGAGTAAATGTGTCTGTGGAATGCTCAGCTACTTGCACATTACTTTTACGAGCAGGCTGTTTCGTTGATCGTATCAACTGGAACACTCGTTGTCTTAACCGGAGTACCAGTTATATTATATTAGAAGTGTGTATGTGTGTGTGTATGTATATATATATATATGTGTGTGTGTGTGTGTGTGTCTGCGTATGTATGCGTGTGTGTATGTGTGTGTGTGCGTGTGTGTGTTTGATATGTTTCTACATTCCATAGTCGTCCTCTTTCTATACAGAGTGTGAATTTATATTGGGTTTGCTATTACTGAAGTCAGAAGGATAACTGCGCCATTGTTTAAGGTATTTTGTTAGGAAAGTCACCAATAGGCTCTCTCTCTCACAATTGCTATGATTGATTGATTGTTTGATATATCAAGAGATCGATATTGACACAAGCAGCACAGCGTTATGCTCACAGCAAGGTACCTTCTATCTCATATACTGAGTGTCCCAAAAAATGTATAACCACTTCAACAGCATTCTGA
>OZ024743.1:181010151-181085151 GCA_964016885.1 Eledone cirrhosa
CTAAGAGCAGGGGAAAGAGAGAGAGGGACCGAGAGAGTGTGAGAGAGAGAGAGAGAGAGAGAGGGAGAGAGAGAGGGGAGGGAGATGGTGATGATAGAAATTTTGGAAATTCTCCTCATATCTCAACTAAGAGCAAGAGAGAGAGAGAGGGAGAGAGAGAGAGAGAGAGAGAGAGAGAGAGAGAGAGAGAGAGAGAGAGAGAGAGAGAGAGAGAGGGGGGAGGGAGATGGTGATGATAGAAATTTTGGAAATTCTCCTCATATCTCAACTAAGAGCAAGAGAGAGAGAGAGATGAGAGAAATTTTGGAAATTCTCCACATATCTGAAGAACTTAAATATGACAGTGTCGTCTGCAACAATGAAAATATTTAGGCAAAAGTCAATTTCACTTCCGTTTACAGATTTTTTTATGTTTTTCTCTTAATCCTCTGAGAGCATTTTTTATTTCCTTTTATTTCATTATCGAAATTTATTCGTCTATTTATTTGTCTATTTTAGAAACTAAGCAACTTTTTTTATATCAGACTATATCTTTTTTTTAAATGTTATCTTTGTTTCATTTTTTATTCTATTCTTTTAAAAATTCTTATTTAATTTAATTTCTTTTTTATTATTTTTTTGTTTTGGAGTGTTTTTATTTATATATTCTCAGTTTTTTTTGTGTGGGTTTGGAGGGGGGAAATACAATTTTCTTGTTTTTCGATTCGTATCACATTTGTTGTGGCTTGAAATAAAAAAAAAAATGAATAAATAAATAGATAAATTATATATATATATATATATATATATATATATATATATATATATATATATATATATAAACAAATAAATAAATAAATATATAAACAAATAAATAAATAAATATATAAACAAATAAATAAATAAATATATAAATAAATAAATAAACAAATAAATAAATAAGTTGATAAATAAACATTTATTTTCAATAATTCCTGCCACTTTATCTACTTTTTAGGGATATCAAGCAAATATTATGGGATTTTACGTTTATATTGGGTTGTCAAGTATGAAATTTGTATAAATTTGTAGAAAAAAAACAAATTTCTACAAATTTCATACTTGACTGTGTAATATGTGTGTATTTGTGTGTGTGTGTGTGTGTGTGTGTGTGTGTGTGTGTGTGTGTGTGCGCGTGTGTGTGTGTGTGTGTGTGTGTGTGTGTGTGTGTGTGTGTGTGTGTGTGTGTGTGTGTGTGTGCGCGTGCGTGTGTGTGTGTGTGTGTGTGTGCGTGTGATATCATATATGGATGTATGTAACCGCTGAATGCAATGACGATAATATACAGCTGAGCAGATGCAAAATGTAGCATTTTGGAAGCGTTGTAAAAGTCTTCGAAATCTTCAACTGAAAAGAAGACCTTAAAAGCCCCAGATGTATAGTAAAAAAGAATTCACAGATAGTAAGCCTAAATACTGGCAGGAGACCCAGGGAGACCCAGGGGTAACCCCCCGAGCAAGCTGGTTGGATAACACCCATGAGCTCGGCTGGTCTGGCTTGGGGACCCAACCAGATCAATTAGAAACGGTTGCTACTGTCAGGACCAGCTGGAAGAGGTGTTTGAGGACACTGCCCCACGTCCCTCTCAGAAATAAGTGCACAAAGAAGAAACTTCGATACTATTCTGTTAGCCTCATCCTTTATTAAAACCAAGATTGTTTGTGTTGTTCTATAATTTTTCTCAGTTCCATGTCTTATGAGTTTTCCTAATCATCATTTAACCGCATGCACAAAAGTTCCACGGGATTCTTCTAGTTCCCTTATTTTTCCTTTAATTTAGTCAATTATTCGCGTCCCCTAAAAGGATCTTTTCTGAATTTCAGACTGGAGATTATTCTCTTTATTCTTTTACCTGTTCCACCCAACTGTCTGGGAAAATTACGAGGCGCTACCACCTATGATGTTACTCATTTCAGTTTCAAATTAACATCATCTCCAGTCTGGAATTCAAAAAACATCCTTTTAGGGGACGTTTATATTCGACTAAATTAAAGGAAAAATAAGGAACTAAAAGAATCTCGTGGATTTCTTGTACATACGGTTAAAACAATCAACCTGTATAGCGTGAGCAATGGTGTCCTGGATAAATAACAACGTTTTCATTATTAAGCTAGATATTAATAGACATTTGCTAAATGATGAGAATGGATCTCCGTTGATGTCGACGATGGGTGTTCCTGTTTTTTTATCAATAGAACAGCTTACTCATAAAATTAACTTGTATATGGCTGAGTATTCCACAGTCACATATACCTTTAAGATAATTCCTAGTGATATTTTGTGTGACAGAGTGTGCAAGAAGTCTGTTCTATTCTATGACCCCTAACTCCTCATAGAGTCGTAGGGACGCCGTAGTGACATTCTTAGGTATTTATAAACCTGGTGAAGCCCATCTCCTTTCCAGGTCTGAACATAGCTGATTTCTTCCAAAGAAGGAGAGTGATAGTGATAGAGAGGAAGTGAAAAAAGATTTAGAAGAAGAATATACCACAGTACTTGACTGGTACTGTTTTATCGACCTCGCAAGGACGAAAGGAAAAGTAGACCTCAGCGGGATTTGAACTCAGGCAGATACGAGAGCCAAAAGGAATACCGCAAAGGATTCTATCCAACATTCCAGCAACCCTGCCAATTCGCCGTCTGTATAAAACGACTAACATTTTGAAATACAGATACAGTTCATCAAACGAGCTTATAAAGAGTTTTTGTTTTCTCAATCTCACTGACACGGCATTTCAATTTTTAATTAACAGCATTGACAAATATAACATTCTATGCATGTTTATGTTTCCGTATTAGGGTCTGTTTCCACATATAAATATTTCATGCTCATGCATATAACATAAATACTTATATTATACTATTGTCTGTTTAGTTATATATTTCTTCATGTATTTATCCTTTGTACTTAAAGGCTTCCAGTTCGCAAAGTTTATAGGAGTTATACATTATATATATACATATATATATATATACATATATATATATATATATATATATATATATATATATATATATATATATATATATATATATATATATATATATATATATATATATATATATATATATATATATATTTCTAAATATGTTTGTGTGTATGTATATATATAATATATATATATTTATGTATTGATATATATATATATATATATATATATATATATATATATATATATACAGTATTTTCCGTTGTATTGTAATATAAATATTACACACAGTAGATTGACAGCTCACGTAGAGTTTGCTCGACGGTTCCAGTTGTAGTTCCAAAAGTAATCCGGAGAAAAATAGAAAGATTTAAATGGATACAGTTTAGTTGAAAGGAATTTATTGACACGTGTTTCTATAACAGTTACATAACCTGAAAACAGCTGCTATCTACAAAGTTTTAGTTATGCAGACATTCAATATTTCAATGTTATTATTTACTGTCATTTCATCAGAATAATATTATTGAGGACCTATTTGGTTTTTATCGAGAATATTAGGAGGGAGGGGTGAAGTTGTTAGAAGAATAGTTGAGGGAGTGGTTTGTTGATAGCAGTGAGAATTTTTGGTGGCAGTGAGTAATTAGATTCCCATCTGTTGTTTTGACATTTTTATAGAATATATTATTGGTTATTTTTCTAAATTTATAGAAGGATTAGAGATAGTAAAGATATGCGTGGTTGGTTTTGTGTTTGCACTTAATTAACATTCAGACTTAAATTTTTCTTTCAAGTGTACGTATCCTTTCACCCACGCATTCACACACAAATATATTTGCACACCTCTACAAAATACATATACTCACATTCACATATTCATACTTACATACATATACACATGCATACATATATATATACACACATGTATTCATGTACATACATACGCGTTCATGTGTATACATTTTCATACTCAACTTATCTTTATATACACACGCATAGACACACACATATATACATACATACTCTAGTCTATGTGTACACATATACATATACATACACATCTATACACATATATATATATACACACATACATATATACATATATATATATATAAGCACTTTAATACATGAATACACTTACATCCTACTATACACATCAAACATATATATATATTTACTTATTTATATACATTTTCACATATATATACATACTTATGGACGTTTTTAGACACATTCATTATCGCATATTTGCACCTATTTTCATCAGCATATCTTTCCATTATTAGTGTGGTAATTTAAGGTTATTAATATATGTTGAGAAGAGATTGTTTTTATATTTTTCTAACTAGAATGAGGTTTATATAGTTGGGGGGATGTCCCTCTTTTATGTAATATTCGGCTTGTAGTGGGAAAAAAGGGTTTTAGTTCTGTGACGGCAGAATAATGTTCGTTCAATTCTGTTATTCAGCAATTTCTTCTTGTGTGTGATTATGTAATAAATCTCAAGATTACATAATTTGCAGAAATTTTGGCTCCTGGAAAAGCTTTGGGTTTTAGCTAATTTCTCCCATTTTAGAGTAAACTTTTGATCGCTATCCCTGAGCGTCCAAGCTTTTTCTGCTAAAGTTGTTACATTTCTTTGGCTCTGGTGTTTTATTGAGTAAGAATGCCTATATAATCGAAATTTGAACGATGTTGCCGTTGATCCCACGTAATACCACTCGTTGCCTCCGGATTTAATGGTACACTTATAAATAATATTTTTTTCCAGGCAGTTATTGCTGAGGGGGCAGTTGTCAGGATAGGTGCAGTTACAGTTGTGTACGTTGGGTTTTCTCTGGAGTAGTATTGCGGACGAACTTAGGTGTGGTTTATTTATGTTCTGTAGTGTATTGTCTACTGTTTTTTTTGTGTTTTTTGTACTTAAGTTCTTAGTGTTTTCGTTTAACCTTCTAGTATTGATCTTTTTTATGTGTTGTTCAAGGTTTAACGCTGTAGAGTATGACAGTCTTATAGTGGTTGGGTTTAGGATTTTGTGGTATTTGTGTGATGTAGGAAAATGTCTCTTAATTATTTTAAAGAAGAGTACTGGTAAATTTGTACTAATGGAACTATTGTATTCGGGGTTATACCATAAGTACTCTTTGCATCGCTTTCTATTAGTTTTGTTTGTTGGTTTACTGGTGTGCATACTACGGTAGTAAGTGTGGTTTGGTGTTGTGTTATTATATCTACCTATGTGGGATTTATTTTGGGTGTTTTGATTGTTCCCATCTATATACTCTATTTTGTTGAGGTAGCCTGCTTTACTAAGGGCGTTATCGTAGTACTCGGCGTGTTCCTTAAATACTTGTATGTTAGAAGATAGACCCGAGATTCTAAGGGAAATATTTTTAGGGATAGATTTAATTATAGAGATGGGGTGGTTAGATCCAACATTTACGTATTTGAGATTTTCATTCAATTTATGAAACGGTTTAATCAATCCAGAGTTTAAATTGAGTGTGACATCCAGGAAGTTAACTACTTTAAGGTTGTATTCATATGTTATAGTTAGTCCTATTTCGAGTAGTAGTTTTCTTATATCTTTGCGTAGTTTTTCTAGTTTTTGGTTACTTAGGTTTTTAACTAGGAGGAGAACATCGTCGCGGTATATTCCGCCGTGGAGATTGCTGAATTTTTCCTGGAGTCTAAAGGCGATAAATAACCCCACAATATCAGTTATTTCCGCCGAATCGTTAGAGCCCATTGTTATATCAAAGTTAGAGGGTCTATCTTTACGTACCCAATAACTGTTCTCAAATTTGACTATAGTTTTCCTATCTTCTAGTATAATCTTAATTTCATCGTTTGTAAGGTCAGAGTTATCCTTAGCAAACTTAATGGCTCTATTCAAAGTTTCAGGTGATATCGATGAGTAATATTCATCGATATCAAACTGGATAAACTTAGATTTATTCTTATTCCTAATGCTATTAAACCATCTTATTGCTTCTTGGGTCTTCCCCCAGAGTTTAATGTTAACCTTAGCCCTAATTTGGGGGATGATTCTATCTAAGATATATTTGCTTATTTTTACCTATATCTGATTTAGAGGGGCAGATTAATCTAATTTTAGGGTCATTATCAAAGTTTACCTTATGGTCCTTAAGATTGAAGGTGGGTACCGCCGGTAAGAGTGGTCCTGTCCTATCTTCGATTCCGAGATTTTTCACTATTTCGCATGCCTCATCATTGATGTGCTTAAGAGTTACTTCATTCGTTTTTCTATATTTTTTATGTAATTCTTTTCGAATGAAGTTGTTGTATGTAGTGCAATCCATAGTATACAGGTTTGATGTTTTGTCCGCTTTTACTACAATTCCTTTGGTGTTTTTAAGGTCGTCCAGTAGTTTTTTTATATCTTTCTGTAATTTGCTGTTGGTGCTGCGTCCTTTGAATTTAATTTTAAGGATTAAGTTCATAAGGTCCTGCTCAAATGCATCTAATAGTGGGTTGGTGGGTGGATTTTTACAAGTCCTAAAACCGAATTTGTTGTTTACACCACTTTCTAATGTTGAGTTCATACGGCTTCTATCATAGTGGAGCGTTTTCCACCTGACACGTCGAATGAATTCATTAGTTTTTTGAATCATACTCAATAAATATTCCTTTCTACCTTGGGTTGGTATGTTTTTGAGTGACATATCCAGGTAGTGTTTTTCCATTGTTGTGGTTGCGTTTGCTGTGTGGGTTGCTCGACTTTACAGGAGGTAAATATACAGTATTTTCCGTTGTATTGTAATATAAATATTACACACAGTAGATTGACAGCTCACGTAGAGTTTGCTCGACGGTTCCAGTTGTAGTTCCAAAAGTAATCCGGAGAAAAATAGAAAGATTTGAATGGATACAGTTTAGTTGAAAGGAATTTATTGACACGCGTTATACTTTGGGAGGGTCATGTTGCCAATAAGAAACACACGCACCAGTTTCTTTCACTTCAATTTATTATAATAAATTTATAAATTTATTATAATAAATTGAAGTGAAAGCAACTGGTGCGTGTGTTTCTTATTGGCAACATGACCCTCCCAAAGTATAACATTATCGGTTTCAACACACGTTTTCAGATAAAGAATCTTGCTAAACAAATTCAGAAACGAAATATATATATATATATATATATATATATATATATATATATATATATATATATATTAGATCGTTGGACCAGAAAATGTTTTACAAGATAAAAAATTTGGTTGAAAGAAAGCCGATGAAATATTTTTTTAATTCTTCAAGAAATATTCTGACTCTGACACAATGGCTTTTCTTTCTCTGATCTCATCCAAAGATCAATGATGCATAATTTGAAACTGTATACTTTGATGTCGAAGAGTAGGAGAAACTAATGTCTGGATAATTTGAGGAGTCAATCAAATTGAATATCAAAAGCCAGACGGTAAGTTAAAATAAGAAACAGAGTTTATCATACTTATTTACTACCATTGATTTATTGAAGTTTCTGGCGTTTGATATTAATCTTCAATGACATTAAATATATATATGTGTGTGTGTGTGTGTGTGTGTGTGTGTGTGTGTGTGTGTGTGTGTGTGTGTGTGTGTGTGTGTGTGTGTGTGTGTGTGTGTGTGTGTGTGTGTGTGTGTGTGTGTGTGTGTGTGTGTGTGCATGTGTGCGTGTGCGTGTGTATGTATATGTATATTTATTCATATATACATATATATATATAAAATTACAAGTGAGGAAATAATAGACAAAAATATACCTATTTTTCTTCAAAGTCCTGACTGCAGTTTCGCCTAAACCTTGATTATATATGTTCTGGCTCGTTAACTTATTACCCTGCCATAGAACCACATTGGCATACGGTTGGATAATACATGTGTCCCTATATGCATTTGTCATGTAGGGAGACATACTTTATTATTAATAATCTCCCCTAGTCGAGATAACATTTTGGTCGTTTTAACTGCTGCTATTTCTAGTGGCAGTACATTGACCTGTCCGCCCCTGCCTTCTATATATATATATATATATATATATATATATATATATATATTGTATATATATATATATATATATTGTATATATATATATGTGTGTGTGTGTGTGTATAGTTATACTTTTGGAGGGTCATGCTGCCCATAAAAGCACACGCACCTGTTGGTTTTCACTTCAATCTATTATAAATTTCGGGTGGTTGGTTCAATAACCGGATGGTTATTTATATATTGTCAAAGGTCTTTTGTCACACATTCTGTGACCTCCTCAGTCATTGATTTCTTATTTTGTGTCCCTCCTTTGTTCTATCCTAACCCTCTTGTGTTCTGAACACCGGCGATTCAGTTCGGATCTAGCAGTTGAATAGGCATGAGCTCAGCTGTCGGTATACCGAATATTTCATATTACCCACTTTACTACACCAAGTATCATTATACAATTTCTATTATATATATTACAATAGTAACTGTTATGCAACAGTGATGACCTCATCAGACAGCTACTAATTGAACAGAAATAACATGAAGAAAAAATGAAATTAAAATATATCACCAATGCTTTGAGAATGCAATACCGATGATCATCCCGGGACATATCATTAAATTGAAACAGCGGGGGTAATTTTGATTCTATATTTTCTTCGTGATCTGTTCAACTAATAGCTGTCTAATGAGGTCATAACTGTTGCACAAAAGTTATCATCGAAATATATATAACAGCAATTGTATTATGAATATACTCTGGAGTAATATATATATATATATATATATATATATATATACATGTTATATATATGTTATTTTGCCCGAGAAAATATCTATATGTGTCATTAAGCGAAGCGCACATATGATTATTTTTTCATATCCAATTGAGTTCTGAGCACGTCACTTAAATTCTTATCGGAATTCAACTACCTGCGCATGTATTGTTTTGGCGGTAGTCTTCTTCCTGCTATTTTCGAGACAGTGTGAGATTTTGTTTAGAACTGCTGGACTAACATCCTAGCAGCTCCCTCAAGCACTGATGGTGATTATCGCTAAATATTGATGTTGATTTGGTTATCAATATTAATATTATTGGGCACCCACTGAAGAATTATAAGAGCCCACTTGAATAAGTATCTGTTGATCTTATACAAGCTTCTACATAATTTGGTATAATTTCCCCTAACTTGTAGAAATCTTATAATGAAACGAGTCGTCTTGGAAGTGATATATTTGATATATCTCACATGAAATGATACAGCCAATTCTCCTCACAATACAATATAGTTAGCACCCCGAACGTTTAATTAGGAATATACTCAGGTATTTCCTAATGTTTGTTGAGTGAGTTGGAATTTGGCCGGAGTATCGCTATTAGCTTTCTCCGTTTATGTATTTATATATATATATATATATATATATATATATATATATATATATAGGAAAAAATATGACCCCGACGGCAGAGCTCAAGCCGTTTCGACGGCTATTTCTGGACTAAAATAGTCCAGAAATAACCGTCGAAACGGCTTGAGCTCTGGCGTCGGGGTCATACTTTTTCCTATTTCACACTCTACTACCCTAAGTATTGAGTACTCTGGTGCGTTATGGTCCGTCTGGTTCCTTACCACATTTCCTTTGTTTTATATATATATATATATATATATATATATATATATATATATATATATAAGTTGAATAAAATGAAAACGAAATTTCATTTCTCACTCTTAGTATGGCACTTACTTAAATGTAAGTATGTATGTATACGTACATACATATATGTATACAGACGTACAGTAGCATGCATATATATATATATATATATATATATATATATATATATATATATATATATATATATATATATATACATATATACATACAGGTACACATACATATATGCACGCATCAGTTTAGCGGACGCTTATTATAACGCCGCTTTGTTCGTTTGTAAACAAACTAAACAGCCTGAATTTATGCCATACGGTGTTAAGGCAACCACGTCACCTTTTTGTTCAACACTGACACAGGAACGATGTACTAGTTTCAAGCTTGTTAGCTATCATCAGCACCGTATACCCATCTGCCAGATAGTTGAACGTTCGAAAGTATATACTTTCCGTATGAAAATTAACGGCTGAGCAGCCTAATTTGCATATTGAGTGAGTTAAATCGGTCAGGCATACCGAAAACGATAAGTTGAAAAAAATGAAAACGATATATATATATATATATAGTGAAAACGATATATATATATATAGTGAAAAGATAACAAGGACGATTGGTTACTCTTTCATTACATTTATTGGTTGGTGACGCGCGTTTCGCCAATGATCAGTTCAAGGTTCGATCTGTATCGATCTTATCCGACTCTGTAATCTGCGGCTCGTCGGACCACAGTAAGATAGATACAGATCGAACCTTGAGCTTATCAGTGGCGAAACGCGCGTCACCAACCAATAAATATAATGAAGAAGTAACCAATCGTCCTTGTTATCTTTTCAGTATAATACACTCTCATCGAGTGCTCACTCCGGTGAATCTACAGTAACTGCAAGTTACACTCACTGGGTATATATATATATATATATATATATATATATATATATATATATATATATATATATATATATATATATACACATCCATATATGCATATATGTGTATGTATGTTTATATATATATGGGTATAGGAGTTTATTCTTATAAATATGTTTATGTATTTACTTCTACATATTTATATATGTGTATGTCAGGTCACTCTTGAGTGCTACTGGTAACATGTAAACCAGTACAACCTGTCTCATGGTCGGGTCGTCCGTCGACTAAACCAAGTTTATTTGGTGTGGAGGGTGAATTTGGACACCCTGCAGGACAAAAAACAAAACCTGACAAAGGGCGGAAGAACTGATAAGAGTCAACGGCCATCCAAAAATATGTAAATATGTATAATCACATGTACATATGTATGTGTATGTATATATGTGTGTATATGCCTGGGGTGTCAGGGAGGGGAATGTTCTTCTGTAGGGGGGTGGCTAGCCATGCCCTTTTCAGGATAGCTCGTCCTGCATTGTGTCCCACCTGACACTCAGCTCTCACCTGTGGCCCCAAGAAGCTGTAGCGTGGGACAGCGGCCACACCCTGTTAAACCGCCTTGGCTGGCGGGATGAACCAGGTTGAGGGTAGCCGGGCGGGTCTGAAACTCTCCGGTGAATTAGATAGGGGATGCCTACTCCTGCATGCGAAGACTGGACCCGGCGGAGTGAGTGGGGGAGGACAACATCGTCCCAACAGTCACCAAGGCGGCGACAGCAAGCTGCGTGGAGCGCTAGGGCACGACAAGGCACTACAGACGTCGTGGCCATCCACTGCAGCCAAGGAAGTCCCTGGTCGTGACGGTCCTCCGTACCACCGGATTCTGGCTTCTTCGGCCGAGTGAGTGGAACCGTCACTGTGCATTGGCCCTCCCACTATAAACCTTTCCCGCACAGGTTTCTTCTTTAGCGTGCACTCCTAAAGCCCTGCGTCGATTGACCTGCATGCGCAAGTCGTTCTCCTCCTGACCCTGGGATGACAGAGAAAAGCATCAACAACTGCCCCAAGCGACTCCGGTCTCTTCCCCTGTCCCCACTGTCCCCGGACCTGCAAGTCAAGGATCGGCCTCCGTTGCCACCTTCGTGTCCATGGCAGACGGGAACTAAAATAAAGATGTCATCACCGTTTACGATGGACAACCAAGATTTATATATGTGTGTGTGTGTGTGTGTGTGTGTGTGTGTGTGTGTGTGTGTGTGTGTGTGTGTGTGTGTGTGTGTGTGTGTGTGTGTGTGTGTTTGCGTTGGGGTGGAGTTTCGTATAGTTTTCTTCGTTCGTATTAAATTTCGGAGAAACGTATTGTTTATCGGCTGTTTGCCGTCTCTTTATCTTCCTATTGTATATTAACTTGTATTAAGTATATTTTTATATAGAACTAACAGTGGTACCCGGCGTTGCACGGGATAAGGTAATTTGGAACGCGGGCCGCCAACAGACCTAATTTTGGAAAAACTGCATGCCAGGACAATATGTAAAGAAAATAAACCGAATACTCTGATGGCTGGATAATCTTTAAGATTTTCCTCGATGAAGCAGGAAAAATGCAGGTTTTCACCTAATGTGGGCCCTAGGGGATCAAGAAAATGAATTCTTTTTATGTGCATAATATGCCTTGAAATTTCGGGAAAATCGGCTAGACATAACGCCTAAAAAAAGCCCTAAAAAGCTGAATAAATGAAGTTTTTCACCAATGCGGGCCCTAAGCCATACAAAAGTTGGATTTTCTTTGCTCACGGTATGAAGAAGAGACTGACTAATATGTAGTTACAATTCCAAGGAAATCGGTCTGACGTAACGCCTCAAAATACCCCTAAAAAGCTGAAAAAATGCAGTTTTTCACCTAATGCGGGCCCAGGATCAAAAAGTTCAATTTTTAATGTGCATAACACTCCCAAAACATAACGCGGGCCGCCAACAGACCCAATCGTGGGAAAACTGCATGCCTGGACAATATGTAAAGAAAATAAACCGAATGCTCTGATGCAATTAGTATTAGGTATGCTTCTCCTTCCACGTGGAGAAAATCGGCTTGGTGCTTTTGTACTTTAATAAAGTGGCATGAGTAAGCAGGACAGATGTCACCACTTATGTCAGAGGGAAGTCTGCAATGCTTGAGCAAGGCATGAGTGCAATCAAACAGCATGTGGAGCCTTCTCGAAGGAGTCCACCGCACCTTAGTAAGTAAACGCAACTGGACAAACGTTTACCAAACTGTGGGTATAATTTAACAAATTTAAAGAGGAATGGTGCAATAAAATGGGCCCCGGGGCGTGTGCCGTTCACTGGCAGCCCTAAACGAAAGGATCGCCATCAGTTATTTCAAGGGCTCTTAAAAGGGCCTTGTAAGCCGTTCACTGACACTCCAGTAAGGAGGGGTAACCATCAACAATTTCAAGTGGTGGCCCTAAAAAGGGCTATGTGAGCGTTCACTTGTAGCCCTTAATAGTGACTTTGACTGCGTTCACTGACATTTAGAGGGTGTTACGGTTGCTTCCACTGGTAGCCTTTAAAATGAATCAGAATGCGTTCGCGGCCCGTTTAACAGCCATACATTGACGCGCCGAGTGCGATGCAGACAGCCAGATATGCAGACAGATATTATAAGGGCGCGACGTCATATGTAAGTATCTATCTAAAAAGAGAAAGACTAAGAATTATAGAGAGGGGTCGCTAAATCGTCTAATGCGGTGTCTAGGGCATTGAAAAGTTGAAATTTGTTTGCTAAGAACACTCCCTGAAACATAAGTATTACATGTGTAAAGTTTGAAAACAGTTTTAGAGATTCAAACTCACACACACACAGACAGACATCCTCAGTTTTATATATATAGATTGTTGCACATTTCTTGCTAAATAGATTTCAACGGATTAGACTATAAATATTGGATTATTGAATACTGCTTCCAGCTGCTCTCCAAGATAATAACTAGCTTTGTTTCTGTCTAGCATCGTCTACCTTATTTTTATAGAAGTCATTCTCTTTGTGTGTGCATATATATATATATATAATATACACATGTATATGTATATATATATATATTATATATATATATATATATATATATATTGTTTTACTTGGGGAGGGTCATATTTGTGTAATATTGCCAGAATTAATAACAAATATATTTATATATCTATTTACATATATATTTACATATATATTTGTCTATATATATTTACATATATATATATATATTGTCTATATGTGTGTGTGTGTGTGTGTGTGTGTGTGTGTGTGTGTGTGTGTGTGTGTGTGTGTGTGTGTGTGTCTGTCTGTGTGTCTGTGTGTGTGTGTGTGTGTGTGTGTGTGTCTATTGAAGTGATAATGTCTACTTATATCACTAATAATTAATTTAAAACTAAGTATTGATGACTAATTAATACATTTCATCTTAGAAGAGGAGAAATTGAAGTCTTTATCTTGTTATTTAATCTGCTACTAGGGTGGCAAATTGGCTGAATCGGTAGAGTGTCAGACAACATGCTTTACAGCATAAAATCACGGCCCTTTACGTTCTAAATTCAAATCCCTCCCACCCACACACCCGAGACTAGCTTTGTTTTCATCCTTTCGGATGTAAAACGTTTCGAAAATAACTGTAAACAGTTAAATAACTATAAATAACAGCTTAGAAAATCGGGTAAAAGGGTTCAGCAGCGACTACTGTGAATGGGATGATGTACCGGTTGATGGCCCCAATTTCTATCTTTAAGGGCATTTTACTTTAAGGGTATTTTATTTCTAAGCTATTATTTATATCATTCAACTGGGTTCACGGTTATTTTCTGTGTTGAATACTTTCTACATTTACTGGTAATTTCACCTCACTCGACGCCGCTCCGGTGGTGTAATTTGCTTATATCTCCTTACTAAAATGTCATGTCATCTTCCCGGAACTGGTGCAGTCGGTCGATGGAGTACCACTCTAGTTGTGCCACTGATGCAGCCGGTCGTTGGAGTACCACTCTAGTTGTGCCACTGATGCAGCCAGTTGTTGGAGTACCACTCTAGTTGTGCCACTGATGCAGCCAGTTGTTGGAGTACCACTCTAGTTGTGCCACTGATGCAGCCAGTTGTTGGAGTACCACTCTAGTTGTGCCACTGATGCAGCCAGTCTTTGGAGTACCACTCTAGTTGTGCCACTGATGCAGCCAGTCTTTGGAGTACCACTCTAGTTGTCCCACTGGTGCAGTCGGTCGTTGGAGTACCACTCTAGTTGTGCCAATGGTGCAGCCAGTTGTTGGAGTACCACTCTAGTTGTGCCACTGATGCAGCCGGTCGTTGGAGTACCACTCTAGTTGTGCCACTGGTGCAGCCAGTTGTTGGAGTACCACTCTAGTTGTGCCACTGATGCAGCCAGTCTTTGGAGTACCACTCTAGTTGTGCCACTGGTGCAGTCGGTCGATGGAGTACCACTCTAGTTGTGCCACTGATGCAGCCAGTCTTTGGAGTACCACTCTAGTTGTGCCACTGATGCAGCCGGTCGTTGGAGTACCACTCTAGTTGTGCCACTGGTGCAGCCAGTTGTTGGAGTACCACTCTAGTTGTGCCACTGATGCAGCCAGTCTTTGGAGTACCACTCTAGTTGTGCCACTGGTGCAGCCAGTCGTTGGGGTGCCACTTTAGTTGTGCCATTGATGCAGTCAGTTGTGGGAGTACCACTGAAGTTGTGCCACTAATGCAGCCAGTTGTTGGAGTACCACTCTAGTTGTGCCACTGATGCAGCCAGTTGTTGGAGTACCACTCTAGTTATGTCACTGATGCAGCCTGTCGTTGGAGTACCACTCTAGTTGTGCCATTGATGCAGCCAGTTGTTGGAGTACCATTCTAGTTGTGCCATTGATGCAGCCAGTTGTTGGAGTACCACTCTAGTTGTGCCACTGATGCAGCCAGTTGTTGGAGTACCACTCTAGTTGTGCCATTGATGCAGCCAATTGTTGGAGTACCACTCTAGTTGTACCACTGATGCAGTCAGTTGTTGGAGTACCACTCTAGTTGTGCCACTGATGCAGCCAGTTGTTGGAGCACCACACTAGTTGTGCCACTGATACAGCCAGTTGTTGGACTACCACTCTAGTTGTGCCATTGATGCAGCCAGTTGTTGGGAGTACCACTCTAGTTGTGCCACTGATGCAGCCAGTTGTTGGAGTACCACTCTAGTTGTGCCACTGATGCAGCCAGTTGTTGGAGTACCACTCTAGTTGTGCCACTGATGCAGCCAGTTGTTGGAGTACCACTCTAGTTGTGTCACTGATGCAGCCAGTTGTTGGAGTACCACTCTAGTTGTGCGACTGATGCAGCCAGTTGTTGAAGTACCACTCTAGTTGTGCAACTGATGCAGTCAGTTGTTGGAGTACCACTCTAGTTGTGCCACTGATGCAGCCAGTTGTTGGAGTACCACTCTAGTTGTACCACTGATGCAGTCAGTTGTTGGAGTACCACTCTAGTTGTGCCACTGATGCAGCCAGTTGTTGGAGCACCACACTAGTTGTGCCACTGATACAGCCAGTTGTTGGACTACCACTCTAGTTGTGCCATTGATGCAGTCAGTTGTTGGAGTACCACTCTAGTTGTGCCACTGATGCAGCCAGTTGTTGGAGTACCACTCTAGTTGTGTCACTGATGCAGTCAGTTGTTGGAGTACCACTCTAGTTGTGCCACTGATGCAACCAGTTGTTGGAGTACCACTCTAGTTGTGCGACTGATGCAGCCAGTTGTTGGAGTACCATCTAGTTGTGCGACTGATGCAGCCAGTTGTTGGAGTACCACTCTAGTTGTGCAACTGATGCAGCCAGTTGTTGGAGTACCACTATAGTTGTGTCACTGATGCAGCCAGTTGTTGGAGTACCACTCTAGTTGTGCCACTGATGCAGCCAGTTGTTGGAGTACCACTCTAGTTGTGCCACTGATGCAGCCAGTTGTTGGAGTACCACTCTAGTTGTGCCACTGATGCAGCCAGTCGTTGGGTACCAGAGTAGTTGTGCCAATGATGCAGCCTGTTGTTGGAGTACCACTCTAGTTGTGCCACTGATGCAGTCAGTTGTTGGAGTACCACTCTAGTTATGCCACTGATGCAGCCTGTCGTTGGAGTACCACTCTAGTTGTGCCATTGATGCAGCCAGTTGTTGGAGTACCATTCTAGTTGTGCCATTGATGCAGCCAGTTGTTGGAGTACCACTCTAGTTGTGCCACTGATGCAGCCAGTTGTTGGAGTACCACTCTAGTTGTGCCATTGATGCAGCCAGTTGTTGGAGTACCACTCTAGTTGTACCACTGATGCAGTCAGTTGTTGGAGTACCACTCTAGTTGTGCCACTGATGCAGCCAGTTGTTGGAGCACCACACTAGTTGTGCCACTGATACAGCCAGTTGTTGGACTACCACTCTAGTTGTGCCATTGATGCAGCCAGTTGTTGGGAGTACCACTCTAGTTGTGCCA
Source organism: Eledone cirrhosa (assembly GCA_964016885.1). Lineage (NCBI taxonomy): Eukaryota > Metazoa > Mollusca > Cephalopoda > Octopoda > Eledonidae > Eledone > Eledone cirrhosa. Next base: position 181,027,129 of record OZ024743.1, read on the forward strand.
CTGATGCAGCCAGTTGTTGGAGTACCACTCTAGTTGTGCCACTGATGCAGCCAGTTGTTGGAGTACCACTCTAGTTGTGCCACTGATGCAGCCAGTTGTTGGAGTACCACTCTAGTTGTGTCACTGATGCAGCCAGTTGTTGGAGTACCACTCTAGTTGTGCGACTGATGCAGCCAGTTGTTGAAGTACCACTCTAGTTGTGCAACTGATGCAGTCAGTTGTTGGAGTACCACTCTAGTTGTGCCACTGATGCAGCCAGTTGTTGGAGTACCACTCTAGTTGTACCACTGATGCAGTCAGTTGTTGGAGTACCACTCTAGTTGTGCCACTGATGCAGCCAGTTGTTGGAGCACCACACTAGTTGTGCCACTGATACAGCCAGTTGTTGGACTACCACTCTAGTTGTGCCATTGATGCAGTCAGTTGTTGGAGTACCACTCTAGTTGTGCCACTGATGCAGCCAGTTGTTGGAGTACCACTCTAGTTGTGTCACTGATGCAGTCAGTTGTTGGAGTACCACTCTAGTTGTGCCACTGATGCAACCAGTTGTTGGAGTACCACTCTAGTTGTGCGACTGATGCAGCCAGTTGTTGGAGTACCATCTAGTTGTGCGACTGATGCAGCCAGTTGTTGGAGTACCACTCTAGTTGTGCCACTGATGCAGCCAGTTGTTGGAGTACCACTCTAGTTGTGCCACTGATGCAGCCAGTTGTTGGAGTACCACTCTAGTTGTGCCACTGATGCAGCCAGTCGTTGGGTACCAGAGTAGTTGTGCCAATGATGCAGCCTGTTGTTGGAGTACCACTCTAGTTGTGCCACTGATGCAGTCAGTTGTTGGTGTTACCACTCTAGTTCTGCCACTGATGCAGTCAGTTGTTGGAGTACCACTCTAGTTGTGCCACTGATGCAGCCAGTTGTTGGAGTACCATTCTAGTTGTGCCATTGATGCAGTCAGTTGTTGGAGTACCACTCTAATTGTGCCACTGATGCAGCAAGTTGTTGGAGTACCACTCTAGTTGTGCCACGGATGCAGCCAATTGTTGGAGTACCACTCTAGTTGTGCCACTGATGCAGCCAGTTGTTGGAGTACCACTCTAGTTGTGCCACTGATGCAGCCAGTTGCTGGAGTACCACTCTAGTTGTGCCACTGATGCAGCCAGTTGTTGGAGTACCACTCTAGTTGTGCCACTGATACAGCCAGTTGTTGGACTACCACTCTAGTTGTGCCATTGATGCAGTCAGTTGTTGGAGTACCACTCTAGTTGTGCCACTGATGCAGCCAGTTGTTGGAGTACCACTCTAGTTGTGTCACTGATGTAGTCAGTTGTTGGAGTACCACTCTAGTTGTGCCACTGATGCAACCAGTTATTGGAGTACCACTCTAGTTGTGCGACTGATGCAGCCAGTTGTTGGAGTACCATCTAGTTGTGCGACTGATGCAGCCAGTTGTTGGAGTACCACTCTAGTTGTGCAACTGATGCAGCCAGTTGTTGGAGTACCACTATAGTTGTGTCACTGATGCAGCCAGTTGTTGGAGTACCACTCTAGTTGTGCCACTGATGCAGCCAGTTGTTGGAGTACCACTCTAGTTGTGCCACTGATGCAGCCAGTTGTTGGAGTAACACTCTAGTTGTGCCACTGATGCAGCCAGTCGTTGGGTACCAGAGTAGTTGTGCCAATGATGCAGCCTGTTGTTGGAGTACCACTCTAGTTGTGCCACTGATGCAGTCAGTTGTTGGTGTTACCACTCTAGTTCTGCCACTGATGCAGTCAGTTGTTGGAGTACCACTCTAGTTGTGCCACTGATGCAGCCAGTTGTTGGAGTACCATTCTAGTTGTGCCATTGATGCAGTCAGTTGTTGGAGTACCACTCTAATTGTGCCACTGATGCAGCAAGTTGTTGGAGTACCACTCTAGTTGTGCCACGGATGCAGCCAATTGTTGGAGTACCACTCTAGTTGTGCCACTGATGCAGCCAGTTGTTGGAGTACCACTCTAGTTGTGCCACTGATGCAGCCAGTTGCTGGAGTACCACTCTAGTTGTGCCACTGATGCAGCCAGTTGTTGGAGTACCACTCTAGTTGTGCCACTGATGCTGCCAGTTGTTGGAGTACGACTCTAGTTGTGCCACTAATGCAGCCAGTTGTTGGAGTACCCCTCTAGTTGTGCCACTGATGCAGCCAGTCTTTGGGTACCACTCTAGTTGTGCCAGTGATACTGCCAGTTGTTGGAATACCTACTCTAGTTGTGCCACAGATTTAGCCAGTTGTTGGTGTACCACTCTAGTTGTGCCACTGATGCAGCCAGTTGTTGGAGTACCACTCTAGTTGTGTCACTGATACAGCCAGTTGTTGGAGTACCACTCTAGTTGTGCCACGGAGGCAGCCAGTTGTTGTAGTACCACTGTAGTTGTGCCATTGATGCAGTCAGTTGTTGGAGTACCACTCTAGTTGTGTCACTGATGCAGCCAGTTGTTGGCGTACCACTCTAGTTGTGTCACTGATACAGCCAGTTGTTGGAGTCACCACTCTAGTTGTGTCACTGATGCCCCCAGTTGTTGGATTACCACTCTAGTTGTGCCACTGATGTAGCCAGTTGTTGGAGTACCACTCTAGTTGTGCCACTGATGCAGCCAGTTGTTGGAGTGCCACTCTAGTTGTGTCACTGATGTAGCCAGTTGTTTGAGTACCACTCGAGTTGTGTCACTGATGCACCCAGTTGTTGGATTACCACTCTAGTTGTGCCACTGATACAGCCAGTTGTTGGAGTACCACTCTACTTGTGTCACTGATACAGCCATTTGTTGGAGTACCACTCTAGTTGTGCCACTGATGCAGCCAGTTGTTGGAGTACCACTCTAGTTGTGCACTGATACAGCCAGTTGTTGGAGTACCACTCTAGTTGTGCCACTGATGCAGCCAGTTGTTGGAGTACCACTCTAGTTGTGTCACTGAAGCAGCCAGTCGTTGGGTACCACTCTAGTCGTGCCACTGATGCAGTCTGTTGTTGGAGTACTATTCAAGTTGTGCCACTAATGCAGTCAGTTGTTGGAGTACCACTCTAGTTGTGCCACTGATGCAGTCAGTTGTTGGAGTACCACTCTAGTTGTGCCACTGATGCAGCCAGTTGTTGGAGTACCACTCTAGTTATGTCACTGATGCAGCCAGTTGTTGGAGTACCACTCTAGTTGTGCCACTGATGCAGCCAGTCTTTGGGTACCACTCTAGTTGTGCCACTGATACAGCCAGTTGTTGGAGTACCACTCTAGTTGTGCAACTGATGCAGCCAGTTGTTGGAATACCACTCTAGTTGTGCCACAGATGTAGCCAGTTGTTGGAGTACCACTCTAGTTGTGCCACTGATGCAGCCAGTTGTTGGAGTACCACTCTAGTTGTGCAACTGATGCAGCCTGTTGTTGGAGCACCACTCTAGTTGTGCCACTGATGCAGTCAATTGTTGGAGTACCACTCTAGTTGTGCCACAAATGCACTCAGTCGTTGGAGTACCACTCTAGTTGTGCAACTGATGCAGCCATTTGTTGGAGTACCACTCTAGTTGTGCAATTGATGCAGTCAGTTGTTGCAGTACCACTCTAATTGTGCCACTGATGCAGCCAGTTGTTGGAGTACCACTCTAGTTGTGCCACTGATGCAGCCAGTTGTTGGAGTACCACTCTAGTTGTGTCACTGATGCAGCCAGTTGTTGGAGTACCCCTCTAGTTGTGCCACTGATGCAGCCAGTTGTTGCAGTACCACTCTAGTTGTGCCACTGATGCAGCCAGTTGTTGGAGTACCACTCTAGTTGTGTCACTCATGCAGTCAGTTGTTGGAGTACCACTCTAGTTGTGCCTATGATGCAGCCAGTTGTTGGAGTACCACTCTAGTTGTGCCACTGATGCAGCCAGTTGTTGGAGTACAACTCTAATTGTGCCACTGATGCAGCCAGTTGTTGGAGTACCACTCTAGTTGTGTCACTGATGCAGTCAGTTGTTGGAGTACCACTCTAGTTGTGCCACTGGTGCAGCCAGTTGTTGGAGTACCACTCTAGTTGTGTCACTGATGTAGCCAGTTGTTGCAGTACCACTCTAGTTGTGCCACTGAAGCAGCCAGTTGTTGGAGTACCACTCTAGTTGTGTCACTCATGCAGTCAGTTGTTGGAGTACCACTCTAGTTGTGCCTATGATGCAGCCAGTTGTTGGAGTACCACTCTAGTTGTGCCACTCATGCAGTCAGTTTTTGGAGTACCACTCTAATTGTGTCACTGATGCAGCCAGTTGTTGGAGTACCACTCTAGTTGTGCCACTGATGCAGCCAGTCTTTGGGTACCACTCTAGTTGTGCCACTGATGCTGCCAGTTGTTCGAGTACCACTCTAGTTGTGCCACTGATGCAGTCAGTTGTTCGAGTACCACTCTAGTTGTGTCACTGATACAGCCAGTTGTTGGAGTACCACTCTAGTTGTGCCACTGAGGCAGCAAGTTGTTGGAGTACCACTCTAGTTATGAAACTGATGCAGCCAGTTGTTGGAGTACCACTCTAGTTGTGCCACTGATGCAGGCAGTTGTTGGAGTACCACTCTAGTTGTGCCACTGATGCAGCCAGTTGTTGGAGTACCACTCTAGTTGTGCCACTGATGCAGCCAGTTTTTGGAGTACCACTCTAGTTGTGCCACTCATGCAGTCAGTTGTTGGAGTACCACTCTAGTTGTGCCACTGATGCCGCCAGTTGTTGGAGTACCACTCTAGTTGTGTCACTGATGCAGCCAGTTGTTGGAGTACCACTCTAGTTGTGTCACTGATGCAGCCAGTTGTTGGAGTACCACTCTAGTTGTGTCACTGATGCAGCCAGTCTTTGGGTACCACTCGAGTTGTGCCACTGATACGGCCAGTTGTTGCAATACCACTCTAGTTGTGCCACAGATGTAGCCAGTTGTTGGAGTACCCCTCTAGTTGTGCCACTGATGCAGCCAGTTGTTGGAGTACCCCTCAAGTTGTGCAACTGATGCAGCCTATTGTTGGAGCACCACTCTAGTTGTGCCACTGATGCAGTCAATTGTTGGAGTACCACTCTAGTTGTGCCACAAATGCACTCAGTTGTTGGAGTACCACTCTAGTTGTGCAACTGATGCAGCCATTTGTTGGAGTACCACTCTAGTTGTGCAATTGATGCAGTCAGTTGTTGCAGTACCACTCTAATTGTGCCACTGATGCAGCCAGTTGTTGGAGTACCACTCTAGTTGTGCCACTGATGCAGGCAGTTGTTGGAGTACCACTCTAATTGTGTCACTGATGCAGCCAGTTGTTGGAGTACCACTCTAGTTGTGCCACTGATGCAGTCAGTTGTTGGAGTACCACTCTAGTTGTGCCACTGATGCAGCCAGTTGTTGGAGTACCACTCTAGTTGTGTCACTGATGCAGCCAGTTGTTGGAGTACCACTCTAGTTGTGTCACTGATGCAGCCAGTTGTTGGAGTACCACTCTAGTTGTGCCACTGATGCAGCCAGCTGTTTCAGTACCACTCTAGTTGTGCCACTGATGCAGCCAGTTGTTGCAGTACCACTCTAGTTGTGTCACAGATGCAGCCAGTTGTTGGAGTACCACTCTAGTTGTGTCACTGATGCCTGCCAGTTGTTGGAGTACCACTCTAGTTGTGCCACTGATGCAGCCAGTTGTTGGAGTACCACTCTAGTTGTGTCACTCATGCAGTCCGTTGTTGGAGTACCACTCTAGTTGTGCCTATGATGCAGCCAGTTGTTGGAGTACCACTCTAGTTGTGCCACTGATGCAGCCAGTTGTTGGAGTACAACTCTAATTGTGCCACTGATGCAGCCAGTTGTTGGAGTACCACTCTAGTTGTGCCACTGATGCAGTCAGTTATTGCAGTACCACTCTAGTTGTATCACTGATGCAGCCAGTTGTTGGAGTACCACTCTAGTTGTGTCACTGATGAAGCCAGTTGTTGCAGTACCACTCTAGTTGTGCCACTGATGCAGCCAGTTGTTGGAGTACCACTCTAGTTGTATCACTCATGCAGTCAGTTGTTGGAGTACCACTCTAGTTGTGCCTATGATGCAGCCAGTTGTTGGAGTACCACTCTAGTTGTGCCCCTCATGCAGTCAGTTTTTGGAGTACCACTCTAATTGAGTCACTGATGCAGCCAGTTGTTGGAGTACCACTCTAGTTGTGCCACTGATGCAGCCAGTCTTTGGGTACCACTCTAGCTGTGCCACTGATGCAGTCAGTTGTTCGAGTACCACTCTAGTTGTGTCACTGATACAGCCAGTTGTTGGAGTACCACTCTAGTTGTGCCACTGACGCAGCAAGTTGTTGGAGTACCACTCTAGTTATGAAACTGATGCAGCCAGTTGTTGGAGTACCACTCTAGTTGTGCCACTGATGCAGCCAGTTGTTGGAGTACCACTCTAGTTGTGCCACTGATGCAGCCAGTTGTTGGAGTACCAATCTAGTTGTGCCACTGATGCAGCCAGTTTTTGGAGTACCACTCTAGTTGTGCCACTCATGCAGTCAGTTGTTGGAGTACCACTCTAGTTGTGCCACTGATGCAGCCAGTTGTTGGAGTACCACTCTAGATGTGTCACTGAAGCAGCCAGTCGTTGGGTACCATTCTAGTCGTGCCACTGATGCAGCCTGTTGTTGGAGTACCATTCAAGTTGTGCCACTGATGCAGTCAGTTGTTGGAGTACCACTCTAGTTGTGCCTCTGATGCAGCCAGTTGTTGGAGTACCACTCTAGTTGTGCCACTGATGCAATCAGTTGCTGGAGTACCATTCTAATTGTGCAACTGCTGCAGCCAGTTGTTTGAGTACCACTCTAGTTGTGCCACTGATGCAGCCAGTTGTTGGAGTACCACTCTAGTTGTGCCACTGATGCAGCCAGTTGTTGGAGTACCACTCTAGTTGTGCCACTGATGCAGCCAGGTGTTACAGTACCACTCTTATTGTGTCAATGATGCAGCCAGCTGTTGGAGTACCACTCTAGTTGTGTCACTGATGCAGCCAGTCTTTGGGTACCACTCTAGTTGTGCCACTGATACAGCCAGTTGTTGGAATACCACTCTAGTTGTGTCACTGATGCAGCCATTTGTTGGAGTACCACTTTAGTTGTACCACTGATGCAGCCAGTTGTTGAAGTACCACTCTAGATGTGCCACTGATGCAGCCAGTCGTTGGGTACCACACTAGTTGTTCCACTGATGCAGCCTGTTGTTGGAGCACCACTCTAGTTGTGCCACTGATGCAGTCAATTGTTGGAGTACCACTCTAGTTGTGCCACAAATGCACTCAGTTGTTGGAGTACCACTCTAGTTGTGCAACTGATGCAGCCATTTGTTGGAGTACCACTCTAGTTGTGCCATTGATGCAGTCAGTTGTTGGAGTACCACTCTAGTTGTGCCACTGATGCAGCCAGTTGTTGGAGTACCACTCTAGTTGTGTCACTGATGCAGCCAGTTGTTGGAGTACCACTCTAGTTGTGCCACTGATGCAGCCAGTTGTTAGAGTACCACTCTAGTTATGCCACTGATGCAGCCAGTTGTTGGAGTACCACTCTAGTTGTGCAACTGATACAGCCAGTCTTTGGGTACCACTCTAGTTGTGCCACTCATGCAGTCAGTTGTTGGAGTACCACTCTAGTTGTGCCACTGATGCCGCCAGTTGTTGGAGTACCACTCTAGTTGTGTCACTGATGCAGCCAGTTGTTGGAGTACCACTCTAGTTGTGTCACTGATGCAGCCAGTTGTTGGAGTACCACTCTAGTTGTGTCACTGATGCAGCCAGTCTTTGGGTACCACTCGAGTTGTGCCACTGATACGGCCAGTTGTTGCAATACCACTCTAGTTGTGCCACAGATGTAGCCAGTTGTTGGAGTACCCCTCTAGTTGTGCCACTGATGCAGCCAGTTGTTGGAGTACCCCTCTAGTTGTGCAATTGATGCAGCCTGTTGTTGGAGCACCACTCTAGTTGTGCCACTGATGCAGTCAATTGTTGGAGTACCACTCTAGTTGTGCCACAAATGCACTCAGTTGTTGGAGTACCACTCTAGTTGTGCAACTGATGCAGCCATTTGTTGGAGTACCACTCTAGTTGTGCAATTGATGCAGTCAGTTGTTGCAGTACCACTCTAATTGTGCCACTGATGCAGCCAGTTGTTGGAGTACCACTCTAGTTGTGCCACTGATGCAGTCAGTTGTTCGAGTACCACTCTAGTTGTGTCACTGATACAGCCAGTTGTTGGAGTACCACTCTAGTTGTGCCACTGAGGCAGCAAGTTGTTGGAGTACCACTCTAGTTATGAAACTGATGCAGCCAGTTGTTGGAGTACCACTCTAGTTGTGCCACTGATGCAGCCAGTTTTTGGAGTACCACTCTAGTTGTGCCACTGATGCAGTCAGTTGTTGGAGTACCACTCTAGTTGTGCCACTGATGCAGCCAGTTGTTGGAGTACCACTCTAGTTGTGTCACTGATGCAGCCAGTTGTTGGAGTACCACTCTAGTTGTGTCACTGATGCAGCCAGTTTTTGGAGTACCACTCTAGTTGTGCCACTGATGCAGCCAGCTGTTTCAGTACCACTCTAGTTGTGCCACTGATGCAGCCAGTTGTTGCAGTACCACTCTAGTTGTGTCACAGATGCAGCCAGTTGTTGGAGTACCACTCTAGTTGTGTCACTGATGCAGCCAGTTGTTGGAGTACCACTCTAGTTGTGCCACTGATGCAGCCAGTTGTTTCAGTACCACTCTAGTTGTGCCACTGATGCAGCCAGTTGTTGGAGTACCACTCTAGTTGTGTCACTCATGCAGTCCGTTGTTGGAGTACCACTCTAGTTGTGCCTATGATGCAGCCAGTTGTTGGAGTACCACTCTAGTTGTGCCACTGATGCAGCCAGTTGTTGGAGTACAACTCTAATTGTGCCACTGATGCAGCCAGTTGTTGGAGTACCACTCTAGTTGTGCCACTGATGCAGTCAGTTGTTGCAGTACCACTCTAGTTGTGCCACTGATGCAGCCAGTTGTTGGAGTACCACTCTAGTTGTGTCACTGATGAAGCCAGTTGTTGCAGTACCACTCTAGTTGTGCCACTGATGCAGCCAGTTGTTGGAGTACCACTCTAGTTGTGTCACTCATGCAGTCAGTTGTTGGAGTACCACTCTAGTTGTGCCTATGATGCAGCCAGTTGTTGGAGTACCACTCTAGTTGTGCCACTCATGCAGTCAGTTTTTGGAGTACCACTCTAATTGAGTCACTGATGCAGCCAGTTGTTGGAGTACCACTCTAGTTGTGCCACTGATGCAGCCAGTCTTTGGGTACCACTCTAGTTGTGCCACTGATGCAGTCAGTTGTTCGAGTACCACTCTAGTTGTGTCACTGATACAGCCAGTTGTTGGAGTACCACTCTAGTTGTGCCACTGAGGCAGCAAGTTGTTGGAGTACCACTCTAGTTATGAAACTGATGCAGCCAGTTGTTGGAGTACCACTCTAGTTGTGCCACTGATGCAGCCAGTTGTTGGAGTACCACTCTAGTTGTGCCACTGATGCAGCCAGTTGTTGGAGTACCAATCTAGTTGTGCCACTGATGCAGCCAGTTTTTGGAGTACCACTCTAGTTGTGCCACTCATGCAGTCAGTTGTTGGAGTACCACTCTAGTTGTGCCACTGATGCAGCCAGTTGTTGGAGTACCACTCTAGATGTGTCACTGAAGCAGCCAGTCGTTGGGTACCACTCTAGTCGTGCCACTGATGCAGCCTGTTGTTGGAGTACCATTCAAGTTGTGCCACTGATGCAGTCAGTTGTTGGAGTACCACTCTAGTTGTGCCACTGATGCAGCCAGTTGTTGGAGTACCACTCTAGTTGTGCCACTGATGCAATCAGTTGCTGGAGTACCACTCTAATTGTGCAACTGCTGCAGCCAGTTGTTTGAGTACCACTCTATTTGTGCCACTGATGCAGCCAGTTGTTGGAGTACCACTCTAGTTGTGCCACTGATGCAGCCAGTTGTTGGAGTACCACTCTAGTTGTGCCACTGATGCAGCCAGGTGTTACAGTACCACTCTAGTTGTGTCAATGATGCAGCCAGCTGTTGGAGTACCACTCTAGTTGTGTCACTGATGCAGCCAGTCTTTGGGTACCACTCTAGTTGTGCCACTGATACAGCCAGTTGTTGGAATACCACTCTAGTTGTGTCACTGATGCAGCCATTTGTTGGAGTACCACTTTAGTTGTACCACTGATGCAGCCAGTTGTTGAAGTACCACTCTAGATGTGCCACTGATGCAGCCAGTCGTTGGGTACCACACTAGTTGTTCCACTGATGCAGCCTGTTGTTGGAGCACCACTCTAGTTGTGCCACTGATGCAGTCAATTGTTGGAGTACCACTCTAGTTGTGCCACAAATGCACTCAGTTGTTGGAGTACCACTCTAGTTGTGCAACTGATGCAGCCAGTTGTTGGAGTACCACTCTAGTTGTGCCACTGATGCAGCCAGTTGTTGGAGTTCCACTCTAGTTGTGCCACTGATACAGCCAGTCTTTGGGTACCACTCTAGTTGTGCCACTGATACAGCCAGTTGTTGGAGTACCACTCTAGTTGTGCAACTGCTGCAGCCAGTTGCTGGAGTACCACTCTAGTTGTGTCACTGATGCAGCCAGTTGTTGGAGTACCACTCTAGTTGTGCCACTGATGCAGCCAGTTGTTGGTGTACCACTCTAGGTGTGTCACTGATGCAGCCAGTTGTTGGAGTACCACTCTAGTTGTGCCACTGATGCAGCCAGTTGTTGGAGTACCATTCTAGTTGTGCCACTGATGCAGTCAGTTGTTGGAGTACCACTCTAATTGTGCCCCTGATGCAGCCAGTTGTTGGAGTACCACTCTAGTTGTGCCACTGATACAGCCAGTCTTTGGGTACCACTCTAGTTGTGCCACTGATACAGCCAGTTGTTGGAGTACCACTCTAGTTGTGCAACTGATGCAGCCAGTTGCTGGAGTACCACTCTATTTGTGTCACTGATGCAGCCAGTTGTTGGAGTACCACTCTAGTTGTGTCACTGATGCAGCCAGTTGTTGGAGTACCACTCTAGTTGTGCGACTGATGCAGCCAGTTGTTGGAGTATCACTCTAGTTGTGCCACTGATGCAGTCAGTTGTTGGAGTACCACTCTAGTTGTGCCCCTGATGCAGCCAGTTGTTGGAGTACCACTCTAGTTGTGCCACTGATGCAGCCAGTCGTTGGGTACCACTCTAGTTGTGCCACTGATGCAGCCTGTTGTTTCAGTACCACTCTAGTTGTGCCACTGATGCAGTCAGTTGTTTGAGTACCACTCTAGTTGTGCCACAAATGCCTCTCAGTTGTTGGATTACCACTCTAGTTGTGCCACTGATAAAGCCAGTTGTTGGAGTACCACTCTAGTTGTGCCACTGATGCAGCCAATTGTTGGAGTACCACTCTAGTTGTGCCACTGATGCAGCCAGTTGTTGGAGTACAACTCTAGTTGTGCTACTGATGCAGCCAGTCGTTTTGTTCCACTCTAGTTGTGCCACTGATGCAGTCAGTTGTTGGAGTACCACTCTAGTTGTGCCACAGATGTAGCCAGTTGTTGGAGTACCACTCTAGTTGTGCCACTGATGCAGCCAGTTGTTGGAGTACCACTCTAGTTGTGCCACTGATGCAGCCAGTTGTTGGAGTACCACTCTAGTTGTGCAACTGATACAGCCAGTCTTTGGGTACCACTCTAGTTGTGCCACTCATGCAGTCAGTTGTTGGAGTACCACTCTAGTTGTGCCACTGATGCCGCCAGTTGTTGGAGTACCACTCTAGTTGTGTCACTGATGCAGCCAGTTGTTGGAGTACCACTCTAGTTGTGTCACTGATGCAGCCAGTTGTTGGAGTACCACTCTAGTTGTGTCACTGATGCAGCCAGTCTTTGGGTACCACTCGAGTTGTGCCACTGATACGGCCAGTTGTTGCAATACCACTCTAGTTGTGCCACAGATGTAGCCAGTTGTTGGAGTACCCCTCTAGTTGTGCCACTGATGCAGCCAGTTGTTGGAGTACCCCTCTAGTTGTGCAATTGATGCAGCCTGTTGTTGGAGCACCACTCTAGTTGTGCCACTGATGCAGTCAATTGTTGGAGTACCACTCTAGTTGTGCCACAAATGCACTCAGTTGTTGGAGTACCACTCTAGTTGTGCAACTGATGCAGCCATTTGTTGGAGTACCACTCTAGTTGTGCAATTGATGCAGTCAGTTGTTGCAGTACCACTCTAATTGTGCCACTGATGCAGCCAGTTGTTGGAGTACCACTCTAGTTGTGCCACTGATGCAGCCAGTTGTTGGAGTACCACTCTAGTTGTGTCACTGATGCAGCCAGTTGTTGGAGTACCACTCTAGTTGTGCCACTGATGCAGCCAGTTGTTGCAGTACCACTCTAGTTGTGCCACTGATGCAGCCAGTTGTTGGAGTACCACTCTAGTTGTGTCACTCATGCAGTCAGTTGTTGGAGTACCACTCTAGTTGTGCATATGATGCAGCCAGTTGTTGGAGTACCACTCTAGTTGTGCCACTGATGCAGTCAGTTGTTCGAGTACCACTCTAGTTGTGTCACTGATACAGCCAGTTGTTGGAGTACCACTCTAGTTGTGCCACTGAGGCAGCAAGTTGTTGGAGTACCACTCTAGTTATGAAACTGATGCAGCCAGTTGTTGGAGTACCACTCTAGTTGTGCCACTGATGCAGCCAGTTTTTGGAGTACCACTCTAGTTGTGCCACTGATGCAGTCAGTTGTTGGAGTACCACTCTAGTTGTGCCACTGATGCAGCCAGTTGTTGGAGTACCACTCTAGTTGTGTCACTGATGCAGCCAGTTGTTGGAGTACCACTCTAGTTGTGTCACTGATGCAGCCAGTTTTTGGAGTACCACTCTAGTTGTGCCACTGATGCAGCCAGCTGTTTCAGTACCACTCTAGTTGTGCCACTGATGCAGCCAGTTGTTGCAGTACCACTCTAGTTGTGTCACAGATGCAGCCAGTTGTTGGAGTACCACTCTAGTTGTGTCACTGATGCAGCCAGTTGTTGGAGTACCACTCTAGTTGTGCCACTGATGCAGCCAGTTGTTTCAGTACCACTCTAGTTGTGCCACTGATGCAGCCAGTTGTTGGAGTACCACTCTAGTTGTGTCACTCATGCAGTCCGTTGTTGGAGTACCACTCTAGTTGTGCCTATGATGCAGCCAGTTGTTGGAGTACCACTCTAGTTGTGCCACTGATGCAGCCAGTTGTTGGAGTACAACTCTAATTGTGCCACTGATGCAGCCAGTTGTTGGAGTACCACTCTAGTTGTGCCACTGATGCAGTCAGTTGTTGCAGTACCACTCTAGTTGTGCCACTGATGCAGCCAGTTGTTGGAGTACCACTCTAGTTGTGTCACTGATGAAGCCAGTTGTTGCAGTACCACTCTAGTTGTGCCACTGATGCAGCCAGTTGTTGGAGTACCACTCTAGTTGTGTCACTCATGCAGTCAGTTGTTGGAGTACCACTCTAGTTGTGCCTATGATGCAGCCAGTTGTTGGAGTACCACTCTAGTTGTGCCACTCATGCAGTCAGTTTTTGGAGTACCACTCTAATTGAGTCACTGATGCAGCCAGTTGTTGGAGTACCACTATAGTTGTGCCACTGATGCAGCCAGTCTTTGGGTACCACTCTAGTTGTGCCACTGATGCAGTCAGTTGTTCGAGTACCACTCTAGTTGTGTCACTGATACAGCCAGTTGTTGGAGTACCACTCTAGTTGTGCCACTGAGGCAGCAAGTTGTTGGAGTACCACTCTAGTTATGAAACTGATGCAGCCAGTTGTTGGAGTACCACTCTAGTTGTGCCACTGATGCAGCCAGTTGTTGGAGTACCACTCTAGTTGTGCCACTGATGCAGCCAGTTGTTGGAGTACCAATCTAGTTGTGCCACTGATGCAGCCAGTTTTTGGAGTACCACTCTAGTTGTGCCACTCATGCAGTCAGTTGTTGGAGTACCACTCTAGTTGTGCCACTGATGCAGCCAGTTGTTGGAGTACCACTCTAGATGTGTCACTGAAGCAGCCAGTCGTTGGGTACCACTCTAGTCGTGCCACTGATGCAGCCTGTTGTTGGAGTACCATTCAAGTTGTGCCACTGATGCAGTCAGTTGTTGGAGTACCACTCTAGTTGTGCCACTGATGCAGCCAGTTGTTGGAGTACCACTCTAGTTGTGCCACTGATGCAATCAGTTGCTGGAGTACCACTCTAATTGTGCAACTGCTGCAGCCAGTTGTTTGAGTACCACTCTATTTGTGCCACTGATGCAGCCAGTTGTTGGAGTACCACTCTAGTTGTGCCACTGATGCAGCCAGTTGTTGGAGTACCACTCTAGTTGTGCCACTGATGCAGCCAGGTGTTACAGTACCACTCTAGTTGTGTCAATGATGCAGCCAGCTGTTGGAGTACCACTCTAGTTGTGTCACTGATGCAGCCAGTCTTTGGGTACCACTCTAGTTGTGCCACTGATACAGCCAGTTGTTGGAATACCACTCTAGTTGTGTCACTGATGCAGCCATTTGTTGGAGTACCACTTTAGTTGTACCACTGATGCAGCCAGTTGTTGAAGTACCACTCTAGATGTGCCACTGATGCAGCCAGTCGTTGGGTACCACACTAGTTGTTCCACTGATGCAGCCTGTTGTTGGAGCACCACTCTAGTTGTGCCACTGATGCAGTCAATTGTTGGAGTACCACTCTAGTTGTGCCACAAATGCACTCAGTTGTTGGAGTACCACTCTAGTTGTGCAACTGATGCAGCCAGTTGTTGGAGTACCACTCTAGTTGTGCCACTGATGCAGCCAGTTGTTGGAGTTCCACTCTAGTTGTGCCACTGATACAGCCAGTCTTTGGGTACCACTCTAGTTGTGCCACTGATACAGCCAGTTGCTGGAGTACCACTCTAGTTGTGCAACTGCTGCAGCCAGTTGCTGGAGTACCACTCTAGTTGTGTCACTGATGCAGCCAGTTGTTGGAGTACCACTCTAGTTGTGCCACTGATGCAGCCAGTTGTTGGTGTACCACTCTAGGTGTGTCACTGATGCAGCCAGTTGTTGGAGTACCACTCTAGTTGTGCCACTGATGCAGCCAGTTGTTGGAGTACCATTCTAGTTGTGCCACTGATGCAGTCAGTTGTTGGAGTACCACTCTAATTGTGCCCCTGATGCAGCCAGTTGTTGGAGTACCACTCTAGTTGTGCCACTGATACAGCCAGTCTTTGGGTACCACTCTAGTTGTGCCACTGATACAGCCAGTTGTTGGAGTACCACTCTAGTTGTGCAACTGATGCAGCCAGTTGCTGGAGTACCACTCTATTTGTGTCACTGATGCAGCCAGTTGTTGGAGTACCACTCTAGTTGTGTCACTGATGCAGCCAGTTGTTGGAGTACCACTCTAGTTGTGCGACTGATGCAGCCAGTTGTTGGAGTATCACTCTAGTTGTGCCACTGATGCAGTCAGTTGTTGGAGTACCACTCTAGTTGTGCCCCTGATGCAGCCAGTTGTTGGAGTACCACTCTAGTTGTGCCACTGATGCAGCCAGTCGTTGGGTACCACTCTAGTTGTGCCACTGATGCAGCCTGTTGTTTCAGTACCACTCTAGTTGTGCCACTGATGCAGTCAGTTGTTTGAGTACCACTCTATTTGTGCCACAAATGCCTCTCAGTTGTTGGATTACCACTCTAGTTGTGCCACTGATAAAGCCAGTTGTTGGAGTACCACTCTAGTTGTGCCACTGATGCAGCCAATTGTTGGAGTACCACTCTAGTTGTGCCACTGATGCAGCCAGTTGTTGGAGTACAACTCTAGTTGTGCTACTGATGCAGCCAGTCGTTTTGTTCCACTCTAGTTGTGCCACTGATGCAGCCAGTTGTTGGAGTACCACTCTAGTTGTGCCACTGATGCAGTCAGTTGTTGGAGTACCACTCTAGTTGTGCCACAGATGTAGCCAGTTGTTGGAGTACCACTCTAGTTGTGCCACTGATGCAGCCAGTTGTTGGAGTACCACTCTAGTTGTGCAACTGATGCAGCCAGTTGTTGGAGTACCACTCTAGATGTGCCACTGATGCAGCCAGTCGTTGGTTACCACTCTAGTTGTTCCACTGATGCAGCGTGTTGTTGGAGCACCACTCTAGTTGTGCCACTGATGCAGTCAATTGTTGGACTACCACTCTAGTTGTGCCACAAATGCACTCAGTTGTTCGAGTACCACTCTAGTTGTGCCACTGATGCAGCCAGTTGTTGGAGTACCACTCTAGTTGTGCCACTGATGCAGCCAGTTGTTGGAGTACCACTCTAGTTGTGCCACTGATGCAGCCAGTTGTTGGAGTACCACTCTAGTTGTGCCACTGATGCAGCCAGTCTGTGGGTACCACTCTAGTTGTGCCACTGATACAGCCAGTTGTTGGAATACCACTCTAGTTTTGCCACAGATGTAGCCACTTGTAGGAGTACCACTCTAGTTGTGCCGCTGATGCAGCCAGTTGTTGGAGTACCACTCTAGTTGTGCCACTGATGCCGTCAATTGTTGGAGTACCACTCTAGTTGTGCCACAAATGCACTCAGTTGTTGGAGTACCATTCTAGTTGTGCCACTGATGCAGCCAGTTGTTGGGGTGCCACTCTAGTTGTGCCACTGATGCAGCCAGTTGTTGGAGTACCTCTCTAGTTGTGCCACTGATGCAGCCACTTGTTGGAGTACCACTCTAATTGTGCCACTGATGCAGTCAATTGTTGGAGTACCACTCTAGTTGTGCCACAAATGCACTCAGTTGTTGGAGTACCACTCTAGTTGTGCAACTGATGCAGCCAGTTGTTGGAGTACCACTCTAGTTGTGCCATTGATGCAGTCAGTTGTTGCAGTACCACTCTAATTGTGCCACTGATGCAGCCAGTTGTTGGATTACCACTCTAGTTGTGCCACTGATGCAGCCAGTTGTTGGAGTACCACTCTAGTTGTGCCACTGATGCAGCCAGTTGTTGGAGTACAACTCTAATTGTGCCACTGATGCAGCCAGTTGTTGGAGTACCACTCTAGTTGTGCCACTGATGCAGTCAGTTGTTGCAGTACCACTCTAGTTGTGCCACTGATGCAGCCAGTTGTTGGAGTACCACTCTAGTTGTGTCACTGATGAAGCCAGTTGTTGCAGTACCACTCTAGTTGTGCCACTGATGCAGCCAGTTGTTGGAGTACCACTCTAGTTGTGTCACTCATGCAGTCAGTTGTTGGAGTACCACTCTAGTTGTGCCTATGATGCAGCCAGTTGTTGGAGTACCACTCTAGTTGTGCCACTCATGCAGTCAGTTTTTGGAGTACCACTCTAATTGAGTCACTGATGCAGCCAGTTGTTGGAGTACCACTCTAGTTGTGCCACTGATGCAGCCAGTCTTTGGGTACCACTCTAGTTGTGCCACTGATGCAGCCAGTTGTTGGAGTACCACTCTAGATGTGTCACTGAAGCAGCCAGTCGTTGGGTACCACTCTAGTCGTGCCACTGATGCAGCCTGTTGTTGGAGTACCATTCAAGTTGTGCCACTGATGCAGTCAGTTGTTGGAGTACCACTCTAGTTGTGCCACTGATGCAGCCAGTTGTTGGAGTACCACTCTAGTTGTGTCACTGATACAGCCAGTTGTTGGAGTACCACTCTAGTTGTGCCACTGATGCAGTCAGTTGTTCGAGTACCACTCTAGTTGTGTCACTGATACAGCCAGTTGTTGGAGTACCACTCTATTTGTGTCACTGATGCAGCCAGTTTTTGGAGTAACACTCTAGTTGTGCCACTGAGGCAGCCAGTTGTTGGAGTACCACTCTAGTTGTGCAACTGATGCAGCCAGTTGTTGGAGTACCACTCTAGTTGTGCCACTGATGCAGCCAGTTGTTGGAGTACCACTCTAGTTGTGCCACTGATACAGCCAGTCTTTGTGTACCACTCTAGTTGTGCCACTGATACAGCCAGTTGTTGGAGTACCACTCTAGTTGTGCAACTGCTGCAACCAGTTGCTGGAGTACCACTCTAGTTGTGTCACTGATGCAGCCAGTTGTTGGAGTACCACTCTAGTTGTGCCACTGATGCAGCCAGTTGTTGGTGTACCACTCTAGGTGTGTCACTGATGCAGCCAGTTGTTGGAGTACCACTCTAGTTGTGCCACTGATGCAGCCAGTTGTTGGAGTACCATTCTAGTTGTGCCACTGATGCAGTCAGTTGTTGGAGTACCACTCTAATTGTGCCCCTGATGCAGCCAGTTGTTGGAGTACCACTCTAGTTGTGCCACTGATACAGCCAGTCTTTGGGTACCACTCTAGTTGTGCCACTGATACAGCCAGTTGTTGGAGTACCACTGTAGTTGTGCAACTGATGCAGCCAGTTGCTGGAGTACCACTCTATTTGTGTCACTAATGCAGCCAGTTGTTGGAGTACCACTCTAGTTGTGTCACTGATGCAGCCAGTTGTTGGAGTACCACTCTAGTTGTGCGACTGATGCAGCCAGTTGTTGGAGTATCACTCTAGTTGTGCCACTGATGCAGTCAGTTGTTGGAGTACCACTCTAGTTGTGCCCCTGATGCAGCCAGTTCTTGGAGTACCACTCTAGTTGTGCCACTGATGCAGCCAGTCGTTGGGTACCACTCTAGTTGTGCCACTGATGCAGTCAGTTGTTGGAGTACCACTCTAGTTGTGCCACAAATGCCTCTCAGTTGTTGGATTACCACTCTAGTTGTGCCACTGATGAAGCCAGTTGTTGGAGTACCACTCTAGTTGTGCCACTGATGCAGCCAGTCGTTGGGTACCACTCTAGTTGTGCCACTGATGCAGCCTGTTGTTGGAGTACAACTCTAGTTGTGCCACTGATGCAGTCAGTTGTTGGATTACCACTCTAGTTGTGCCACTGATGCAGCCAGTTATTGGAGTACCACTCTAGTTGTGACACTGATGCAGCCAGTCGTTGGGTACCACTCTAGTTGTGCCACTGATGCAGTCAGTTGTTGGAGTACAACTCTAGTTGTGCCACTGATGCAGTCAGTTGTTGGATTACCACTCTAGTTGTGCCACTGATGGAGCCAGTCGTTTTGTACCACTCTATTTGTGCCACTGATGCACTCAGTTGTTAGAATACCATTCTAGTTGTGCCACTGATGCAGCCAGTTGTTGGGGTGCCACTCTAGTTGTGCCACTGATGCAGCCAGTTGTTGGAGTACCTCTCTAGTTGTGCCACTGATGCAGCCAGTTGTTGGAGTACAACTCTAGTTGTACCACTGATGCAGCCAGTCGTTTTGTTCCACTCTAGTTGTGCCACTGATGCAGTCAGTTGTTGGAGTACCACTCTAGTTGTGCCACTGATGCAGCCAGGTGTTGGAGTACCACTCTAGTTGTGTCACTGATGCAGCCAGTTGTTGGAGTACCACTGTAGTTGTGTCACTGATGCAGCCAGTCTTTGGGTACCACTCTAGTTGTGCCACTGATACAGTCAGTTGTTGCAGTACCACTCTAGTTGTGCCACAGATGTAGCCAGTTGTTGGAGTACCACTCTAGTTGTGCCACTGATGCAGCCAGTTGTTGGAGTACCACTCTAGTTGTGCAACTGATGCAGCCAGTTGTTGGAGTACCACTCTAGATGTGCCACTGATGCAGCCAGTCGTTGGTTACCACTCTAGTTGTTCCACTGATGCAGCGTGTTGTTGGAGCACCACTCTAGTTGTGCCACTGATGCAGGCAATTGTTGGACTACCACTCTAGTTGTGCCACAAATGCACTCAGTTGTTGGAGTACCACTCTAGTTGTGCAACTGATGCAGCCAGTTGTTGGAGTACCACTCTAGTTGTGCCACTGATGCAGCCAGTTGTTGGAGTACCACTCTAGTTGTGCCACTGATGCTGCCAGTTGTTGGAGTACCACTCTAGTTGTGCCACTGATGCAGCCAGTCTGTGGGTACCACTCTAGTTGTGCCACTGATACAGCCAGTTGTTGGAATACCACTCTAGTTTTGCCACAGATGTAGCCACTTGTTGGAGTACCACTCTAGTTGTGCCGCTGATGCAGCCAGTTGTTGGAGTACCACTCTAGTTGTGCGACTGATGCCGTCAATTGTTGGAGTACCACTCTAGTTGTGCCACAAATGCACTCAGTTGTTGGAGTACCATTCTAGTTGTGCCACTGATGCAGCCAGTTGTTGGGGTGCCACTCTAGTTGTGCCACTGATGCAGCCAGTTGTTGGAGTACCTCTCTAGTTGTGCCACTGATGCAGCCACTTGTTGGAGTACCACTCTAGTTGTGCCACTGATGCAGTCAATTGTTGGAGTACCACTCTAGTTGTGCCACAAATGCACTCAGTTGTTGGAGTACCACTCTAGTTGTGCCACTGATGCAGCCAGTTGTTGGAGTACCTCTCTAGTTGTGCCACTGATGCAGCCACTTGTTGGAGTACCACTCTAGTTGTGGCATTGATGCAGTCAGTTGTTGCAGTACCACTCTAATTGTGCCACTGATGCAGCCAGTTGTTGGAGTACCACTCTAGTTGTGCCACTGATACAGCCAGTTGTTGGAGTACCACTCTAGTTGTGTCACTGTTGCAGCCAGTTGTTGCAGTACCACTCTAGTTGTGCCACTGATGCAGCCAGTTGTTGGAGTACCACTCTAGTTGTGTCACTCATGCAGTCAGTTGTTGGAGTACCACTCTAGTTGTGCCACTGATGCAGCCAGGTGTTACAGTACCTATCTAGTTGTGCCACTCATGCAGTCAGTTTTGGGAGTACCACTCTGGTTGTGTCACTGATGCAGCCAGTTGTTGGAGTACCACTCTAGTTGTGCCACTGATGCAGCCAGTCTTTGGGTACCACTCTAGTTGTGCCACTGATGCAGCCAGTTGTTCGAGTACCACTCTAGTTATGCCACTGATGCAGTCAGTTATTCGAGTACCACTCTAGTTGTGTCACTGATGCAGCCAGTCTTTGGGTACCACTGTAGTTGTGCCACTGTTACAGTCAGTTGTTGCAGTACCACTCTAGTTGTGCCACAGATGTAGCCAGTTGTTGGAGTACCACTCTAGTTGTGCCACTGATGCAGCCAGTTGTTGGAGTACCACTCTAGTTGTGCAACTGATGCAGCCAGTTGTTGGAGTACCACTCTAGATGTGCCACTGATGCAGCCAGTCGTTGGTTACCACTCTAGTTGTTCCACTGATGCAGCGTGTTGTTGGAGCACCACTCTAGTTGTGCCACTGATGCAGGCAATTGTTGGACTACCACTCTAGTTGTGCCACAAATGCACTCAGTTGTCGGAGTACCACTCTAGTTGTGCAACTGATGCAGCCAGTTGTTGGAGTACCACTCTATTTGTGTCACTGATGCAGCCAGTTTTTGGAGTAACACTCTAGTTGTGCCACTGAGGCAGCCAGTTGTTGGAGTACGACTCTAGTTGTGTCACTGATGCAGCCAGTTGTTGGAGTACCACTCTAGTTGTGCCACTGATGCAGCCAGTTGTTGGAGTACCAATCTAGTTGTGCCACTGATGCAGCCAGTTTTTGGAGTACCACTCTAGTTGTGCCACTCATGCAGTCAGTTGTTGGAGTACCACTCTAGTTGTGCCACTGATGCAGCCATTTGTTGGAGTACCACTCTAGATGTGTCACTGAAGCAGCCAGTCGTTGGGTACCACTCTAGTCGTGCCACTGATGCAGCCTGTTGTTGGAGTACCATTCAAGTTGTGCCACTGATGCAGTCAGTTGTTGGAGTACCACTCTAGTTGTGCCACTGATGCAGCCAGTTGTTGGAGTACCACTCTAGTTGTGCCACTGATGCAATCAGTTGCTGGAGTACCACTCTAATTGTGCAACTGCTGCAGCCAGTTGTTTGAGTACCACTCTAGTTGTGCCACTGATGCAGCCAGTTGTTGGAGTACCACTCTAGTTGTGCCACTGATGCAGCCAGTTGTTGGAGTACCACTCTAGTTGTGCCACTGATGCAGCCAGGTGTTACAGTACCACTCTAGTTTTGTCAATGATGCAGCCAGCTGTTGGAGTACCACTCTAGTTGTGTCACTGATGCAGCCAGTCTTTGGGTACCACTCTAGTTGTGCCACTGATACAGCCAGTTGTTGGAATACCACTCTAGTTGTGTCACTGATGCAGCCATTTGTTGGAGTACCACTTTAGTTGTACCACTGATGCAGCCGGTTGTTGAAGTACCACTCTAGATGTGCCACTGATGCAGCCAGTCGTTGGGTACCACACTAGTTGTTCCACTGATGCAGCCTGTTGTTGGAGCACCACTCTAGTCGTGCCACTGATGCAGTCAATTGTTGGAGTACCACTCTAGTTGTGCCACAAATGCACTCAGTTGTTGGAGTACCACTCTAGTTGTGCAACTGATGCAGCCATTTGTTGGAGTACCACTCTAGTTGTGCCATTGATGCAGTCAGTTGTTGGAGTACCACTCT
Organism: Eledone cirrhosa; assembly: GCA_964016885.1. Lineage (NCBI taxonomy): Eukaryota > Metazoa > Mollusca > Cephalopoda > Octopoda > Eledonidae > Eledone > Eledone cirrhosa. The sequence goes on from OZ024743.1 coordinate 181,049,623, forward strand.
AGTTGTGCCACTGATGCAGCCAGTTGTTGGAGTACCACTCTAGTTGTGTCACTGATGCAGCCAGTTGTTGGAGTACCACTCAATTGTGCCACTGATGCAGCCAGTTGTTAGAGTACCACTCTAGTTATGCCACTGATGCAGTCAGTTGTTGGAGTACCACTCTAGTTGTGCCACAAATGCCTCTCAGTTGTTGGATTACCACTCTAGTTGTGCCACTGATGAAGCCAGTTGTTGGAGTACCACTCTAGTTGTGCCACTGATGCAGCCAGTCGTTGGGTACCACTCTAGTTGTGCCACTGATGCAGCCTGTTGTTGGAGTACAACTCTAGTTGTGCCACTGATGCAGTCAGTTGTTGGATTACCACTCTAGTTGTGCCACTGATGCAGCCAGTTATTGGAGTACCACTCTAGTTGTGCCACTGATGCAGCCAGTCGTTGGGTACCACTCTAGTTGTGCCACTGATGCAGTCAGTTGTTGGAGTACAACTCTAGTTGTGCCACTGATGCAGTCAGTTGTTGGATTACCACTCTAGTTGTGCCACTGATGGAGCCAGTCGTTTTGTACCACTCTATTTGTGCCACTGATGCACTCAGTTGTTAGAATACCATTCTAGTTGTGCCACTGATGCAGCCAGTTGTTGGGGTGCCACTCTAGTTGTGCCACTGATGCAGCCAGTTGTTGGAGTACCTCTCTAGTTGTGCCACTGATGCAGCCAGTTGTTGGAGTACAACTCTAGTTGTACCACTGATGCAGCCAGTCGTTTTGTTCCACTCTAGTTGTGCCACTGATGCAGTCAGTTGTTGGAGTACCACTCTAGTTGTGCCACTGATGCAGCCAGGTGTTGGAGTACCACTCTAGTTGTGTCACTGATGCAGCCAGTTGTTGGAGTACCACTGTAGTTGTGTCACTGATGCAGCCAGTCTTTGGGTACCACTCTAGTTGTGCCACTGATACAGTCAGTTGTTGCAGTACCACTCTAGTTGTGCCACAGATGTAGCCAGTTGTTGGAGTACCACTCTAGTTGTGCCACTGATGCAGCCAGTTGTTGGAGTACCACTCTAGTTGTGCAACTGATGCAGCCAGTTGTTGGAGTACCACTCTAGATGTGCCACTGATGCAGCCAGTCGTTGGTTACCACTCTAGTTGTTCCACTGATGCAGCGTGTTGTTGGAGCACCACTCTAGTTGTGCCACTGATGCAGGCAATTGTTGGACTACCACTCTAGTTGTGCCACAAATGCACTCAGTTGTTGGAGTACCACTCTAGTTGTGCAACTGATGCAGCCAGTTGTTGGAGTACCACTCTAGTTGTGCCACTGATGCAGCCAGTTGTTGGAGTACCACTCTAGTTGTGCCACTGATGCTGCCAGTTGTTGGAGTACCACTCTAGTTGTGCCACTGATGCAGCCAGTCTGTGGGTACCACTCTAGTTGTGCCACTGATACAGCCAGTTGTTGGAATACCACTCTAGTTTTGCCACAGATGTAGCCACTTGTTGGAGTACCACTCTAGTTGTGCCGCTGATGCAGCCAGTTGTTGGAGTACCACTCTAGTTGTGCGACTGATGCCGTCAATTGTTGGAGTACCACTCTAGTTGTGCCACAAATGCACTCAGTTGTTGGAGTACCATTCTAGTTGTGCCACTGATGCAGCCAGTTGTTGGTGTGCCACTCTAGTTGTGCCACTGATGCAGCCAGTTGTTGGAGTACCTCTCTAGTTGTGCCACTGATGCAGCCACTTGTTGGAGTACCACTCTAGTTGTGCCACTGATGCAGTCAATTGTTGGAGTACCACTCTAGTTGTGCCACAAATGCACTCAGTTGTTGGAGTACCACTCTAGTTGTGCAACTGATGCAGCCAGTTGTTGGAGTACCACTCTAGTTGTGGCATTGATGCAGTCAGTTGTTGCAGTACCACTCTAATTGTGCCACTGATGCAGCCAGTTGTTGGAGTACCACTCTAGTTGTGCCACTGATAGAGCCAGTTGTTGGAGTACCACTCTAGTTGTGTCACTGATGCAGCCAGTCTTTGGGTACCACTCTAGTTGTGCCACTGATACAGCCAGTTGTTGGAATACCACTCTAGTTGTGTCACTGATGCAGCCATTTGTTGGAGTACCACTTTAGTTGTACCACTGATGCAGCCAGTTGTTGAAGTACCACTCTAGATGTGCCACTGATGCAGCCAGTCGTTGGGTACCACACTAGTTGTTCCACTGATGCAGCCTGTTGTTGGAGCACCACTCTAGTCGTGCCACTGATGCAGTCAATTGTTGGAGTACCACTCTAGTTGTGCCACAAATGCACTCAGTTGTTGGAGTACCACTCTAGTTGTGCAACTGATGCAGCCATTTGTTGGAGTACCACTCTAGTTGTGCCATTGATGCAGTCAGTTGTTGGAGTACCACTCTAGTTGTGCCACTGATGCAGCCAGTTGTTGGAGTACCACTCTAGTTGTGTCACTGATGCAGCCAGTTGTTGGAGTACCACTCAATTGTGCCACTGATGCAGCCAGTTGTTAGAGTACCACTCTAGTTATGCCACTGATGCAGTCAGTTGTTGGAGTACCACTCTAGTTGTGCCACAAATGCCTCTCAGTTGTTGGATTACCACTCTAGTTGTGCCACTGATGAAGCCAGTTGTTGGAGTACCACTCTAGTTGTGCCACTGATGCAGCCAGTCGTTGGGTACCACTCTAGTTGTGCCACTGATGCAGCCTGTTGTTGGAGTACAACTCTAGTTGTGCCACTGATGCAGTCAGTTGTTGGATTACCACTCTAGTTGTGCCACTGATGCAGCCAGTTATTGGAGTACCACTCTAGTTGTGCCACTGATGCAGCCAGTCGTTGGGTACCACTCTAGTTGTGCCACTGATGCAGTCAGTTGTTGGAGTACAACTCTAGTTGTGCCACTGATGCAGTCAGTTGTTGGATTACCACTCTAGTTGTGCCACTGATGGAGCCAGTCGTTTTGTACCACTCTATTTGTGCCACTGATGCACTCAGTTGTTAGAATACCATTCTAGTTGTGCCACTGATGCAGCCAGTTGTTGGGGTGCCACTCTAGTTGTGCCACTGATGCAGCCAGTTGTTGGAGTACCTCTCTAGTTGTGCCACTGATGCAGCCAGTTGTTGGAGTACAACTCTAGTTGTACCACTGATGCAGCCAGTCGTTTTGTTCCACTCTAGTTGTGCCACTGATGCAGTCAGTTGTTGGAGTACCACTCTAGTTGTGCCACTGATGCAGCCAGGTGTTGGAGTACCACTCTAGTTGTGTCACTGATGCAGCCAGTTGTTGGAGTACCACTGTAGTTGTGTCACTGATGCAGCCAGTCTTTGGGTACCACTCTAGTTGTGCCACTGATACAGTCAGTTGTTGCAGTACCACTCTAGTTGTGCCACAGATGTAGCCAGTTGTTGGAGTACCACTCTAGTTGTGCCACTGATGCAGCCAGTTGTTGGAGTACCACTCTAGTTGTGCAACTGATGCAGCCAGTTGTTGGAGTACCACTCTAGATGTGCCACTGATGCAGCCAGTCGTTGGTTACCACTCTAGTTGTTCCACTGATGCAGCGTGTTGTTGGAGCACCACTCTAGTTGTGCCACTGATGCAGGCAATTGTTGGACTACCACTCTAGTTGTGCCACAAATGCACTCAGTTGTTGGAGTACCACTCTAGTTGTGCAACTGATGCAGCCAGTTGTTGGAGTACCACTCTAGTTGTGCCACTGATGCAGCCAGTTGTTGGAGTACCACTCTAGTTGTGCCACTGATGCTGCCAGTTGTTGGAGTACCACTCTAGTTGTGCCACTGATGCAGCCAGTCTGTGGGTACCACTCTAGTTGTGCCACTGATACAGCCAGTTGTTGGAATACCACTCTAGTTTTGCCACAGATGTAGCCACTTGTTGGAGTACCACTCTAGTTGTGCCGCTGATGCAGCCAGTTGTTGGAGTACCACTCTAGTTGTGCGACTGATGCCGTCAATTGTTGGAGTACCACTCTAGTTGTGCCACAAATGCACTCAGTTGTTGGAGTACCATTCTAGTTGTGCCACTGATGCAGCCAGTTGTTGGTGTGCCACTCTAGTTGTGCCACTGATGCAGCCAGTTGTTGGAGTACCTCTCTAGTTGTGCCACTGATGCAGCCACTTGTTGGAGTACCACTCTAGTTGTGCCACTGATGCAGTCAATTGTTGGAGTACCACTCTAGTTGTGCCACAAATGCACTCAGTTGTTGGAGTACCACTCTAGTTGTGCAACTGATGCAGCCAGTTGTTGGAGTACCACTCTAGTTGTGGCATTGATGCAGTCAGTTGTTGCAGTACCACTCTAATTGTGCCACTGATGCAGCCAGTTGTTGGAGTACCACTCTAGTTGTGCCACTGATACAGCCAGTTGTTGGAGTACCACTCTAGTTGTGTCACTGTTGCAGCCAGTTGTTGCAGTACCACTCTAGTTGTGCCACTGATGCAGCCAGTTGTTGGAGTACCACTCTAGTTGTGTCACTCATGCAGTCAGTTGTTGGAGTACCACTCTAGTTGTGCCACTGATGCAGCCAGTTGTTGGAGTACCTATCTAGTTGTGCCACTCATGCAGTCAGTTTTGGGAGTACCACTCTGGTTGTGTCACTGATGCAGCCAGTTGTTGGAGTACCACTCTAGTTGTGCCACTGATGCAGCCAGTCTTTGGGTACCACTCTAGTTGTGCCACTGATGCAGCCAGTTGTTCGAGTACCACTCTAGTTATGCCACTGATGCAGTCAGTTATTCGAGTACCACTCTAGTTGTGTCACTGATGCAGCCAGTCTTTGGGTACCACTGTAGTTGTGCCACTGTTACAGTCAGTTGTTGCAGTACCACTCTAGTTGTGCCACAGATGTAGCCAGTTGTTGGAGTACCACTCTAGTTGTGCCACTGATGCAGCCAGTTGTTGGAGTACCACTCTAGTTGTGCAACTGATGCAGCCAGTTGTTGGAGTACCACTCTAGATGTGCCACTGATGCAGCCAGTCGTTGGTTACCACTCTAGTTGTTCCACTGATGCAGCGTGTTGTTGGAGCACCACTCTAGTCGTGCCACTGATGCAGGCAATTGTTGGACTACCACTCTAGTTGTGCCACAAATGCACTCAGTTGTTGGAGTACCACTCTAGTTGTGCAACTGATGCAGCCAGTTGTTGGAGTACCACTCTATTTGTGTCACTGATGCAGCCAGTTTTTGGAGTAACACTCTAGTTGTACCACTGATGCAGCCAGTCGTTTTGTTCCACTCTAGTTGTGCCACTGATGCAGTCAGTTGTTGGAGTACCACTCTAGTTGTGCCACTGATGCAGCCAGGTGTTGGAGTACCACTCTAGTTGTGTCACTGATGCAGCCAGTTGTTGGAGTACCACTGTAGTTGTGTCACTGATGCAGCCAGTCTTTGGGTACCACTCTAGTTGTGCCACTGATGCAGCCAGTTGTTGGAGTACCACTCTAGTTGTGCAACTGATGCAGCCAGTTGTTGGAGTACCACTCTAGATGTGCCACTGATGCAGCCAGTCGTTGGTTACCACTCTAGTTGTTCCACTGATGCAGCGTGTTGTTGGAGCACCACTCTAGTTGTGCCACTGATGCAGGCAATTGTTGGACTACCACTCTAGTTGTGCCACAAATGCACTCAGTTGTTGGAGTACCACTCTAGTTGTGCAACTGATGCAGCCAGTTGTTGGAGTACCACTCTAGTTGTGCCACTGATGCAGCCAGTTGTTGGAGTACCACTCTAGTTGTGCCACTGATGCTGCCAGTTGTTGGAGTACCACTCTAGTTGTGCCACTGATGCAGCCAGTCTGTGGGTACCACTTTAGTTGTGCCACTGATACAGCCAGTTGTTGGAATACCACTCTAGTTTTGCCACAGATGTAGCCACTTGTTGGAGTACCACTCTAGTTGTGCCGCTGATGCAGCCAGTTGTTGGAGTACCACTCTAGTTGTGCGACTGATGCCGTCAATTGTTGGAGTACCACTCTAGTTGTGCCACAAATGCACTCAGTTGTTGGAGTACCATTCTAGTTGTGCCACTGATGCAGCCAGTTGTTGGTGTGCCACTCTAGTTGTGCCACTGATGCAGCCAGTTGTTGGAGTACCTCTCTAGTTGTGCCACTGATGCAGCCACTTGTTGGAGTACCACTCTAGTTGTGCCACTGATGCAGTCAATTGTTGGAGTACCACTCTAGTTGTGCCACAAATGCACTCAGTTGTTGGAGTACCACTCTAGTTGTGCAACTGATGCAGCCAGTTGTTGGAGTACCACTCTAGTTGTGGCATTGATGCAGTCAGTTGTTGCAGTACCACTCTAATTGTGCCACTGATGCAGCCAGTTGTTGGAGTACCACTCTAGTTGTGCCACTGATACAGCCAGTTGTTGGAGTACCACTCTAGTTGTGTCACTGATGCAGCCAGTCTTTGGGTACCACTCTAGTTGTGCCACTGATACAGCCAGTTGTTGGAATACCACTCTAGTTGTGTCACTGATGCAGCCATTTGTTGGAGTACCACTTTAGTTGTACCACTGATGCAGCCAGTTGTTGAAGTACCACTCTAGATGTGCCACTGATGCAGCCAGTCGTTGGGTACCACACTAGTTGTTCCACTGATGCAGCCTGTTGTTGGAGCACCACTCTAGTCGTGCCACTGATGCAGTCAATTGTTGGAGTACCACTCTAGTTGTGCCACAAATGCACTCAGTTGTTGGAGTACCACTCTAGTTGTGCAACTGATGCAGCCATTTGTTGGAGTACCACTCTAGTTGTGCCATTGATGCAGTCAGTTGTTGGAGTACCACTCTAGTTGTGCCACTGATGCAGCCAGTTGTTGGAGTACCACTCTAGTTGTGTCACTGATGCAGCCAGTTGTTGGAGTACCACTCAATTGTGCCACTGATGCAGCCAGTTGTTAGAGTACCACTCTAGTTATGCCACTGATGCAGTCAGTTGTTGGAGTACCACTCTAGTTGTGCCACAAATGCCTCTCAGTTGTTGGATTACCACTCTAGTTGTGCCACTGATGAAGCCAGTTGTTGGAGTACCACTCTAGTTGTGCCACTGATGCAGCCAGTCGTTGGGTACCACTCTAGTTGTGCCACTGATGCAGCCTGTTGTTGGAGTACAACTCTAGTTGTGCCACTGATGCAGTCAGTTGTTGGATTACCACTCTAGTTGTGCCTCTGATGCAGCCAGTTATTGGAGTACCACTCTAGTTGTGCCACTGATGCAGCCAGTCGTTGGGTACCACTCTAGTTGTGCCACTGATGCAGTCAGTTGTTGGAGTACAACTCTAGTTGTGCCACTGATGCAGTCAGTTGTTGGATTACCACTCTAGTTGTGCCACTGATGGAGCCAGTCGTTTTGTACCACTCTATTTGTGCCACTGATGCACTCAGTTGTTAGAATACCATTCTAGTTGTGCCACTGATGCAGCCAGTTGTTGGGGTGCCACTCTAGTTGTGCCACTGATGCAGCCAGTTGTTGGAGTACCTCTCTAGTTGTGCCACTGATGCAGCCAGTTGTTGGAGTACAACTCTAGTTGTACCACTGATGCAGCCAGTCGTTTTGTTCCACTCTAGTTGTGCCACTGATGCAGTCAGTTGTTGGAGTACCACTCTAGTTGTGCCACTGATGCAGCCAGGTGTTGGAGTACCACTCTAGTTGTGTCACTGATGCAGCCAGTTGTTGGAGTACCACTGTAGTTGTGTCACTGATGCAGCCAGTCTTTGGGTACCACTCTAGTTGTGCCACTGATACAGTCAGTTGTTGCAGTACCACTCTAGTTGTGCCACAGATGTAGCCAGTTGTTGGAGTACCACTCTAGTTGTGCCACTGATGCAGCCAGTTGTTGGAGTACCACTCTAGTTGTGCAACTGATGCAGCCAGTTGTTGGAGTACCACTCTAGATGTGCCACTGATGCAGCCAGTCGTTGGTTACCACTCTAGTTGTTCCACTGATGCAGCGTGTTGTTGGAGCACCACTCTAGTTGTGCCACTGATGCAGGCAATTGTTGGACTACCACTCTAGTTGTGCCACAAATGCACTCAGTTGTTGGAGTACCACTCTAGTTGTGCAACTGATGCAGCCAGTTGTTGGAGTACCACTCTAGTTGTGCCACTGATGCAGCCAGTTGTTGGAGTACCACTCTAGTAGTGCCACTGATGCTGCCAGTTGTTGGAGTACCACTCTAGTTGTGCCACTGATGCAGCCAGTCTGTGGGTACCACTCTAGTTGTGCCACTGATACAGCCAGTTGTTGGAATACCACTCTAGTTTTGCCACAGATGTAGCCACTTGTTGGAGTACCACTCTAGTTGTGCCGCTGATGCAGCCAGTTGTTGGAGTACCACTCTAGTTGTGCGACTGATGCCGTCAATTGTTGGAGTACCACTCTAGTTGTGCCACAAATGCACTCAGTTGTTGGAGTACCATTCTAGTTGTGCCACTGATGCAGCCAGTTGTTGGTGTGCCACTCTAGTTGTGCCACTGATGCAGCCAGTTGTTGGAGTACCTCTCTAGTTGTGCCACTGATGCAGCCACTTGTTGGAGTACCACTCTAGTTGTGCCACTGATGCAGTCAATTGTTGGAGTACCACTCTAGTTGTGCCACAAATGCACTCAGTTGTTGGAGTACCACTCTAGTTGTGCAACTGATGCAGCCAGTTGTTGGAGTACCACTCTAGTTGTGGCATTGATGCAGTCAGTTGTTGCAGTACCACTCTAATTGTGCCACTGATGCAGCCAGTTGTTGGAGTACCACTCTAGTTGTGCCACTGATACAGCCAGTTGTTGGAGTACCACTCTAGTTGTGTCACTGTTGCAGCCAGTTGTTGCAGTACCACTCTAGTTGTGCCACTGATGCAGCCAGTTGTTGGAGTACCACTCTAGTTGTGTCACTCATGCAGTCAGTTGTTGGAGTACCACTCTAGTTGTGCCACTGATGCAGCCAGTTGTTGGAGTACCTATCTAGTTGTGCCACTCATGCAGTCAGTTTTGGGAGTACCACTCTGGTTGTGTCACTGATGCAGCCAGTTGTTGGAGTACCACTCTAGTTGTGCCACTGATGCAGCCAGTCTTTGGGTACCACTCTAGTTGTGCCACTGATGCAGCCAGTTGTTCGAGTACCACTCTAGTTATGCCACTGATGCAGTCAGTTATTCGAGTACCACTCTAGTTGTGTCACTGATGCAGCCAGTCTTTGGGTACCACTGTAGTTGTGCCACTGTTACAGTCAGTTGTTGCAGTACCACTCTAGTTGTGCCACAGATGTAGCCAGTTGTTGGAGTACCACTCTAGTTGTGCCACTGATGCAGCCAGTTGTTGGAGTACCACTCTAGTTGTGCAACTGATGCAGCCAGTTGTTGGAGTACCACTCTAGATGTGCCACTGATGCAGCCAGTCGTTGGTTACCACTCTAGTTGTTCCACTGATGCAGCGTGTTGTTGGAGCACCACTCTAGTTGTGCCACTGATGCAGGCAATTGTTGGACTACCACTCTAGTTGTGCCACAAATGCACTCAGTTGTTGGAGTACCACTCTAGTTGTGCAACTGATGCAGCCAGTTGTTGGAGTACCACTCTATTTGTGTCACTGATGCAGCCAGTTTTTGGAGTAACACTCTAGTTGTGCCACTGAGGCAGCCAGTTGTTGGAGTACGACTCTAGTTGTGTCACTGATGCAGCCAGTTGTTGGAGTACCACTCTAGTTGTGCCACTGATGCAGCCAGTTGTTGGAGTACCAATCTAGTTGTGCCACTGATGCAGCCAGTTTTTGGAGTACCACTCTAGTTGTGCCACTCATGCAGTCAGTTGTTGGAGTACCACTCTAGTTGTGCCACTGATGCAGCCATTTGTTGGAGTACCACTCTAGATGTGTCACTGAAGCAGCCAGTCGTTGGGTACCACTCTAGTCGTGCCACTGATGCAGCCTGTTGTTGGAGTACCATTCAAGTTGTGCCACTGATGCAGTCAGTTGTTGGAGTACCACTCTAGTTGTGCCACTGATGCAGCCAGTTGTTGGAGTACCACTCTAGTTGTGCCACTGATGCAATCAGTTGCTGGAGTACCACTCTAATTGTGCAACTGCTGCAGCCAGTTGTTTGAGTACAACTCTAGTTGTGCCACTGATGCAGCCAGTCGTTTTGTTCCAATCTAGTTGTGCCACTGATGCAGTCAGTTGTTGGAGTACCACTCTAGTTGTGCCACTGATGCAGCCAGTTGTTGGAGTACCACTCTAGTTGTGCCACTGATGCAGCCAGGTGTTACAGTACCACTCTAGTTGTGTCAATGATGCAGCCAGCTGTTGGAGTACCACTCTAGTTGTGTCACTGATGCAGCCAGTCTTTGGGTACCACTCTAGTTGTGCCACTGATACAGCCAGTTGTTGGAATACCACTCTAGTTGTGTCACTGATGCAGCCATTTGTTGGAGTACCACTTTAGTTGTACCACTGATGCAGCCAGTTGTTGAAGTACCACTCTAGATGTGCCACTGATGCAGCCAGTCGTTGGGTACCACACTAGTTGTTCCACTGATGCAGCCTGTTGTTGGAGCACCACTCTAGTCGTGCCACTGATGCAGTCAATTGTTGGAGTACCACTCTAGTTGTGCCACAAATGCACTCAGTTGTTGGAGTACCACTCTAGTTGTGCAACTGATGCAGCCATTTGTTGGAGTACCACTCTAGTTGTGCCATTGATGCAGTCAGTTGTTGGAGTACCACTCTAGTTGTGCCACTGATGCAGCCAGTTGTTGGAGTACCACTCTAGTTGTGTCACTGATGCAGCCAGTTGTTGGAGTACCACTCAATTGTGCCACTGATGCAGCCAGTTGTTAGAGTACCACTCTAGTTATGCCACTGATGCAGTCAGTTGTTGGAGTACCACTCTAGTTGTGCCACAAATGCCTCTCAGTTGTTGGATTACCACTCTAGTTGTGCCACTGATGAAGCCAGTTGTTGGAGTACCACTCTAGTTGTGCCACTGATGCAGCCAGTCGTTGGGTACCACTCTAGTTGTGCCACTGATGCAGCCTGTTGTTGGAGTACAACTCTAGTTGTGCCACTGATGCAGTCAGTTGTTGGATTACCACTCTAGTTGTGCCACTGATGCAGCCAGTTATTGGAGTACCACTCTAGTTGTGCCACTGATGCAGCCAGTCGTTGGGTACCACTCTAGTTATGCCACTGATGCAGTCAGTTGTTGGAGTACAACTCTAGTTGTGCCACTGATGCAGTCAGTTGTTGGATTACCACTCTAGTTGTGCCACTGATGGAGCCAGTCGTTTTGTACCACTCTAGTTGTGCCACTGATGCACTCAGTTGTTAGAATACCATTCTAGTTGTGCCACTGATGCAGCCAGTTGTTGGGGTGCCACTCTAGTTGTGCCACTGATGCAGCCAGTTGTTGGAGTACCTCTCTAGTTGTGCCACTGATGCAGCCAGTTGTTGGAGTACAACTCTAGTTGTACCACTGATGCAGCCAGTCGTTTTGTTCCACTCTAGTTGTGCCACTGATGCAGTCAGTTGTTGGAGTACCACTCTAGTTGTGCCACTGATGCAGCCAGGTGTTGGAGTACCACTCTAGTTGTGTCACTGATGCAGCCAGTTGTTGGAGTACCACTGTAGTTGTGTCACTGATGCAGCCAGTCTTTGGGTACCACTCTAGTTGTGCCATTGATACAGTCAGTTGTTGCAGTACCACTCTAGTTGTGCCACAGATGTAGCCAGTTGTTGGAGTACCACTCTAGTTGTGCCACTGATGCAGCCAGTTGTTGGAGTACCACTCTAGTTGTGCAACTGATGCAGCCAGTTGTTGGAGTACCACTCTAGATGTGCCACTGATGCAGCCAGTCGTTGGTTACCACTCTAGTTGTTCCACTGATGCAGCGTGTTGTTGGAGCACCACTCTAGTTGTGCCACTGATGCAGGCAATTGTTGGACTACCACTCTAGTTGTGCCACAAATGCACTCAGTTGTTGGAGTACCACTCTAGTTGTGCAACTGATGCAGCCAGTTGTTGGAGTACCACTCTAGTTGTGCCACTGATGCAGCCAGTTGTTGGAGTACCACTCTAGTTGTGCCACTGATGCTGCCAGTTGTTGGAGTACCACTCTAGTTGTGCCACTGATGCAGCCAGTCTGTGGGTACCACTCTAGTTGTGCCACTGATACAGCCAGTTGTTGGAATACCACTCTAGTTTTGCCACAGATGTAGCCACTTGTTGGAGTACCACTCTAGTTGTGCCGCTGATGCAGCCAGTTGTTGGAGTACCACTCTAGTTGTGCGACTGATGCCGTCAATTGTTGGAGTACCACTCTAGTTGTGCCACAAATGCACTCAGTTGTTGGAGTACCATTCTAGTTGTGCCACTGATGCAGCCAGTTGTTGGGGTGCCACTCTAGTTGTGCCACTGATGCAGCCAGTTGTTGGAGTACCTCTCTAGTTGTGCCACTGATGCAGCCACTTGTTGGAGTACCACTCTAGTTGTGCCACTGATGCAGTCAATTGTTGGAGTTCCACTCTAGTTGTGCCACAAATGCACTCAGTTGTTGGAGTACCACTCTAGTTGTGCAACTGATGCAGCCAGTTGTTGGAGTACCACTCTAGTTGTGGCATTGATGCAGTCAGTTGTTGCAGTACCACTCTAATTGTGCCACTGATGCAGCCAGTTGTTGGAGTACCACTCTAGTTGTGCCACTGATACAGCCAGTTGTTGGAGTACCACTCTAGTTGTGTCACTGTTGCAGCCAGTTGTTGCAGTACCACTCTAGTTGTGCCACTGATGCAGCCAGTTGTTGGAGTACCACTCTAGTTGTGTCACTCATGCAGTCAGTTGTTGGAGTACCACTCTAGTTGTGCCACTGATGCAGCCAGTTGTTGGAGTACCTATCTAGTTGTGCCACTCATGCAGTCAGTTTTGGGAGTACCACTCTGGTTGTGTCACTGATGCAGCCAGTTGTTGGAGTACCACTCTAGTTGTGCCACTGATGCAGCCAGTCTTTGGGTACCACTCTAGTTGTGCCACTGATGCAGCCAGTTGTTCGAGTACCACTCTAGTTATGCCACTGATGCAGTCAGTTATTCGAGTACCACTCTAGTTGTGTCACTGATGCAGCCAGTCTTTGGGTACCACTCTAGTTGTGCCACTGATACAGTCAGTTGTTGCAGTACCACTCTAGTTGTGCCACAGATGTAGCCAGTTGTTGGAGTACCACTCTAGTTGTGCCACTGATGCAGCCAGTTGTTGGAGTACCACTCTAGTTGTGCAACTGATGCAGCCAGTTGTTGGAGTACCACTCTAGATGTGCCACTGATGCAGCCAGTCGTTGGTTACCACTCTAGTTGTTCCACTGATGCAGCGTGTTGTTGGAGCACCACTCTAGTTGTGCCACTGATGCAGGCAATTGTTGGACTACCACTCTAGTTGTGCCACAAATGCACTCAGTTGTTGGAGTACCACTCTAGTTGTGCAACTGATGCAGCCAGTTGTTGGAGTACCACTCTATTTGTGTCACTGATGCAGCCAGTTTTTGGAGTAACACTCTAGTTGTGCCACTGAGGCAGCCAGTTGTTGGAGTACGACTCTAGTTGTGTCACTGATGCAGCCAGTTGTTGGAGTACCACTCTAGTTGTGCCACTGATGCAGCCAGTTGTTGGAGTACCAATCTAGTTGTGCCACTGATGCAGCCAGTTTTTGGAGTACCACTCTAGTTGTGCCACTCATGCAGTCAGTTGTTGGAGTACCACTCTAGTTGTGCCACTGATGCAGCCAGTTGTTGGAGTACCACTCTAGATGTGTCACTGAAGCAGCCAGTCGTTGGGTACCACTCTAGTCGTGCCACTGATGCAGCCTGTTGTTGGAGTACCATTCAAGTTTTGCCACTGATGCAGTCAGTTGTTGGAGTACCACTCTAGTTGTGCCACTGATGCAGCCAGTTGTTGGAGTACCACTCTAGTTGTGCCACTGATGCAATCAGTTGCTGGAGTACCACTCTAATTGTGCAACTGCTGCAGCCAGTTGTTTGAGTACCACTCTAGTTGTGCCACTGATGCAGCCAGTTGTTGGAGTACCACTCTAGTTGTGCCACTGATGCAGCCAGTTGTTGGAGTAACACTCTAGTTGTGCCACTGATGCAGCCAGGTGTTACAGTACCACTCTAGTTGTGTCAATGATGCAGCCAGCTGTTGGAGTACCACTCTAGTTGTGTCACTGATGCAGCCAGTCTTTGGGTACCACTCTAGTTGTGCCACTGATACAGCCAGTTGTTGGAATACCACTCTAGTTGTGTCACTGATGCAGCCATTTGTTGGAGTACCACTTTAGTTGTACCACTGATGCAGCCAGTTGTTGAAGTACCACTCTAGATGTGCCACTGATGCAGCCAGTCGTTGGGTACCACACTAGTTGTTCCACTGATGCAGCCTGTTGTTGGAGCACCACTCTAGTTGTGCCACTGATGCAGTCAATTGTTGGAGTACCACTCTAGTTGTGTCACAAATGCACTCAGTTGTTGGAGTACCACTCTAGTTGTGCAACTGATGCAGCCATTTGTTGGAGTACCACTCTAGTTGTGCCATTGATGCAGTCAGTTGTTGGAGTACCACTCTAGTTGTGCCACTGATGCAGCCAGTTGTTGGAGTACCACTCTAGTTGTGTCACTGATGCAGCCAGTTGTTGGAGTACCACTCAATTGTGCCACTGATGCAGCCAGTTGTTAGAGTACCACTCTAGTTATGCCACTGATGCAGCCAGTTGTTGGAGTACCACTCTAGTTTTGCAACTGATACAGCCAGTCTTTGGGTACCACTCTAGTTGTGCCACTGATACAGCCAGTTGTTGGAGTACCACTCTAGTTGTGCAACTGATGCAGCCAGTTGCTGGAGTACCACTCTAGTTGTGTCACTGATGCAGCCAGTTGTTGGAGTACCACTCTAGTTGTGCGACTGATGCAGCCAGTTGTTGGAGTACCACTCTAGTTGTGCCACTGATGCAGTCAGTTGTTGGAGTACCATTCTAGTTGTGCCACTGATGCAGCCAGTCGTTGGAGTACCACTCTAGTTGTGCCACTGATGCAGCCAGTTGTTCGAGTACCACTCTAGTTGTGCCACTGATGCAGTCAGTTGTTCGAGTACCACTCTAGTTGTGTCACTGATACAGCCAGTTGTTGGAGTACCACTCTATTTGTGTCACTGATGCAGCCAGTTTTTGGAGTAACACTCTAGTTGTGCCACTGAGGCAGCCAGTTGTTGGAGTACCACTCTAGTTGTGCAACTGATGCAGCCAGTTGTTGGAGTACCACTCTAGTTGTGCCACTGATGCAGCCAGTTGTTGGAGTACCACTCTAGTTGTGCCACTGATACAGCCAGTCTTTGTGTACCACTCTAGTTGTGCCACTGATACAGCCAGTTGTTGGAGTACCACTCTAGTTGTGCAACTGCTGCAGCCAGTTGCTGGAGTACCACTCTAGTTGTGTCACTGATGCAGCCAGTTGTTGGAGTACCACTCTAGTTGTGCCACTGATGCAGCCAATTGTTGGTGTACCACTCTAGGTGTGTCACTGATGCAGCCAGTTGTTGGAGTACCACTCTAGTTGTGCCACTGATGCAGCCAGTTGTTGGAGTACCATTCTAGTTGTGCCACTGATGCAGTCAGTTGTTGGAGTACCACTCTAATTGTGCCCCTGATGCAGCCAGTTGTTGGAGTACCACTCTAGTTGTGCCACTGATACAGCCAGTCTTTGGGTACCACTCTAGTTGTGCCACTGATACAGCCAGTTGTTGGAGTACCACTGTAGTTGTGCAACTGATGCAGCCAGTTGCTGGAGTACCACTCTATTTGTGTCACTGATGCAGCCAGTTGTTGGAGTACCACTCTAGTTGTGTCACTGATGCAGCCAGTTGTTGGAGTACCACTCTAGTTGTGCGACTGATGCAGCCAGTTGTTGGAGTATCACTCTAGTTGTGCCACTGATGCAGTCAGTTGTTGGAGTACCACTCTAGTTGTGCCCCTGATGCAGCCAGTTGTTGGAGTACCACTCTAGTTGTGCCGCTGATGCAGCCAGTCGTTGGGTACCACTCTAGTTGTGCCACTGATGTAGCCTGTTGTTTCAGTACCACTCTAGTTGTGCCACTGATGCAGTCAGTTGTTGGAGTACCACTCTAGTTGTGCCACAAATGCCTCTCAGTTGTTGGATTACCACTCTAGTTGTGCCACTGATGAAGCCAGTTGTTGGAGTACCACTCTAGTTGTGCCACTGATGCAGCCAGTCGTTGGGTACCACTCTAGTTGTGCCACTGATGCAGCCTGTTGTTGGAGTACAACTCTAGTTGTGCCACTGATGCAGTCAGTTGTTGGATTACCACTCTAGTTGTGCCACTGATGCAGCCAGTTATTGGAGTACCACTCTAGTTGTGCCACTGATGCAGCCAGTCGTTGGGTACCACTCTAGTTGTGCCACTGATGCAGTCAGTTGTTGGAGTACAACTCTAGTTGTGCCACTGATGCAGTCAGTTGTTGGATTACCACTCTAGTTGTGCCACTGATGGAGCCAGTCGTTTTGTACCACTCTAGTTGTGCCACTGATGCACTCAGTTGTTAGAATACCATTCTAGTTGTGCCACTGATGCAGCCAGTTGTTGGGGTGCCACTCTAGTTGTGCCACTGATGCAGCCAGTTGTTGGAGTACCTCTCTAGTTGTGCCACTGATGCTGCCAGTTGTTGGAGTACCACTCTAGTTGTGCCACTGATGCAGCCAGTTGTTGGAGTACAACTCTAGTTGTGCCACTGATGCAGCCAGTCGTTTTGTTCCAATCTAGTTGTGCCACTGATGCAGTCAGTTGTTGGAGTACCACTCTAGTTGTGCCACTGATGCAGCCAGGTGTTGGAGTACCACTCTAGTTGTGTCACTGATGCAGCCAGTTGTTGGAGTACCACTGTAGTTGTGTCACTGATGCAGCCAGTCTTTGGGTACCACTCTAGTTGTGCCACTGATACAGTCAGTTGTTGCAGTACCACTCTAGTTGTGCCACAGATGTAGCCAGTTGTTGGAGTACCACTCTAGTTGTGCCACTGATGCAGCCAGTTGTTGGAGTACCACTCTAGGTGTGCAACTGATTCAGCCAGTTGTTGGAGTACCACTCTAGATGTGCCACTGATGCAGCCAGTCGTTGGTTACCACTCTAGTTGTTCCACTGATGCAGCGTGTTGTTGGAGCACCACTCTAGTTGTGCCACTGATGCAGGCAATTGTTGGACTACCACTTTAGTTGTGCCACAAATGCACTCAGTTTTTGGAGTACCACTCTAGTTGTGCAACTGATGCAGCCAGTTGTTGGAGTACCACTCTAGTTGTGCCACTGATGCAGCCAGTTGTTGGAGTACCACTCTAGTTGTGCCACTGATGCTGCCAGTTGTTGGAGTACCACTCTAGTTGTGCCACTGATGCAGCCAGTCTGTGGGTACCACTCTAGTTGTGCCACTGATACAGCCAGTTGTTGGAATACCACTCTAGTTTTGCCACAGATGTAGCCACTTGTTGGAGTACCACTCTAGTTGTGCCGCTGATGCAGCCAGTTGTTGGAGTACCACTCTAGTTGTGCGACTGATGCCGTCAATTGTTGGAGTACCACTCTAGTTGTGCCACAAATGCACTCAGTTGTTGGAGTACCATTCTAGTTGTGCCACTGATGCAGCCAGTTGTTGGGGTGCCACTCTAGTTGTGCCACTGATGCAGCCAGTTGTTGGAGTACCTCTCTAGTTGTGCCACTGATGCAGCCACTTGTTGGAGTACCACTCTAGTTGTGCCACTGATGCAGTCAATTGTTGGAGTACCACTCTAGTTGTGCCACAAATGCACTCAGTTGTTGGAGTACCACTCTAGTTGTGCAACTGATGCAGCCAGTTGTTGGAGTACCACTCTAGTTGTGCCATTGATGCAGTCAGTTGTTGCAGTACCACTCTAATTGTGCCACTGATGCAGCCAGTTGTTGGAGTACCACTCTAGTTGTGCCACTGATACAGCCAGTTGTTGGAGTACCACTCTAGTTGTGTCACTGTTGCAGCCAGTTGTTGCAGTACCACTCTAGTTGTGCCACTGATGCAGCCAGTTGTTGGAGTACCACTCTAGTTGTGTCACTCATGCAGTCAGTTGTTGGAGTACCACTCTAGTTGTGCCACTGATGCAGCCAGTTGTTGGAGTACCTATCTAGTTGTGCCACTCATGCAGTCAGTTTTGGGAGTACCACTCTGGTTGTGTCACTGATGCAGCCAGTTGTTGGAGTACCACTCTAGTTGTGCCACTGATGCAGCCAGTCTTTGGGTACCACTCTAGTTGTGCCACTGATGCAGTCAGTTGTTCGAGTACCACTCTAGTTATGCCACTGATGCAGTCAGTTATTCGAGTACCACTCTAGTTGTGTCACTGATGCAGCCAGTCCTTGGGTACCACTCTAGTTGTGCCACTGATGCAGCCAGTTGTTGGAGTACCACTCTAGTTGTACCACTGATGCAGTCAGTTGTTGGAGTACCACTCTATTTGTGTCACTGATGCAGCCAGTATTTGGAGTAACACTCTAGTTGTGCCACTGAGGCAGCCAGTTGTTGGAGTACGACTCTAGTTGTGTCACTGATGCAGCCAGTTGTTGGAGTACCACTCTAGTTGTGCCACTGAGGCAGCCAGTT
Source organism: Eledone cirrhosa (assembly GCA_964016885.1). Classification (NCBI taxonomy): domain Eukaryota; kingdom Metazoa; phylum Mollusca; class Cephalopoda; order Octopoda; family Eledonidae; genus Eledone; species Eledone cirrhosa. The sequence goes on from OZ024743.1 coordinate 181,068,320, forward strand.
GTTGGAGTACCACGCTTGTTGTGAAACTGATGGAGCCAGTTGTTGGAGTACCACTCTAGTTGTACCACTGATGCAGTCAGTTGTTGGAGTACCACTCTAGTTGTGCCACTGATGCAGCCAGTCTTTGGGTACCACTCTAGTTGTGCCACTGATGCAGCCAGTTGTTGGAGTACCACTCTAGTTGTACCACTGATGCAGTCAGTTGTTGGAGTACCAATCTAGTTGTGCCACTGATGCAGCCAGTTGTTGGAGTGCCACTCTAATTGTGCCACTGATGCAGTCAGTTGTTGGAGTACCACTCTAGTTGTGCCACTCATGCAGTCAGTTGTTGGAGTACCACTCTAGTTGTGTCAATGATGCAGCCAGTAGTTGGAGTACCACGCTACTTGTGCCACTGATGCAGCCAGTCCTTGGGTACCACTCTAGTTGTGCCACTCATGCAGTCAGTTGTTGGAGTACCACTCTAGTTGTGTCAATGATGCAGCCATTTGTTGGAGTACCACTCTAGTTGTGCCATTGATGCAGTCAGTTGTTGGAGTACCACTCTAGTTGTGCCACTGATACAGCCAGTTGTTGAAGTACCACTCTAGTTGTGCCACTGATGCAGCCAGTTGTTGGAGTACCACTCTAGTTGTGCCACTGATGCAGCCAGTTGTTGGAGTACCACTCTAGTTGTGCCACTGATGCAGCCAGTTGTTGGAGAACCACTCTAGTTGTGCCACTGATGCAGCCAGGTGTTGGAGTAGCACTCTAGTTGTGTCACTGATGCAGCCAGTTGTTGGAGTACCACTCTAGTTGTGCCACTGATGCAGCCAATCTTTGGGTACCACTCTAGTTGTGCCACTGATACAGCCAGTTGTTGGAATACCACTCTAGTTGTGCCACAGATGTAGCCAGTTGTTGGAGTACCACTCTAGTTGTGCCACTGATGCAGCCAGTTGTTGGAGTACCACTCTAGTTGTGCAACAGATGCAGCCTGTTGTTGGAGCACCACTCTAGTTGTGCCTCTGATGCAGTCAATTGTTGGAGTACCACTCTAGTTGTGCCACAAATGCACTCAGTTGTTGGAGTACCACTCTATTTGTGCAACTGATGCAGCCATTTGTTGGAGTACCACTCTAGTTATGCCACTGATGTAGCCAGTTGTTGGAGTACCACTCTAGTTGTGTCACTGATGCAGCCAGTTGTTGGAGTACCACTATAGTTGTGCCACTCATGCAGCCAGTTGTTGGAGTACCACTCTAGTTGTGCCACTGATGCAGCCAGTTGTTGGAGTACAACTCTAATTGTGCCACTGATGCAGCCAGTTGTTGGAGTACCACTCTAGTTGTGCCACTGATGCAGTCAGTTGTTGGAGTACCACTCTAGTTCTGTCACTGATGCAGCCAGTTGTTGCAGTACCCCTCTAGATGTGCCACTGATGCAGCCAGTCTTTGGGTACCACTCTAGTTGTGCCACTGATGCAGCCAGTTGTTCGAATACCACTCTAGTTGTGCCACTGATGCAGTCAGTTGTTCGTGTACCACTCTAGTTGTGTCACTGATACAGCCAGTTGATGGAGTACCACTCTATTTGTGTCACTGTTGCAGCCAGTTTTTGGAGTAACACTCTAGTTGTGCCACTGAGGCAGCCAGTTGTTGGAGTACCACTCTAGTTGTGTCACTGATGCAGCCAGTTTTTGGAGTACCACTCTTGTTGTGAAACTGATGGAGCCAGTTGTTGGAGTACCACTCTAGTTGTGTCAATGATGCAGCCAGTAGTTGGAGTACCACTCTACTTGTGCCACTGATGCAGCCAGTCCTTGGGTACCACTCTAGTTGTGCCACTGATGCAGCCTGTTGTTGGAGTACCACTCTAGTTGTACCACTGATGCAGTCAGTTGTTGGAGTAGCACTCTAGTTGTGCCACTGATGCAGCCAGTCTTTGGGTCCAACTCTAGTTGTGCCACTGATGCAGCCAGTTGTTGCAGTACCAGTCTAGTTGTGCCATTGATGCAGCCAGTCGTTGGGTACCACTCTAGTTGTCCCACTGATGCAGCCAGTTGTTGGAGTACCACTCTAGTTGTGCCACTGATGCAGTCAGTTGTTCGAGTACCACTCTAGTTGTGTCACTGATACAGCCAGTTGTTGGAGTACCACTCTATTTGTGTAACTGATGCAGCCAGTTTTTGGAGTAACACTCTAGTTGTGCCACTGATACAGCCAGTTGTTTGAGTACCACTCTAGTTCTGTCACTGATGCAGCCAGTTGTTGCAGTACCCCTCTAGATGTGCCACTGATGCAGCCTGTTGTTTCAGTACCACTCTAGTTGTGCCACTGATGCAGCCTGTTGTTGGAGTACAACTCTAGTTGTGCCACTGATGCAGTCAGTTGTTGGATTACCACTCTAGTTGTGCCACTGATGCAGCCAGTTATTGGAGTACCACACTAGTTGTGCCACTGATGCAGCCAGTCGTTGGGTACCACTCTAGTTGTGCCACTGATGCAGTCAGTTGTTGGAGTACAACTCTAGTTTGGCCACTGATGCAGTCAGTTGTTGAATTACCACTCTAGTTGTGCCACTGATGGAGCCAGTCGTTTTGTACCACTCTAGTTGTGCCACTGATGCACTCAGTTGTTAGAATACCATTCTAGTTGTGCCACTGATGCAGCCAGTTGTTGGGGTGCCACTCTAGTTGTGCCAGTGATGCAGCCAGTTGTTGGAGTACCTCTCTAGTTGTGCCACTGATGCAGCCAGTTGTTGGAGTACCACTCTAGTTGTGCCACTGATGCAGCCAGTTGTTGGAGTACAACTCTAGTTGTACCACTGATGCAGCCAGTCGTTTTGTTCCACTCTAGTTGTGCCACTGATGCAGTCAGTTGTTGGAGTACCACTCTAGTTGTGCCACTGATGCAGCCAGGTGTTGGAGTACCACTCTAGTTGTGCCACAAATGCACTCAGTTGTTGGAGTACCACTCTAGTTGTGCAACTGATGCAGCCAGTTGTTGGAGTACCACTCTAGTTGTGCCATTGATGCAGTCAGTTGTTGCAGTACCACTCTAATTGTGCCACTGATGCAGCCAGTTGTTGGAGTACCACTCTAGTTGTGCCACTGATACAGCCAGTTGTTGGAGTACCACTCTAGTTGTGTCACTGTTGCAGCCAGTTGTTGCAGTACCACTCTAGTTGTGCCACTGATGCAGCCAGTTGTTGGAGTACCACTCTAGTTGTGTCACTCATGCAGTCAGTTGTTGGAGTACCACTCTAGTTGTGCCACTGATGCAGCCAGTTGTTGGAGTACCTATCTAGTTGTGCCACTCATGCAGTCAGTTTTGGGAGTACCACTCTGGTTGTGTCACTGATGCAGCCAGTTGTTGGAGTACCACTCTAGTTGTGCCACTGATGCAGCCAGTCTTTGGGTACCACTCTAGTTGTGCCACTGATGCAGCCAGTTGTTCGAGTACCACTCTAGTTATGCCACTGATGCAGTCAGTTATTCGAGTACCACTCTAGTTGTGTCACTGATGGAGCCAGTCCTTGGGTACCACTCTAGTTGTGCCACTGATGCAGCCAGTTGTTGGAGTACCACTCTAGTTGTACCACTGATGCAGTCAGTTGTTGGAGTACCACTCTATTTGTGTCACTGATGCAGCCAGTTTTTGGAGTAACACTCTAGTTGTGCCACTGAGGCAGCCAGTTGTTGGAGTACGACTCTAGTTGTGTCACTGATGCAGCCAGTTGTTGGAGTACCACTCTAGTTGTGCCACTGATGCAGCCAGTTGTTGGAGTACCAATCTAGTTGTGCCACTGATGCAGCTAGTTTTTGGAGTACCACTCTAGTTGTGCCACTCATGCAGTCAGTTGTTGGAGTACCACTCTAGTTGTGCCACTGATGCAGCCAGTTGTTGGAGTACCACTCTAGATGTGTCACTGAAGCAGCCAGTCGTTGGGTACCACTCTAGTCGTGCCACTGATGCAGCCTGTTGTTGGAGTACCATTCAAGTTGTGCCACTGATGCAGTCAGTTGTTGGAGTACCACTCTAGTTGTGCCACTGATGCAGCCAGTTGTTGGAGTACCACTCTAGTTGTGTCACTGATGCAATCAGTTGCTGGAGTACCACTCTAATTGTGCAACTGCTGCAGCCAGTTGTTTGAGTACCACTCTAGTTGTGCCACTGATGCAGCCAGTTGTTGGAGTACCACTCTAGTTGTGCCACTGATGCAGCCAGTTGTTGGAGTACCACTCTAGTTGTGCCACTGATGCAGCCAGGTGTTACAGTACCACTCTAGTTGTGTCAATGATGCAGCCAGCTGTTGGAGTACCACTCTAGTTGTGTCACTGATGCAGCCAGTCTTTGGGTACCACTCTAGTTGTGCCACTGATACAGCCAGTTGTTGGAATACCACTCTAGTTGTGTCACTGATGCAGCCATTTGTTGGAGTACCACTTTAGTTGTACCACTGATGCAGCCAGTTGTTGAAGTACCACTCTAGATGTGCCACTGATGCAGCCAGTCGTTGGGTACCACACTAGTTGTTCCACTGATGCAGCCTGTTGTTGGAGCACCACTCTAGTTGTGCCACTGATGCAGTCAATTGTTGGAGTACCACTCTAGTTGTGCCACAAATGCACTCAGTTGTTGGAGTACCACTCTAGTTGTGCAACTGATGCAGCCATTTGTTGGCGTACCACTCTAGTTGTGCCATTGATGCAGTCAGTTGTTGGAGTACCACTCTAGTTGTGCCACTGATGCAGCCAGTTGTTGGAGTACCACTCTAGTTGTGTCACTAATGCAGCCAGTTGTTGGAGTACCACTCAATTGTGCCACTGATGCAGCCAGTTGTTAGAGTACCACTCTAGTTATGCCACTGATGCAGCCAGTTGTTGGAGTACCACTCTAGTTGTGCAACTGATACAGCCAGTCTTTGGGTACCACTCTAGTTGTGCCACTGACACAGCCAGTTGTTGGAGTACCACTCTAGTTGTGCAACTGATGCAGCCAGTTGCTGGAGTACCACTCTAGTTGTGTAACTGATGCAGCCAGTTGTTGGAGTACCACTCTAGTTGTGCGACTGATGCAGCCAGTTGTTGGAGTACCACTCTAGTTGTGCCACTGATGCAGTCAGTTGTTGGAGTACCATTCTAGTTGTGCCACTGATGCAGCCAGTCGTTGGAGTACCACTCTAGTTGTGCCACTGATGCAGCCAGTTGTTCGAGTACCACTCTAGTTGTGCCACTGATGCAGTCAGTTGTTCGAGTACCACTCTAGTTGTGTCACTGATACAGCCAGTTGTTGGAGTACCACTCTATTTGTGTCACAGATGCAGCCAGTTTTTGGAGTAACACTCTAGTTGTGCCACTGAGGCAGCCAGTTGTTGGAGTACCACTCTAGTTGTGCAACTGATGCAGCCAGTTGTTGGAGTACCACTCTAGTTGTGCCACTGATGCAGCCAGTTGTTGGAGTACCACTCTAGTTGTGCCACTGATACAGCCAGTCTTTGTGTACCACTCTAGTTGTGCCACTGATACAGCCAGTTGTTGGAGTACCACTCTAGTTGTGCAACTGCTGCAGCCAGTTGCTGGAGTACCACTCTAGTTGTGTCACTGATGCAGCCAGTTGTTGGAGTACCACTCTAGTTGTGCCACTGATGCAGCCAGTTGTTGGTGTACCACTCTAGGTGTGTCACTGATGCAGCCAGTTGTTGGAGTACCACTCTAGTTGTGCCACTGATGCAGCCAGTTGTTGGAGTACCATTCTAGTTGTGCCACTGATGCAGTCAGTTGTTGGAGTACCACTCTAATTGTGCCCCTGATGCAGCCAGTTGTTGGAGTACCACTCTAGTTGTGCCACTGATACAGCCAGTCTTTGGGTACCACTCTAGTTGTGCCACTGATACAGCCAGTTGTTGGAGTACCACTGTAGTTGTGCAACTGATGCAGCCAGTTGCTGGAGTACCACTCTATTTGTGTCACTGATGCAGCCAGTTGTTGGAGTACCACTCTAGTTGTGTCACTGATGCAGACAGTTGTTGGAGTACCACTCTAGTTGTGCGACTGATGCAGCCAGTTGTTGGAGTATCACTCTAGTTGTGCCACTGATGCAGTCAGTTGTTGGAGTACCACTCTAGTTGTGCCCCTGATGCAGCCAGTTGTTGGAGTACCACTCTAGTTGTGCCGCTGATGCAGCCAGTCGTTGAGTACCACTCTAGTTGTGCCACTGATGTAGCCTGTTGTTTCAGTACCACTCTAGTTGTGCCACTGATGCAGTCAGTTGTTGGAGTACCACTCTAGTTGTGCCACAAATGCCTCTCAGTTGTTGGATTACCACTCTAGTTGTGCCACTGATGAAGCCAGTTGTTGGAGTACCACTCTAGTTGTGCCACTGATGCAGCCAGTCGTTGGGTACCACTCTAGTTGTGCCACTGATGCAGCCTGTTGTTGGAGTACAACTCTAGTTGTGCCACTGATGCAGTCAGTTGTTGGATTACCACTCTAGTTGTGCCACTGATGCAGCCAGTTATTGGAGTACCACTCTAGTTGTGCCACTGATGCAGCCAGTCGTTGGGTACCACTCTAGTTGTGCCACTGATGCAGTCAGTTGTTGGAGTACAACTCTAGTTGTGCCACTGATGCAGTCAGTTGTTGGATTACCACTCTAGGTGTGCCACTGATGGAGCCAGTCGTTTTGTACCACTCTAGTTGTGCCACTGATGCACTCAGTTGTTAGAATACCATTCTAGTTGTGCCACTGATGCAGCCAGTTGTTGGGGTGCCACTCTAGTTGTGCCACTGATGCAGCCAGTTGTTGGAGTACCTCTCTAGTTGTGCCACTGATGCTGCCAGTTGTTGGAGTACCACTCTAGTTGTGCCACTGATGCAGCCAGTTGTTGGAGTACAACTCTAGTTGTGCCACTGATGCAGCCAGTCGTTTTGTTCCAATCTAGTTGTGCCACTGATGCAGTCAGTTGTTGGAGTACCACTCTAGTTGTGCCACTGATGCAGCCAGGTGTTGGAGTACCACTCTAGTTGTGTCACTGATGCAGCCAGTTGTTGGAGTACCACTGTAGTTGTGTCACTGATGCAGCCAGTCTTTGGGTACCACTCTAGTTGTGCCACTGATACAGTCAGTTGTTGCAGTACCACTCTAGTTGTGCCACAGATGTAGCCAGTTGTTGGAGTACCACTCAAGTTGTGCCACTAATGCAGCCAGTCGTTGGTTACCATTCTAGTTGTTCCACTGATGCGGCGTGTTGTTGGAGCACCACTCTAGTTGTGCCACTGATGCAGGCAATTGTTGGACTACCACTCTAGTTGTGCCACAAATGCACTCAGTTTTTGGAGTACCACTCTAGTTGTGCAACTGATGCAGCCAGTTGTTGGAGTACCACTCTAGTTGTGCCACTGATGCAGCCAGTTGTTGGAGTACCACTCTAGTTGTGCCACTGATGCTGCCAGTTGTTGGAGTACCACTCTAGTTGTGCCACTGATGCAGCCAGTCTGTGGGTACCACTCTAGTTGTGCCACTGATACAGCCAGTTGTTGGAATACCACTCTAGTTTTGCCACAGATGTAGCCACTTGTTGGAGTACCACTCTAGTTGTGCCGCTGATGCAGCCAGTTGTTGGAGTACCACTCTAGTTGTGCGACTGATGCCGTCAATTGTTGGAGTACCACTCTAGTTGTGCCACAAATGCACTCAGTTGTTGGAGTACCATTCTAGTTGTGCCACTGATGCAGCCAGTTGTTGGGGTGCCACTCTAGTTGTGCCACTGATGCAGCCAGTTGTTGGAGTACCTCTCTAGTTGTGCCACTGATGCAGCCACTTGTTGGAGTACCACTCTAGTTGTGCCACTGATGCAGTCAATTGTTGGAGTACCACTCTAGTTGTGCCACAAATGCACTCAGTTGTTGGAGTACCACTCTAGTTGTGCAACTGATGCAGCCAGTTGTTGGAGTACCACTCTAGTTGTGCCATTGATGCAGTCAGTTGTTGCAGTACCACTCTAATTGTGCCACTGATGCAGCCAGTTGTTGGAGTACCACTCTAGTTGTGCCACTGATACAGCCAGTTGTTGGAGTACCACTCTAGTTGTGTCACTGTTGCAGCCAGTTGTTGCAGTACCACTCTAGTTGTGCCACTGATGCAGCCAGTTGTTGGAGTACCACTCTAGTTGTGTCACTCATGCAGTCAGTTGTTGGAGTACCACTCTAGTTGTGCCACTGATGCAGCCAGTTGTTGGAGTACCTATCTAGTTGTGCCACTCATGCAGTCAGTTTTGGGAGTACCACTCTGGTTGTGTCACTGATGCAGCCAGTTGTTGGAGTACCACTCTAGTTGTGCCACTGATGCAGCCAGTCTTTGGGTACCACTCTAGTTGTGCCACTGATGCAGCCAGTTGTTCGAGTACCACTCTAGTTATGCCACTGATGCAGTCAGTTATTCGAGTACCACTCTAGTTGTGTCACTGATGCAGCCAGTCCTTGGGTACCACTCTAGTTGTGCCACTGATGCAGCCAGTTGTTGGAGTACCACTCTAGTTGTACCACTGATGCAGTCAGTTGTTGGAGTACCACTCTATTTGTGTCACTGATGCAGCCAGTTTTTGGAGTAACACTCTAGTTGTGCCACTGAGGCAGCCAGTTGTTGGAGTACGACTCTAGTTGTGTCACTGATGCAGCCAGTTGTTGGAGTACCACTCTAGTTGTGCCACTGAGGCAGCCAGTTGTTGGAGTACCACGCTTGTTGTGAAACTGATGGAGCCAGTTGTTGGAGTACCACTCTAGTTGTACCACTGATGCAGTCAGTTGTTGGAGTACCACTCTAGTTGTGCCACTGATGCAGCCAGTCTTTGGGTACCACTCTAGTTGTGCCACTGATGCAGCCAGTTGTTGGAGTACCACTCTAGTTGTACCACTGATGCAGTCAGTTGTTGGAGTACCAATCTAGTTGTGCCACTGATGCAGCCAGTTGTTGGAGTGCCACTCTAATTGTGCCACTGATGCAGTCAGTTGTTGGAGTACCACTCTAGTTGTGCCACTCATGCAGTCAGTTGTTGGAGTACCACTCTAGTTGTGTCAATGATGCAGCCAGTAGTTGGAGTACCACGCTACTTGTGCCACTGATGCAGCCAGTCCTTGGGTACCACTCTAGTTGTGCCACTCATGTAGTCAGTTGTTGGAGTACCACTCTAGTTGTGTCAATGATGCAGCCATTTGTTGGAGTACCACTCTAGTTGTGCCATTGATGCAGTCAGTTGTTGGAGTACCACTCTAGTTGTGCCACTGATACAGCCAGTTGTTGAAGTACCACTCTAGTTGTGCCACTGATGCAGCCAGTTGTTGGAGTACCACTCTAGTTGTGCCACTGATGCAGCCAGTTGTTGGAGAACCACTCTAGTTGTGCCACTGATGCAGCCAGGTGTTGGAGTAGCACTCTAGTTGTGTCACTGATGCAGCCAGTTGTTGGAGTACCATTCTAGTTGTGCCACTGATGCAGCCAATCTTTGGGTACCACTCTAGTTGTGCCACTGATACAGCCAGTTGTTGGAATACCACTCTAGTTGTGCCACAGATGTAGCCAGTTGTTGGAGTACCACTCTAGTTGTGCCACTGATGCAGCCAGTTGTTGGAGTACCACTCTAGTTGTGCAACAGATGCAGCCTGTTGTTGGAGCACCACTCTAGTTGTGCCTCTGATGCAGTCAATTGTTGGAGTACCACTCTAGTTGTGCCACAAATGCACTCAGTTGTTGGAGTACCACTCTATTTGTGCAACTGATGCAGCCATTTGTTGGAGTACCACTCTAGTTATGCCACTGATGTAGCCAGTTGTTGGAGTACCACTCTAGTTGTGTCACTGATGCAGCCAGTTGTTGGAGTACCACTATAGTTGTGCCACTCATGCAGCCAGTTGTTGGAGTACCACTCTAGTCGTGCCACTGATGCAGCCAGTTGTTGGAGTACAACTCTAATTGTGCCACAGATGCAGCCAGTTGTTGGAGTACCACTCTAGTTGTGCCACTGATGCAGTCAGTTGTTGGAGTACCACTCTAGTTGTACCACTGATACAGCCAGTTGTTTGAGTACCACTCTAGTTCTGTCACTGATGCAGCCAGTTGTTGCAGTACCCCTCTAGATGTGCCACTGATGCAGCCAGTTGTTGGAGTACCACTCTAGTTGTGTCACTCATGCAGTCAGTTGTTGGAGTACCACTCTAGTTGTGCCACTGATGCAGCCAGTTGTTGGAGTACCACTCTAGTTGTGCCACTGATGCAGTCAGTTTTTGGAGTACCACTCTAGTTGTGTCACTGATGCAGCCAGTTGTTGGAGTACCACTCTAGTTGTGCCACTGATGCAGCCAGTCTTTGGGTACCACTCTAGTTGTGCCACTGATGCAGCCAGTTGTTCGAGTACCACTCTAGTTGTGCCACTGATGCAGTCAGTTGTTCGTGTACCACTCTAGTTGTGTCACTGATACAGCCAGTTGATGGAGTACCACTCTATTTGTGTCACTGTTGCAGCCAGTTTTTGGAGTAACACTCTAGTTGTGCCACTGAGGCAGCCAGTTGTTGGAGTACCACTCTAGTTGTGTCACTGATGCAGCCAGTTTTTGGAGTACCACTCTTGTTGTGAAACTGATGGAGCCAGTTGTTGGAGTACCACTCTAGTTGTGTCAATGATGCAGCCAGTAGTTGGAGTACCACTCTACTTGTGCCACTGATGCAGCCAGTCCTTGGGTACCACTCTAGTTGTGCCACTGATGCAGCCTGTTGTTGGAGTACCACTCTAGTTGTACCACTGATGCAGTCAGTTGTTGGAGTAGCACTCTAGTTGTGCCACTGATGCAGCCAGTCTTTGGGTCCAACTCTAGTTGTCCCACTGATGCAGCCAGTTGTTGGAGTACCACTCTAGTTGTGCCACTGATGCAGTCAGTTGTTCGAGTACCACTCTAGTTGTGTCACTGATACAGCCAGTTGTTGGAGTACCACTCTATTTGTGTAACTGATGCAGCCAGTTTTTGGAGTAACACTCTAGTTGTGCCACTGAGGCAGCCAGTTGTTGGAGTACCACTCTAGTTGTGTCACTGATGCAGCCAGTTGTTGGAGTACCACTCTTGTTGTGAAACTGATGGAGCCAGTTGTTGGAGTACCACTCTAGTTGTGTCAATGATGCAGCCAGTAGTTGGAGTACCACTCTACTTGTGCCACTGGTGCAGCCCGTCCTTGGGTACCACTCTAGTTGTGCCACTGATGCAGCCAGTTGTTGGAGTACCACTCTAGTTGTACCACTGATGCAGTCAGTTGTTGGAGTACCACTCTAGTTGTGCCACTGATGCAGCCAGTCTTTGGGTCCAACTCTAGTTGTGCCACTGATGCAGCCAGTTGTTGCAGTACCAGTCTAGTTGTGCCATTGATGCAGCCAGTCGTTGGGTACCACTCTAGTTGTCCCACTGATGCAGCCAGTTGTTGGAGTACCACTCTAGTTGTGCCACTGATGCAGCCAGTTGTTCGAGTACCACTCTAGTTGTGCCACTGATGCAGTCAGTTGTTCGTGTACCACTCTAGTTGTGTCACTGATACAGCCAGTTGATGGAGTACCACTCTATTTGTGTCACTGTTGCAGCCAGTTTTTGGAGTAACACTCTAGTTGTGCCACTGAGGCAGCCAGTTGTTGGAGTACCACTCTAGTTGTGTCACTGATGCAGCCAGTTTTTGGAGTACCACTCTTGTTGTGAAACTGATGGAGCCAGTTGTTGGAGTACCACTCTAGTTGTGTCAATGATGCAGCCAGTAGTTGGAGTACCACTCTACTTGTGCCACTGATGCAGCCAGTCCTTGGGTACCACTCTAGTTGTGCCACTGATGCAGCCAGTTGTTGGAGTACCACTCTAGTTGTACCACTGATGCAGTCAGTTGTTGGAGTAGCACTCTAGTTGTGCCACTGATGCAGCCAGTCTTTGGGTCGAACTCTAGTTGTGCCACTGATGCAGCCAGTTGTTGCAGTACCAGTCTAGTTGTGCCATCGATGCAGCCAGTCGTTGGGTACCACTCTAGTTGTCCCACTGATGCAGCCAGTTGTTGGAGTACCACTCTAGTTGTGCCACTGATGCAGTCAGTTGTTCGAGTACCACTCTAGTTGTGTCACTGATACAGCCAGTTGTTGGAGTACCACTCTATTTGAGTAACTGATGCAGCCAGTTTTTGGAGTAACACTCTAGTTGTGCCACTGAGGCAGCCAGTTGTTGGAGTACCACTCTAGTTGTGTCACTGATGCAGCCAGTTGTTGGAGTACCACTCTTGTTGTGAAACTGATGGAGCCAGTTGTTGGAGTACCACTCTAGTTGTGTCAATGATGCAGCCAGTAGTTGGAGTACCACTCTACTTGTGCCACTGGTGCAGCCCGTCCTTGGGTACCACTCTAGTTGTGCCACTGATGCAGCCAGTTGTTGGAGTACCACTCTAGTTGTACCACTGATGCAGTCAGTTGTTGGAGTACCACTCTAGTTGTGCCACTGATGCAGCCAGTCTTTGGGTCCAACTCTAGTTGTGCCACTGATGCAGCCAGTTGTTGCAGTACCAGTCTAGTTGTGCCATTGATGCAGCCAGTCGTTGGGTACCACTCTAGTTGTCCCACTGATGCAGCCAGTTGTTGGAGTACCACTCTAGTTGTGCCACTGATGCAGCCAGTTGATGGAGTACCACTCTAGTTGTGCCACTGATGCAGCCAGTTGTTGTAGTACCACTCTAATTGTGCCACTGATGCAGTCAGTTGTTGGAGTACCACTCTAGTTGTGTCACTGATACGGCCAGTTGTTGGAGTACCACTCTAGTTGTGTCACTGATGTAGCCAGTTGTTGGAGTACCACTCTAGTTGTGCCACTGATGCAGCCAGTTGTTGTAGTACCACTCTAATTGTGCCACTGATGCAGTCAGTTGTTGGAGTACCACTCTAGTTGTGTCACTGATACGGCCAGTTGTTGGAGTGCCACACTAGTTGTGTCACTGATGTAGCCAGTTGTTGGAGTACCACTCTAGTAGTGCCACTGATGGAATCAGTTTTTGGAGTACCTCTCTAGTTGTGCACTGATGCAGTCAGTTGTTGGAGTACCACTCTAGTTGTGCCACTGGTGCAGCCAGTCGTTGGGGTGCCACTCTAGTTGTGCCACTGATGCAGTCAGTTCTTGGCGTACCACTCTAGTTGTGCCACTGATGCGGCCAGTTGTTGGAGTACCACACTAGTTGTGCCACTGATGGAACCAGTTTTTGGAGTACCACTCTAGTTGTGCACTGATGCAGTCAGTTGTTGGAGTACTACTCTAGTTGTGCCACTCATGCAGCCAGTTGTTGAAGTACCACTCTAGTTGTGCCACTGATGCAGCCAGTCGTTTTGTACCACTCTAGTTGTGCCACTGATGCAGTCAGTTGTTAGAGTACCACTCTAGTCGTGCCACTGATGCAGCCAGTTGTTGGGGTGCCAGTCTAGTTGTGCCACTGATGCAGCCAGTTGTTGGAGTACCTCTCTAGTTGTGCCACTGATGCAGCCAGTTGTTGGAGTACCACTCTAGTTGTGCCACTGATGCAGCCAGTTGTTGGAGTACAACTCTAGTTGTGCCACTGATGCAGCCAGTCGTTTTGTACCACTCTAGTTGTGCCACTGATGCAGTCAGTTGTTAGAGTACCACTCTAGTCGTGCCACTGATGCAGGCAGTTGTTGGAGTACCACTCTAGTTGTTCCACTGATGCAGTCAGTTGTTAGAGTACCACTCTAGTCGTGCCACTGATGCAGGCAGTTGTTGGAGTACCACTCTAGTTGTGCCACTGATGCAGTCAGTTGTTAGAGTACCACTCTAGTTGTGGCACTGATACAGCCAGTTGTTGGAGTACCACTCTAGTTGTGCCACTGATACAGCCAGTTGTTGGAGTACCACTCTAGTTGTGCCACTGATGCAGCCAGTTGTTGGAGTACCACTCTAGTTGTGCCACTGATGCAGTCAGTTGTTGGAGTACCACTCTAGTTGTGCCACTGAGGCAGCCAGTTGTTGGAGTACCACTCTAGTTATGCCCTGATGCAGCCAGTTGTTGGAGTACCACTCTAGTTGTGCTACTGATGCAGTTAGTTGTTGGAGTACCACTCTAGTTGTGCCACTGAGGCAGCCAGTTGTTGGAGTACCACTCTAGTTATGCCCTGATGCAGCCAGTTGTTGGAGTACCACTCTAGTTGTGTCACTGATGCAGTCAGTTGTTGGAGTACCACTCTAGTTGTGCCCTGATGCAGCCAGTTGCTGGAGTACCACTCTAGTTGTGTCACTGATGCAGTCAGTTGTTGGAGTACCACTCTAGTTGTGCCACTGAGGCAGCCAGTTGTTGGAGAACCACTCTAGTTGTGCCACTGATGCAGCCAGTTGTTGGAGTACCACTCTAGTTGTGCCACTGATACAGCCAGTTGTTGGAGAACCACTCTAGTTGTGCCACTGATGCAGCCAGTTGTTGGAGTACCACTCTAGTTGTGCCACTGATGCAGCCAGTTGTTGGAGTACCACTCTAGTTGTGTCACTGATGCAGCCAGTTGTTGGAGTACCACTCTAGTTGTGTCACTGATGCAGTCAGTTGTTGGAGTACCACTCTAGTTGTGCCACTGATGGAACCAGTTGTTGGAGTACCACTCTAGTTGTGCCACTGATGCAGCCAGTTGTTGGAGTACCACTCTAGTTGTGCCACTGATGCAGCCAGTTGTTGGAGTACCACTCTAGTTGTGCCACTGATACAGCCAGTTGTTGGAGAACCACTCTAGTTGTGCCACTGATGCAGCCTGTTGTTGGAGTACCACTCTAGTTGTGTCACTGATGCAGTCAGTTGTTGGAGTACCACTCTATTTGTGCCACTGATGCAGCCAGTCGTTGGGGTGCCACTCTAGTTGAGCCACTGATACAGCCAGTCGTTGGAGTACCACTCTAGTTGTGTCACTGATATAGCCAGTTGCTGGAATGCCACTCTAAATGTGCCACTGATGCTGCCAGTCGTTGGAGTACCACTCTATTTGTGCCACTGATGCAGCCAGTCGTTGGGGTGCCACTCTAGTTGTGCCACTGATGCAGCCAGTCGTTGGGATGCCACTCTATATGTGCCACTGGACTAACCTTTCTTTGGGGTTCCACTATAGACTCTTTTTCTATCAGTTATTCATTGGTCTCTATTCTCCGTCATGTGTAGAAGGGTCTCTGTGTTATGACCAGTCTAGTATTTGGTGTTGTGGGACCAGGATTTCTTCGTACGCCTTTTTCTTCGCCCTTCTCGACTGTGGCCTGAAGGATGGTTTTAGACAAGATAAGGCGGGGTATATGACCATACCAGGCAAGCTTCCATCTTTTCATTGATGCAAGGAGTGTTTCATGTCCTCCAGTATCTTTGTTAACCGAAGTGGATTAGCCTAACTTAAATTCCCAATTAATCGGTTAAGACGTCTCTATACAATATAACAATCCTTGATAATACTGCTCAATAAAACAAGAGTAAATATGTTTAGATTCCCAAACTGAATTATATTTTGTCATTAAACATACTTTAAATCACAATTTTAAAAAAAATATTGTAGTTTTATTTCTATCCAGCAAATCACAGGAAGTACACGCACTATATTGAATTTTTATTATTTATTATTGTGTTTATATTTGTTGTGCTTGTTTTTTATGTTTGTTTTTTTGTGTTTTTTTGCATGTTTTTTGTGAGTTAAGGTGCTATTTTGAAATAATAGTTTATAGAATGAACAACTATTTTAATCTCGTGTCATTCAGTTCTAAAATAGTACTTTTGTGCGGTTTCCACTGTCCTAAGGGCAATGCATGAGAAGATTAAATGACCAAATAATGAGGAACAGGCCAAAGCAAACAACAATATTGGTAATAGAAATATATAAAAAAGATAAGATGAGAGGACATAAATAATACAATAAAGATTGGTGGCAGTAACCAGTTTCTGTTCAGTCATTTATAGGAAAGAGAATGAAATTGTGGTTCGGATGAGAGGAGCGGGTACATGAGAGAGGACAAAATATATTGGGTAAACCGGAATAAGTTTTATGAAAATGAGTTGAGGAAAAGAAAGAAATGAAAGAAGATAGAAATAAAGAAAGAAAGAAAGGAAGGAAGAAAGAAAGAAAGAAAGAAAGAAAGAAAGAAAGAAAGAAAGATAGATAGATAGATAGATAGATAGATAGATAGATGCAGAAGTTGTGAAATTCAAGATTTAAGAGATGAAGTGTTGGTTAGTTGGCGTCATACTTTCCGAAACCCGGTCCGGCGACATGCCACTACACTTTCGGGCCACATCTGGGACCTCATAGATAATAACATAACCTACAATCTCACTTGGAGCTTACTGTCCAGAGCTAACTCTTACACGGGAGGACGCCGTCCGTGTAACTTATGCTCGGAGGAAACATTACAAATGCTGTTTTCGAAGGACCAACTCCTAAACAAGAAAGACGAACTGGTAACCGCATGCAAACACATATTGCGTAGGACTTACTTCGCCCTCAAACTCCATAACGACCCGGGTGGGTAGACAAAGGCTGATACCCCCCACTTGCCTAATAAATTAGAGGAAACCCCAGCTTACATAGATAGATGTACCTCTTTTCTTTTCCTCTATGTTTTCTTCTTCCCCCTGTCTCATCATATCACTTCCTTCCATCCCCGATCTTCTTCCTCGTCTGTTTTTCCCCTTTCGCCTACCCCGATGCAGCCCATCGGGCTTCTGTAGCCTCAGTACCCCCACGCCTGTAATTTTAAGATAGAATTGGCCGAATACGCTTTACTAACCATTGATTGCAGATGTGTTAGACCCCTGTAATTTTGT
>OZ024743.1:181090151-181105151 GCA_964016885.1 Eledone cirrhosa
GTGTCACAGCGCCTAGCACGTCCCATACTCGTGCCGCTAAAAATAGCAGCCGGTTTTATGAGATTAAAAATTAGCTCTACGAATGGAGCCGAGAATATTATATATAGAGTTATAAACTCAAAATAGTCTTTTACAATTAAATAGCTCAAGGAAGGGAATATATAGGTTTGTTATTTTTATTGATTTATTATTTTAAATCGAGACAGGCAAACCGTATTATTTTAAATTAGTATTTATTCAACCTAGCTAACTTGGTCATTTGCAACGCGAACACATGTATACTTATATCTGTGTTCATCCCTCATATATTCATTTGTATTACACGGCTCAGAAATATTCATTTCTTTGAGCTATTTAATTGTAAAAGATTATTTGAGTTTATAACTCTCTATATAATATACATAAATATATACATACATATATATGTTTGTGTGTGAGTGCGTGTGTGTGTAATATATATATATATATATATATATGTATACATATACATAAATAAATACATACACATATATATATGTGTGTGTGTGTGTGTGTGTGTAATATATATATATATATATATATATATATATATATATATATATATATCATAAAACATGTCTATAGAATCACAAGATAAAATATATACTATTTCCTCTCCCAATTAGCATAATTAACTATATAAAAAATCGAATAGACCAGGCTATAAGAATGAGGCTTCTATGAAGAAATCTCCGACAAATAACCGAAACTTAGCGCTTCGTGTCGGCCGTAGCGGAATATTTATCGAATATTTCGACAGCGTAATCGCCCAGATATAGTCAATTAAACAGAATTAGGTGTATAATAAACTAGGAGAAAATAGAATACATATATATATATATATATATATATATATATATATATATATATATATATATATATATATATATATATATAAATAAAAACATTTTTAAGACCATTTGCTGAGTTTTTAAGTAGTGACTATGTCACTTGACGAGAATAAGTAAGTGACAGTCACTACTTTAAAACTCATAACATTCATGCATACAGCGCTACTATTTCAGAACACCAATACTAATATATATATATATATATATATATATATATATATATATATATATATATATATATATATATATATATATTTATATATATATATATATACGATATTAAACAAATGGAAACTATATTTATAAAACCATATTTATTTCATTATACATATTTCAGGGATACCATATTAAAAATATGGCATGCTTTCGTCAGATAAAATACAATATATAAACAGTTTTATAAATAATTTTGACGTACCATAAATATAAGCGACCATTAAGGTAGGAAGCTGGCTTGGTAGTGAAGTGTTTATAAATATTTAGTGTTAAGCACAGTTATAAAGAAAGACGGAGAAAAAGAAGAATTGTATGTAAAGAAAAACAGAGAGAAATAGAGAGAGATAGGGGAGAGATAAATAGGGAGGAGGTGAAAAAAGAGAGGCAACCGAAGGCAACAGATGAATAATAATAATTCATCATACAAATTGAGAGATTTAAGAGGGAGGGAGTACGGTAATTATTTAGTTATAGTGTTAAGCACAGTTAGAGAAGAGACGGAAAGAAAGAAAAAATGAAGATGAAAAGAAAACAGAGAGAGAGAGAGAGAGAGAGGGGTGGGAGGAAAAGAAAGAGGGAGAAAAAATAATAATAATTATATAGGGGGAGGTGAAAATCAAGAGAGAAATAAGAGAGAAACATGAGAGGCAAAGTCAAAAGGACAGATACATAAACTTCATCATATATAAAGAGAGAGGAGAAGAAAGAGCTATATCTAGATAGAGGGATGATATCAGTTATAAAATATTTACTTGTTGTAACCCAACAATTTTAAATAAAACTTTTGCATATATTTTTGCTCCAATACTGTTGAGCGCTTTATATTATAACTGAAAAAATGGAATTCTTTAAGATATCTTCTTCTCTAAAAGACATACCTCTACCTAAGAACAAAGACTTTATTAAACAATTAATAGAAAAATCAGACTCTTTTATAAGAAGAATCAGGTGGCGTGCCTTCCACTTTGATAAATCTAATCTAAATGAAAATGTTTCAGACTTAGATAAAGTTTTCAAATCTAAAAAAAATCCACCCCCCAACAAACTATTAATGGATTTTGAAAACGATATAATTTCTATCATCCAAGGAATCAAATTCAAGAGAAACTTCAAAGGCCAGGACTATCTAAGAAGCATTAAGGATAATATTGAAGGCTTGGAGAGAACAGAGAAGATCTTGGTGAAATCGGACAAAACCAACAACCTTTATGGAGTGCAAAAGGACATGTATAATGGCCTTATATTGAAAGAACTAAGGAAAAAGTACAAGGTAGCAAGTAAGGACGAACTGGAAAAAATGAATGCTGAGGCATCTTGTATAATGCATGAGTTAGACATTGAGAACAAAACACAACCCTTCATGCCTAGGAAACCCAAGATCAATATGAAAGATCACAAAAGAAATTTTGAAAATGATTTGCCAGTCAGATTGATTGCACCATCAAAATCTGACCTGGCTAAACTTAGCAAAAACATTCTAGACAGGGTGATACAGCAAATTAAAAACTTACATAATTTACCTTACTTAAACTTATGGAAGGGGATTGGTGAGGTTATTGAGTGGTTTAAAGAAATTAAATATAACAATAATAATAAATTTATTCAACTAGATATTGCTAACTACTATTCATCTATTACCCCTAATCTACCGAATAAGGCACTAAATTACGCATTCAAACATACAGACCTAACTAGCAATGAAATGCACATTATATTATCGGCAAGGAAAACATTGATAGAATTTAATAACCAACTATGGACTAGGGCAGATAGAGATAATAATTTCGACATAACTATGGGATCATCTGATTCAGCTCAGGTAACGGACCTTGTGGGCCTATTTATAATTAATTCACTGCATAGAAAAATACCAGGTGTAACCGGAGGATTATATCGTGATGACATGCTTTTACTTATTGAAAATAATAACTCTGAACTAAATAGAAAAATAAAACAAATTATACAATTTTTTAATTACCTTAATCTAAAAATAGAAATAGAGAATAACCATAGAATAGTCAATTTCCTAGATGTAACACTAAATCTCAACACATGTCTTCACTATCCATTTCACAAACTAAATGAAAACTTGAATTATGTCAATTTTAACTCTAATCACCCCAGATCTGTTAAAAATACTATAGTGAACTCTGTTCAAGAACGAATCTCAAGAATTTCATCTAATAAAAATATTTTCGACGAAAAAGCGCAGTATTACAATGAAGCGTTAGCTAGAGCAGGATATAGTGATAAAATTAAGTACATCGATAATAATAGGCAAACTAACCAAAATAATAACAATTTTAATTACGGTAACAACATTAACAACTATAATAGAACATATTACAATAATTCCAAAAGCCGGAAAAGAAATAGAACTAGAAATATAATATGGTTTGCCCCCCCCCCCCCCTTCTCACTAAATATTAAAACCCACATTGCTAAACTATTCTTTAATGCTCTTGACAAACGCTTCCCTAGAACACATAAATATCACTCAATTTTTAATAGACATACTATAAAATTAACTTACTCGTCCACCAAAAATTTAGCACAAAATATTAACAGAATAAATAATAGGAATTTAAAACCTAACCAAAATACCAATAATAACCCAAACAATATTCAAGTAAACAACTATAACTGTAGAAATAAATCTAAATGTCCGTTAAATAACAATTGCTTAGTTAAAAATATAATATACAATTGTAATGTTAAAACTAACTTAAATCCTTTCAACTATGTTGGTTCCACCTCGACAGAATTTAAACTTCGCTTCAATAATCATAAGAATTCTTTCACAGATCCAAACAAAAAATCTTCAACTTCACTATCAAGCTTACTCTGGCAACTTAAACGTGATAACGTTGGGTATTCGATGTTTTGGAATATTGTCTCAAGAGGGATTCCTTTTAATTCCTCATCTGAGACATGTGATCTCTGTGTGGAGGAGATATTCTTTATATTAAAATCCGAAAATTCCCTTAATCTAAGGAGCAATTTATTCAGTTGCTGCAGACATAGATTAAACTCAACGTTTAAATATAAATATAAATTTAAAATGTAGTATAATTAATTAAGAAATTTAATTAATGTATGAAACCTGACGATAAATCTTTCGATTCCTTCAACTTTTTCTTTTAAACCTTCTTCATAAATATAAACAAATGATGTAATTAAACTACTCTAAAATGTAGATGCTCCCAATGTATTAAATAAATTTTACGCAAGATAAATTTCTATACTAAATATAAGAGCATCCGTAGAACCACAGGGTCTTCTAAATCCTTTAAACGAATTTTGTTAAATAATTTTTGGTTTTTTATTTGCTTTTTGATTCTGATTGCTTCTAAAGAACTTGGCAATATATTGTCTGGAAAATTGGAACGATAGATTTCTGTGGTAAATATAAGAAGCATACTGTGTTTTTGTGGCCTGAGATACTCTAGGGAGTGAGAAAAATATTTTAACGTTTTGATATTTCTGTGCTGATATATTGATATCTGGTTGTCTCTGTACAAAGGCCATATGTATTAATATGCATATGGAATGATTACAGAGTATATTTTATCTGTTCATGTGCCTGTATGTGTGCATACATATATATGTATATGTATGTGTGGGTATAGTTCTGTATATGTTACAGATATGCATAATATTATATACATGAACGATAATCATATGTGTGAGGGCATGAATATTAATCGTTTATTTTTTATGTATATATATATAGTGAAATCTTTTATAACACAAGGGAAAAAAAAATTTTTGTGAAACAAGAAATTATAGAGTTGATCACGTAAAGTCATGGGTATGTCTATATTATCAACTAAAGCTTGACATGACTTTCTCTTTCTCGTTTTCTTTCCTTTTTCAGAAAGTGCATATGCATGTGTATGTATATACTTCTATATCTCCGTATTTTTATAAATAGGGTAATTTTTTGAAGATTTATCTCAGTTTTTGGTACATTGACCTCAGAGTTTTAAACTAAACATATGGTCATTATTGAGCAAAATTATTTTCACACATTATATATCTACGTCTCATTCATGAATATTGATATTTACATTATATTACCCAGTTCATATGAATTGATAATTCAAATTGATAGGACATGACGTAAAGATGTAACTCTATCATCCCTCTCTCTAGATATAGCTCTTTCTTCTCCTCTCTCTTTATATATGATGAAGTTTATGTATCTGTCCTTTTGACTTTGCCTCTCATGTTTCTCTCTTATTTCTCTCTTGATTTTCACCTCCCCCTATATAATTATTATTATTTTTTTCTCCCTCTTTCTTTTCCTCCCACCTCTCTCTCTCTCTCTCTCTGTTTTCTCTTCATCTCCATTTTTTCTTTCTTTCCGTCTCTTCTCTAACTGTGCTTAACACTATAACTAAATAATTACCGTACTCCCTCCCTCTTAAATCTCTCAATTTGTATGATGAATTATTATTATTCATCTGTTGCCTTCGGTTGCCTCTCTTTTTTCACCTCCTCCCTATTTATCTCTCCCCTATCTCTCTCTATTTCTCTCTGTTTTTCTTTACATACATTTCTTCTTTTTCTCCGTCTTTCTTTATAACTGTGCTTAACACTAAATATTTATAAACACTTCACTACCAAGCCAGCTTCCTACCTTAATGGTCGCTTATATTTATGGTACGTCAAAATTATTTATAAAACTGTTTATATATTGTATTTTATCTGACGAAAGCATGCCATATTTTTAATATAGTATCCCTGAAATATGTATAATGAAATAAATATGGTTTTATAAATATAGTTTCCATTTGTTTAATATCGTATATCTACTCCAAAAACTTGTCGAGTGCTTTATATCAGTTATAAAATATTTACTTGTTGTAACCCAACAATTTTAAATAAAACTTTTGCATATATATATATATATATATATATATATATATTTATATATATATATAGGATAACAAGGTATCGTTTTTGTACAGCCGACCATGTTATTCTTCATTCTTTTACTATTAGATATATATATATAACGTTGGCAACATGACCCTCCCAAAGTATAACAATATATATATATATATATATATATATATATATATATATATATATATATATATATATATACTTATGTGAGTGTGTGTGTGTGTGTGTGTGTGTGTGTGCGCGCGTGCGTGCGTGTGTGTGTGTGTGTGTGTGTGTGTGTGTGTGTGTGTGTGTGTGTGTGTGTGTGTGTGTGTGTGTGTGTGTGTGTGTGTGTGTGTGTGTGTGTGTGTACACTTACTCAATAGAAAAAAACAGATTTTTATAAGGATAGATCAAACGGAAAGCTATTACGTTAAGACTATGATACAGTTTTATAGAAAATTACATTAATCGGGTGTATTAAAAAATATGTCCATTAATATTTTACTCGCAGATTGCTATTGTTTTGATTTACGTATATTTAATGATAGCTGTAAGTTGCTATCTTTATTAATTTCCTTTTAACTTCTAAATGTGATTCTTTCTCGTAGTATATCTTTCTCTTTAGAATCTGTATTACTTCACTCTTATTAAAGAGTATCTATTTACTCTTGCGGTGGCGAATTAGCAGAATCGTTAGAAAGTCGGATAGAATTTGTTGAAGTATCCGTTCCAGCTCTCTGCTCTCTCAGTTTAAATCCCACCGAGGTCGATGAAAAAAGTACCTATCAAGTACTGGGGTCAATTCTTCCTCTATATCTCTTTCTCACTTCCATTCTCTCATTTTCTATCATTCTCTGAAAGAAATCTGCTGTATTCAAACCTGTAAAAGAGATGGACTCCGCCAGGTTTTGAAATGTCTTAGAAACGCCCTATGTCAATACTGCGCCCCTACGTCTCCCTCATGAGTTACGGGACCATTCGTGCATTTACTCTTGATATCTTAGGGCACCACATGCCTGAATAGTTGCGGAATTCGCTTCACAGTCATTACACTCCGACTCCGATCTCACAACCCGGCGTTTCTGGTAAGTATCATTTGCTATAGCTTTGAGTCGACCCAAATGCCATGTTAATGGAATTAAATATATGAAAACTGTCTGGAAACCTGTCAGATGAACTACCTGTAATTCGTAGGGCCAGTCTTTCACACATTGTGTCACGCCGAATTTCACTGAGAATTACATTAACGGTACACACACGTGTCTTGGAATGCTAAATCATTTACACGTTAATTTCTTGAGCGAACTGTTTCGTTGATCGAACTGGAACACTCATCGTCGAGACCAACGGAGGTCCATTCCAATTCCAGTTGTTCATCCATAAATTGATATCCACAAGTGCTGGGCTAAATAGACTATTTGATTAATAATTATTTCTAATTGAGGCACAAGGCCCGCAACTTGGGTGAAAGGAAAAGTCAGTTAATTCGACGCCAGTGAATAGCAGGTACTTTATTTTATCGACCTCGGAAGGATGAAAAGTAAAGTAAACCTTGACAAGATATAAACTCAGAACATAAAGGGCCGTAACTAAATGTATCATGTTGTCCGATATTGCAACGATTCTGCCACTCCACCGCATTTAATGACATGAGAATAATGGTTTCTGATTTAGGCACAATGCCAAAGATTTGAAGGGAAAGAGGAAGGGCGATCAAATTGACCCCTCTGCATTAATGGTATTTTATTTTATTGACCCGTGAGGACGAAAGACAAAGCTAACCTCTGTGGGCTTTGAACTCAGAACGTAAACAGCCGTAACTCTATACCGCAAAGCATGTTGCCCGACGCTCTACCGATATTGATAAGCCACCGCCCTAATGACATCAACATAGTTGTTTCTGATTTAGGCACAAGATCAACAATTTTGTTGGGAGGAGAAAGTCGATTAATCGACCTCAGTGCATTACCGGTGCTTTATTTTATCGTCCCCATAAGGATGAAAGGCAAAGCTAACCATGACAGGTTTTAAACTCGGAATAGCATGTTGTCCGACAGTTACTATTCGTCTGATTTAAATGAATTTAACAATTTCTTAGATTTCTTTTCTGGCGTCCTAACTGGTACATATTGATATCGTTAAACCATTATAGTGCACCCGTACCATGCCTGGTGTGAAACGGAAAGTTGATCCTGGTTTAATTTAGGATTTGAACTCAGAACATAGAGAGACAAAAACAAGCGACAACCGCAAGACATTTCGTCTGACGCTTTGCCGATTCTTTTGTCCCACATTAAGAATCTACGCATGGATTCAACTAGATACAAATGTAAAGCTGCTGTTCAAAGAACGAACATACTTTTGACACTAGCGTCTGACTGACTCTCAGACTCGTAACAGAGTCAAGTTAAGCTGTTTCTGTCATATTTCTATTGCTGCATCACTGAATCAATGGCTAACTCTGAAAGCAACTTCAACATCAGAGATATGAATCTGATTCATGTATAAAATACATCAAGTGATTCGTTATTAATACACAATATCACATTGGTATAATAATTGAGCTGTCATAAGACATTTATTGACCGCATTTAAATTTTCAATAATTATAACTATAAAACAGAATTTCCTTTTAATCAATATTTGTAGGATGAAGATATATTTATTGTCATTATTATTGGTCGGCCCTTGTGGCCAATAAATGAAACAATTATTATTGGTAGGGCAGTTAGGGCGGTAGATTTGCAAAATCAGTAGAGCGACGGACAACATTCTACGTTGTATATAGTTACGGTTCTTTACGTTCTGAGTTCAAATTCCGCCAAGGTTAACTTTGCCTTTCATCCTTACAGGGTCGATAAAATAAAGTACCAGTAATGCACTGAGGTAGATTTAATTGACGTTCTAATCCCTTTCAAATTGCTGACCTTGTGACTAAATCAGAAACCATTCAGTATCGGTAGAAGGTCGGACGCCATGCTTTCCAGCATAGTTACGTCCCTTTACGGTCTGAGTTCAAATCCCATCGAGGTTAACTTTGCCTTTCATCCTTACGGGGTCGATAAAATAAAGTACCAGTAATGCACTGGGTGATTGCTGGCCTTGTGCCAAAAGTAGAAACAATTATTATTGATAGCGTAGTTAGAACGGTGGATTGGGAGAATCAGTAGAGCATCAGACACCATGCTTTCTGAATTCAAAGGTTAGCTTTGACTTTCATTCTTACGGGGTTGATTTAATCTACCACACACACTACACACACCCCAAAATAGTTGTGGACCTTCTACCTAAATCAGAAACCATTATTTTTTCTCTTCCTTCGGGCGGTGGATTGGCAGTATCGGTAGAGTCGGACACCATGCTTTGCAGCATAGAGTTACGATCCTTTACGGTCTGAGTTCAAATCTTACCGAGGTTAACTTTGATCCTTACAGGTTCGATAAAATAAAGCACTAGTAACGTACTGGGGTCGATTTAATCGACTTTCCCCTCTCCCTAGTTACTGGCCTTGTGCCTATACTAGAAATCATTATTTTTGTGGATTGGCAGTATCGGTAGAGAGTCGGACACCATGCTTTGACGCATAGAGTTACAGCCCTTGTCATTCTGAGTTCAAATCCCGCCGAGGTTAACTTTGCCTTTCATCCTTACGGGGTCGATAAAATAAAGTACCAGTAATGCACTGGTGATTGCTGGCCTTGTGCCAAAAAGTAGAAACAATTATTTCTTCTCTTCTTTTCTCTCTTCTGTTGATTTTTATTTTGCCTTCCTTTGTTGTTGCTGTTGTTATGCGTGGAGTCGTAATGCTGTTGTTGTTGTTACTGCTGCTTCTGCTGCTGCTGATCCTGGTCCTGATTTGCTGCTGTTGCTGTTGTTATTGTTGTTGTAGTTACTTGTACCGTCCCCCGCTGATTATATAATCAAGATGTTATATTTGTTGTTGAAATACTGATAGTAATGGTAAGTGGGTCTTATACAGCTGTTGTAGCTGGTGTTGTAGTGGTGGCCTGGGTGTAGCTAGTAGTAGCTAGTAGTAGTAGTAGTTGTTGTTGTTGTTGTTGCGTCGACAGTTATGAAAGTGGTAGATAATATTAATAGCGGAAATAATTGTTTCTACTTTAGGCACAAGGCCAGCAATTACCCAGTGTATTACTGGTACTTTATTTTATCGACCCCGTAAGGCTGAAAGGAAAAGTTAACCTCGGCGGGATTTGAACTCAGATCATAAAGGGACATAACTATGCTAGAAAGCATGGCGTCTGACCCTCTACCGATACTGCCAATTCCCCACCCTAATAGCGGAAATAATTGTTTCTTATATAGGCACAAGGCCAGCAATTTTGGCGGAGGGGAAAGTCGATTAAATCGACCCCAGTGCGTGACTGGTACTTTATTTTATCGACCCCGTAAGGATGAAAGGCAAAGTTAACCTCGGCGGGATTTGAACTCAGATCATAAAGGGACATAACTATGCTAGAAAGCATGGCGTCTGACCCTCTACCGATACTGCCAATTCCCCACCCTAATAGCGGCAATAATTGTTTCTACTTTTGGCACAAGGCCAGCAATTACCCAGTGCATTACTGGTACTTTATTTTATCGACCCCGTAAGGATGAAAGGCAAAGTTAACCTCGGCGGGGTCTGGTTGATGAGTCTGTGGTGAAAGTGATAGATATAGGCGTGGTGGTACTAGTAGATACAACAGTAACTTTTTTCTTGTTGATATTCAATAAAAAAAAAATTAAATTTCATTTTCTGATTTATATGATAAGGACTTCCTGCAACGCTTCCCAGTATTTCTAACACTACTACAATAACAATATCGAACAGTACCTCTCCCACAACTACCACAACTTATAGTACCACACACTCAACCGTTACTATTGTATCTACTAGTACCACCACGCCTATACCTATCACTTTCACCATAGACTCATCAACATTAGTGGATTGGCAGTGTCGGTAGAGGGTCGGACGCCATGCTTTGACGCATAGAGTTACGGCCCTTGCCATTCTGAGTTCAAATCCCGCCTAGGTTAACTTTGCCTTTCATCCTTACGGGGTCGATAAAATAAAGTACCAGTAATGTACTGGGTAATTGCTGGCCTTGTGCCAAAAGTAGAAACAATTATTTCCGCTATTAATATTATCTAATACTTTGATAACTGTCGACGCAACAACAACAACAACTACTACTACTACTACTGCTGCTGCTGCTGCTGCTGCTACTACTACTACTGCTACTAATGCTGTATATATATACTGTATATATATATATATATATATATATATAAATATACTGTGTATATATATATATGCATACACATACAATACATATATGATGGCTGCCCCCTCGTTATCGAGTATGGCCATTGCACGAGAAGAAAAAAAAAAATAAATAAATAAAATAAAATAATAATAATAATAATAATAATAATAATAAAAAATAAAAAAAGAAATATATATATATATATATATACATACATATATACATACACACATACATACACACACACACACATATACACACAAACATACATTAATAACAATAATAATAATAATAATAATAATAATAATAATAATAATAGCAATAATAATAATAACGACAACAACAATAATAATATACATATTCATATATATACACACACACACACACGCACATAAGCATATCTACACACACACACACACACACACACGATAGCAATTAACAGTGCTGCGATCGAATGTGGCTTTTTAGCCCAGCCAATGATCTAAAATGTCTTGCACAGAGTCGGCAACCAAAGCATTCACTGGGAATAGTCGGCTGTGGTTGGAGTTCTTGTACTTTTGCATGTCGCTTGAGCCCTCCTGCTGATTTACATTCTCTACCACATGTTTGGCAAGCATGATGGGTAGCATCTCCAACAGCAGCCTGGTAGTCAACCACTGGTCTTACTTTATGACTGCGAAGATGACTTTCGAGTCCAGCTTTGCTTAGGCAGAGTCTCGCACATACGCTGCATGTCAGCACCATAGGAGGACCCTCGCCGTCTGGAAGTGCAACAGCAATGCCGTTCCTCACATCCCGCTTTACTTTCTCGTGTGCGATTCGAGATGCCTCAAAGGCAACATTTCCCTCATGTACAGTCTTTCTCCATTTATTACGATCAGCAGCAATATTTTCCCATGTATCAGCAGAGATGTTAGCGTCTTTCAGAGAGGCTTTCAAGGAGTCCTTATACCTCTTTTTTGGTTTATGTGGCGGTCGTTTTCCTTTAACCAACTCTCCATAGAAGAGTTGTTTTGGTATTCTAGAATCCTTCATCCTGGCAAGGTGACCACTCTAACGGAGTCGTTGCTTAAGCACAAGAGCTTCTATACTGTCACACATAGAGCTTTCCAAAATCTCGACATCACTGATATGGTCCCTCCAGTGAACGCCGTGGATCCGTCTGAGACACATCTGATGGAAACGCTCCAATTGCTTAAGGTGGTGTCGATATGTGACCCAGGTCTCGCAGGCATAAAGAAGACAAGAGAGTACACATGCCCTGTACACCTTTACCTTTGTCCTCCTGCATATGTCTCGCCGACCCCAGAGTCGCCTTTCTAGCTTTCCGAAAGCATCACTTGCTTTCCTAATCCTAAGTGAGATTTCACTGTCAAGGTTGCCGTATCGATTGACAGTGCTTCCCAGGTAGACAAACTGATCAACCACTCCAAGTCGTTTGCCATACACATAGATGTTTGGTTCAGTATACTGCTTACCAGGGGCAGGTTGGTACATGACGACGGTTTTCTTGAGACTGACAGTCAGACCTAGGGCAGTGCAAGCGTCAGAAAATGCATTCAAAAGGTGCTGCATATCACTCTCTGTGTGCGCTACAAGATCGCAATCATCTGCATACAAGAGGTCTCTTATGATTGATGTAAATACTTTTGTCTTCGCAGCAAAGCGCCTGATGTTAAATATGCTGCCTGAGGTTCGATATCGGATGTAAACACCATGCTCGCAATTCCTGAATGCAATACAGAAAACCATTGCAAAGTATATGGCAAACAGGGTCGGTGCTGGAATCCCCCTGTTTCACTCCATTTTTTACTGAGATAGGCTCCGACACGTTACCTCCGACATTAATCCAAGCCTTCATGTCGTCATGGAAAGACCTAACTAAAGCAAGGAACTTATCAGGGCAACCAAGTTTCTGGAGAACCTTCCATAATGCATCTCTGTTGACAGTATCGAAAGCCTTTGTCAGATCGACAAAAACCTGATACAGATCCAAGCCTTGTTCAATGCACTTCTCCTGGAGCTGTCTGGCTGAGAAGATCATATCAGTAGTGCCGCGTCCAGCACGAAAACCAGATTGACTTTCAGGAAGAACACAATCTGCAATGTGTGTCAGCAGACGGTCCAGAAGCACCCTACATAAAACTTTCCCTACGACAGAAAGCAATGATATACCTCTGTAGTTCCCACAATCATTCCTGTTACCCTTTCCCTTGTACAAGACCACCATTACTGCATCTCTCCAGTCCTCAGGTACGGATTCATTAGCCCATATCCTTCCAAACAAAGAGTGCAGACGTTGCAGGAGTCTCTCACCACCATATTGTAGGAGCTCAGCATGTATGCCATCCATACCTGGAGATATTCCACTGTTCAGCTTCGAAATAGCCACTGCAACCTCCACAAGCGTCGGAGGTTCTGCGAGAGCTACTTTCACAGGACTTTCTGGAATGAGATTGAGGAAATCTTCACTGACGACAGACGGCTGATTCAAAAGATCATCAAAGTGCTCTCGCCACCTTCGTAGAATTCCCTGTGAGTCACGAAGAAGTTCTTTGCCATCCTTGCTGCGAAGCGGTGTCACCAGAGAAGAAGACGGTCCATAAACCTCACGCAAGAGACTGTACAACAGCTTTGTGTTATTGGAATCAGACGCAGTTTGTATCTCACCAGCCTTCTCACTCCACCACTGATCCTTCATCTGAGAAAGACTCCGGATAACACGTGATTTTACATCCCTGAGCTCCTCATGCAACGTATTCCTCTCCTGTGGTTTTGCCGTCAAGTAGCGTGACAGAGCACGCCTCTTATCAGCCAACAAGTCTGCTATATGTACATCATTCTCATTAAACCAGTCCTGATGTTTTCTCTGCACCAATCCCAGAACACGCCTGCCTACATCATAAACCGACTTTTTAAGGGTCGGCCAATCCTCACCAAGATCTGCATCCTGCATCTCTTCTTCCAATGTCCTCTTCACATTTTTATCCTTAAGACGAGCAGCATTCAATCTTTTGGGCAGGGTAACACCAGGAGCCCGGATTTTACGTTTGGTGATTAGTTTCACTTTTGCGCGTACCAGGCGGTGGTCCGTCCAGCACTCAGCTCCACGAAGAACACGAACACACTGCACATCCTGTCTGTCACGCATCCTGACTAGGACGTAGTCCAAAAGATGCCATTCCTTAGATGCAGGATGCATCCATGTGGTCTTGAATTTGTTCTTTTGTTGGAACATGGTGCTGGTAACACACAGATCCAGCTCCTCACACATCTGCAGTAGGAGCATACCATTGCTGTTACACTTTCCCACCCCATGCCTTCCGATTACTTTCCATGTGTTAAAATCCCTACCCACTCTAGCATTAAAGTCACCAAGCACGATGACTTTGTCTGTCTGAGGGATATTTCTTAGAACACCTTTCAAGGCATGGTAAAAGGACAGTTTTTCTTCATCGACAGAATTCATAGTTAGAGCATACACACTCACCAGGGTAGCATATCTTCCTTTGTCCAGCGGAACTCTCATGGACATAAGCCGCTCACTAATCCCTACTGGGAATTCTTCTAATTTATTCACAAGTACAGTCTTAACAGCAAATCCTACCCCAGCCTCTCTTCTGGTTCCTTCATCTCTTCCTTTCCAGAAGAATGTATATTCTCCACAAAATTCCGTAAGATGACCATCTCCAGCTAACCTCGTCTCAGATAAAGCCACGATGTCAAGATCGTAACGTCGAAGCTCCTTTGCA
>OZ024743.1:181110151-181117651 GCA_964016885.1 Eledone cirrhosa
ATATATTTTGTTTGAACTATTGTTTAAAGCTTGAATTACGAGAAAACTTTTGACACAAGCTGGGAGTTAAATGTTCTACCTTATCACACCTGTTCACAGATGTGAGGACTGAACTACTGAGTGTTACGTTATACTATCAACAAACACACTCTGCACTAGAAACTACCTACGCTTCAATCTATTGAATCTGTTGTGATAATTAGAAATTTTATTTTATTTCATTTGTTTGTGCTTTGTAGTTGTCAATTTCGTCAACGGAGGCGGCTGAGTGTCCTTATAACATGTTCATGTCCTATAGGACCTTTGGGTTGATGTTCAGATAGAATATCTAAAGATTGATGGCTGCAAGAAAAATTTCAATGGGAATGGAATTCGAAAATGGTGCCATGCAAGGAAGAAATGATTTGATGGATAGTGAAGTGGTAGGATTAGTAGAACGTCGGACAATATGTAACTCACTATATAGTTATATCTCTTTAAATTCTAAATCCAAATCCTAGCAGTGTCTATCGCATATTTCAATCTTCCAGTGATTACAACATATATATAGTTGTGAAATACTGTGTGGGTGTAGTATTTGGTGTATATTGAAGTGGAGTCTCCGTGTCAGGCAACAAAATGTCTTGGGATAATTAAATAACACGAAAGTGGATGAAGCATGACCGAATGGTTAAGAAGTTCATTTCGCAATTATTAGGTCCTTAGTTCGATCCAGTGATATATTAAAGTTAAAGTCTGTTCTAAGCCGAGAGTTCATCAGGCCAGTGCTTATACCCCGTTTCCTAGCCATTGGGTGACTGAGAGAACAATGTTCTCCCTGGACAGGACGCTGGTCTTTCGCAGGTTTAACTTTCCAGCTATTACTGGTACTAACTTTCAGTTAAGTATACTATAACAACGTGAAATAAAGTGTTTTGCTCAAGAACACAACGCAGCAGCCTGTCCAGGAATTGAGCCGACGACATTTCGATTGTATGTCAAGCATACCAACCATGCGCCTTCACAGTACTATGTTAGGCAAGTGTTATTTACCAGAGCTTCGGGTCAACCAATATATTGTGAATAAGCACTGTTAGACTGAAACTGTTTGGAAGCCCGTCAGATGGACGGTGTCTGTAATTGAATGTTTTAGCCGTGCCGTTCACTGATACAGTGAACCTCACTCAGAATTACATAAAGAGTACGTGTCTACAGAATGCTCGGCCACTTACACGTTAATTTCATGATCAAGCTGTACTGCTGGTCGAACAACACACATCGTCGAAACCGACTGAGATCCGAACGAAATTTCAAAGCGTGTAGTGATTTTTAAATTTGTTTCTGGTTCTTTGTTCTTATAAGAAATTTGATTAAAATCTAAAATAAGAAAAAATTAAAATGTCGACTTTCACAGACAGCCAACTTTCTTCTCATTCAGATAATGTAAAAAATATGATTATTTTTAAAAATACATAAAAGTTAAAATTGATATATTAATGACATTGAATCATGTGAGAATCTAAAGTCTAGTCTAGAGCAGAATGTTTCCATATGCCTGGTAATTTAGAGATTTGTTTAGTTTTTTTATTTTTTTGTTTTTTTTTAGTCTTTGTTTATGAACACCTAATGAGAAAACGTCTGCTAGGCTGTCTAACTACTAGAAACATCAGTCACATCACACGTCAAGACCGCATTAGATAATGCAGCTTTATATATCCAATCCAATTCACCCGTCCAGTCCAGGACCTTCTCACTCCTGTTGAAGAAACTCCTCCTTTGTTGAACCACATCCAACCCAAGGCCTTCTAACTCCTATTGGAGGAACCCCTTTTGGTCGACTTCCACCACTTTCTGTTTGGTTTTGGTCATGTCAGAAGTGTTGCCGTAATCACCACTCTTGGTCGATTGCGGGTTGGTGAGGCTATTTAACCTATACTTGTGCTGGGCGGCCGTTGACTCTGAGGAGTTCATCCGCCTTTTTAACAGCTCTTGTTTGTTGTTTTGTGGTTCTTTTTGTTGTTTGTTGTTGTTGTTTTTCGTTTTGTTTTTTTGTTGTTTTTATGCTGCTGGAGTTCCACTTACCCTCCTCACCAGACCAGTGTCTGGTGGGGTAGTCCGTTTAATAACCGACCATCGACCATTAAAAAGGTTGCACTGTACCAGTAACAGGCAGAAGGGTGACCTGACCACAGCTCTATATACACGATATCTCAAATAAGGAGTACAACGGTTGACCCCAGTTGAAATACATAATAATGAACTGGCCAGGGTCTAAACAGCAATATCAAAAGATACGTATTGACAAATATAAAAGGAAACGGAAAATTCTCAATAAAATCTTCGAGGTGGGATAGCTGTTGCAACGGGTGTCGCTGGCCATTGTCCGCGATAATGCCTTTGAAGTTTTGTCCGCGGGTCGCAGCCGAAACACTGCCATGGCCTATGCGTAGAGCCTGTCACCATCTCCCTTTGCCCCTTTCTTTCTTCCGTAGCCTAACAGTCCTTGCTCTTTCTCTCCTGCTCTTCTCCTTTATGACATTTACAGTGCTTTCCTCTACTTTTTTATACAACCAGATTTACTTTTCTTTATCCTTTCCCCACTTTTTTTCATTTTTTATATAATTAATTATGAAAACTTGATAAATTCTTTCCAAAGGAAACAAATCAAGAAAACTTTGAAGTGTTTTCAGATAAGAAATCTTGCAAAACAAATACAAAAACGATATGTATATATATATATATATATATATATATATATATATATATATATATATATATATATATATATATAAGGAATATATATCTAGTAACATTTATATACACACAGATGCATATCAATGCTAGCAAATATATAGGTTTTGTCTTATTAACAATGTGGTTCAATGCATGGGGTTGCAGAACAATAATATGAGAGACGTAAAATAAGAAAATTATAAAATTAACTTACTTACTAAAAAATCACTTCCAACTAATTAGTTTCTGGAATGGAGTAAATATATTTTCCGAAGAAACACATAGAAAATCATTCCGTCATCAGGAAAGTCTTTTTCCGTATAGGTCTCCAGGCATAGCGAGGACACTGGAAACTTATTAAAAAAATAATTCAGTGGAATGGAAATAGTAAAGCGTGGACTGGATTCCAAGCCATTGAGAAAATCACTGCCTCCTCGTCTGTGGCAAATTCAAAAAGAATCAATCACGTGACATCGAGGTCAATCAGTGGAAAGCGAGTGGTTATTAAGACAGCGGCCAGCTTACTACCATAGTAGCAGTCATGGCCAAATATTGCTCGACAAATGAATTGGAGATAATTATAAGGAATTTATATCCAGTCCACGCTTTGCTATTTCCATTCCACTGAATTATTTTTTTAATAAGTTTCCAGTGTCCTCGCTATGCCTGGAGACCTATACGGAAAAAGACTTTCCTGATGACGGAATGATTTTCTATGTGTTTCTTCGGAAAATATATTTACTCCATTCCACAAACTAATTAGTTGGAAGTGATTTTTTAGTAAGTAAGTTAATTTTATAATTTTCTTATTTTACGTCTCTCATATATATATATATATATATATATATATATATATAACGAAGGAAATGTGGTAAGGAACCAGGTGGAACATAACGCACCAAAGTACTCAATACTTAGGGTAGTAGAGTGGGTAATAGGAACGAGTAGGACCCCGACGGCTGACCTCAAGCCGTTTCGACGGCTAATTCTGTCCAGAATTAGCCGTCGAAACGGCTTGAGCTCAGCCGTCGGGGTCCTACTCGTTCCTATATATATATATATATATATATATATATATATATATATATATAATAATAATAATAATAATATATTGTATATATATATATATATATATATATATATGTGTGTGTGTATAGTAGTGAAAAAACGGGACATTATATCCAAGGTTGGTAGAGCAACCAGCCTCAAAAGATGAGTTCGGTATAGAGTTAATTCCACAACAATTACCAAACGATACTTGAGAACACGTGTTTCACATAAAAAGGCGTATTTAACTCGTGTATGGTTACAGCTCATGAATATTTCCTTTCTCACTATAACCATTAACTAGTGTAATAATCATTTTTTTTAGGTGAAACACGTGTCCTTAATTATGATTTGGTAATTGTTGTGGAATTAACTCTCTCTCTCTCTCTCTCTCTCTCTCTCTCTCTCTCTATCTATCTATCTATCTATCTATCTATCTATCTCTATCTATCTATCTATCTATCTATCTATATATATATATATATCTTTCACCGTATTTTTTGACTAAAGAAATTTTAGTCTGATAATGGGGTTTAGAACCCTCAGATAAATGGAAAAAGATGAGTATTGACGTACATGTACATGTACATGTACATCAATACTCCTCTTTTTCCATTTATCTGAGGGTTCTAAACCCCATTATCAGACTAAAATTTCTTTAGTCAAAAAATACGGTGAAAGCTATTCTATTTTCTAATTTCAAACCTGCTCACTGTTTCAAAACATATTTACATATATATATATATATATACAATAGAAAGAAAATGAAGAAGTTTCGTTTACATACTAAAAATATTTGTATATTGACCTGTTACGCGCTTTTCGCAGAGGATTGGCTCCCATAGGAGTTATGGATACGACTCCAGTATCGATCTGCTCGTCAGACTGGTGATGTGACAAAATATATATTTTTGCTGTGAAACGTACGTAACAGGTCAGTACACAATAAATATTTTTCATATGTAAACGGAACTTCCTCGTTTTCTTTTTCTATTATATACACTCTGCCTGTGCATAGAGTGCTTGATTGGGTACCAGTAATTCACTGTACTACCCACACAATATATATATATATATATATATATATATATATATATGGGGGTCCTACTCGTTCCTATATATATATATATATATATATATATATATATATATATATATATATATGTAAGAATATTTTCGAAACAGCGAGTGGGTTTGAAATTATTAGAAATGTAAGCTATCGCCTTATTTTGACTAAAGAAATGAAAGAAATTATTTAGCCTGATAGTGGGGTTAAGACCCTGGGAGAAATGGAAAAAGATGAGTTTTGACGTACGTCAATACTCATCTTTTTCCATATACACTTCTCTCTATATGTGAGTATATATGTATATGTGTGTATTGACATACATGTACATATGTTTTATGCGTTTTTATGAATGTATGTCTGTCTGTATGTATGTGTATACGTGATGCGTATCTACCTATTGGTTGAGGGTACATATATATATATATGTATATGTGGGAATTGTGTATATACATATGCGTGTATACCCATACAATTTGATTGCACTTATGTATAGTGATTATCCCAAGATTCGTGACAGATAGACATATAATAACAGCCATAAATACATAACAGGTAATCTTATAAAACTTATATAAAAAAATTTTGTTTAATAACATATATGATATGTAGTTCTCTAGTAATATATGGATTTCTTAATATATAGATCCCAATTTTTAATATATTGATCTCAATTTTTAAATGATTAACTAAACATCTAATCATATTTAAACAATGGTTAATTTCTCATATTATATATGTATATTCCATTCATGATTATTAACATTTCCAATTTTATTTATTCATTTCATCCCAATTGTTAAGTTAACTCAACAAGATATAACTTAGAGTTTTTCGTTCTCTCCCCTTCTCTCTGTCTCATCTCTCTCTCTATATATATATCTTTCTCTCTCTGTTGTTTTGGTCTCTCTCTCCTTTCTCTCTCTCTTTTTTTCTTTCTCTCCTTCTTTATCTTTATATTTCTCCGTAACCCAACGGCTTATTTTAAAAATAAAAATATCCAATACTAATAATAATATAATTGAGCTTCAACTCCACTATCCGGGAGCTTCCAACAGTAATGGTTGCATTTTTTAAGGGTATGTCAATATTTATTTATAAAACTGATCTATATTATATTTTATCTGATGAAAGTACACCATAATTTAACTTGGTGTCCTTGAAATATGTATAATGAAATAAATATGGTTTTATAAATATAGTTTCCATTTGTTAATATCGTATATATATATATATATATTGTATATATATATATATATTGTATATATATATATATTGTGTATATATATATATATATATATATATATATATATAAAGAATTAATAATAACAGGTAGACATCATAAAAAGGTAATTTATTCCGTGTG
Organism: Eledone cirrhosa; assembly: GCA_964016885.1. Taxonomy (NCBI): domain Eukaryota; kingdom Metazoa; phylum Mollusca; class Cephalopoda; order Octopoda; family Eledonidae; genus Eledone; species Eledone cirrhosa. Next base: position 181,116,343 of record OZ024743.1, read on the forward strand.
CTTACAAATGTTTCCATGGTGGTAATACAGCCTAGTTATGCTATGTGCAAATTTACAACTATTTGCAGAACTCAAATATCAAATGCTGTGACCACTGTATCATCAAAACAGAATGGTTAAAATGTACAATGTAAATACCCTTAAGTGAGATTATTGGAGAAGATAGAGTAGAAAAGGAAGAGAGAAAAGTAGGGGAGAGGGAGAGAGAGAGAAAGATATGCAGGGGTTGGAGAAATAGAAGAGAGTGGTTTATAGATATCTTAATCAAAATGTTATGGTAGGGGTTTTATTATACTGGTTACTTTTAGAGAGATGCGTTGATAGTCAAGGTTGGAATTATTTATTGCCCCAGAGGGCAGGTTCATAGATGTGGAGAGGGAGGGAGGTAGGCCAAAGGCGAGAGAGGGAGAGTGGAATGGATATAGAGGGAGAGATAGAGAGGGGACAGACGAAGTCTATGGGGTGGGTGAACTTTGGGTTCGTAGTAGTAATCTGCGAATTGCACTGATTACCATTTATAGTGATATGCAGGGTATTGTCTTGTAGTGTGGGGGAAGAGAAGGTGGTTGGCTAGAAAGCGATGTTATAGTTACGGGTTCGAATGTTAAGTTATTTTATAGTGAGAGAATTTAGCTTTTAGTTTGTGGTTGCAGTATAATGATCGTTCGATTCTATCGTTAAGTAGTTTATTTTTGGATTTTAATATGTAAAACAGTACTTCAATCCACTCCGATATGCACTTGCGTTGGAAAGTATATCCCATTTTAAGGTGAACTGTTGGTTGCGTTCACGGAGTTGCCAGGTCTTGTTGGCGAGCGTGGTCACAAAACGGTGATCCGGATGTTTGATTTAGAATCGATGACGGTACCAGCGAGATTTAAACGAGGTGGTGGTAGATCCTATGTAATACCATTTCTGGTCGTTCGATTCAACCGTGCATTGGTAAACAATGTTGGACTTTAGGCATTCATTCTTCAATGGACATCTTTCAGGTAGATGGCAGTTACATTTTTTGTTGTGGGTAGCGGGTATACCATGGATAGGTTGTGATAGCAGTACAGGTGGGTTGTGTAATACCCGTCTCCCATTTGGTGGTTGGGAGGCAGATATTACGTTCTGCCCATCTGTTACCAAAATATTTTGTTTTGTAGTGTTGTTTAGTCGCTTTAAGTTAAGTTTTTTTATGTATGCTTCAAGGTTTGGTGCCGTGGAGTATGATAGTCTAATAGTTTTAGAGTTCAGAATTTTACTGTATTTATGGGAACTAGGGAAATGCTTGTTGATTAACTTAAAGAATGAAAGAGATAGT
>OZ024743.1:181125151-181157651 GCA_964016885.1 Eledone cirrhosa
AAGATGCGGGTCCCTGTGAAAATTTTCTCGCGCCACTCCTGGCTTGACTGTGGTCTGACATTAATATCGACCTTTCTTCCTCTTTCTTTCTATCTTCCTTCTTGTAGCCATCAACCCTTACTTTTCTACTTCTCTCTTCCCTTCCTTCCCTTCTCCCCTCCTCCTGTCTTCCTCCCGCAGACTTATCTTCCTTCCCCCTCTTGCTTGCCTATATCTGACCGGTAGTAGTTGCCTTTCTTCTTTTAGCTGACATTAACCCTGGCTTCTCTTCTTCTTTCTTCCCCTTTCTTCTCTCTCCTTCCTTTCTTTCTTTCTTTAACCTTGTGTCATGAGATCGACGTTAACTTATGCTCCCATCCCTTTCTGTTTTTGTTTATCTTACCGGTAGTAGCATACTATAAACTTTAGCCACGTCACTCCAGGGCGACCGGCTGAGGTTGAAGGAACAGAATAGCGGTCGCCCTCGGGTCTCGATTTTCAGCCCCATGGATTTTACCTATTACATTCACGTATTATATTTCGAATACCTGATGATATCACCGGATTCATACGGAACCCGGTCATCGAAATGATCATAGTATAATAAACCTTTCAAGGATTTACACAAATCCAGCCTCCTGTCATTTCATTATAATATTTAACTCCGTAATAGCACCACCAACTACAAAAACAAAGACGGTTGAACTGCTTTACGTTGAGTACTCTCTATATTATTGCATTACGATTGACCATACGGAATAGACCAGCTCTATACAGTGGTGAACCTCAAACCTGAATATATATATAATATATATAATATATATATATATATATACTGAGGAATTTAGATCAATTTGATGCCATAGACACAGAAGCAAACGCAAAGTTTTTTTATCTTACCTACTTTATATTTTCGTGATCTAAATTCATTTTGAAAAATAAAAAGGTATATCTTGAATTTCACATATATTAAGATGTTTTCTACATTGTATATTACTTGTACTTGTACATGTGGCGGTATTCATCGCGGATGAACAGATAGACAGTTCCCAAGTCATGTCTGAGTAGCCCAAGTACTTGGGACGCCATTGATGTGTCTGTTGTCTGTATGCATAAATGTATATATTTATATATGTATGTATACATGTATATGTATATGTATATATGTATATATCTATATATGTATATATGTATGTATGTATGTTAGTTCAGGTCTCTCTACAGTACTACTTGTAACAGATAACCTAGTACAACTTGTGCATAGTCGGGTCATCAGTGACTAAACCGGCATCTCCATCAAGCTTGCTTGGTGAGGAGGGTGAATTTTGAACACCTTGCGGGATGAAAATCAAAATGCGTCAAACGGCGGAAAAACTCTTGAGGTATGTTGTTCACATAGTTTGTGGCAAACTATTGCACCAATCCTTTATCAACGTTTCCAAAATGTGTGGCTGGTCCAACCCAAAACTTACAATTCATTTGTGTGGGTAACCGCCCTCATAAGTCGAGGTACGGTGGGAGAGTTCATCATATGTATATTTACGAGGGGCTGCTAAAAGGTTCCTGGCGTTGAGGGTATCACAGAGGCCTGATTGGAAGCCAAACCTTCCGAGTTCTTTTTACAGGGCATACAAGAACTGAAGGACCACTGCAATAAGTGTGTGAATCTGAGAGGGGAATATGTTGAATAAAATCATAATTAACTGATCCCCCTGTATTTTCTTTTACCCAAAGCCAGGAACATTTCAGCACCCTATATGTGGGATTGTATTCGTTTGTGTGTATACACTTACATATATTTCTTGTAAAAACGTTCTTCTTTTGATAGAAGTGTGGAGAAGCTGTTATATGCGTGTGTGTATACGTCTTCGTTAAATCGAAATTATAATTGAATGTACATATGAGTGCAAAAGTAATAAAGATTTGGGATTATTTCTCAAGACCTTGGTGAATGACTTTCAATCTTGTTTACACGAAATTATCATGTGTGGGCTTGTAATCCTAATTGCGTTGATATAGAAGAAACCATAAAAATACAAACATTTCTATTTATTGTTATAATTACTAGCAGAAGAACCGCTTCTCGGGCGGTTTTCTGCTAGCATATATAGTGTGCATATTGATATACGCAAATATATATGCTTATAGATATGACACATAAATTGAAAAGTAAATTGACAATATGCACATAAATTGAACAAAGACACTTACGTCTGTAATCAGTAAAGTAATCCATGATACATTTTTAAAAAAAGCAATAATTGTTTCTACTTTTGGCACAAGGCCAGCAATTACCCAGTGCATTACTGGTACTTTATTTTTGAAGATGGAAAAGCGATGAAACTGTTGACGGAAAATGTTCAGGAATCTTCACTTGAGAATGTCGATGGGAAGCTTCAACCAGTTAATTTAAAAATAGATGCTGCTGGTGGGAATGGATGAATTACATTTACCAATATGAAGAGTTGATCTTCGCTATATTGTTGTTTTACTGTATTCATATATAGACTTCTTAAGTTTTTGTAGTGTCCCTTTTCTAGCAGTTAAAAAGAAACTTGAATGCATTTCAATTAAAAGAGAGTGATAGCTGTTTCACGTCACTGTATAGTTTCTTTGTAGACACAGTTGTCAGCAAACAGACCCCTTTCATTTAATATTTTTATATTTTCTTTTTTTTTTGTAACTCTTGATAATGTAACATACATCTGACCATGTGAGATGAATTGTGTTGGTAGATATACACCTATCTTTTTAAAAGAGAACTCAAGCTCTTGAGACACATGAGGTATCCTTGGGATTAGCAGCCTGGTTCCATTGGGACCCAACGCCACTTCAGCTTCATTTACATGATTATGTAAACTGATGATGATGTAGCGTGTACCATTGCAATGCCCGTTTAGAGGATCCAGATTTCTCAGAAGCATTATGCAACTGCCTTTCTTCAGTTTAAGTATGTGTGTTGGGAAGCCCGATGGGGTAAATTTGTTGATGAACTCAATTGGATATTGTAGGTTATTATTTACTGTATCGGAACTTCTGTAGATTCTTTCGTGAGCAGGAACCTTGTTGAACATGAGCTCATTCAGCAATCTTGCTGAATCATTTGTAGGAGTGATAATGGCTCTATTTGCAAGCCATACTAGGTTTATGCAGCATGACCCTCCCAAAGTGTAACAATATATATATAAAGAGAGAGAGAGAGAGAGAGAGAGAGAGAGAGAGAGAGAGAGAGAGAGAGAGAGAGAAGAGAGAGTCTGTAGTGCTGGGACCGGGAAGATCAATAATCATGGCACTACTCAATGCATGGGGAGATGCAGAAACCGTTTGGCACCGGGTCGAGATTTTACACATCCCTCTCTATATATATATATATGTGTGCGTGTGTGTGTGTGTGTGTGTGTGTGTGTGCGTGTGTGTGTGTGTGTGTGTCTGTGTAGGTAGTAGCGGTGCAAATGAATTGCGTGCACAGGCGGTATCCAAGATGAGTACTCGATGTTCTTGGGGAGCAGAGTATCAATAATAATAATAAATGGGAACAAAGAATCAGTATTGCATAATATACATATTTAATTATATGTTACATATGTTTCATTGATGATCAGGTCGAGGAACGATCGAATAATGTTCGATCTTGACTCTGGAATCAGGAGCTCCTCAGATATGTTCTCACATGGAGACGCACGTCCAAATGTCACATAGAATCATCAGCAGTTTAAACGAGTCAGACCATACTTCAGCATAGTACGCGATTCTTAGGAAAGTAAAGTGTAGGTGTATATATAACTATTATTAACCCCTCTCTCTCTCTCTCTCTCTCTCTCTCTCTCTCTCTCTCTCTCTCTCTCTCTCTCTCTCTCTCTCTCTCTCTCTCTTCTTTCTTTCTGTCGATCTTTCTTTCTCTCTCTGAATGTTGATCTGTTGACTTTATATGAAATATATATATATATATGTATATATGTATATATGTGTTTGTATGTATGTATGTAACCTGTCTCATGGTTTGGATCGTTGGCGACTAAACTGGCAACCCCACCAAGATTTCTTGGTGAGGAGGGTGACTTTGGACATCCTGCAGGACTAAAAACAAAACCTGTCAAAGGGCAAAGGAGCTCTTAAGAGTCAATGGCCATCCAAAATCACCGGGAGAGATGACCCCTTAGCCTTTCTCAAGGCAGAATTCTAGGAGAAGGAAAACTCTGATATAACACCTGCAGCCCTGATGGTATCCAAAGATGTTGACTTGTTATTCTTTTTGGTAAATATCATCTTGGTTAAGAGAGTGGGACTGGCTTTGTGCAGTGCCTTTGCTCACTATAAAAGCTTCACGGCACAGACATTGCTTTATGTCTGGAGATCTCTCTGCACTTGTCGTTACATGGTGTGTCAATAATAGTCACAGGTGTAGTGTTTGTACCAAAGTTTTCAAGTCGCTGGCTGGACTAAAAAGTCACACTCGTTTAGCGCATCGGTGGGGGCTCTCCTACATGGATATAAAGTAGTGACCGTACTCGAAAACGAGTTGGCAGCCACCATGTATATATGTATGTATGTATGTAAATATGTAGTGTGCCGTTTGTTTTGTTATTTTTGTTTCTTCTCTTTACCTTTTGCATACACAAACGCACACACACACACACACACACACACACACACACACACACACACACATATATATATATATATATATATATATATATATATATATATATATATATATATATATATTTACCATATAATATTTGGAGGAAAACACATAATTAAATCTGAAGTAGAAAGTTGAGAAACGTGTGGCTAGAAATCTACCATTGATCCATAACAGTTACATATATATATGTGTGGGGGAGGGGGGTCGTGTACAAAAAAGATTCATAAGCAATGAGAAATTGATTTCAATGCTTCTTCTAAAAGTACATTTACATATACACTCGCACGTCAACTGTAAATTGGCCATCGAACAACTGAAGAAAAAGTTACGGATAATTACATATAAATGTATACTTACTACAGGAGCAGTGGAATTGGGGTGGGGCCAATTTGATCAATTTAGTTGTAGTGATTAGTTCAGCTCTTTGCTCTCTAAAATGGTCAGAAAACTTCGATATCTGATAAACATAACATGTACATAAATTGTAGCGATATCCAAATAGATGTGTGTTTTGGTAGTTTGGTGAGAAACTACAAAAACACGAACTGCTACAAGGTACTCTCTTCCAATTCCCCTCTATATATCAATTAACACCAAACTCTTCCCCTCTCTATATCTAATATATAACACATTCTCCCAACCTTCCTCTCTATATCGAATACCAGACTATATCTATATCGATCTCCCCCATCTGTCTCTATATAACATGTACATAAATTGTAGCGCAAATCCAAATAGATGTGTTTTGGTAGTTCGGGGGAAAAATATAATTATTGGAGTGGAGGGGAGCATAAATAATAATCGCACTCAAGTTATAAACAGTGTTTTATTACTTCTAACAAACAATTATACTTTATATTTATATTTATATATATGTGTGTGATAACTGCCGCATCTTTACAGAAGAGGGTCATCTTTTCAATGCATTCCCTGCCATTATGAACCACCGCCAACTGCAGGCTGCTGGCCAGTTTGATGACTGAACAGGCTTTGTTTACGTCAGCTTTTCTAGTCCCTTCCCATGTGGTGTAGGTGAGCAGTACGCTCCCAAAAATGGCCTCCACCGAAGCATGTTGCTGTTCAGGTTAACAGTGGAGTAACGTTAGAATAAGACTCGAGCCTCCTGTCTCTCTCGCTCTCCACATCTCTCACTATTATAAGCAAATGGGGGTTCACGCGCTGGAAGCCCCGAAGCCCCAGCGGAGGATGGTGAGGGTGACGCGTTGGAAGAGCCATTCCAGCTCGCGAGGCTCACACCTGCGGGTAGCCAACTCCATGCTGATGGTGGTGAGTAGAAAGGTGGCCCTAGAGCCAAGGACACCAGAAGTCTTCTCATCTCTACAATCAGTTCAGTGAGAGGTTGGTGTGAGGTAAGGAGCGGTGTTTAATCGATAATCTATATCCTGAATGTAATGTCGAGCCGAGTGGGGTTGCTCGGACTTTGAAATATTTATCATGTGGTGAAGTCGGGTGGCTGTGGAGGTACGTGGGTGAGTGATTAGAAAATCGGATTCACAATCGTGAAGTTGTGAGCTCGATTCCCGGACCGGGTGATGCGTTATGTCCTTGAGCAAGACACTTTATTTCACCTTGCTCCTTCTGCTTGGATTTACGACCGGTAGATAGTATTAGCAATTGGAAAGACTAGTGGAAACATTGTTTCTTTGATCCGATTTGACAAGCTCCACTCCACTCATTAAGCGAATGAGGTATGGGACGTTCTAGTCGACTGTTATATATCATATGTTGAAAGTACGTTACGAGGACATACACAACTAAATAACTATCTTAGTCTCCAAGTTATCACACAAATCTACGATGATTGTTATACTGAAATCTCGATAGATTGTTTGCTAAAAAAAGAAAAATTAAAATAGCTTTCAAAATAATCTATTCCAAACGAAATGAGAGTAAAGAAATTTGTTTCCTCCCAAGATTATATTTTTTACTTTCAATATTTCAACTTTTCCAAAAGTGGCAATAATACAGAAATACTAAAAACAGACATATATTTTAAGAATTATTTTATATTAATAATTCAAAATAGTAAAAGATATGTTTTAAAATATATCCTTCTCTCTCTCTCACACTCTCTCTCTCACTCACTCTCCCCCTCTCTCTCTATATATCTATCTATCAATCTCCCACTCACTCTCTCTCTTTAAAATATTGTTCTTGTTTCTTGCCAAAAGAAAACGCCACCATCACCGTCCTAACCATCATCATCATTATCATCATCATCATCATCATCATCCTCATCATCTTCGTCAGAATCATTATTATCCTCACCATCACCATTATTATCATCACCATCATCATCATCTTTATCATCATCATGTCTTCAGAATTAGAACACGTTTATTTCATAGTCACCTATGCTATACCGCCCAACACTTGAGGTGATTTCTATAATATCTTGGGCGGGGTGATAGGAGACAGTTTCTATCTAATCAGATGTCTTTTGAAGTTCGTTTTATTTCTTAGTTGGGTGTTGGTTTGTCCATTGTTTTTTTTTTTTGTTTTTTTTTGTGAAATTTGTTTATCCTTATTGTGAACACGTCTAGACTAAAGTAATGGAGATTGGATGACCTTTGATAGGGATATGAATTTCATTACTGAAATAAATGTACTACGTGAATTCGCTATATCTACCAGGAGTATAATTTCATTGTCTAAAATTGTGTATCGTTGAAACTCTAAACTTATTCGTTTTACCACAGCCAGCGCACAAGTTATTTTACCACAGCCAATGTTGTGTGTTTGTTCTGAATACATTATTCTAGTTGGTGAAGCACTCACATTTTTCAAAGCGTTTTATCTGGTATCTCTTTGCTGTGATTTGTTATTTCAAACTTTCTTTTACTTCTCCTATATTCTAGGACTTTGTATTTCTCAATAAACAACAGATAAACGAAAATGTAATTAATGCATCCCACTGCTTTCAGTTTGTTGGGGATGGTGCATTTATTAAAGTAGGATTTCATCCATATTGAATAAATTATATCTTCTTCTTCTTCTTCTTCTTCTTCTTCTTCTTCTTCTTCTTCTTCTTCTTCTTCTTCTTCTTCTTCTTCTTCTTCTTCTTCCTGAGAGTTAGAAAAAATCTGAAAAATTAATAAGAGAGGGGATGGGGACATTATTCCAGATCTGAGAGTAGGTGTCATCCTAATTTTAGAATGAGCTTCGTTTTGATGATTTATCCTTTCAAATATGTAATTTTCCTATTGTGTTGCTGTTGTTGTTTGTATTACTAGAGTTGATTTTTTTTTTAGTGTGGCCTTTATTTTATTTCTTTGATAGATTTTTAGGATACTTCAAATGTAATTATACTTTAGTTGTTGAAGTGACGTCCGAACTAGTATCCTCCACCACCAAGTAACTTCCCTCCACCTCTGGGTCCCGGCCGACAGAATGGAGAATACATTGCCCCGGAGGATGGCGAGGGAGACTTGCTGAAACGATAGGTTGCATTTGAGAGGATTTTGGCAGCTGTTTCTAGCTGGTTGAGCAGTGGGGTAATGAACCGATGGAATAGACGAGATTTCTCTCTCTCTCTCTCTCTCTCTCTCTCTCTCTCTCTCTCCAAAATACTCTCTCTCACTCTCTCTCTCTATTTATCTATCTCCTCCGAAACTCTTAACGCCGTCTTTGAATATTAATTCTATTGAACAGAAATATTACGAAGGGCGGAAATTGTTTTTCGGGTAAATGAAAGAAACCTTAGTGTAAAAGGAAACGATACATTTTAATTCTTCTGACTTTTAAGTACCTTCTCATTGCCTGCGTGTTTGTCAATTTTTTTTAAGTAACACTATTATTTTCATTTTATGTAGCTATAAAATACCTGACTTTGCACGACTAATGAATGACACAGTCGGCGGAGAATTTCTACGAAAGGAATAATCACAATTCTACAATAACATATCAATTGAAACACAAAATTGTTAGTGTTTCTCTCAGAAATACACAATTCAAAGGCGTCTTAATAATATATGTATATTAATTCTTTTGGTGCAATTGTGTTTCAAAAAAGGAAACGATACAAAAAGAATAAATGAAAAAAATAGATTGAACTGTATACGCGTATAAACACATAAACATTTATTTTTGAGCCGAAAACGAAATCTTGCATTATAAATGCTTACCTAAACATTACTGGTGAAGGGAGTATGAACTTTCAGGTGGCAAAGAAGATAATTTGTAAGTTATGGCTTCTTCAATAAATGTATCGCAAAAAATCAAAGCCATATACGTTAAATTTCAATATATTATGTACAATACTACACCAAATAGAAAATAACAGCATCAATTTTCTTGTAGAAAGGTGTTTATTGTGAAGTTATTTTGAAATACTTAAGGTCAACTGTTGCGTTGTCTATAGAAATAAATAAATTGCATCCTATATATATATATATATATATATATATATATATATATATATATATATATATATATATATATATATATATATATATACATATATATATATATTTATTATATATGTATATATATTATATATATAATATATATATATATATATATATATATATACATATATATTATATATATATATATGTGAGTTCGATTCCTGGACCAGGCGATGCGTTATGTCCTTGAGCAAGACACTTTATTTCACGTTGCTCCTGGAGTTGCGACCGATAGATAGTATTAGCAATAGGAAAGACCAACGGAAACGTTGTTTCCTCGGTCCGATTTGACGAAAGTCGATCGTTCCTTTTGTTATATATATGAAAGACGTAAAATAAGAAAATTTTAAAAATTAAAAATCAACTTACTAAAATTTTCACTCCAACTAATTAGTTTCTGTAAAGGGATAAATATAGTTACGTAATATAACTATGGAGAATTCCTTACGTCATCAGGGAGTCTATTCTCAGCTAAGTTCCCAGGCGATGCGCGGACACTAGGAACCTATATAAAAACAATAATTCAGTGGATGGAATAAAGCTAGCGGGGATTAAATTCCAGAGCACTGAAAAAATTCACAGCCTCTGGTCAATGGCAGATTCTAAAGAATTAATCACGTGACACTGAGGTTAATCAGTGAGCAGCGGGGTGGTATTATGACAAAAGGCTACTACTACCATGAATCAGCAGTAAATTTTGGCAAGTTTTACTCAACAAATAATTTGGAAATAAATATAGAGAATTAGTATATCTACCAACATATGTGTACAGATGTACACCCATGCTAGCAAATATATATGTTATGTCTTAGTACCTTTGTGGTTCTATGCAGGGGGATGCAGAACAATTATATGAAAGACGTAAAGTAAGAAAATTTTAAAAATTAAAAATCAACTTACTTACTAAAATTTTCACTCCAACTAATTAGTTTCTGTAGGGGATAAATATAGTTACGTAATAGAACCACAAAGTTTCTGTAAGGGGATAAATATAGTTACGTAATAGAACCACAAAGGTACTAAGACATAACATATATATTTGCTAGCATGGGTGTACATCTGTACACATATGTTGGTAGATATACTAATTCTCTATATTTATCTCCAAATTATTTGTTGAGTAAAACTTGCCAAAATTTACTGCTGATTCATGGTAGTAGTAGGCTCTTGTCATAATACCACCCCGCTCCTCACTGATTAACCTCAGTGTCACGTGATTGATTCTTTAGAATCTGCCACTGACCAGAGACAGTGAATTTTTTCAGTGCTCTGGAATTTAGTCCCCGCTAGCTTTATTCCATCCACTGAATTATTATTTTTATATGGGTTCCTAGTGTCCGCGCATCGCCTGGGAACTTAGCTGAGAATAGACTCCCTGATGACGTAAGGAATTCTCTATAGTTATGTTACGTAACTATATTTATCCCCTTACAGAAACTAATTAGTTCGAGAGAAAATTTTAGTAAGTAGATTTTTAATTTTTAAAATTTTCTTATTTTACGTCTTTCATATAATTGTTCTGCATCCCCCTGCATAGAACCACAAAGGTACTAAGACATAACATATATATTTGCTAGCATGGGTGTACATCTGTACGCATATGTTGGTAGATATACTAATTCTCTATATTTATCTCCAAATTATTTGTTGAGTAAAACTTGCCAAAATTTACTGCTGATTCATGGTAGTAGTAGGCTCTTGTCATAATACCACCCCGCTCCTCACTGATTAACCTCAGTGTCATGTGATTGATTCTTTAGAATCTGCCACTGACCAGAGGTAGTGAATTTTTTCAGTGCTCTGGAATTTAGTCCCCGCTAGCTTTATTCCATCCACTGAATTATTATTTTTATATGGGTTCCTAGTGTCCGCGCATCGCCTGGGAACTTAGCTGAGAATAGACTCCCTGATGACGTAAGGAATTCTCTATAGTTATATTACGTAACTATATTTATCCCCTTACAGAAACTAATTAGTTCGAGTGAAAGTTTTAGTAAGTTCATTTATAATTTTTAAAATTTTCTTATTTTACGTCTTTCATATAATTGTTCTGCATCCCCCTGCATAGAACCACAAAGGTACTAAGACATAACATATATATTTGCTAGCATGGGTGTACATCTGTACGCATATGTTGGTAGATATACTAATTCTCTATATTTATCTCCAAATTATTTGTTGAGTAAAACTTGCCAAAATTTACTGCTGATTCATGGTAGTAGTAGGCTCTTGTCATAATACCACCCCGCTCCTCACTGATTAACCTCGGTGTCACGTGATTGATTCTTTAGAGTTTGCCACTGACCAGAGGCAGTGAATTTTTTCAGTGCTCTGGAATTTAGTCCCCGCTAGCTTTCTTTCATCCACTGAATTATTATTGTTATATGTGTTCCTAGTGTCCGCGCATCGCCTGGGAACTTAGCTGAGAATAGACTCCCTGATGACGTAAGGAATACTCTATAGTTATATTACGTAACTATATTTATCCCCTTACAGAAACTAATTAGTTGGAGTGAACATTTTAGTAAGTTCATTTTTAATTTTTTTAATTTTCTTATTTTACGTCTTTCATATAATTGTTCTGCATCCCCCTGCATAGATCCACAAAGGTACTAAGACATAACATATATATTTGCTAGCATGGGTGTACATCTGTACACATATGTTGGTAGATATACTAATTCTCTATATTTATCTCCAAATTATTTGTTGAGTAAAACTTGCCAAAATTTACTGCTGATTCATGGTAGTAGTAGGCTCTTGTCAAAATACCACCCCGCTCTTCACTGATTAACCTCAGTGTCACGTGATTGATTCTTTAGAATCTGCCATTGACCAGAGGCAGTGAATTTTTTCAGTGCTCTGGAATTTAGTCCCCGCTAGCTTTATTCCATCCACTGAATTATTATTTTTATATGGATTCCTAGTGTCCACGCATCGCCTGCGAACTTAGCTGAGAATAGACTCCCTGATGACGTAAGGAATTCTTTATAGTTATATTACGTAACTATATTTATCCCCTTACAGAAACTAATTAGTTCGAGAGAAAATTTTAGTAAGTAGATTTTTAATTTTTAAAATTTTCTTATTTTACGTCTTTCATATAATTGTTCTGCATCCCCCTGCATAGAACCACAAAGGTACTAAGACATAACATATATATTTGCTAGCATGGGTGTACATCTGTACGCATATGTTGGTAGATATACTAATTCTCTATATTTATTTCCAAATTATTTGTTGAGTAAAACTTGCCAAAATTTACTGCTGATTCATGGTAGTAGTAGGCTCTTGTCATAATACCACCCCGCTCCTCACTGATTAACCTCAGTGTCATGTGATTGATTCTTTAGAATCTGCCACTGACCAGAGGTAGTGAATTTTTTCAGTGCTCTGGAATTTAGTCCCCGCTAGCTTTATTCCATCCACTGAATTATTATTTTTATATGGGTTCCTAGTGTCCGCGCATCGCCTGGGAACTTAGCTGAGAATAGACTCCCTGATGACGTAAGGAATTCTCTATAGTTATATTACGTAACTATATTTATCCCCTTAAAGAAACTAATTAGTTGGAGTGAACATTTTAGTAAGTTCATTTTTAATTTTTTTAATTTTCTTATTTTACGTCTTTCATATAATTGTTCTGCATCCCCCTGCATAGATCCACAAAGGTACTAAGACATAACATATATATTTGCTAGCATGGGTGTACATCTGTACACATATGTTGGTAGATATACTAATTCTCTATATTTATCTCCAAATTATTTGTTGAGTAAAACTTGCCAAAATTTACTGCTGATTCATGGTAGTAGTAGGCTCTTGTCATAATACCACCCCGCTCCTCACTGATTAACCTCAGTGTCACGTGATTGATTCTTTAGAATCTGCCATTGACCAGAGACAGTTAATTTTTTCAGTGCTCTGGAATTTAGTCCCCGCTAGCTTTATTCCATCCACTGAATTATTATTTTATATGGGTTCCTAGTGTCCGCGCATCGCCTGGGAACTTAGCTGAGAATAGACTCCCTGATGAAGTAAGGAATTCTCTATAGTTATATTACGTAACTATATTTATCCCCTTACAGAAACTAATTAGTTGGAGTGAACATTTTAGTAAGTTGATTTTTAATTTTTAAAATTTTCTTATTTTACGTCTTTCATATAATTGTTCTGCATCCCCCTGCATAGAACCACAAAGGTACTAAGACATAACATATATATTTGCTAGCATGGGTGTACATCTGTACGCATATGTTGGTAGATATACTAATTCTCTATATTTATCTCCAAATTATTTGTTGAGTAAAACTTGCCAAAATTTACTGCTGATTCATGGTAGTAGTAGGCTCTTGTCAAAATACCACCCCGCTCCTCACTGATTAACCTCAGTGTCACGTGATTGATTCTTTAGAATCTGCCATTGACCAGAGGCAGTGAATTTTTTCAGTGCTCTGGAATTTAGTCCCCGCTAGCTTTATTCCATCCACTGAATTATTATTTTTATATGGATTCCTAGTGTCCACGCATCGCCTGCGAACTTAGCTGAGAATAGACTCCCTGATGACGTAAGGAATTCTTTATAGTTATATTACGTAACTATATTTATCCCCTTACAGAAACTAATTAGTTCGAGAGAAAATTTTAGTAAGTAGATTTTTAATTTTTAAAATTTTCTTATTTTACGTCTTTCATATAATTGTTCTGCATCCCCCTGCATAGAACCACAAAGGTACTAAGACATAACATATATATTTGCTAGCATGGGTGTACATCTGTACGCATATGTTGGTAGATATACTAATTCTCTATATTTATTTCCAAATTATTTGTTGAGTAAAACTTGCCAAAATTTACTGCTGATTCATGGTAGTAGTAGGCTCTTGTCATAATACCACCCCGCTCCTCACTGATTAACCTCAGTGTCATGTGATTGATTCTTTAGAATCTGCCACTGACCAGAGGTAGTGAATTTTTTCAGTGCTCTGGAATTTAGTTCCCGCTAGCTTTCTTCCATCCACTGAATTATTATTTTTATATGGGTTCCTAGTGTCCGCGCATCGCCTGGGAACTTAGCTGAGAATAGACTCCCTGATGACGTAAGGAATACTCTATAGTTATATTACGTAACTATATTTATCTCCTTACAGAAACTAATTAGTTGGAGTGAACATTTTAGTAAGTTCATTTTTAATTTTTTAATTTTCTTATTTTACGTCTTTCATATAATTGTTCTGCATCCCCCTGCATAGATCCACAAAGGTACTAAGACATAACATATATATTTGCTAGCATGGGTGTACATCTGTACGCATATGTTGGTAGATATACTAATTCTCTATATTTATCTCCAAATTATTTGTTGAGTAAAACTTGCCAAAACTTACTGCTGATTCATGGTAGTAGTAGGCTCTTGTCATAATACCACCCCGCTCCTCACTGATTAACCTCAGTGTCACGTGATTGATTCTTTAGAATCTGCCATTGACCAGAGGCAGTGAATTTTTTCAGTGCTCTGGAATTTAGTCCCCGCTAGCTTTATTCCATCCACTGAATTATTATTTTTATATGGGTTCCTAGTGTCCGCGCATCGCCTGGGAACTTAGCTGAGAATAGACTCCCTGATGACGTAAGGAATTCTCTATAGTTATATTACGTAACTATATTTATCCCCTTACAGAAACTAATTAGTTGGAGTGAACATTTTAGTAAGTTGATTTTTAATTTTTAAAATTTTCTTATTTTACGTCTTTCATATAATTGTTCTGCATCCCCCTGCATAGAACCACAAAGGTACTAAGACATAACATATATATTTGCTAGCATGGGTGTACATCTGTACACATATGTTGGTAGATATACTAATTATATATATATATATATATATATATATATATATATATATATATATATATATATATATATATATATATATATATATATATATGTATATATATATATATATATATATATATATATATATATATATATATATATATATATATATATATATATATATATATTATATATGTATATATAGTATATATATATATATATGTATTGAAGTTTCCTTTTAAAACAGAAAAAGTCATAGGAGCGAAGAGTGCTCTATGTAAGTACCAGAGCAAAATTTAATGTATAAAAAACAATACAATATAATTACCTCATTACCAGAGGTTTCCCGAATAAGGCGAATACGAGAGAAACGTCTTCATTCGTTCGTCGGACGAGGCAATATAAAACATAGCTAAATATTTGGAAAGTCTCCTCAAGAAATGCAAAAAAAATTATATAAATATAGATAAAGGTAATACAATAAACATATAAAATATATAAAAAAATGTTAAGAAATATAGTTAGGTGTGTGTATATGTATGTATATACACCCACAGATGTACATATGTATGTATGTACAAATGTGTGTGTATAGTGAAAATGTGTGCGTAAATATATGTATGAGGGCAAGTATATCTGTGTATATGTACCTACAGACATGATATGAGTGTCCGGTTGACAGGTATACAGAAAAACAGGGTATTAGATACATTATAAGAATATGAAGGCACGCGTATAAACACACACACACGCGCGTACACTTATATGCGGAAGCAAAAGAGGTAAGGGAGTGTAATAGTAAAAAGAAAGTATCATTCTTGATATATTTATAAAAATGGAACAATAATTTAGATAGAAAAATTGCAAAGTGAAGTAAAGAAAACATACAACGTACACGCGTACATACACACATATATCTATAAGAAACGTATATCTATAAAAAAAAATATATATACACGCAAAACGTGCAGACAAAAGCGTATGCAAGTATACATACACACACAGGATGCACATATATATATACATACACCTCGCCCCATGTATATCTAATCACGCGTACGTACGCGACTGTATACACACACACACATACACACACATAAATATATACATACATATATACATACGCACACTTACACATCCATACATTCAGTACGTACACACACACACACACACACACATACATACACTCACGCTCGTTGACCCGCTTACATGCACACACATAAAAATAAGAATGTAAAAAAACATACATGTAAAAACACAGATATAAAAACACACATACATACACATATATATATACACGCACGCGCGCGCACATACGGAGGCGTTTGTGTACATATACAGAAAGTATACACACATAAAGACGCTCAGACACAGAGATACAGGGTGTAAAAACAGCCTTGTGAATAAGTGAGTACAAATATAAAATTATAAAATTGGCTGCGAAATAACAGAAAATATCTGGAGTGGAAAACGCAAGTGACCTGTGTAATCAGGTAGTGAAGAAAATAGGGAAGTAAAAAGTGGAAAGTTAAGATATTAGGTAAGTGAATCGGAGAATAAAGGGGGGTTAGTGGTGGATGTCAAGTAAAAATAAAAACTAAAAATAAAAATAAAATTAATAATAAGGTTATAAATGAAAGTAAATCAGAAAAGGTAGTCTTAAAGAGAATAATAAGAGCTTATGGAGGATAAGTATCTGAAAGTGTGTTAAGTTTATATGAGCTGGAAAGCAGGTGTGATTTCATGTGTGGGCAACTGGTGAAAATTTCTGTCTTTGTGTTTAGGCAGGTCTTTGGTGATTTAAGGTTTTGCAAAATCCAATATTTTTCATTTATGCAGAGCGTGCATTTTCTTGTTCCTCTTGCATAATATTTAGATTGGTACAAAATTGACCAATCCAATTTATATTGGATACCTTGGTCTTTCAAATCCCATATTCTGCTAGCCAGAGCTGTTGTAAATCTTTTTTCTGGATGTCGAAAGGATGCGACATGTGAGTAATAACGCGTTTTGAATTTGTCTTGTGTCATACCCACATATCGTTCACTGGTGGCTGGTTGGTTGTTGCTATATATATATATATATATATATATATATATATATATATATATATATATATATATATATATATATATATATATATATATATATATATATATATATGTAGGAGGTGAGTTTTATTGTAGTACAATAAAGCAATGCAGATATCGGATAAGAAGCACTCTACAGTTTGTGGGACTGGAGTATGCATAATATAAGATCAAAAGATGGTTAAAGGAGTTCAATATATTTTATTATGCGCATTTCAAAAACAAACATCATCAAACAATAATATTTGTGTTTTCATCAGATAAAACAGGAGAACATGATATGAAGGCTAAAAAAACACTTGTTGATAGTGCAGTTTTAAATCAACATATGTTGATTTAAAACTGCACTATCAACAAGTGTTTTTTTAGCCTTCATATCATGTTCTCCTGTTTTATCTGATGAAAACACAAATATTATTGTTTGATGATGTTTGTTTTTGAAATGCGCATAATAAAATATATTGAACTCCTTTAACCATCTTTTGATCTTATATTATATATATATATATATATATATATATATATATATATATTATATAAATATATATTATATATATATTATATATGTATATATATATTATATATATATATATTATATATGTATATATATATTATATATATATTATATATTATATATGTATATATATATTATATATATATATTATATATGTATATATATTATATATATATATATATATAATATATATATAATATATATATCATATATTATATGTATATATATATATATATATATATATATATATATATATATATATATATATATATAGGAACGAGTAGGACCCGACGGCTGAGCTCAAGCCGTTTCGACGGCTAATTCAGTCCAGAATTAGCCGTCGAAACGGCTTGAGCCCAGCCGTCGGGGTCCTACTCGTTCCTATTACCCACTCTACTACCCTAAGTATTGAGTACTGTGGTGCGTTATGGTCCACCTGGTTCCTTACCACATTTCCTTCGTTATATATATATATATATATATATAGTGTATAGTGGAGGCACGTGGCCTAGTGGTAAGGGTGTTGGACTTACGATCATAATGTCGTGGGCGCGATTCCTGGGTTGCGTGTTGTGTTCTTGAGCAAAACACTTCTTTTCACGTTGCTCCAGTATACTCAACTGAAAATGAGTACCAGCAATAGCTGGAGGTTTAACCCTGCGATGGACTGGAGTCTTTTCTTGTACTCTCAGTCGCTTCACGCCATGAAACCGGGATAAGCCTTCTGGCTTAAGACAGACTTTAGACTTTTTAGATATATATATTATATATATATATATATAATATATGATATATATATATAATATATATACATATATAATATATATATATATATTATATACATATATAATATATATAGTAATAATAATAAATTTGAAGAC
This sequence comes from Eledone cirrhosa, assembly GCA_964016885.1. NCBI lineage: Eukaryota > Metazoa > Mollusca > Cephalopoda > Octopoda > Eledonidae > Eledone > Eledone cirrhosa. Next base: position 181,143,523 of record OZ024743.1, read on the forward strand.
TAAAATCCAAAGAGGGCTCGATAAGGATAAATATATATCAAATATATAAGAACCGTAGAGCAAATATTTATTAAAATAACAGATTAAAGTTTAAGCAAAGAATCGCTGCTTTCACCCTTAACAGGATCTTCTGTTTCAGAAGATCCCGTTAAGGGTGAAAGCAGCGATTCTTTGCTTTAACTTTAATCTGTTATTTTAATAATTAATATATATATATATATATATATATATATATATAAGTATGCATGTATACGTACATACATATATGTATACAGACGTACAGTAGCATGCACATATATATATATATATACATATATATATACATATGCATACAGGTACACATACATATATGCACGTATCAGTTTAGCGGCGCTAACGTCGCTTTGTTCGTTTGTAAACAAACTGAACAGCCTGAATTTATGCCATACGGTGTTAAGGCAACCACGTCACCTTTTTGTTCAACACTGACACAGGAACGATGTACTAGTTTCAAGCTTGTTAGCTATCATCAGCACCGTTTACCCATCTGCCAGATAGTTGAACGTTCGAAAGTATATACTTTCCTTATGAAAATTAACGGCTGAGCAGCCTAATTTGCATATTGAGTGAGTTAAATCGGTCAGGCATACCGAAAACGATAAATTGAAACAAAATGAAAACGAAATTTCATTTCTCACTCTTAGTATGGCACTTACTTAAATGTAAGTATGCATGTATACGTACATACATATATGTATACAGACGTACAGTAGCATGCACATATATATATATATATACATATATATATACATATGCATACAGGTACACATACATATATGCACGTATCAGTTTAGCGGCGCTAACGTCGCTTTGTTCGTTTGTAAACAAACTGAACAGCCTGAATTTATGCCATACGGTGTTAAGGCAACCACGTCACCTTTTTGTTCAACACTGACACAGGAACGATGTACTAGTTTCAAGCTTGTTAGCTATCATCAGCACCGTTTACCCATCTGCCAGATAGTTGAACGTTCGAAAGTATATACTTTCCTTATGAAAATTAACGGCTGAGCAGCCTAATTTGCATATTGAGTGAGTTAAATCGGTCAGGCATACCGAAAACGATAAATTGAAACAAAATGAAAACGAAATTTCATTTCTCACTCTTAGTATGGCACTTACTTAAATGTAAGTATGCATGTATACGTACATACATATATGTATACAGACGTACAGTAGCATGCACATATATATATATATATACATATATATATACATATGCATACAGGTACACATACATATATGCACGTATCAGTTTAGCGGCGCTAACGTCGCTTTGTTCGTTTGTAAACAAACTGAACAGCCTGAATTTATGCCATACGGTGTTAAGGCAACCACGTCACCTTTTTGTTCAACACTGACACAGGAACGATGTACTAGTTTCAAGCTTGTTAGCTATCATCAGCACCGTTTACCCATCTGCCAGATAGTTGAACGTTCGAAAGTATATACTTTCCTTATGAAAATTAACGGCTGAGCAGCCTAATTTGCGTATTGAGTGAGTTAAATCGGTCAGGCATACCGAAAACGATAAATTGAAACAAAATGAAAACGAAATTTCATTTCTCACTCTTAGTATGGCACTTACTTAAATGTAAGTATGCATGTATACGTACATACATATATGTATACAGACGTACAGTAGCATGCACATATATATATATATATACATATATATATACACATATGCATACAGGTACACATACATATATGCACGTATCAGTTTAGCGGCGCTAACGTCGCTTTGTTCGTTTGTAAACAAACTGAACAGCCTGAATTTATGCCATACGGTGTTAAGGCAACCACGTCACCTTTTTGTTCAACACTGACACAGGAACGATGTACTAGTTTCAAGCTTGTTAGCTATCATCAGCACCGTTTACCCATCTGCCAGATAGTTGAACGTTCGAAAGTATATACTTTCCTTATGAAAATTAACGGCTGAGCAGCCTAATTTGCATATTGAGTGAGTTAAATCGGTCAGGCATACCGAAAACGATAAATTGAAACAAAATGAAAACGAAATTTCATTTCTCACTCTTAGTATGGCACTTACTTAAATGTAAGTATGCATGTATACGTACATACATATATGTATACAGACGTACAGTAGCATGCACATATATATATATATATACATATATATATACATATGCATACAGGTACACATACATATATGCACGTATCAGTTTAGCGGCGCTAACGTCGCTTTGTTCGTTTGTAAACAAACTGAACAGCCTGAATTTATGCCATACGGTGTTAAGGCAACCACGTCACCTTTTTGTTCAACACTGACACAGGAACGATGTACTAGTTTCAAGCTTGTTAGCTATCATCAGCACCGTTTACCCATCTGCCAGATAGTTGAACGTTCGAAAGTATGGTGGGGAGGGGCGGGGGGCTCTCAAAAGAGAGATTAGAGTAATGTCGATAGGATTTATCAAAGAAGTAGCGTTGGAAAAAAATAGAAAGGAGGGGGAGTTGGAAGCTAAGTGAGACGAGGCTATTTGTAGTGGCATTGCAACTGACGTGCTGGCGGCGAGAATGGCATTAGATCATTTCTTCAATGCGAAACATGAAGGTTGCATTGTCAGAGCTAAGGCGCGTGCTCTGAGAAACGAGAGAACCAAAGCTGTTCGATGGGCCCGCGTGGCAGAGGCGCAGCGTGGTAATAAAACCACGATTCGGTCTTTGACGGACCGAGATGGACACGAGCTGAGCGATTCCAAGCGGATGTGTGAGGCCTTTCGCGAACATTTTCCTCGGTTGTTCGGGGGAGGTGGCGGGTCAGAGACGGTGGCGGACTACAGTCCCTATCTCTATGGCTTGCCGCAACTCTCGACGGACGATGCTGAGAGCTGCGAAAGATCGATTACTTCAGCTGAGATTCAGGATACCCTTGTCGGCTGCACGAGGTGCAAGTCACCCGGTTTGGATGGTCTGCCCTGCGAGTTTTACGTAAATAAACCAGACTTGTTCTCCGACCTCCTCGAAGCGCTCTACTGCAACTGGCAGCAGAACGGGATCATTCCCAGTTCTGTGAGCCGGGGCGTAGTCACGCTGATGAGGAAAGACGAGAACAAGAGGGGCACATTAGACAATTTCAGGCCCATAACTCTGCTCAACACAGAGTTTAAGATTTTGGCCAGGGTGTTAGCGAAGAGGTTGGCGCTTGTCGTCGGGGATTTGGTTGGGGAGGCGCAAACTTGCGCAATCCCAGCCAGGTCCATACACGACAACCTCCACCTGATGCGATACATCATAGAGAGGGTAGGGTGTAAACATGGCTTCGGTGGGGCTCTAATCAATTTAGATCAATCGAAAGCATTCGATAGGGTCGACCATCGGTACCTGGAGGCTGTCCTCAAGGCGGCTGGCTTCGACCTCGTCTTCAGAAGCTGGATCGCTGTAATGCACAGCGGCACCTGCTCGGTGGTCAAAATTAATGGCCACCTCTCGCAACCGTTTCAGGTCTCCCGATCGGTCCGTCAAGGGTGCACTCTCTCCTCCCTTCTGTACGTATTGACTCTCGAGCCTTTACTGTGGAAGATGGAGCTGTTGCAGGGCATCCCGCTCGCACCGGGACGCGGAAAGGTTGTGTCGGCTTATGCGGACGACATCACCGTGATGGTATCGGACACCTCAGAAATCGAGGTGGTCGGCAACTTATTGGAGGAATATGAAAGGTTGACGGGAGCAAAACTTAACCCGGAAAAGTCGGTGGGCTTGCAACTCGGCACCTGGAGAGGCAAAACCATGCCGTCCAACAGCGTCGTTGGGCGCTGGACGGACGGACCGGTAAAGTTTCTCGGGGTTTAGTTCGGGCCAGACCTCCAGGTGGATAAGAATTGGGAGAGGTGACGGGCAGGGTAGCCAGTCTCTCCCAGAAATGGGCTGGGATGAAGCTATCACTGAAAGGTTGGGCGGAGGTGGCGAACGCGTACATCGCGTCCGTCATCTACTACCGTCTGACCGTCGTCCCTTGCCCCACTTCGCGCCTCGCCATCTTGGAGCGGCTCCTCTTCAAATTCTTGTGGAGGGATCAGGTTCCGCTGGTGAGGCGGTCCATTTGCTGCCAGCAGCCTCTACGTGGAGGGCTGGGCATGCCGTGGCTAATGATGCGCAGGCACGCGCTGAGGCTGCGGCATCTCAAGATATTCTGCCTAAACGGTGAACAGGTGTGGTCGCCGTTTGTCATACGGGCCTTTCCGCAGCTCGTTTCTTTGACTGAGCTGCAGTCCTGGGTCAAGAAGAGACCGAAACTGGGTGACTGGCATCTGGAATGTTGCCAGGCACTCGCTGCCCTCTACAAGGCGGGCAATGCGGTCATTGGAACTTCCACTCTCGAGTTCTATAGAGGATTAGTGGTGGGTAAGTGCGACGACGCACTCGGAGAGGCTCTGGGAGTCAACGAAGTCGAATTAACCAGTCTGTACTGGAGGACTTTCGAGCCGGGGACGATGGATAATTTCCAAAAATCCCTCGCTTGGCAGTGCTACCGGGGGGGAGGGGCACTGCCGGTTCGAGGTAAACTCTACAGGCACGGAAGTGCTGTCAGACGGACCTGCCCGAGATGCGCGCAGAGCGACGAAACCGTTCTGCACGCGCTCGTCCAGTGTCCGTGCATTACTGACTTGTTGAGTTATGTTGAACAGCTGTTGTCGCGTGTAGAACGGATCCGGCTATCGGCCGATTCCATAGCGAAGATCGACCCGCCGCCTTCTTTTGGCCAGGAAGGGCAGGCAATTTTCCTCTGTCTGGTGGCAGTAGCGAAAGAGGTTGTATGGTGGACGAGGTTGAAAGGACTGAAGACAGACACTTTTCTCTTCGGCCAATCCCTCATCAACTTTTTCAAGTTTCACTTGGAAAGGAAGGTGAGGGTGGAGAGAGAAGTGCTGCCCCCCAGTACATTTTCTGAAAGGTGGGTGAATGTGGCGAAAATGGCCTACTCTGGTCATGCGGCTGTAGGTAGGTAAATTTGAGGAGGAGAGGGGGTGCCCTTCCAGGGTGCTCTCGAAGCGTCGGGTCGTTCAGGATTGGTGGGGTACCTGAGCGAACCCTGGGTGGTCATTCCCACCCCCCCCCCCCCTATTGGGGAATTTTTTCTTGTTGTAATTTTCTTGTTACTTTGTTATTGTTATTCATATTGTTTACTACTTTTTCTGTAAAACCCCTCTGTCCCAGTCTTTTGTATTGACCCCTATATGTCGGCCCTTGTGGCCAATAAATGAAATCATTATTATGGATTGGTAGTATCGGTAGAGGGTCAGACACCATGCTTTCCGGCATAGTTACGTCCCTTTACGATCTGAGTTCAAATCCCGCCGTGGTTGACTTTGCCTTTCATCCTTACGGGGTCGATAAAATAAAGTACCAGTAATGCACTGGGTGATTGCTGGCCTTGTGCCTAAAGTAGAAACAATTATTATTATTAGTAGTAGTAGTAGTCGTCGCCGTTGTTGCTGTTGTTGTTGCTGTAGCAGTGGCAGTAGCAGTGACAGCAGCAACAGTAGCAGCAAAGGCGGTAACAGAAGATGCAACAACAGCAACTGTAGGATTAGCAGCAACAGCAACAACAGCTACATGAACCTTCGAATAAGATCAATATTGATATCAACCTTACGTGAACAATACATTTGGTACTATCTCATTTACAGTACTTATATACTATAATCTTTTGAACCCATCTTGTATATGTTATACTTACCGGTCACTCGATGATATGGTTTTATGGAAGTAGTATTGTGATCAATAGAAAACGTTATGATACAGTTGCTTTGGGGTATTAGGATAATTTAATATTAATAAAAGAATTCATACAATATTAGGTATAATGAATCTCTACGAAGTGGCTCGGTTGCTAGAAAAACCATCCAAATATCACTCAGAACACATACGAGATAATATAGTCTGAGATATATTAGGAAGGCATTGCTGCAGGGAATGGCCATCGACATCCGCTGAAACAGCCACCCTACATCACAGGGTTCCTACTTCGGGCGAGCTGCGGCCTTCTAGATTTTGCGGAATCAGAGACACCTGAAGTCTCGACAGCGAACGGCGTGAAATTGAAGCGGTTGATCAAACCTTGGGATTTAGTTAACTTCCTCTCCTCTGCATTGTAGGTGGTGGTTCCCGGGATTGTGGCTGAAGCGACAAGGTCGGAGGCAAAGAACGAGTCACAGCACTTAGTGTTTCAGATTAGGGATTTCCTTCCCTCAAAAGGGAAGAAAGGAAGCTATTCCGTCTGAGCGCTTATCATCACCACAGTGGAGGCCAGTTGGCTCCCGTTGTGAGGGAAGTCAGCCGTATGGAATCTCTTTATGATTATATCTTTTAGAGTGGCGTGTCGAGGGAATCAGCCTGCGCTATGGCAGCAGGGTATGGCATCAATAACGCCTCCACAACGGCTACACTATAGATCCACAACGGCTACACTACAGCTCCACTACAGTTCCGCAGCGGCATTATGCGGTTCACAGGCGGAGACCGAGATGCTGAGCCACTCTAAAGCGAAAATATAATATATATGTTATAATATTAGACATGAGAGTGTAGCTGAATGCCATATTGGATTCTAGTGGTTTATAAATTCAGAGAGTATAAGGACACCAATTTTATCGATCAATTTGTCCGGCAATCTATCGTTTCATCCATTTGACCACTGATAGACTCGTAAAGTTATTAGCAATATACGTGTATGGCTTTGGTTACAAGCAGCAATTAAACTTGGCTTACCTAGACGTTTATTTCTTCCACTGCAGTTCTGAAGCAATTAGCTCTGATTTCTAAACGACAAATGTACATAGTTAACTACAACTTAGTTCTGAAACCCTAATTATCACATATTTCTCTCACGCTCATTTTCTATTATAAATGGTCCTTTCAGTTTTAGAAATGCTATGTCATATTGGCTTTTGTCCTTTTTTATTGTGAAAAGTCGTTTTCCATGGAAATCTGAAGAATAGAAAGTAATATTTCACAACTATAGAATTTCGTTCGATTTTTCATTGCCAACAACGCCAAACGTTCTGACTTTTTAGTATTCAGTAAAGTTGTTAATGTTTCGTGCAGCAGCCATTTTAAATGTTTCTCTTTGTGGCCATGATAATATATTGGGAGATAAAGCAACAATTATACGTTGTTATATAATTGTATATCAGCGTATATTTCTTTTATCTGACAAACCAATCTATTGAGTAAATCCCTTGCTATCAAGAGAAGTGGCCCATAGAATTTATCTGAACACAACTATACATATCAACACCAACCACATCACAAACGCAAACCTTACAGCGACATTAAGGCCGACATATGAGACAAGTCTTTTCAAATCCAGTGTTTTTTTATAAAAGAAATATTTTTATTGGTCCCGGTATAGTTATTAATTTGAGCCGTCACTTTGATATGAAAAAATGAATAGGCTCTTGGTGTAGGAAATCATTATACACCATATATATAATACTGGGAAACGTTTATATATATATATATATATATATATATATATATATATATATATATATATATATATAAAAATACAAATTTACACGCACAAAGATTTATATGTATATATGTGTGTGTGTTTCTGAAAGTATGTATATGTTTATACATACATACATACATACATACATACATACATACATACATACATACATACATACATACATACATACATACATACATACATACATACCTATCTATCTATCTATCTATCTACTACAACAGATGGTGGTACTCTCTCAAGAGGGCAGTTAGATTAGACTCGTTAGTTTTTAGTAAAGAATTAGCGCTAGATAGAAATAGAACCGAGAAGGAACTGGTAGATAAAGTAGAAGAGGCAATTAGAAGTGGCAACGTAGCCAGCGTGCTAGCAACGAGAACGGCCTTGGACCAGTTCTTCGACGCAAAGCACGAGGGCTGCGTCGTCAGAAGCAAAATATGAGCTCTGGGAAACGAGAGAGCCAAAGCTGTTAGTTGGGCCCGAGTGACGGAGACAAAAAGTGGCAACAAGTCCACGATTCGGTCTTTGAAGGACCAAAACGGACGCGTGATACGTGAGCCGAAGCAGATGTGTGCGGCCTTTCAGCGGCACTTTGCTCAACTGTTCGGGCGGGGCGGCGCGCCGGGAGGGGCTATGGATTTCGGTCCATACCTCGACGGCCTACCGCGACTCTCGGACAGCGAGGCAAAGTTCTGCGAAAAGCCGATTTCAGCCGCTGAGATAGGGGACGCGCTGAGCCAATGCGGCAAATGCAAATCTCCAGGTTTCGACGGTCTACCCTACGAATTTTACGTAGCAATGCCGTACTTATTCTCCGGTCTCCTGGAAGCGGTCTACTGCAACTGGCAACAGAGCGGGAGAATTCCCAGTTCTGTAACCGGGGGCGTAATCACACTAATCAGGAAGGACGAGAATAAACGGGATGACATAGACAACTTATGGCCCATAATTCTGCTAAACACAGAGTTACAGATTTTGGCCAAGGTGTTGGCAAAGAGGCTGGCGCTTGTCGTCGGGAACCTGGTGAGAGAAGCGCAGACATGCGCAATCCCGACCAGGTCCATACACGACAACCTCCACCTCATGCGATACATCAGAGAGAGGGTAGGGTGTAAACCCGGCTTCGATGGGGCCCTGATCAACTTGGATCAGTCTAAGGCTTTCGATAGTGTTGACCATCGTTACCTGGATGCAGTGCTCGAGGCGGCAGGCTTCGGACCCGTGTTCAGGGGCTGGATTGCTGCAATGCACAACAGCAACATCTGCTCATGGGTCAAGTTGAACGGCTACCTCTCGGAGCCGTTCCATATTACGCGATCCATTCGACAGGGATGCCCTCTCTCCTCCCTTTGTACGTACTGACTCTCGAGCCACTACTGCGGAAGTTGGAGCTATTGCAGGGCATCCCTGTGGAACCGAGACTGCGGAAAGCGGCGTTGGCCTACGCCGACGACGTGACAGTAATGGTGTCGAGCGCCTCGCAAATCGAGGAAGTCGGCACCTTACTGAAGGAATACGAAAGTTTCACAGGAGCGAAGCTGAACCGGGACAAGTCCATCGGTTTGCAACTCGGATTGTGGAGAGGCAAACCGATGCCTTCCGATGGCGTCGTCGGACGCTGGACGGAAGGACCGGTAAAGCTGCTCGGGGTCTGGTTTGGTCCGGACCTCCAAGTGGAGAAGAACTGGAACGAAGTGACGGCCAAGGTGTTTGCACTCACCCAGAAGTGGGCTGAGTGCAAACTATCCTTGAAAGGTCGAGCGGAGGTGGCGAACACTTTTATAGCGTCCGCCATCTACTACCGCTTGACCGTCGTGCCTTGTCCAGCCAAAACGCTCGCCAAAATGTAACGCGCGCTCTTCCAATTCCTTTGGAAGAGGCGGGCTCCTTTGGAAGAGGCGGGCTCCTTTGGTGAGAAGATCCATCTGCTGCCAACACCCTTCTAACGGAGGGCTGGGGATGCCGTGGTTAACGATGCGTAAACACGCGCTCGGGTTGCAGCATCTCTACGTATTCCTGACCGGACAACCAGTGTGGGCCCCGTTCGTGAGGCTAGCCTTCCCACGACTCGTCTCGCTGACCGAGCTGCAGTCCTGGGTCAAGCAAAGACCGAGGAAAATGGGCGACTGGCACATCGAATGTGCTCAGGCGCTCACAGCCCTCTGGCAGGCGGACCCGGCGATCAGTGGAGACTCCACTTCGTCATTCTATAGAGGGTTGATCCGCAGCAAGTGCGACGACGCGCTCGCTGAAACTCTAGGCGTAGAGGAAGATGAACTGGCCAGTCTGTTCGGTAGGACCTTCCGCCCGGGACCGATGGACAACTTCCAAAAGTCCCTGGCCTGGCAGTGCAACCGTGGAGCTCTACCAGTTCGAGACAAGCTCTACAGACATGGGCGCCCGGGCAGGGACCCTGCAAAAAAGATATGTCCGAGGTGCGTGCGAGACGAAGAAACCGTCGCGCACGCATTCATACACTGCCCAGGCGTCACTGACCTGTGGGGCTATGTAGAACTACTATTGTCACGGGTGGTACCAATCCGGTTGACCACCGAGTCCATTGACATGATCAAACCGCCACCCTCCTTCAAAAACGAAGGAGAGGCGGTTTTCCTTTGTGTGATAGCTATGGCGAAAGAAGTTGTAGTGGATAGGAAATAGCGAAGCGTGGACTGAATCCCAAGCCATTGAGAAAATCACTGTCTCTACGTCTGCGGCAAATTCAAAAAGAATCGAACACGTGACATCGATATGAATTCTTTATTATTATCTCCAAATTATTTGTCGAGCAATATTGGCCATGACTGCTGCTACGGTTGTAGGCAGGCCGCTGTCTTATTAGCAAACCACTTTCTACTGATTGACCTCGATGTCACGTGTTCGATTCTTTTTGAATTTGCTGCAGACGTAGAGACAGTGATTTTCTCAATGGCTTGGAATTCAGTCCACGCTTCGCTATTTCCTATCCACTGAATTATTTTTTAATAAGTTTCCAGTGTCCTCGCTTCGCCTGGAAACTTACATGAGAATAGACTTTCCTGACGACGGAATGCTTCTCAATATTATTCTTCGGAAAATATATTTACTCCATTCCAGAAACTAATTAGTTGGAAGTGATATTTTAGTAAGTTAATTTTATAATTTTCCTATTTTACGTCTCCTATATATATATATATATGTGTGTGTGTGTGTGTGTGTGTATATATAATAAGAAAATGTGAAATAGTTTCAGATGTTAAAGTCCTTTATTGATAAGGCTGTGATACATATTTCGATGACGACAGTGGCCTCACGATCCCGCGTACCTAGTACCATTCTCTCATCAGACAGCTTCTTATATAATAGGGTTACGTTCCCGAGGCCATCCAAATTCATATATATATATATATATATATATATATATACATAACTATACACATAACTATATATGTATATATATATAGTTATGTGTGTGTGTAGGTCTCGGTTTCAATCGGGGGTAACCACAGTAAGATCCTGAATAAATTAGCAGAGTCTAAACATCATGTTTAATATACAAATGGCTTCTACAGGACTAGATCTGTTTCGTTCAAAAGAAATCTTTAGGAGTTTTCCTGAAAATTTCTTTTGAACGAAACATTTATATATATATATATATATATATATATATATATATATATATATAAATATACACGGGTGTGTATGATTGTGTATAGAAGATTATATTAATAAGAGGAATTCCAACTTTGTCTGATTTACTCGTTTTATTTACAATCCTTTAAAATTTATAATGGTATGATATAAAATGAAATAGTATGATAGAATATTAAATGTTAAGTGTTAATTGAACAAGTACTTTCATACTTTCGCAATCTTCAGGTTCATAATGTGTGGTGACAGTCAAGTTTTCAATTTTCAACTGTCATTATATATATATATATATATATATATATATATATATATATATATATATATATATATATATATATATATATATTACATTATTGCTTTAATGCGTGGGGTGCATAGAAAGACGCCTAATATGGCTAATACCAGATGTATTATTAATGACAATTGATCGAATGATCTGCCAACTCTTTATACGTGTGTTGAACATATCTATGGATATTGCCATATTTTATTATATTATACACCGACATTTATATAATCTGATAAAGCATTCCATTAGTATAAGGCTAGCATATACAATGTTAACCATAAAATTGTACATGCCCATTACAGATACCCAATAGGAATGCCGTCATTGCAGATATATTTTTTGATTGTGCTGTACAGCAGCTAAATAGGTGGAAGAGCCTGGAAAGAATATACGCTAATGTTCGTTGTTCCGGATTATATCCAATTACATATGTTTTCCTTCATGGCTATAATGATATTATTTTGTTAGAGTTCGGTAAAGGGCGGTGAAGTGGCATTAATCGGTAGAGCGTTGGATACTCTGTTTCGTGGCATAGAGTTACGGCCCTTTACGTTGTGAGGTCGAATCCCGCTGAAGTTAGCTTTGCGTTTCATCCTTATAGGGTCGATAAAATAAAGTAACAGTCATCCACTGGGGTAGACTTTCCCCTCCACAAAATTATTGGCCTTGTGCCTAAATCAGAAACCATTATTTTTTTTTTTACAGTTCAGTAAAGATAGATTGGCAGTATCGGTAGAGCGTTGGACACGATAGATTTCATTGTGTATAAAAATAGTAGATTGTTACTATATAACTACGATAATGGTAATAGTGGTATTGGTTAAGATGGTGTGTGGCACTGGTTGGAGTGTATATATATATCAATTCTTTTTGATATTTTTTTATTATTTGATTCGATTAAATTAATGTTATTGATAACTCTAATTATATTGTTCAATATTGCCACTACACGACTGATTCTGTAGAGAAAAACTCTGTTACTGGCAGACCTGCCAACCTATAAAAACCCAAACAGGGAGTACCATGAAAAAAGGTGCCCCAAAATGACTTACTACTCTAAGTGACGTGAGACTGAGACTCACGAGCATTTCCGACATAATTCTAGGGGTGATTCAGGGCATTTTTTTTTTTGTCGAGGAAATCTTTACATTCTTTTTTTTAGGAAGTTTTCAATGTTTTCGGGTTTTTATAGGTTTTTATGTCGTCTGAATAGCTCAGGCTATCAAAATTGGTAATCCTCGGCAAATATGTTTAACGAGATCTAAATAAACCTAAATTAACTAATTATGGCCTTCGATATTTTAATACTATATATATATATAGTATAAAAGAGAAAACACAGGTAAGCATTAAGAGAAGGATTTTATCCAAGTATTTACGACCGTTTCATTGGTAAGTGCAACCTTATATTGCTATACTGCAAATAGCAGCCACTCAGTTATAATTGTTGTTCACGTCCAAATTTTCAAAATAGTCTGCTTCCCTCTATATATATATATATACATATATATATATATATATATATTTTAATATGGGGTATGACCACCTTTGGCAGTAATTACAGCTTGAATTCTACGAGGTATGGACTCGTACAAAGTTTGAATTGTTCCAAAAGGAACTTTTGTCCATTCTTCAGCTAAAATAGTCTCAGTTCTTGTAGTGATGATGGTGGAGGACATCAACTCCTTACTTGTTTTCTCTAAAATGCACCATAAATGTTCAATAATATTGAGATCTGGGGACTGCGGTGGCCAGATAAGATGTTCAACTTCACTAGAATGTTCCTCGTGCCATTCAGTAACAACTTTAGCTGTGTAAATAGGCGCATTATCATCCTGAAAGATTGTTTCCCTCCGGAAACAGTTCCGCAACCATAGGATGAATTTGATCAGATAAAATGCTTAAATAGTCTTGACTGCTAATTCTGCCATGAAAGGAAACCATTGGGCAGGCGGATTTCCAAGATATAGCTCCCCACCCCACCCACCCCACCCCCGATCATCGCAGATGCTCCTCCATGTTTAACAGTTGGAAGAAGGCGGTCTAGGTCAAATGTTTCTTTTGGCTGTCTCCACACGTATACTCGGCCGGTGGTCGGAAATAAGGTAAAGGATGACTCATCCGAGAAAATAACATTCTTCCACTGCTCTAGGGATCAATTCTGTAGGGTTTTTACTCCACTCTAAACGCTTTGCAACGTTTGTTTTTGAAAGTAGTGGTTTTCTGATTGCAGCCCTCCCGTGAAATCCGGCTTTGTGCAGTTCCCGGCGAACAGTTTTTGTGGAAACTGGATACTCGAGGTGGTCATTAAGCTCTGCAGTAATTTTGGGAGCTGTACTTTTGTGATCCTTTCTAACAATTCGCGTAAGAGTCCGACGGTCCCTATCTGAAAGTTTTGGTTTTCTTCCGGAGTTTTGTTTCGACGAGGAGGTTTTTCCCTCTTTCTCAAAAGCTGTCATTACATTCGAGACAGTACTTCTTGATACACCAAACATTTCGGCTGTTTTCGTTACGCTAGCGCCTGCCATACGAGCACCAACAATTTGACCTCTTTGAAAGTCCGATAGATCTGTCATTTTAATGAACTTTAATTACCTTTTTCTGATGATATCTGAAAAGAAACAGCAATTTTAACAAAACATATTAAGCAACACTAATAATAAATCAAGA
>OZ024743.1:181162651-181187651 GCA_964016885.1 Eledone cirrhosa
ATCTACCAGTGCAACGTGAGGACGGACACCTCCAACAAAGCTTATATAGGATTAACCGCAAGGTACTTCAAGACCCGGCTATACCAACACAGACATACCTTCCGAAACCCGGCCCGGCGTCACGCCACTACACTTTCGGGCCACATATGGGACCTCAAGGATAATAATATTACCTATGATCTCACTTGGAGCTTACTGTCCAGAGCCAACTCTTACACGGGAGGACGCCGTCCGTGCAATTTATGCTCGGAGGAAACTTTACAAATGCTGTTTTCGACGGACCAACTCCTAAACAAGAAAGATGAACTGGTAACTGCATGTAAACACAGATTGCGTAGGACTTACCTCGCCCTCAAACCCCATAATGACCCGGGGGGTAGACAAGGGCTATAACACCCCACTTGCCAACTCTGTAATGGGTAACCCTTGCTTGCAAAGGTAGACGTAAGATCGTCTTTTATATCTTTTTATCGCTTCCTCTATATTTCCTTCTACCCCCCCATCCCTCCTTAGTCCTTCCACCCCAGTCCTCTTTCTTTGTCGTCGTCCTTTTCACTTTCTCGCCCACCCGAGGCAGCCCCTCGGTCCTTTGTAGCCTCAGTACCCCAACCCCCTTCCCCTATTCTATGATAGAATTGGCCGACTCCGCTTTTTATAGCAGATGTGATAGACCACGGATACTTGCCTTCTTATCCGATGGCTTCCCCTTTTCCGTGCTGTCTACATTTCTTAGTGGTATCTTTAATTTCTCGTATATCAGTAGTTATTTTTTTTTTTTGGGGGGGGGCTTCTGAATTAATTTTCGGTATCAAATTTTTCATATACTTCGTACGAGCATTTATGTAGTTTGCACTAGAATTTTTGTATCGTAGCGGCACCCTTAGAGATAGTATTAGTATTCTTTTTCGGGATTCTGAATTATTATTTCGTATTAGTTTATTTTTTTGCACTGGGTGGTTGCTGGCCTGGTGCCTGGGGTTGAAACCTTTATTTCGTATTAGTCTCGGGACTCTGAATTATTATTTCGTGGTAGTTTCTTTAGTATTTTGGTCCCCCATTTGTTGACCCGTCACCGTAAGATATACTCGGTTGATTACTAATACCTCTTAAAAGGGTCTCATTATAATTCCGTCCCACCTAGTAAACCTTTCTTTAGTCTAGCAGTACCAGTGAGAGACTTGATAGCTGTCCTTAGGTTATAGTAACCAGAAATTGTTTTTGTTTTTTTTAATATATTTAATTGTTTTTTTAACATTCTCGGTATTTTTCTATATATTTACCCCATATTGTTTTACTTATTGTTTCGACTTCCTCCCCCTCCCCCTCCCTAGTATACTTCCTTGACATCCTGCCCAGCTGTAGTTGGCACTATCAACGCACGACTGGGTTTCCTCCACCCACTCTCCCTCTTTCTTCTACTGGCAGGTTCAGCTACCCCTTCCCTCCACAAATTGCCATGATAGAATTATGTGTCTCAACAACAAACTTTTGACCAATCCTTGAGACAATCACTTTTACCATATATGGAATTACCCCCTGAGAAGCTCGGCTATTCATATACCAGGATAAAAATGTTCATTTAGTCCAGAATTAGCCGTCGAAACGGCTTGAGCTCAGCCGTCGGGGTCCTACTCGTTCCTATATATATATATATATATATATATATATATATATATATATAAAATCAAGGTCTACCAAATAGATAAAAAGTTTTAAAATAAATTTTAAAAAATTCGCAGTACTTACTATATGTGCATTTACCGCGGTTTCATGCTCCAGAATAAACGCAAAATCCAAGCGGATTTCCATTGAGAAGGGACCAATCTTCAGAAGGCTCTTCTCCCTCGGAGAATATAAAATTCCCGAGTTCAAATCACAAATTGACGCCATACAAAACCATTTAAATGAGAGCGAATGATGAAAGAAATAATTCTGTCTGGTGCCGTGTGCAAAGACAAAAGGCAGGGTAGACAGGTCAATGTCCTGCCACTAGAAATAGCAGCAGTCCAAACGGCCAAAATTGTATCTCTACCTTAGGGGGAGATCAATAATAATAAAGTATGAATTCCTACGTGTAAAAAATACATATAGGGAAACAAGTATTATCCAACTGTATGTCAATGTGGTTCTATGGCGGGTTAATAAATTAACAAGCCAGAACATATAAAATCCAGGTCTAGTAAAAATAGAAAAAAGTTTTAAAATAAATTTTAAAAAATTCGCAGTTATTACTATATGTGCCTTTATCGCGGTTTCATGCTCCAGAATAAACGGAAAATCCAAGCGGATTTTAATTGAGAAGGGAGCAATCTTCAGAAGGCTCTTCTCCCTCGGAGAATATAAAAATCACAAACTGACGCCATACAAAACCATTCCGAAATGAGAGCGAATGATGAAAGAAATAATTCTGTCTGGTACCGTGTGCAAAGACAAAAGGCTATATATATATATATATATATATATATATATATATATATATATATATATTTATGTAATAAACAACATATATATATTTATAGATATATATATATTTATATTTATGTAATAAACAACATACATATATTTATATATATATATATATATATATATATATATATATATATATATATACGATATATTAACAAATGGAAACTATATTTATAAAACCATATTTATTTCATTATACATAATTCATTTTTACTCCAATAATTTATTGAGTACTTTATATCAGTTATAAAAATATTTGCTTGTTGTATCCCAACAATTTAAATAGAACTTCTACATATATATATATATATATATATATATATATATATATATATATATATATATATATATATATATATAGTTATGTAATAAACAACATATATATATATATATATGGTTATGTAATAAACAACATAAGACAATTATTCCATTTACCAAAGGTTTCACGAAGACAGACGAGCTCGACACAGACGTCTGAAATCGCTCATCAGAATGAAATTTTATTTTAAAACCAAATAAAATTTCATTCTGATGAGCGATTTCAGACGTCTGTGTCGAGCTCGTCTGTCTTCGTGAAACCTTTGGTAAATGGAATAATTGTCTTATGTTGTTTATTACATAACTAAATAGCTCTGTAGCCTACATAGAGCACTCTCCTTTCCTTTACCTTTCCTACGGAAACACTTAATATATATATATATATATGTATATATATAAGCTGCTGCTTCTGCTGCTACTACTACTATCACTACTACTACCACTACTATTACCACTACTACTACTACTACTACTACTACCACTACTACTACTACTACTACTACTACTACTACTACACTTTTCCTTTTTATTTGGTTTCCAATCGAATCACTTTCTTTTATCAGGCCCTGTGTGGAGAGCAAAACCTCTCCACTGTCTCTCTTTCTCATTAAAACAATACTCCTGATGAAGTCGTAGGGACGCCGTAGTGTAATACGGCGCTTCTTGGGAATTTTTGTTTATTAATCATGGAGACCTCTCTCCGGGTCTCAAGAGAATGAGAGAGAGGAAGTCAGAAAAATATAGAGGAAGGATCAACCCCAGTATTAGACTGGTACTTTTTTATCGACCTTGAAAGTATGAAAGACTAAGTTGACTTGGCCAGTATTTGAACTGAAAGAACAGGGAACCGGAATGAATACCAAAAAGCATTCTGTCTGATGTTGTAACGTATGTCCTTCAAATGTTCAGCAAAACAGTCCGTCAAACGGCGTCCTGTTTATCCGATGTATAAGGACCCGCACACACACACACACACACACACACATACACACACACATACACACACACACACACACACACATATATATATATATATATATATATATATATATATAGAGAGAGAGAGAGAGAGAGAGAGAAGAGATGGGGTTGAAAGACAGAGTTTGCGGTGCTAAGACAGGAGCGACCAGAAATCAGAGGAGTGGTCTATGCACGGGAAGGAACTGAGTGGTTATAGAGGAAGGTAAAGATATCAAAGTTAAAGTAAACTAACAGCTGGCCAAGTTAATTAGCAAACATTAATGGTGAGTTGTATTGAAATTGTCTTATTGCTTAAAAACTGAATTAATCCATAACAATTAACAAATCACTTCAATGAAATCAAATTTAATTGGCAAACATTAAATTTGACGCTATTGTGTTTTGATTAGCGTCACTTCTTATTAAGAAATATATATGTGTGTGGGGTGCGGGTGTGTGTTTGTGTGTGTGTTTGTGTGTGTGTGTGTGCGTGTGTGTATGTGTGTGTGTGTGTGTGTGTGTGTGTGCGTGTGTGTACGTGTGCGTGTGTGTGTGTGTGTGTGTGTGTGTGTGTGTGTGTGTGTGTGTGTGTGTGTGTGTGTGTGTGTGTGTGTGTGTGTGTGTGTGTGTGTCAGCGAGAAACTCCGATATCTGAAGAGCGTGGCAGAAATGAAAATGATTAATATATAATTCAGCCGAAGCCCATCATCAATCTATAAAGATATGAGTGGCAAATCAATACATATCAATGAGGCTCCGCCACAGAAACATAAAGATTCCTTCTGGAGAAAAATATAGGGTAATGAAAAGAAGTTTAACCGTGGGGTAATCTGATTGAAAGAGATCCGAATACATACAGCATCAGTGATGCTATCTTTGAGAATGTGATAGGAAAACCTCAAGATAAGAAAGCACCAGGAAGAGACTTGATTGTCAGTTACTGGTAAAAAAAAAAACCCTGACTTTCTGATGGATGTATCTTAACTTCTACCAGCAAGGTGGCAAGGCAGATACACATATACCAAGCTGCTTGATATTAACAGAAACAAGACTAGTCCCCCAAAACAAGGAAACCCACTTAGCAAAAAAAAAATCTACTGACCTTATTGCATGCCAGAACCTAATGTATAAAATGAATATTAATAATAATATCGTCAGAAAAGAGGAAGCAGTTGAGAAGAAAGGAGTTTGAGAGTGTTTTGAGCAACTCCAAATTGAGGAACCCGCTAGAGGTGCGGTAACATAGGAGGACCTTGGTTACAATAAAACTGGATTACAGGATGCCTTCTATTCAAGTTCTCACTCTTGGATGACAGAAGCCCTCCGACAGAAGTCCCAGACACCGTTATCAAAACCATAGAGAACTTATCTTGAAGTTAAATACAGAGAAGTAGGACTATATTGTCACTGATATAAAATATCGCCGAGGTACATTTGAAGGAGTCAGTCTCTTTGTGATGCTATTTATACTATCAATAAACCTATTGACCTTTATGCTGAGGAAATATAAAGGGTACACAACTGGTTCACAAGAAGCCAGAAACACAAATTTAAAACAAAGCTTCCTTGTGGACGATCTGAATATGCTAAGAATATAAATGGTATGAGAAAAAATTTGACCTGGTCCCAAAGTTCTTGGAATATATACGAATGGAGTTTGTGCGGGATAAATGTTCCTATATGATTGTAAAGAGAAAAAAAACTACAAGCCAATCTAGCAATATTTCTATCAATGACCTGACTGTTGCACCAGCATCTGACGAGGACTGCAACAGATACTTAAGGGTAGATTAAAATAAATCCTATGGTGGAATTTGTAACAACAAACGAGTAACCAGAGAATTTAACACCCACATTAGAAAAATAAGGTCTTCAAAACTCTCTGCGTACAATAATTCGGTGGCCGACGGGGTGTTTGCTGTATTTGTTCCGAATAGTTGGACTACTTACCTGGACGCTAGCTTAAATCCGAGCTATTGTTGTTAAGACCGGAAAGGTTTTAACAGGCACCGAAAGTTTCCGTATCAACAGTGACATTGACCACCTCTAGCTAAAACATAAAAAGAGAGACAGAGGCTTAATATTCCAAACAGCATTTCAGTGTCGCATCATATCCCTTCGATTTTTACGAACCACCAAGAGTAGAAGCTCACCCATAGAACAAGTCTGTCAAAATGCGGCAGATAACATCATGAGAGTTGGAAAGTTCTTTGAGAAATACTCCCTGCATGATAACCAAAATCTCACAGCCAGGGAAATTACACAGCACAGCAATACCGCAACGAATTCATGGATGGAAACCTGCATGCTTATCAGCAACAAATGACGTATGGCTATGTTGAGAGAAAGTTTCAAAGTGAGAGTAATATAGATAAGCAAAGTAGTCTACATTGGACCAACGACCGTGTGGTGGGTGTCTTTCTGCTATCCAGGAACAAGTAATCGATACAAAATACCTGATTCACAAAAGAGATAGGGATGCAGGTCAAACACTTAGATGTCACACAGTGACACACTCTGCGGAATAAACATCAAAGATGTCATCCACATCATAAGCAGCTGTCCAACGATATTTTCATGATACTACCTACCTATGAGGCAGGATGTAGTGGCCAAAACACTATACAATGTAATTCGTAGAAACGATAGTCCTGAAGATAAAAAATGTAAAAGGTTACAATGATTTGGATGACATATATATATATACATAATAGGGAAGAGTACTGGTGGGATATTCCAGTCGGAACCCCAATAAAATGTAAATAACAGGCTGGACATAGTGATATGGGACAGAGAAATAAAGCATGCGCACTAGTGGAAGTCAGTTGTCGCGCAGAATATAAAAATTAGGTGAACATTTATAAAATAATTGTTTCTACTTTTGGCACAAGGCCAGCAATTACCCAGTGCATTACTGGTACTTTATTTTATCGACCCCGGAAGGATGAAAGGCAAAGTTAACCTCGGCGGAACATTTATAAAATAATAAAACCTAAAGAACAACATTGAAACAACAAAAAGAAACAAATAAACAAAGAAAGGAAAAGAGAAAGAAAGAATAAAACTAACAAACAAACAAACAGAAAGAAAGAAAAAGACAGAAAGAAAGTAAAAGGAAAGAATGAAGGAAAGAAAAAAATGAAAAAATAAAGAAAGAAGGAGAGAAAGAAAGAAACAAACAAATAAACAAACATAAAAGGAAATATAGAAAGGAATGGCGAGATTGATGGGAGATAACTGCTGTCATTTATTGATCAAATTAGAAAACATGTTGAAATATTCCAGTAAAATATAATATTTTCTACATTAGACACAAGACCTGCAATTTGAAGAGGGGGGGGGGTCGATTAAATCAACCCCCAGTGCGTTACTGGTACTTTATTTTATCGACTCCATAAGGAGGAAGAGAAAATATTACTTTTTATTTTTTTGTTTTGCTTTGTTTTCTTGGTAATTACTTTCCTTTCACGGCGATGTATTTATTTTTGGTAATATTAGGACAACATGGCACTCCACAACACTTTCCTTTCAGTTCTTTCAATCGTAGAAGTACCAAAGAAATATGTAATATTCACTGCCACAGATTTTGTTGGTGATTATCTACATTTTGATGGAGTTTCTTTCTCAGCTTTGATGTTAGGTTTGAAGAAATCTCGCCGAAGTTAACTTTGCCTTTCACTTCTTCATCTGAAGTAATCTATTATCAACGAGGAAATGTTATCAAATTAGAAGATATTCAATAATAATTGTTTCTACTTTTGGCACTAGGCCAACAATTATCCCAGTACATTACTGGTGCTTTATTTTATCGACCCTGTAAGGATGAAAGGCAAAGTTAACTTCGGCGAGATTTGAACTCAGATCGTAAAGGGCCGTAGCTCTATGCTGCAAAACATGGCGTCCGACCCTCTACGGATACTGCCAATCCGATATTCAATAATAATTGTTTTTACATTTGGCACAAGACCAGCAATTATCCCAGTGTATTACTGATGCTTTATTTTATCGACCCCGTAAGGATGAAAAGCAAAGCTAACCACAGCGGAATCTGAACTCAGAATAAAAGGGCCGTAACTATATACCGCAAAGCATGTTGTCCGATGCTCTACCGATCACTGCCAATCCACCGCAATTCAGGTTTCAAAAGTTGCATGCCTGCAACAGTGCACCACCTCTTCGACAACGGCATGGATAAATCATCTATACCAAATTGAGGGTAGCTAACGTGTTTTAATTTTTCGGCGATTTTATTTAAGAGTTTGTCATCATGTTTATGTGAAGCCTGGATTTTGAGTAAGTTGTACGGGGGAAACATAATCATTTGATATCAAGTTTCAGCTGACAGAAAAATGATGCTCTGAACATTCGCTATGGAATGAATACCTCAGAGCAAGGTAAAACACATAGAATGCCCTGATCACGAGACTGCACACCTAGTATATCTCCAGTCATTTTAGCCCGCCTTGCCAGTCATTTTAGCCCGCCTTGCCCCCTCGTCCACCACGCCTCTCCATGTATATAATACAATCCAGAACAAATCAAGTTTCAAAATACTTATGATGGTCGGATTATCACGTGCATCCGCGAGAATAAAAATACACGAATTCTGTAGTTTCCTTATTTGAAATGGTTAACGAGAGGTGTAATATAAGCGAGACTAGTTGAGAAATTGCGGCCTCCCATAAAACAGCGACCTCTGTTGTTGAAGCTCTTTTAAAAGTGATTTCGACATCTAAGTATTGCAGTCTTTCTTCATGATTGAAACTAAAAAAAAGTACTTTAGAATAGAATAGCAATAAAGGTGACACTGGAAAAAAATCTTAACAAGTGTCGTATCAGAAATATCGTTATTAGAAAAAAGTATAACCCCTTTGCTTTTCTCTTTTATAGCTTTCATTATTCTTCATAGTGAACTCTTTACATAGAGAAGAAAAGTAGTTTAGTGGTTAGGGTGTCGTTTGGCTCACGGTCTTAAAATCGTGAGTTCGATTCCAAGTGACACATTGTGTCCTTCAGCAAGATACTTTACTTCACGTAGTTCCACTTCACATAGCTAGCAAACATGAGTTGACCTGTATTTCAATAGGTCAGCTATGTCACACACGGTGTCACGTTGAATCATCCTGGGAACAACCTGAATGGTGCAAGTGCATGTGGAGTGCTCAGCCACTTACATGTTAATTTCATGAGTAGGCTGTTCTGTTGATAAAATAACTGGAACACTCATAACTGAGTCTCCCTGAGAATCACATTAAGAGTACACATGTCGGTGAAATACTCAGCCACTTGAACTTTAATTTCATGAGCAGGCGATTCCATCGATAAAATAACTTGAACACACATTACTGAATTTCCCTGAGAATTATATTATGGGTACACGAGTCTGTGGAATATTCCTCGTTGCCAGCAATGCAGTATCTTTCACCAATGAAAGAGGGTTTTTACTAAGTTTATTTTAAATGTTTATATCCAATGATAATTCTTGTGCATGACGACAACTCTACATTGTTGTATGTTTGTATATATTCACTATATATGTTGTATGTTTGTATATATTCACTATATATGTTGTATGTTTGTATATATTCACTATATATGTTGTATGTTTGTATATATTCACTATATATGTTGTATGTTTGTATATATTCACTATATATGTTGTATGTTTGTATATATTCACTACATATGTTGTATGTTTGTATATATTCACTATATATGTTGTATGTTTGTATATATTCACTATATATGTTGTATGTTTGTATATATTCACTATATATGTTGTATGTTTGTATATATTCACTACATATGTTGTATGTTTGTATATATTCACTATATATGTTGTATGTTTGTATATATTCACTATATATGTTGTATGTTTGTATATATTCACTACATATGTTGTATGTTTGTATATATTCACTACATATGTTGTATGTTTGTATATATTCACTATATATGTTGTATGTTTGTATATATTCACTATATATGTTGTATGTTTGTATATATTCACTATATATGTTGTATGTTTGTATATATTCACTATATATGTTGTATGTTTGTATATATTCACTATATATGTTGTATGTTAGTATATATTCACTACATATGTATGTATACATTGTTGTATGCTTATATATATACACTCTCTCTATTTATATATGTATACATTGTTGTATGTTTGTATATATTCACTATATATGTAAGTATAAATTGTTGTATGCTTATATATATACACTCTATATATATATGTATACATTGTTGTATGTTTGTATATATTCACTATATATGTATGTATACGGTGTTGTATGCTTATATATATACACTCTATATACATATATGTATACATTGTTGTATGTTTGTATATATTCACTATATATGTATGTATACATTGTTGTATGCTTATATATATATGTACATATATACATATATGTATACACTGTTGTATGTTTATATATATTCACTATATATGTGTGTATACATCGTTGTATGCTTACATATATATATACTATATATATGTATGTATACACTGTTGTATGTTTATAGGTATACACTATATATGTATGTATACATTGCTGTATGCTTACATATATACACTATATATATATATGTATACATTGTTGTATGTTTGTATATATATATATACTATATATATGTATGTATACACTGTTGTATGTTTATATACATTCACTATATATGAGTGTATACATTGTTGTATGCTTATATATATATAAACTATATATATGTATGTATATACTGTTGTATGTTTATCTATATACACAATATATGTATGTATACATTGTTGTATGTATGTATACATTGTTGTATGTTTGTATATATATACACTATATATATATATATGTATACGCTGTTGTTTATATATATTCACTATATATGTGTATATATACGCTGTTGTATGTTTATATATATATACACTATATATGTATACATTGTTGTATGTTTGTATATATATACTATATATGTATGTATACACTGTTGTATGTTTATATATATACACTATATATGTATACATTGTTGTATGTTTGTATATATATACTATATATGTATGTATACACTGTTGTATGTTTATATATATTCACTATATATGTATGTATACGTTGTTCTATGATTATATATATATACACTATATATGTATATGTATACATTGTTGTATATTTGTATATATATATACTATATATGTATGCATACACTGTTGTATCTTTATATATATTTACTATATATGTATGTATACATTGTTGCATGTTTGTATATATATACACTATATATATATATATATATATATATGTATACATTGTTGTATGTTTGTATATATACTATATATGTATGTATACACTGTTGTATGTTTATATATATTCACTATATATATGTATACGTTGTTCTATGTTTATATATATACACTATATATGTATATGTATACACTGTTGTATGTTTGTATATATATATATACTATATATATATGTATACACTATTGTATGTTTATACATATTTACTATATATGTATATATACGCTGTTGTTGTTTATATATATATACACTATATATGTATATGTAGACATTGTTGTATGTTTGTATATATATATATACACGATATATGTATGTATACACTGTTGGATGTTTATATATATCCACTATATATGTATGTATACATTGTTGTATGTTTATATATATATATATATATATATATATATATATATATATATATATATATATATATATACGATATATGTATCTATACACTGTTGTATGTTTTTATATATATACATATATATGTGTGTGTGCGTGTGTGCGTGCGTGCGTGGGTGTGTGCGTGCGTGTGTGTGTGTGTGTGTGTGTGTGTGTGTGTGTGTGTGTGTGTGTGTGTGTGTGTGTGTGTGTGTGTGTGTGTGTGTGTGTGTGTGTGTGTGTGTGTGCGCGTGCGTGCGTGCGTGCGTGCGCGCGCGTGTGTGTGAAGGCACGTGGCTGAGTGGTTAGAGAATTGGATTCGCAACCGTGTGAGTTCGATTCATGGACTGGGTGATGCGTTATGTCTTTGAGCAAGACACTTTATTTCACATTGCTTCTTCTACCTTGAGTTGCGACCGATAGATAGTATTAGCAACTGGAAAGACCAACGGAAACATTGTTTCCGCGGTCTGATTTGACGAAAGGCGATCGACTGTATATATATATATGTATGTATACGGTGTTATGTGTTTATACATATATATACACTCTAATACTCTCTGTATTTCTTGTTTTGTTGTTGCTCTTCTTCTTCTATGCTTCTTCCCCTTATTCATAAGAGGGTTGTGGGGGCAGGGTTAGATTTAAACATTGGGAGGTCCGAGGCACTTCAAGTTTGAGGCCTCCCCCCCCCCCCTCTCATACATAAAAAAAAAAGAATATACAACAAATCTCCCAACTTTACATATCAAAGTTAGCTTGGCACAAGTAATTGGTAGTGAAAAGTTATACATACAGGTATTAAATTAAAAAATTCTAACCATCCTAAAACTGAAAAAACCAGCTGATGACACAAATAAATTGCTACGGCCGTCGCTGGTGGATCTTCCACTGTGGCGGGGGGGGGGGGGTACAATGTCCCTTTGTGTCCCTTTGCTCACAGTTATGCAGGTTTAGCTGGCCTCCACCAAGGTATATCTCATTGTAGGTGTCTTGGGTAGTTTAATGATAGGGACCCCAGTCCCTATCATCTCATTTCTACAGCTGAGTAAACTGGAACAACGTGAAATAAAGTGTCTTGCTCAAGGAAACAACACATCACCCGGTCTGAGAATTGAACTCACAGCCTTTCGATTGTAAGCCCAATGCTCTAACCACTAAGCCAAGCGCCTTCACAATGTCCCTTTGTCTTACATTAAATCCGGCCTTATGGGAGTAGGAGTAGAGTCCTCAAACACTCCCTGCAATGGGTGCAGCCAGAAGCAGCCAACTCCAACTGATTCACCTGGATCTCCATTGTTGATGTTAAAAAGTTTGTTTTGTTCCTAAACTATTTACTGCATTTCTATAGTTTCTGTTACAACTCCTTTTATTTAACCTGCGTCATATAACATTGTTATATTTGATGTGTTTATGTTTGCATGTCCTAATCGAATATCTTTAAGAACTCTCCATATGTACAGGCAAGAGTACATATATATATATATACATATATATATATATATATGTGTGTGTGTGTGTGTGTGTATGTTACGTTGCATATATATATATATATATATATATATATATATATATATATATGTGTGTGTGTGTGTGTGTGTATGTTACGTTGCATATATATATATATATATATATATATATATATATATGTGTGTGTGTGTGTGTGTGTGTGTGTTACGTTGCATATATATATATATATATATATATATATATATATATATATGTGTGTGTGTGTGTGTGTGTATGTTACGTTGCATATATATATATATATATATATACGTATTTTGTATATGTATATATATACATATATATATACATAAACATACATATTCATATATATATATGCATATATATATATATATATATATATATATATATATATATATATATATATATATATATACTTTATCTCTCTCTCACTCGCTCGCTCTCTCTCTCTCTATATATATTTTCCTCCCTTTTTAATGTCTTTCCACGACTCCCCCTCACACCCTCGGAACTCTTTTCCTTCCCACTTTTCCCCTGATGAAGGGCTTATGCCCGAACCGTCGTCCTCCCCGCCCCCTCCCCCACTCTCAAGTGTGAACCTAATACCACACTGTTCGTACTGCACTCTTTGTTATTGTTTTTGTTTTTTTTTGTTTTTTTACTTCTCTCTCTCTCTCTCTCTCTCTCTCTCTCTCTATATATATATATATATATATATATATATATATATATATATATATATATGTATGTGTGTGCATATGTATTTGAATTTCGTATTTGAAGCTGAATAAGTTGGCTCAACTTATAATAGAATAGAATTAGAATTTAGCTTCGAACATAGCTGTATACAAATATGTATTTGAATTTGTATTTCTAAATAAACATTTAAAAAGCCGTAGCTATGCAAAAAGACTGGCAGCTAACGCCACCCAGCAGTCTCCGGCAGAAGCAAGGGGGACAATCGTTGATGCATTTTGAACTGAACTGGTTCTCGTCAAGACGATCTCTCCCGCACTTGCAACTGCTAGGCTTTGAAAACAGGCGAGAATATATAGTTTTCTCGTCTGTGTAAATCAGGTGATGTAGTAGTAGTAGTAGTAGTAGTGGTGATGGTGGTGGTGGTGGTGGTGGTAACAACATGTCTGTTCAGTGTTAACTGTTGTTATTGACATGTCTTCTAAATAAACATTTACAAGATTCTGTTTGGTGATAACAGATACATAGTAAATAGGCATGACATACACACACTCTCACACACACACACTCACATATATATATATATATATATATATGTGTGTGTGTGTGTGTGTGTGTGTGTGTGTGTGTATGTGTGTATATATATACATATATACACACATATATACATACACATGTATACACACATATATATACACAGGTACATACATACATACATACATATATATATATATATATATATATATATATATATATATATATATATATATATATATATATATAAACTCTGTATTACATTGTAAATATATGTGTGCCTGTTTGTCTCTGTATGTTCTCTGCGTACGCATGTGTGACTCTCTGGGTGTCTTTGTGTCTGTGTGTGTGTATGTGTGTATCTCTGTGTGTGTGGACAATTTAAAATCTGATGGGGGATAATGTTGTCAAACTTGAAATAATGAAATTTTAGGCGCCTTTTAATATAATCGCTAAGATGGCAGCTAAGAGATATGAGGTTCAAGTTTCTACACGAGGCTCGCTGGGGGGGGGGGGGGGGGGGGTTCTGTTTTTAAATTAACTTTTATAATATTTGATATGGACCTCCGTCAGTTTCGATGATGAGTGTTCTAGTTGTTAAAATTAACATAGGGCTGAGAATAAAACAGACAACGAAATTCAGTTTGTGACATGGCTGGCTTTTGGGATTACAAGTATAACTCATTTTTTTCCTGTTGGTAGTACTGTAGCAATGTATATATATATATATATATATATATATATATATATATATATATATATATATATATGTATGTATGTATGTATGTATGTATGTCCAGAAATAGCCGTCGAAACGGCTTGTGCTCTGCCGTCGGAGTATTGAACATTTTCCTATTACCCACTCTACTACTCTAAGTATTGAGTACTCTGGTGCGTTATGGTCCACCTGGTTCCTTACCACACTTCCTTCGTTATATATATATATATATTAGCGATTCTTTGCTTAAACTTTAATCTGTTATTTTAATAAATATTTGCTCTACGGTTCTTATATATTTGATATATATTTATCCTTATCGAGCCCTCTTTGGATTTTAGTCTTCAAATTTATTATTATTACTATATATATATATATATTTATATATTGGAAAATGTGTGAGATCCTTGGTACAGTTAGGTATATTTGAAAAAAAGGAAAAGAATGACTTCACTTGTAGTGTTAACAAATTTATGATTTAATGTTATAATATAATATTATAATATTATGAGTTGGTAGATCCAGTAAGTTCTTTGTTAACTTCGGTGGGAAGAATTTTTGAGATTCCTGGTTAACTTGGGTTGCAGAACTTTCTCGCATTCGTCTGTCTGTGGCGATTGTCAAACTGAGATCAGGTTGTGTTGAAATGTGTGACTATATATAAGAGAGATTTGGATGTGTCTTTCTATAATCAAGACAACCTGATCTCAGTTTGACAATCTCCTTCTCTCCCATTGGTTAATGCTACTTATATGTACTACTGTGTCGTGTTTCCCTCTCTCTATCGGTATCTTTTTCTTGTTTTTTTTCTTCTGTTTATTTTCTTTTTCTGTCGTTCTCTTCACTATCGTCTCTGGTTTTTTTTTTTTGGGGGGGGGGTAGTTTGGGGGGGGTTTTGTTAGTTTTTTTTTTGTTTTTTTTTTGTTTCCTCCTCTAATAATTATACCTCGTAGTTATTAACGCACTGTGGTGAGATGTACTGTCTTTAATGCGTCGAAACATTACCGAAGAGCGGGACAGAAATCCCTGGCCTGGCAGTGGTACCGAGGAGTTTTGCCGGTTCAGGATAAACTCTACAGGCATGGAAGTGCCGTGAGCCGGGCCTGTCCGAGATGCGCGCAGACGACGAAACCGTCCTGCACGCACTCGTCCAATGTCCGAGCATCGCTGACTTGTGGGTTTATGTCGAACACCTGCTGTCGCGTGTAGAACGGATCCGGCTATCAGCTGAGTCCATCGTGGGGATTGCTCCGCCGCCTTCCTTTAGCCGGGAAGGGCAGGCAGTTTTTATCTGCCTGGTGGCCATGGTAAAAGAGGTCGTATGCTGGACGCGTCTGAAAGGGTTGAAGACGGGTACTTTCCTCTTCAGTGACGCCCTCATTAACTTTATCAGGTTTCACCTGAAAAGGAAAATCAGGGTGGAGAGGGAAGTGCTGCCTGTAGAATTGTAGGAGGAAAATTGGAAGAGAGCGCTTGCCCTAGCGGTCAGTGTAACCGTGGCTTTTTTTGTGGGCTTTCTCCACGAGTGTCCTTCGGAAGTCCCCCCCCCCCCCCTATTGGGGAATTTTTCCTTGTTTCTTTTTTTGTTACATTCTCTATTTTTGTTTTTTTACAAAAAGAAATGCCCATTTGTACCGTCCTGTGATGTCCGGTGCTGTCCTTAATGTTATACTTTGTATCAACCCTTGTGGTTAATAAAGTACCAGTAATGTACTCGGTAATTGCTGGCCTTGTGCCAAAAGTAGAAATAATAATAATTATTATTATTATTATTATTGTTTTTTGAGTCTCAGTCATTGATGTTATTTAACTGGAAAGTTTGTTGAAATGAATATCAAGCCACTACCTGCAGCCTCAGATATTCAGGACGTATCGGAGGGTTCTTGCTGTTCCCAGCAAGCATGCCATTTGAAGTGTTCCAAAAAGCGGGGCTGGATTAATCTTCTTTAACCATCCTTGGAAACCCGTTGAGATAGTCCCCAGTGCGCCTATGACAATCGAGACGACCTTGACTTCATGGCAGTTCCAAATCCTTTTTACCTCCCACTTTAAGTCCTGGTATCGGTTAATTTTCTCCCTCTCCTTTTCTTGCACTCTCGTGTCAAATGGGCAGGCTACATCTACAATCAGGCACGATCTTTTTTCCTTGTCCAAAACCACCAGGTCAGGCCTATTGTGTTCTAATTTCTTGTCCGTCTGTATCCTAAAATCCCATAGCACCTTCACCTGATCGTTTTCTATCACCGACTCTGGCTTATGCTCATACCACTTCTCAGAATGTGGTAAATTGTTTACTTTCCATAGGTGCCAGTGGATCACCCTGCCCATCACATCATGTCTCCAGCCCTTATAGTGAGTCTGGGCTAGGTGTTTACACTCGGATACAATGTGAGCCACAGTCTCCTCTCTCTCTCTCCACAGATCCTGCACAGTGGGCTAGCCTCCTCCTTGTAAATATGGTGTTTCAACCACTTCGTTTTGAGGGCCTGCTCCTGCGCAGCCATTAACATTCCTTCTGTAGCCTTTTTAAGGTCTCCTCTTTTCAACCAGTTCCATGTCTGTGGATCTCTAAATTCAGTTTTCCCAAAGAAGGTGCTATGAAGGGATTTTTCCTGAAGGCTGATCTTTCTCCTTGATGTTATTTCCTCCTTGGACATCCCCTGGTCTATTGTCCCCTCCTTCAGTACAGTTCTGAGCATTGGCTCCTTACTATCAGTCACGTATTTGTGTAGGTTGTTTTTCTCCATCCGAACACAGTCCTCTATGCTGATAAGACCTCTTCCAGCTTCAGATGTCCTTAAGCAGAGTCTATCGACATCACTCCTCTTGTGGAGCATGTTGTAGATAATCAATAGCTTCCTAGTCTTCCTATCCATTTCTTTTTGTTCAGCAACATTCCATCTCAGAATTCCCGCACTGTACCTAATAATAGACACAGCTCGGGAATTTACTGCACTTATGGCATTCCTACTGTTCAGATGTGACTTTAATACGCTCCTTGCTCTCCGAATGTATTCAGTTCTTATCAATTCCTTCATTTTTTTGTTCTTGGTGTCATCAGCCTCCAGAACACCCAAATACTTGTATCCTTCTTCAGAGTCAATTTCCTTTATCATCTCACCTGTTGGTACCTGGATTCCGTTACTTCTGCTCAATTTACCCCTCTTCATCACAATGACTTCACACTTACTAATACCAAATTGCATACATATATCATTGCTGAAAATACGGACAGTGTCAACAAGCACATCCAACTCCTTCTCACTCTTCCCGAAGAGCTTAAGATCGTCCATGAAGAGGAGATGATTGATGGTAAGCCCTCCCTTTCCCAACCTGTATCCTGCTCTCACTTTTCGCAGTACACTGGTCAGGGGCATCAGGGCAAGGACAAACAACAGAGGGGACAGACTATCTCCCTGGAAGATACCTCTCTTGATCTTCACGCTTCCCAAGGATTCTCCAGTTGATGTTAACTCTGTTTACCAGGACTTCATACTTTTGCCCAACAACTGTCTGATGTTATCTGCCACCTTGAAGATCTCCAGGCTTTTGGTGATCCAAGAATGAGGCACCATGTCAAATGCCTTTTTGTAGTCTATCCATCCCATGGCAAGACCAGTGTGTCTCCTCTTGCAATTCCTCATTACCATCTTATCAATAAGTAACTGGTCCTTTGTACCACGGGACTTCTTTCGTCATCCTTTCTGTTCGTCCGATAACAAGTTGTTTGCGTGGAGGTGATGGTAGATTTCCTCAGACATAATACTTGTCAACAGTTTCCACATTACGGACAGACATGTGATAGGTCTATAGTTGGTAACATCATTACCCTTGATTCGGTCTTTCATTATCAGAACTGTGGTACCTTTTTTCAACCACTCTGGTACCTCACCTGACATCAAGCAGTCATTGAACATGGTTGTCAGTTTCGGGTGGAGGGATGTTATATTTTTAATCCAATACCCCTGCACACCATCTGGTCCTGGTGATTTCCAGTTGGTTAGTTTTTTGGCCAGTCCCTTAAGAGTTTCAACTGTGATACTCAAATCAGTTTGTTGGTGTGCCTGTTCACTAATCTCCTTCTGTACTGTCTCAATCCACACTGCCTGGTCATTATGTTTAACATCCTGCTCCCATATTCCTCTCCAGAATGTTTTAGTTTGTTCCGCCTCCGGGATCAAGTCGTTGCCTCTTTCTTTCCCTTCAAGCTGTCCAAACAGCATCTTCTGGTTGTTGTCGAACATGCGGTTCTGTCTATACTGACTGACTCTGCTCTCATATCGCCTAATCTTTGCACTCTATGCTACAATGCGTTGCTTCAGTTCCTCTATGATAATATTTAGCTTTTTCCTCCTAGTTTTGTACTTTATTTCCAGTATATTTTTAGTGTCTATGTTTTTTAGTGTCCCATTCAGTAGGGACTCAAGCTTTCCAATGTCATTTCTCATTTCCCTGATTTGACCACTCAGTCGTTTCTTCCACCAAGGCTCTGATCTTTCTTGTCTGTTATTTCCTCTCGCTTTTATGCCAAGTAATTTCCTCACCGCATTTGCTGTTGCCTTGAGGATATTGTTGCACTGGTGAAGGTTCCTCGCTTCAAGGTATGGGATGACTTTGTTTACCTTAGCTTTTGTTTCTTTTAACTTTTTCCTGTCTACAAATCTTAAGTTCATAGGTTTCCCACTATCATTGTTCATTTCATCTACCACTAAGTTTAGGATATCAACCAAATCTTGTCCTAGCCCGTCAGCATTCATCTCCTCAGTGGCTGTATCTCTGTTCCAGGTATTATTTATCTCAGCATTCAGATCATTTTCTGCTTTGGATGGTTCCTCCGTTCTCTCGACCTCTTCACCTTCATTTCCCACTGTCTCGTTTGCCTGGCATACTCCACTCTCCATCTCCAAGCTAATCTCTCTGCTCAGTTCCTCCAGTTCCAGCTCGCTTATCCACCCATTAGTTCTTATTACCCGAGCCTGCCCGGCCAATTTTTGTTCATCTAATTTAAATAGACCAATCTCGTTCCATATGTTATGCATCCGTTTCCTATAGCCTTTCTCCTTGGGGTTACTCTTCAGGTAACATTGCATAACAGCTCTATTCAATTCTTTCGTCCAGTTGGTTCTGGTCCCTTTCCTTCTTCTTCCTCCGACACCAGCAGTGAGCCAGGGAGCACCTGTTGGGTGAGAGTCTGTCACATGACATTCTAGTCTCCATTTCACCGTTATTCGAACTGTTGAGGTTCGACATTTAAACACTCTTATCGAGGATTGGCGAATGTATGGTTACATAACCACCGGTGATTTCGTCACTCCACGTGATTTTTGTGTGGCATTATCACGCTGTAGACGAACATAAATAAACAAACGAACAAACAGGCAAAAAAAAAAAAAAAATGAATAAGCATAAGTTTTATTGTAATGTAATGTTTGAATGTCTGACTTAGTTTTTCCCTTCCCTTCTCTGTCCGTCTGTTTGTTTTTCTCTTCATTTTTCTTTTCTTTACGTATTTCGTTGTTGCTGTGCTGCTTTGATTTTGACTTTTGGTTTTTTGATTTTGACCGGGTCATCAATTCAGTCTATTTATATATTTTGATGCCTTCCTCTTTTAGTGGGGACACTACGATGTAGCGGGAGAGAATAACGGCGGTAGTGATAATGAGGCAGTGGTGGTGGCGGTGGTGGTGCTGTGCTAGCAGCACCTAGCAGGAGGTAGTGGGAGAGAATAGCGGCGGTAGCGATAATGAGTCAGGGGTGGTGGTGATGTGATCGTAGTACTGTAGTGATGGTGTTGAAGTTGGAGTAGAAATAGCGGTTGAGGCGACTTGACCATAGTTTTCATCGTGGTAGTGGTGGTGGTGTTGGTGGTGAAATTATCTTTAGCTATTTAGTTATTTAGTCATTTTGCCATTTTTCTCCTTTTCGAATATTAATCTTGTTTATTAATATTGACTATTGATACCGCCACCTTCTCCTTTCGTAAGTTAAGATAAGGTAATGGGGGAATAGCGGTGGTAGCAATGAAGGAGTGGTGGCGGCGGTGATGGGATAGTGGTAGTAATCATGGATGGGTGGCGGCGGCGGTGACTGTAGTGATGGCGTTGTCGTTACTGAGTTTTGTTGAATAGACTGTATTTTTGTTTGATCGGTGAATCTATGGGGTTTGTCGCGTATATGTGTTGACATATTTTCTTAATATTGGAATTAAACATTTTGTTAAAACTTGAGACAATAATAATAATAGTAATTATTATTATTATGCTGAGATTGGTGGTGGTGGTGGTGAAATTGGCTGTTGTATTTAGTGTACACAGAGGGGTGATGGGGTAGGTGGTGTATCTAGTTTCTGGTGTTGGTGAAATTGCTGTTATTATTATTATTATTATTATTACAGTTGCATTTACCTTGCTTTATGTTCATACGAGTTATCACCAAGTCACAACCAGTGACCTCAAGAGACAACAAGGTCCGCCATGTTCAAGAAAGAACATACATACTCACACATGCATCTTTAGTGTCTAGACTTGTGATGTACTTATATTGACAGAATCTTCCTTAGTATATGGGCAGTTCCCATTAGTACTATATTTTGTATTTCTCCTATATGCGGGTTTCCTGGAATTTGCGATAAGTAATCATTAGACCCTTAGGTATCATTCCTAGAGCGCCTACAACCACTGGTATTGTTTTAGTTCTCAATTTCCACATTTTTCCAATTTCTATCTCCAGGTCCTTATACTTGTTCAATTTTTCAATGTTTTTATAGATACATTCTTGTCTATTGGAACGGACATATCAATTAGCAGGCATACCCTCTTTTTAAAGTCCTTTAATATTATATCAGGTCTATTTGCATTTATTTTTCGGTCTGTTTGGATGCTTTTTTCAAGTATGGGAGGTGGTTGATGCTCTCACCAATTCTTTTGATGGGGCAGGTCAAAATGCTTACACATTATCCAATGTATGTATTGTGCAGCTCTGTCATGCCTGTTTAGGTATTCGGTTGGAGCTATAGGACTGCACATTGAAATTATATGGTCAATGGTCTCTGGTTGTTTTTTACATACACGGCATAATGGGCTGCCTCCATTTTTTATTATGTTGGCTTGGTAATTTTTTGTTGGCAGACACTGATCTTGTGCTGATATAATCAGTCCTTCAGTCTCCGATTTCAGTCCAGAGGACGCCAACCACTGATGGGTTAAAGTTTTGTCAACATCAGGATTGTTAGCTCGTTCTGGGTATTTTCCATACAGAGGCTATTCTTGCCATTTCTTAGCCAGTTTCTGTAGCAGTTCTTTCTTTGCAGTTACTTTTACCTGCTTTGCTTTTTCTGTGTTTTCCATTTCAGCAGTAAATGGGACTTCTGAAATGTGTAGTCCATTACTGTATCTTTGTGCATCTTTTGTAATGGAGTATGATCTTTTGATGCTTTCGTGTTTCAAAACGAGTTTTATCATCCAATCATGTGATTCCCTTAGATATGTAGATAATCCAATTGTTGCAGTTTTCAACGCAATGTCTAACTGGATTAACCCACGTCCTCCTTCTTTCCTAGGGAGATATATTCTATCTATATCTGCCTTAGGGTGATGCATTCTGTGCATGGTTAAGAATTTTCGAATTTTTGTATCGAGCCTACGGATCTCTG
The DNA here is from genome assembly GCA_964016885.1 of Eledone cirrhosa. Lineage (NCBI taxonomy): Eukaryota > Metazoa > Mollusca > Cephalopoda > Octopoda > Eledonidae > Eledone > Eledone cirrhosa. The sequence continues at coordinate 181,185,162 of OZ024743.1, forward strand.
TGCTTGACCAGTTGATGACATTGTAACTGTAGGTTAATACTGGTATGGCAAGCGTGTTTATGGCATCGATCCTATTCCTTGCATTCAATTCCCTTCTTAACATTGCTCTTACTCTGCGGTGACATTCCTTCCTTATCCTTTCCCTCATTGTCGAGTGCTTGATTCCGTCTCCTTCACAAACACCTAGATATTTGTAAGTTTCCTCTTGATCAAGTTCTCTTATCACATTCCCTCGATCAAGATTAATGTCTGAACTTTTCAGCAGCTTTCCTCTGGTGAACGTTGCTTTGGCGCATTTATCTAGTCCAAACTCCATTTTAATGTCATCACTGAACTGCTCCACAGTGGATAATAGCCCTTGCAATTGTTCATCATTTTTTGCAAATAGTTTCAGGTCATCCATGTAGAACAAGTGATTAATGATTTTGTCATAGACTTTATATCCATGTTTTGTTTCATTATTATTATTATTATTATTATTATTATTATTATTATTATTATTATTATTATTATTATTATTGGCGACCTACGTAGTAAATCGTATCATCGTTAGCTCCGCAAAGGTTTGTTATTTCCGTTTGTTAAAAATTGCCATTTATGGAAAATTGTTATTGTTAACTATATATAAGCGCACATACATTGTTTTCCGAAAAGGACATCCAAAAAGATTGGGGCCTTGTACCCAAAATTTAAACTTTTATGATTATCAAAAAATTTCTTTGTAAAAAAATGGCTAATTCACCACTGCACCAAGCAGCTGAAAGCCTTTCTCACAAATTAACACCTCACACCGACACCACCATTGTAAATGATACTACGTCTGCCAACACACACAATTTAAGCACTAGCAATATTTTAAGTTTGTCTCAGGCAGACATTCATTTCCCGCCATTACCAATGACTGTTAAAGCACCCACCACCACCACCACCGCGACAACCACCACCCCCACCACCACCGCGACAACAGAAACAAAAGGAAAACATAAATCAAATCGTGATGTCGAAATATTTTCAACCAAAATGGACTCTCCCAAACCGAACTTCACTGACGTCACCACCACCACAACTGAAACTAAAATTAATAATAACAAAAATAACGATAGCAACAACAACAACAATGACATTAAAAAAACCACCCTGAGTTTTGCCAGAGTAGCAAAACAGTGCGAAGCATATACGGTAACTCGGGAGGAATTAGAAAATGGCAAACAAATGGTAAAGAAAGATGGGTACAGGGTCAGCCCCCCCCCCCCCCCCCCCACACACACACACACACCACCACCACCACCTAATAAAATGGAGCATCGGCGCCTATGCACCGTGTCGTATCGAACAATAAATGTAAAATCGCGCCGAGTGGAACGGGCATCCGAGTCCCAAATCCAAAAAGCTTTGGGACATGTGTGGGCAAGAAAAACCCACATCAGACGTGGGCAGAAGTATGGAACCGTGGACGTGTTCTTTGAAACACCAGAAAAGGCTAGAAAATACTCCATGGCCCCATTAAGAAGTGACGACTTCACACTCGTCCCAAGCTATTGTGGCCAGAGACTCGTAAAGATCAGAGTGACCCACGTTCCACCGGCCATCGAAATTCCCTGGCTAATAGCGGCCGTCCTCACCGGCATCGAAGCCAACACAAAGATAATAGCAATAGCAAAAGAAAAGCAGGAGAACTGGTCCGGATCTGGGATGGAGCTCCTGATCCAAGCGAACCAAAAAAGCATTGAGGAGATCCCAGAGGTAATAGACCTCACTGACGGCAGCTACCTCACCGTAATTGTCGAGGGCAGAAGGCCTAGGTGTGTCGTTTGTGGTGAAGGAACCGACCTAAGGGCTTTCTGCCCTCAGGCTAAAAGGTTGAGGACACCTCTCCTACCCACCCCAGTGACACAACCATCAACACCACCAGTAGCAGAGATGGCAGCAACAACTGTAGCAGCAACAACAGAAGCAACTATAACAGCAACAACGCCAGCAACAGTAGCAAAACCAACACCACCACCACCAGCAAGACCAACACCACCACCACCCAACGCTTCAGAACTAACACCAGCGCCTACACCATCCACCACGCCACAACCAAAACTAACGCCTGTGGAGGATTTTTCACTCCCCAGCCTATCACAACTGGAGACAGATTGTGACGACGAGGAGTGGGTAACGGTATCAGGAAGAAAAAAAAGAAACCCAAAAAGAAAAAATTCTCTTCCTTCCCCCTCCAAAAACAAAATACATAGGGAAACAAATAAATTAACAAACAAAAAAGTTAGGACAGATATGCCACCATCCACACCAGCATCACCAACCCCATCAACCCAAACACCAACACCATCACCATCATTAACCCCAACACCACCATCACCTACACCACAAAAGTCACCAAAATGCGAAACAGAAACAAACCCACAACAAACGCAAACAAAACAAAACAACCAAAACGATACACACTACACAGCATTAAATTTGAACAACAAGCAATTATTACAC
>OZ024743.1:181190151-181200151 GCA_964016885.1 Eledone cirrhosa
ACGAAGAGTTTGTACTCCCTTCCTCTCCTCCTCCTTTTCCTCAACCTACAGGCTGATATAGAGAGAAGGCCCATTCACTCGGGCCATTCTCGGCACTTTCACCCACCTTTCATAAAACTTGCTGGGGTACAGCACCTCTCTTTCCATCCTGATTCTTCTTCCAAAGTGGTATTTGAAAAAAAGAATCAGTTGTTGGCCGGAGAGAAAGGTGTTTGACCTCAGCCCTTTCAGCCTTGTCCACCATACAACTTCTTTCGCCATAGCTATCACACAAAGGAAAACCGCCTCTCCTTCGTTTTTGAAGGAGGGTGGCGGTTTGATCATGACAATGGACTCGGTGGTCAACCGGATTGGTCCCACCCGCGACAATAGTCGTTCTACATAGCCCCACAGGTCGGTGACGCCCGGGCAGTGTATGAATGCGTGCGCGACGGTTTCTTCGTCTCGCACGCACCTTGGACAGATCTTTTTTGTAGGGTCCCTGCCTGGGCGCCCATGTCTGTAGAGCTTGTCTCGAACTGGTAGAGCTCCTCGGTAGCACTGCCAGGCCAGGGACTTTTGGAAGTTGTCCATCGGTCCCGGGCGGAAGGTCCTACCGAACAGACTGGCCAGTTCATCTTCCTCTACGCCTAGAGTTTCAGCGAGCGCGTCGTCGCACTTGCTGCGGATCAACCCTCTATAGAATGGCGAAGTGGAGTCTCCACTGATCGCCGGGTCCGCCTGCCAGAGGGCTGTGAGCGCCTGAGCACATTCGATGTGCCAGTCGCCCATTTTCCTCGGTCTCTGCTTGATCCAGGACTGCAGCTCGGTCAGCGAGACGAGTCGTGGGAAGGCGCGCCTCACGAACGGGGCCCACACCGGTTGTCCGGTGAGGAATACGTAGAGATGCCGCATCTTGAGCGCGTGTTTGCGCATCGTCAACCACGGCATCCCCAGCCCTCCGTTAGAAGGGTGTTGGCAGCAGATGGATCTTCTCACCAAAGGAGCCCGCCTCGTCCAAAGGAATCAGGAAGAGCGCGCGTTCCATTTTGGTGAGCGTTTTGGTTGGACAAGGCACGACGGTCAAGCGGTAGTAGATGGCGGACGCTATAAAAGTGTTCGCGACCTCCGCTCGACCTTTCAAGGATAGTTTTCACTCGGCCCACTTCTGGGTGAGTGCAAACACCTTGGCCGTCACTTCGTTCCAGTTCTTCTCCACCTGAAGGTCCGGACCAAACCAGACCCCGAGCAGCTTTACCGGTCCTTCCGTCCAGCGTCCGATGACGTCATCGTGAGGCATCGGTTTGCCTCTCCACGATCCGAGTTGCAAACCGATGGACTTGTCCCGGTTCAGTTTCGCTCCTGTGAAACTTTCGTATTGCTTCAGTAAGGTGCCGACTTCCTCGATTTGCGAGGCGTTCGACACCATTACTGTCACGTCGTCGGCGTAGGCCGACGCCGCTTTCCGCAGTCCCGGTTCCAGAGGGATGCCCTGCAATAGCTCCAACTTCCGCAGTAGTGGCTCGAGAGTCAGTACGTACAGAAGGGAGAAGAGAGGGCATCCCTGTCGAATGGATCACGTAATATGGAACGGCTCCGAGAGGTAGCCGTTCACCTTGACCCTTGAGCAGATGTTGCTGTTGTGCATTGCAGCAATCCAGCCCCTGAACATGGATCCGAAGCCTGCCGCCTCGAGCACCGCATCCAGGTAACGATAGTCAACACTATCGAAAGCCTTAGACTGATCCAAGTTGATCAGGGCCCCACCGAAGCCGGGTTTACACCCTACCCTCTCTATGATGTATCGCATGAGGTGGAGGTTGTCGTGTATGGACCTGGTCGGGATTGTGCATGTCTGCGCTTCTCCCACCAGGTTCTCGACGACAAGCGACAGCCTCTTTGCCAACACCTCGGCCAAAATCTGTAACTCTGTGTTTAGCAGAGTTATGGGCCGGAAGTTGCCTATGCCATCCCCCTTATTCTCGTCCTTCCTGACTAGTGTGACTACGCCTCCGGTCACAGAACTGGGAATTCTCCCGTTCTGTTACCAGTTGCAGTAGACCGCTTCCAGGAGACCACAGAATAAGTCTGGCATTTCTACATAAAATTCGTAGGATAGACCGTCGAGACCTGGAGATTTGCGTTTGCCGCATTGGCTCAGCGCGTCCCATATCTCAGCGGCTGAAATCGGCTTTTCGCAGAATTTTGCCTCTCTGTCCGAGAGTCGCGGTAGGCCGTCGAGGTATGAACCGAAATCCATAGCCCTCACGGCGCGCCGCCCCGCCCGAACAGTTGAGCAAAGTGCCGCTGAAAGGCCGCACACATCTGCTTCGGCTTACGTATCACGCGTCCGTTTTGGTCCTTCAAAGACCGAATCGTGGACTTGTTGTCACTTTTTGCCTCCGTTACTCGGGCCCAGCTAACAGCTTTGGCTCCCTCGTTTCCCAGAACACGTATTTTGCTTCTGACAACGTAGCCCTCGTACTTTGCGTCGAAGAACTGGTCCAAGGCCGTTCTCGTTGCTAACACGCTGGCTACGTTGCCACTTCTAATTGCCTCTTCTACTTTATCTACCAGTTCATTCTCGGTTCAATTTCTATCTAACGCTAATTATTTACTAAAAACTAACGAGTCTAATCTAACTTCCCTCTTGAGAGAGTACCACCATCTGTTGTTGACAATGGCCCCTGTCAAGTGCTGTTTAATTAAAGTGCTAATCCGTCTACTGTAGGCTTTGCATGTCGGTAACGACAAGTTTAGCTTCCAGTAGCCGGGTCCTTGTCTATGGGTTCTATCAAGGTTGACCATGCAGGTCACTAGTTTGTGATCTGAATAGGCAACCATGAACATTTGTGGACAGCTTAACATGTCCCTATCCTTATTTCTAACTAGAACCCTATCTAGGTATGATCTAGATGTTCCGCTAATATTAGTCCACGTCCACAGTGGCACACTCGGAAAATCTAGTCGATATCTATCGGCCAGGTCAAATCGGTCGATTAACTGTTTGAGGCTGTTACACCCCCTTTATCGGGACATGCTCCCACATAGTCCCAATGTGCATCTAGGATTCCATTCCAGTCCCCACTAAAAGCAAGGAGCGGGATGTTCCCAGAAAAGTCTCTAGACGTTTGAAGAAGTCTGGTCGCGGTGTCCTGGATGGGGCATATGCGGCCACCAGCCTGAAGGCTCCACCTTCACTACCGTCAATGTCTAGGACCACCAGTCGACCCTCCGGGTCCAGATGTACCGTCTGTGTTACGAGGCCCAGGTGTTTCCACAGCAAAACGGCAACTCCGCCCCCACCCCTCACCCCCGGTTGACTGAGAGATGCGTAGATCTCAAAGTCATCGAAGATGGAGGCCAGCTGTCGCTCGATGTGGATCCTGGACTCGCAAATGGCTACCACATCCATACTGTGCGACCTGAGGTCGTTTAAGAGTTTGCCCTGTTTCCAGGGCATCCCCAGGCCGCGTACGTTCACACATACAACTCTTACATTGGCCATGTTGGTGCTGAAAAGTTAAAAGAGGAAAAGAGATCACTCACAATTCGTCTCCTGGGGACCAGGCTGCACGATTTCCATGGGGGTGTTGGAGGGGTTGTCTGGGTGGGTGGTGGTTTCTGGTGGGGTGGGGTCTGGTGGGATGAGTGTGTCTGGAGTGGGGAGACATTTGAGAAGGACGCAGTTAAGTGGTTTCACGCAGGAATTCCCCACATCCTTTTCAAAAGTTTCTTTTAGGAACCTATAAGTTTGTATAGGGACCCTAATCAGTTTTAGGTTCAGTTTTTTGTTATTTTTAATAGAGTGGGCGAAAGTTTTCCCTTCGGTTTTCACCGAAGGGTCGTTCGTGATGGTCTCCATTAGTGTTTTGTTTTCAGTGTTTATGTAAGTGTAAGTGTAATTTTCTTGTGTTGTGTTTGTTTTTTGTCTGTAGTTCTTGTGTGTGCTTTCGTTTTGTTGTAGGTATTTTGTTTTCAGGAGGTGGAGGTTTTGTTTGTGATGTTTTTGTTGTTTGTGTTGGTGGTTGTATGTTTGTGGTAGTGTTTGCTGGTTTTTTGCTTTTGTGATATCTTTTCTTTATTTTCGAGCGATGGGGTTCTCCCTCGTCTTCACTGGGTGATGGCGAGATAGCCTCATCTGTTGTATCGTCTGTGTGATTGGGGAGGGGTATGTCTTGGGGAGCTGTTGTGTCTGTATGTGATTTTGCAGTGGTTTTAGGTGGAGTGGGGTTGGGTGGGACTGTGTTTGTTGTGGTTATTTTTGTGTGTTGGTGTTGTTGTTGTTGTGGTGGTGTTGGTGCTTGTGTTGTTTTGATGGGTGTCGGCAGAAGAGCCTTTTTTTGGTTCATTAGTTTAGGACAGGAAGCCCTCAGGTGACCCCTGCTAAAGCAATGGTAACATGAAGGCCGCCTACCCTCAACCGAAAGGTTTATGTAGGTGAGTCCGTCCAGAAGTACACGCTGTGGGATCATAGCTATTCGCTCTGGGCTCATTTGCACCAGAACTTCAATGCTAGTCCCATTGAATACATCTCTGGGGGACTTTCCTACTGACAGTATTCTGTCTTCATCAAAATTGATGAAGCCGCACAGTATCCACCATATGTTCACCTTTGGTGTGACACTTGTGATTCTGATCTTTTGTGTCCTTTTTCCCATGTATGTAGGGAAAAATGTGTACAGGTTGGATACAATTGGCGACACAGAGTAATTTTGGGCCGTCAATTGATCCTTCATGAGTACCGAAATACTCCCAAGAAGTTTGCTTCTTTGAATGAATGCAATATCATTCATTGAATCTTTGAAAACCAGTTCAATATCTTTCTGTGACAATTGGACTGGTTTTCGGGTAGAATTGGAAACTGTCCTAAAAACTATCGTTTTGAGAGCAGTTTCCTTGCGAATTTCTACCGGAGAATTGATGCTGAAAGCACCATTTTTTTCGAAGGTGACATATCTCTTAGCGTCCTTTAAAAGGTGTTCAGCATTTGTTATGTCGAGATATATCAATTGTTCTTTCTTTTGAACTTTCTCCGCAAAGGAGATTTTTGGTTTCTTTGTGGAATCCGTATTGGTGGTGTTGTCATTATTGTTGTTATTGTTGTTGTTATTCTTGTTGTCACCGATGTTGGTATCATCCGTATTTTCCTTGGTGTTGTTGTTGTCTTTGATGCTGGTGTTATTGGCGTTGTCTTTATTTTTTTTTCTTTATTGTTGTTATCATTGTTGCTTTTATCGTCATTATTGGTTTTGCTGTTATTTTTGTTGTCATTGAGCTGTTTGGTGTCATTTGTGTTGTTTGGATGTGAATTCGTTTTTTTATTTTCATTTTGTCTTTCCATCTCTATAGTATCTAGTGAAGAAGACGTTGTTGACTGCGAGCTTTGTAGTCTTACCGCCTCTCCACCACCATTATCGTTGGACGCAGCGTTCATAATGTAATCAAAATTTTACAATATTTTTTCCAAGATTCGATGGAGAAACATTTTTTAAATGGATATTCCGCCCCTGTAGGGGTGAAAATGAGTTGACCCATCACCTGAAGGTCCAGACGGGTGGTCAAGTTACACAATGATATAAAATTTAACTAAAAACTCACGTTTTTTTCTTACATAAATTAACGGAAACTTCTCCGCGAAGTGACACGCGTCTAATAGATAGATAGATAGATAGATAGATAGATAGATAGATAGATAGATAGATATATTTCTTTATTAGCCACAGGGGCACAAAAGAAGGGGACAAATACAAAGGGGGAAGTTTACATACAATAAAAACGTGTAAAATGTTATCACAGATGGAATTTAAAAGTTAGTCGATTTTCCCCAATAGAGGGAGACAGTTTATATGGGTAACACATACCCCCGAAAAAATGTGCAACCCTCATCTCCAGGAGTACGAAGAGCTTGTACTCCTTTCCTCTCCTCCTCCTTTTCCTCAATCTACAGGCTGATATAGAGAGAAGGCCCATTCACTCGGGCCATTCTCGCCACTTTCACCCACCTTTCATAAAACTTGCTGCGGTACAGCACCTCTCTCTCCATCCTGATTCTTCTTCCAAAGTGGTATTTGAAAAAAAGAATCAGTTGTTGGCCGGAGAGAAAGGTGTCTGACCTCAGCCCTTTCAACCTTGTCCACCATACAACCTCTTTCGCCATAGCTATCACACAAAGGAAAACCGCCTCTCCTTCGTTTTTGAAGGAGGGTGGCGGTTTGATCATGACAATGGACTCGGTGGTCAACTGGATTGGTCCCACCCGCGACAATAGTCGTTCTACATATCCCCACAGGTCAGTGACGCCCGGGCAGTGTATGAATGCGTGCGCGACGGTTTCTTCGTCTCGCACGCACCTCGGACAGATCTTTTTTGCAGGGTCCCTGCCCGGGCGCCCATGTCTGTAGAGCTTGTCTCGAACTGGTAGAGCTCCTCGGTAGCACTGCCAGGCCAGGGACTTTTGGAAGTTGTCCATCGGTCCCGGGCGGAAGGTCCCACCGAACAGACTGGCCAGTTCATCTTCCTCCACGCCTAGAGTTTCACCGAGCGCGTCGTCGCACTTGCTGCGGACCAACCCTCTATAGAATGACGAAGTGGAGTCTCCACTGATCGCCGGGTCCGCCTGCCAGAGGGCTGTGAGCGCCTGAGCACATTCGATGTGCCAGTCGCCCATTTTCCTCGGTCTCTGCTTGACCCAGGACTGCAGCTCGGTCAGTGAGACGAGTCGTGGGAAGGCTCGCCTCACGAACGGGGCCCACACCGGTTGTCCGGTGAGGAATACGTAGAGATGCCGCAGCCTGAGCGCGTGTTTGCGCATCGTCAACCACGGCATCCCCAGCCCTCCGTTAGAAGGGTGTTGGCAGCAGATGGATCTTCTTACCAAAGGAGCCCGCCTCTTCCAAAGGAATCGGAAGAGGGCGCGCTCCATTTTGGCGAGCGTTTTGGCTGGACAAGGCACGACGGTCAAGCGGTAGTAGATGGCGGACGCTATAAAAGTGTTCGCCACCTCCGCTCGACCTTTCAAGGATAGTTTGCACTCGGCCCACTTCTGGGTGAGTGCAAACACCTTGGCCGTCACTTCGTTCCAGTTCTTCTCCACCTGGAGGTCCGGACCAAACCAGACCCCGAGCAGCTTTACCGGTCCTTCCGTCCAGCGTCCGACGACGCCATCGGAAGGCATCGGTCTGCCTCTCCACGATCCGAGTTGCAAACCGATGGACTTGTCCCGGTTCAGCTTCGCTCCTGTGAGACTTTCGTATTCCTTTAGTAAGGTGCCGACTTTCTCGATTTGCGAGGCGCTCGACACCATTACTGTCACGTCGTCGGCGTAGGCCGACGCCGCTTTCCGCAGTCCCGGTTCCAGAGGGATGCCCTGCAATAGCTCCAGCTTCCGCAGTAGTGGCTCGAGAGTCAGTACGTACAGAAGGGAGGAGAGAGGGCATCCCTGTCGAATGGATCGCGTAATATGGAACGGCTCCGAGAGGTAACCGTTCACCTTGACCCTTGAGCAGATGTTGCTGTTGTGCATTGCAGCAATCCAGCCCCTGAACACGGGTCCGAAGCCTGCCGCCTCGAGCACCGCATACAGGTAACGATGGTCAACCCTATCGAAAGCCTTAGACTGATCCAAGTTGATCAGGGCCCCACCGAAGCCGGGTTTACACCCTACCCTCTCTATGATGTATCGCATGAGGTGGAGGTTGTCGTGTATGGACCTGGTCGGGATCGCGCATGTCTGCGCTTCTCCCACCAGGTTCTCGACGACAAGCGCCAGCCTCTTTGCCAACACCTTGGCCAAAATCTGTAACTCTGTGTTTAGCAGAGTTATGGGCCGGAAGTTGCCTATGTCATCCCCCTTATTCTCGTCCTTCCTGATTAGTGTGACCACGCCCCCGGTTACAGAACTGGGAATTCTCCCGTTCTGTTGCCAGTTGCAGTAGACCGCTTCCAGGAGACCGGAGAATAAGTCCGGCATTGCTACGTAAAATTCGTAGGGTAGACCGTCGAGACCTGGAGATTTGCGTTTGCCGCATTGGCTCAGCGCGTCCCCTATCTCAGTGGCTGAAATCGGCTTTTCGCAGAACTTCGCCTCGCTGTCCGAGAGTCGCGGTAGGCCGTCGAGGTATGGACCGAAATCCATAGCCTCTCCCGGCGCGCCGCTCCCCCCGAACAGCCGAGCAAAGTGCCGCTGAAAAGCCGCACACATCTGCTTCGGCTCACGTATCACGCGTCCGTTTTGGTCCTTCAAAGACCGAATCGTGGACTTGTTGCCACTTTTTGCCTCCGTCACTCGGGCCCAGCTAACAGCTTTGGCTCCCTCGTTTCCCAGAGCACGTATTTTGCTTCTGACAACGCAGCCCTCGTGCTTTGCGTCGAAGAACTGGTCCAAGGCCGTTCTCGTTGCTAGCACGCTGGCTACGTTGCCACTTCTAATAGCCTCTTCTACTTTATCTACCAGTTCCTTCTCGGTTCTATTTCTATCTAACGCTAATTCTTTACTAAAAACTATCGAGTCTAATCTAACTGCCCTCTTGAGAGAGTACCACCATCTGTTGTTGACAATGGCCCCTGTCAAGTGCTGTTTAACTAAAGTGCTAATCCGTCTACTGTAGGCTTTGCTTGTCGGTAACGACAAGTTCAGCTTCCAGTAGCCGGGTCCTTGTCTATGGGTTCTATCAAGGTTGGCCATGCAGGTCACTAGTTTGTGATCCGAATAGGGAACCATGAACATTTGTGGACAGCTTAACATGTCCCTATCCTTATTTCTAACTAGAACCCTATCTAGGTACGATCTAGATGTTCCGCTACGATTACTCCACGTCCACAGTGGCGCAGTCGGAAAATCTAGTCGATATCTATCGGCCAGGTCAAATCGGTCGATTAACTGTTTGAGGCTGTTACACCCCCCTTTATCGGGACATGCTCCCACATAGTCCCAACGTGCATCTAGGATTCCATTCCAGTCCCCCACTAAAAGCAAGGAGCGGGACGTTCCCAGAAAAGTCTCTAGACGTTTGAAGAAGTCTGGCCGCGGTGTCCCGGACGGGGCATATGCGGCCACCAGCCTGAACGCTCCACCTTCACTACCGTCAACGTCTAGGACCACCAGTCGACCCTCCGGGTCCAGATGTACCGTCTGTGTTACGAGGCCCAGGTGTTTCCGCAGCAAAACGGCAACTCCGCCCCCACCCCCCGGTTGACAGAGAGATGCGTAGATCTCAAAGTCATCGAAGATGGGGGCCAGCTGTCGCTCGCCGTGGATCCTGGACTCGCAAATGGCTACCACATCCAAACTGTGCGACCTGAGGTCGTTTAAGAGTTTGCCCTGTTTCCAGGGCATCCCCAGGCCGCGTACGTTCACACATCCAACTCTTATATTGGCCATGTTGGTGCTGAAAAGTTAAAAGAGGAAAAGAGATCACTCACCCTTCGCCTCCTGGGGACCAGGCCGCACGATTTCCATGGGGGTGTTGGAGGGGTTGTCTGGATGGGTGGTGGTTTCCGGCGGGGTGGGGACGCAGATGTTTGGTGGGGTGGGGTCTGGTGGGATGGGGGTGTCTGGGGTGGGGAGGCATTTGAGAAGGACGCGGTTGAGTGGTTTCACGCAGGAATTCCCCACATCCTTCTCAAATGTTTCTTTTAGGGACCTATAAGTTTGTATAGGGACCCTAATCAGTTTTAGGTTCATTTTTTTGCTATTTTTTATAGAGTGGGCAAAAGTTTTCCCTTCGTTCGTAATGGTCTCCATTAGTGTTTTGTTTTCAGTGTTTATGTAAGTGTAAGTGTAATTTTCTTGTGTTGTGTTTGTTTTTGTCTGTAGTTCTTGTGTGTGCTTTCGTTTTGTTGTAGGTATTTTGTTTACAGGAGGTGGGGGTTTTGTTTGTGATATTTTTGTTGTTTGTGTTGGTGGTTGTATGTTTGTGGTAGTGTTTGCTGGTTTTTTGCTTTTGTGATGTCTTTTCTTTCTTTTCGAGCGATGGGGTTCTCCCTCGTCTTCACTGGGTGATGGCGAGATAGCCTCATC
>OZ024743.1:181205151-181302651 GCA_964016885.1 Eledone cirrhosa
GACTTCATGGCAGTTCCAAATCCTTTTCACCTCCCACTTTAGGTCCTGGTATCGGTTAATTTTCTCCCTCTCCTTCTCTTGCACTCTCGTGTCGAACGGGCAGGCCACATCCACAATCAGACACGATCTTTTTTCTTTGTCCACAACCACCAGGTCAGGTCTATTGTGTTCCAGTTTTTTGTCCGTCTGTATCCTAAAATCCCACAGCACCTTCACCTGATCGTTCTCCATCACCGCCTCTGGCCTATGCTCATACCATTTCTCAGAATGTGGTAAATTGTTTACTTTGCACAGGTGCCAGTGGATCACCCTGCCCATCACATCGTGTCTCCAGCCCTTATAGTGGGTCTGGGCTAGGTGTTTACACTCGGACACAATGTGAGCCACAGTCTCCTCTCTCTCTCCACAGATCCTGCACAGTGGGCTAGCCTCCTCCTTGTAAATATGGTGCTTCAACCACTTCGTTTTGAGGGCCTGCTCCTGCGCAACCATTAGCATTCCTTCTGTAGCCTTTTTGAGGTCTCCTCTTCTCAACCAGTGGATCTCTAAATCTGTTTTCTCAAAGAAGGTACTATGAAGGGATTTTCCCTTAAGGCTACTCTTCCTCCTTGATGTTATTTCCTCCTTGGACATCCCCTGGCCTACTGTCCCCTCCTTCAGTACAGCTCTGAGCATTGGCTCCTTACTATAAGTCACGTATTTGTATAGGTTGTTTTTCTCCATCCGAACACAGTCCTCTATGCTGATAAGACCTCTTCCACCCTCAGATCTCCTTAGGTAGAGTCTATCGACATCACTCCTCTTGTGGAACATGTTGTAGATAGTCAATAGCTTCCTAGTCTTCCTATCCATTTCTTTTTGTTCAGCAACATTCCATCTCAGAATTCCCGCACTGTACCTAATAATAGACACAGCTCGGGAATTTACAGCGCTTATGGCATTTCTGCTGTTCAGATGTGACTTCAATACGCTCCTTACTCTCCGAATGTATTCAGTTCTTAACAATTCCTTCATTTTTTTGTTCTTTATGCCATCAGCCTCCAGAACGCCCAAATACTTGTATCCTTCCTCAGAGTCAATTTCCTTTATCATCTCACCTGTTGGTATCTGGATCCCGTTACTTCTGCTCAACCTACCCCTCCTCATCACAATGACTCCACATTTACCAATACCAAACTGCATACATATATCACTGCTGAAAATACGGACAGTGTCAACAAGCACATCCAACTCCTTCTCGCTTTTCCCGAAGAGCTTAAGATCGTCCATGAAGAGGAGGTGATTGATGGTAAGCTCTCCCCTTCCCAACTTGTATCCTGCTCTCACTTTTCGCAGCATGATGGTCAAGGGCATCAGGGCAAGGACAAACAACAGAGGGGACAGGCTATCTCCCTGGAAGATACCTCTCTTGATCTTCACGCTTCCCAAGGATACTCCAGTTGATGTCAACTCTGTCTCCCAGGACCCCATACTCCTGCCCAGCAGCTGTCTGATGTTATCTGCCACCCTGAAGATCTCCAGGCTTTTGGTGATCCAAGAATGAGGCACCATGTCAAATGCCTTTCTGTAGTCTATCCATCCCATGGCAAGATCAGTGTGTCTCCTCCTGCAATTCCCCATTACCATCTTATCAATAAGTAACTGGTCCTTTGTACCACGTGACTTCTTTCGGCATCCTTTCTGTTCGTCCGGTAACAAGTTGTTTGTGTGGAGGTGATGGTAGATTTCCTCAGACACAATGCTCGTCAACAGTTTCCACATTACGGACAGACATGTGATAGGTCTATAGTTGGTAACATCATTACCCTTGATTCGGTCTTTCATTATCAGAACTGTGGTACCTTTTGTCAACCACTCTGGCACCTCACCCGACACCAAGCAGTCATTGAACATGGCCGTCAGCTTCGGGTGGAGGGATGTTAAATGTTTAATCCAATACCCCTGCACACCATCTGGGCCTGGTGATTTCCAGTTGGTTAGTTTTGGGGCCTGCCCCTTAAGAGTTTCAACTGTGATACTCAACAGGAATAACAACACCAACAACACCAACAACAACACCAACAACAATAACAACACCAACAACAACACCAACAACAACACCAACATCAATAACAACACCAACAACACCAACAACAACACCAACAACAACACCAACAACAACACCAACAGCAATAACAACGCCAACAACACCAACAACAACACCAACAACAATAACAACACCAACAACACCAACACCAAAAACAATAACACCAACAACACCAACAACAATAACAACACCAACAACACCAACAACACCACCAACAGCAGCAATAGCAGCAGCAACAACAACAACAACAATAACAACACCAACAACACCAACAACAACACCAACAACAACATCAACAACAACACCAACAACAACACCAACAACAACAACAATAACAACACCAACAACAACACCAAAAACAACAACAATAACAACAACACCAACAACAACACCAACAACAATAACAACACCATCAACACCACCAACAGCAGCAATAGCAGCAGCAACAACAACACCAACAATAACAACAACAACAATAACAGCAGCAGCAATAACAACAACGACTCCACCAACAACAACAACACCTCCACCACCACCAACAACAACAACAACAATAACAGCAGCAGCAACAACAACACCAATAACACCAACAACAACAACAACAACAACAACAATAACAACAACAACACCAACAACAACAATAACAACACGAATAACAACAACAACACCACCGACAACAACAAAAACTAAAGATATGTTCAGAAGGGAAAAAGACTGAATTTTCTGGTCAGGTATTTTTAAAGAAAAGAGAATGAGGCATTAAGGTTAGTTTTAATTTGTTTACAAATTAGAATAATGATTGAAGCGACAGATAAAATTGATGGAATATTCTCTCAAATAGCAGCAGCAGCAGTAGCAGCTTCTTCTTATTATTATTATTATTATTGTTGTTATTCCTTGAATCTCAGTCATTGATGTTGGTTAACTGGAAAGTCCGTTGGATTGAATATCAAGCCACTACCTGCAGCCTCAGATATTCAGGACGTATCGGAGGGTTCTTGCTGTTCCAAGCAAGCATGCCTTTTGAAGCGTTCCAAAAAGCGTGAAGGGGCCGATTTTCTTTAACCATCCCTGGAAACTTTTGGAGATAGTCCCCAGTTCGCCTATGACAATCGGATCACTTTGACTTCATGGCAGTTCCAAATCCTTTTCACCTCCCACTTTAGGTCCTGGTATCAGTTAATTTTCTCCCTCTCCTTCTCTTGCACTCTCGTGTCGAACGGGCAGGCCACATCCACAATCAGACACGATCTTTTTTCTTTGTCCACAACCACCAGGTCAAGTCTATTGTGTTCCAGTTTTTTGTCCGTCTGTACCCTAAAATCCCACAGCACCTTCACCTGATCGTTCTCCATCACCGCCTCTGGCCTATGCTCATACCATTTCTCAGAATGTGGTAAATTGTTTACTTTGCACAGGTGCCAGTGGATCACCCTGCCCATCACATCGTGTCTCCAGCCCTTGTAGTGGGTCTGGGCTAGGTGTTTACACTCGGACACAATGTGAGCCACAGTCTCCTCTCTCTCTCCACAGATCCTGCACAGTGGGCTAGCCTCCTCCTTGTAGATATGGTGCTTCAACCACTTCGTTTTGAGGGCCTGCTCCTGCGCAGCCATTAGCATTCCTTCTGTAGCCTTTTTGAGGTCTCCTCTTCTCAACCAGTTCCATGTCTGTGGATCTCTAAATTCAGTTTTCTCAAAGAAGGTACTATGAAGGGATTTTCCCTTAAGGCTGCTCTTCCTCCTTGATGTTATTTCCTCCTTGGACATCCCCTGGCCTACTGTCCCCTCCTTCAGTACAGTTCTGAGCATTGGCTCCTTACTATAGGTCACGTATTTGTATAGGTTGTTTTTCTCCATCTGAACACAGTCCTCTATGCTGATAAGACCTCTTCCACCCTCAGATCTCCTTAGGTAGAGTCTATCGACATCACTCCTCTTGTGGAACATGTTGTAGATAGTCAATAGCTTCCTAGTCTTCCTATCCATTTCTTTTTGTTCAGTAACATTCCATCTCAGAATTCCCGCACTGTACCTAATAATAGACACAGCTCGGGAATTTACTGCGCTTATGGCATTTCTGCTGTTCAGATGTGACTTCAATACGCTCCTTACTCTCCGAATGTATTCAGTTCTTAACAATTCCTTCATTTTTTTGTTCTTTATGCCATCAGCCTCCAGAACGCCCAAATACTTGTATCCTTCCTCAGAGTCAATTTCCTTTATCATCTCACCTGTTGGTATCTGGATCCCGTTACTTCTGTTCAACCTACCCCTCTTCATCACAATGACTCCACATTTACCAATACCAAACTGCATACATATATCACTGCTGAAAATACGGACAGTGTCAACAAGCACATCCAACTCCTTCTCGCTTTTCCCGAAGAGCTTAAGTTCGTCCATGAATAGGAGGTGATTGATGGTAAGCTCTCCCCTTCCCAACTTGTATCCTGCTCTCACTTTTCGCAGCATAATGGTCAAGGGCATCAGGGCAAGGACAAACAACAGAGGGGACAGGCTATCTCCCTGGAAGATACCTCTCTTGATCTTCACGCTTCCCAAGGATACTCCAGCTGATGTCAACTCTGTCTCCCAGGACCCCATACTCCTGCCTAGCAACTGTCTGATGTTATCTGCCACCCTGAAGATCTCCAGGCTTTTGGTGATCCAAGAATGAGGCACCATGTCAAATGCCTTTCTGTAGTCTATCCATCCCATGGCAAGATCAGTGTGTCTCCTCCTGCAATTCCCCATTACCATCTTATCAATAAGTAACTGGTCCTTTGTACCACGTGACTTCTTTCGGCATCCTTTCTGTTCGTCCGGTAACAAGTTGTTTGTGTGGAGGTGATGGTAGATTTCCTCAGACACAATGCTCGTCAACAGTTTCCACATTACGGACAGACATGTGATAGGTCTATAGTTGGTAACATCATTACCCTTGATTCGGTCTTTCATTATCAGAACTGTGGTACCTTTTGTCAACCACTCTGGCACCTCACCCGACACCAAGCAGTCATTGAACATGGCCGTCAGCTTCGGGTGGAGGGATGTTAAATGTTTAATCCAATACCCCTGCACACCATCTGGGCCTGGTGATTTCCAGTTGGTTAGTTTTTTGGCCTGCCCCTTAAGAGTTTCAACTGTGATACTCAAATCAGCTTGTTGTTGTGCCTGCTCACCGATCTCCCTCTGTACTGTCTCAATCCACCCTGCCTGGACATTATGTCTAACATCCTGCTCCCATATTCCTCTCCAGAATGTTTTAGTTTGCTCCGCCCCAGGGATCAAGTCGTTGCCTCTTTCTTTCCCCTCAAGCTGTCCAAACAGCATCTTCTGGTTGTTGTCGAAATGCGGTTCTGTTTATACTGACTGACTCTGTTCTCGTATCGCCTGATTTTTGCACTCTTTGCTACAATGCGTTGCTTCAGTTCCTCTATGGTAATATTTAGCTTTTTCCTCCTAGTTTTGTATTTTATTTCCAGTCTATTTTTAGTGCCTATGTTTTTTAGTGTCCCATTCAGTAGTGACTCAAGCTTTCCTATGTCATTTCTCATTTCCCCGATTTGCCCACTCAGTCGCTTCTTCCACCACGGCTCTGCTCTTTCTTGTCTGTTGTTTCCTCTCGCTTTTATACCAAGTAGTTTCCTCACCGTATTTGCTGTTGCTTTGAGGATATTGTTGCACTGGTGAAGGCTCCTCTCCTCAAGGTATGGGATGACTTTGTTTACCTTAGCTGTTGTTTCTTTTAACTTTTTCCTGTCTACAAATCTTAGGTTCATAGGTCTCCCACTATCATTGTTCAATTCATCTACCACTAAATTTAGGATGTCAACCGAATCTTGTCCTAGCACGTCAGCATTCATCTCCTCAGTGGCCGTATCTCTGTTCCATGTATTATTTATCTCAGTATTCAGATCATTGTCTGCTTCGGGTGGTTCCTCCGTTCTCAGGACCTCTTCACCTTCATTTCCCACTGGCTCGCTTGTCTGGCATACTACACCCGCCATCTCCAAGCCATTCTCTCTGCTCAGTTCCTCCAGTTCCAGCTCGCTTATCCACCCATTAGTTCTTATTACCCGAGCCTGCCCGGCCAATTTTTGTTCATCTAATTTAAATAAACCAATCTCGTTCCAGATGTTATGCATCCGTCTCCTGTAGCCCCTCTCCTTGGGGTTACTTTTCAGGTAACATTGCATGACAGTTCTATTTAATTCTTTCGTCCAGTTGGTTCTGGCCCCTTTCCTTCTTCTCCTTCCTCCAACATCAGCAGTATTTGGTTGACAGTCAGGTTCCTGCTGCTGAGCCAGGGGGCACCTGTTGGGTGAGAGTCTGTCACATGACGTTCTAGTCTCCATTTCACCGTTATTCGAACTGTTTATGTTCGATATTTAAACACTCTTATCGAGGATTGGCGAATGTATGGTTACATAGCCATCTGTGGATCCGCCATTCCACTTGGCCCTTGTGTGGCATTATCACCACTATGTATACGAACATACATAAACAAATAAACACACAGGCAGAAAGGGCCCCAAAAATGAATAAGTATAAGTTTCATTGTAATGTAGTGTTCGAATGTCTGACTTAGTTTTTGTTTTTTAAGTTTTAGTTTTTCCCCCTCTTCTCTGTCCGTCCGCCTGCTTCTCTCTTCATTCTTATTTTCTTTACGCTTTTTGGGTTGTTTTTTTTGTTTTTGTTTTGGTTTTTCTCTGTTTGTTTTTCTCGTTTTTTGCTGTTGTTGCTGTGCTGCTTTGGTTTTGTTGTTTGTTTTTTCTTTTTTCTTTTGAGTCTATTTATATATTTTGATGCCTTCCTCTTTTTTAGTAGTAGGGATTCTATAATGTGGTGGCAGCAGCCAGCTGGGAGAAGTGGGTGACTGGCGGCGGTAGCGATACTGAGACAGTGGTGGTGGTGATGTCGATACCGAGGCAGTGGTGGCGGTGATGTGACCGTATTACTGTAGTGATGGTGCTGTAGCGGTGGTAGCAGTGAAGGAGTGAAGGGCTGGTGGCGGCGGTGATGGGATAATGGTGGTAATGATGGCCGTAGTGAGCGGTGGTGGTGAAAATGCCGTTATCTGGCTGTTGTGTTTAGTGTACACAGGTGATAAGGTGGGTGGTGTATCTAGTTTCTGGTGTTGGTGAGTTTGGCTGTTCTATATAGTGTAGACAGAGGAGAGGAGGGGGGGGTTCTTCTTCCATTTATAGCCATTTTCTTTTTTGGATATACAGTGTACAATACAAAGTTGAATATTTGAATATTTGAGCCTTATAACAATATATTTGGGGTCCGAATTTTTTGGGGGCTCAAGCCGGGTGCTTTACGTAGCATTTGTACTAAGAGTTGTTATTTCACAAATGATTTAAATATGTTAAAAATTCAAAACTTACGGGAGCGATTTCATGACCTCCGCCACCTCGTGCGTCTTCTTCCCTATTATTATTATTATTATTATTATTATTATTATTATTATTATTATTATTATTATTATTATTGGCGACCTACTTAGTAAATCGTATCATCGTGAGCTCCGCAAAGGTTTGTTATTTCCGTTTGTTAAAAATTGTCATTTATGGAAAATTTTATTGTTAACTGTTTATAAGCGCACATACATTGTTTTCCGAAAAGGACACCCAAAAAGATTGGGGCCTTGTGCCCAAAATTTTAACTTTTATTATTATCCAAAAATTTCTTTGAAAAAAATGGCTAATTCCCCTCTGCACGAAGCAGCTGAAAGCCTTCCTCACAAAATAACACCTCACACCGACACCACCATTGTAAATGTTACTACTTTTGCCAACACAAAAAAAAATATAAGCAGTAGCAATATTTTAAATTTGTCTCAGGCAGACATTCATTTCCCGCCATTACCAATGACTGCAGGTGTTAAAGCCTCCACCACCACCACCAGCGCGACAACCACCACCCCCACCACCACCGCGACAACAGAAACAAAAGAAGAAAAAAATAAATTAACTCGTGATGTCGAAATGAAATCAAGCAAAATGGACTCTTCCGCACCAAAGACGAATGACGTCACCACCACCACAACTGAAACAAAAATTAAGATTAACACAAATAACGATAGCAACAACAACAACAATGACATTATAAAACCGACCCTCAGTTTCGCCATCGTAGCAAAACAATTCGAAGCGTTCACGGTAACTCAAGAAGATTTAGAAAATGCCAAACAAATGGTAAAGAAAGATGGGTACAGGGTCAGCCTCACCCCCCCCCCCCCCCACCTAATAAAATGGAGCATCGGCGCCTGTGCACCGTGTCGTATAGAACAATAAATGTAAAATCGCGCCGAGTGGAACGGGCATCCGAGTCCCAAATCCAAAAAGCTTTGGGACATGTGTGGGCAAGAAAAACCCACATCAGACGTGGGCAAAAGTATGGAACCGTGGATGTGTTCTTTGAAACACCAGAGGAGGCTAGAGAACACTCCATGGCCCCATTAAAAAGTGACGACCTCACACTCGTCCCAAGCTATTGTGGCCAGAGACTCGTAAAGATCAGGGTCACCCACGTTCCACCGGCCATCGAAATTCCCTGGCTAATAGCGGCTGTCCTCGCCGGCATCGAAGCCAACACGAAAATAATAGCAGTAGCAAAAGAAAAGCAGGAAAACTGGTCCGGATCTGGGATGGAGCTCCTGATCCAAGCGGACCAAAAAAGCATTGAGGAGATCCCAGAGGTAATAGACCTCACTGACGGCAGACACCTCACGGTAATTGTCGAGGGCAGAAGACCTAGGTGTGTCGTTTGTGGTGAAGGAACCCACCTAAGGGCTTTCTGCCCTCAGGCTAAAAGGTTGAGGCCACCTCTCCTACCCACCCCAGTGACACAACCATCAACACCACCAGTAGCAGAGATGGCAGCAACAACTGTAGCAGCAACAACAGAAGCAACTATAACAGCAACAAACCCAGCAACAGTAGCAAAACCAACACCACTACCACCACCAGCAAAACCAACACCACCACCACCCAACGCTTCAGAACTAGCACCAGCGCCTACACCATCCACCACACCACAACCAAAACTAACGGCTGTGGAGGATTTTCCACTCCCCGGCCTATCACAACTGGATACAGATTGTGACGACGAGGAGTGCGAAACGATATCCGGAAAAAAAAAAGAAACCAAAAAAGAAAAAATTCTCTTCCTTCCCCCTCCAAAAACAAAATACAGAGGGAAACAAATAAACTAAGAAACAAAAAAGTTAGGACAGATATGCCACCATCCACACCAGCATCACCAACCCCATCAACCCAAACACCAACACCATCACCATCATTAACTCCAACACCACCATCACCTACACCACAAAAGTCACCAAAATGCGAAACAGAAACAAACCCAAAACAAACGCAAACAAAAGAAAACAACCAAAACGATACACACTACACAGCATTAAATTTGAACAACAAGCCATTATTACACTACATCCAACACAACACCAGCATCACAGAAAAAGACTACACAACAACCCAAAAATTCACACCACCTCCACACATACAAATCACTCGCATCACACAGAAAACGTACATGACACTAAAACAAAAATTCCCCAAAGACATCGGAGACTTCCGACAAGCACTCTCCAGGAGGATTTATAAGGACATCCTTCCTGAGGAGGCCACAAGCAGTGAAAAGGATGGAAAAGCCGTCCTTCCCCTACGAGAAGTAAGGTAAGTGGTCTTTCCCATCTTTTCCACTCCTTTTCAACATGACCTCACTCAGAATAGGCAGCATAAATGCGCGTGGCTTGGGGTCGTCATGGAAGCAGGGCCACCTGCTCAACGACCTCAGGTCACTAAACATAGATGTAGTGGCCATCAGCGAGACCAGAATCTCCGAAGCACAGGCTTTCGCACCGATCTTTGGCGGCTACGATGTGTACGCATCTCCCAGCCGTCCGGGATCGGGGGGAGGAGTTGCTGTGCTTTTTCGGAGAGGTTTGGATCTTGCCATACGGGCCATCTTCCTGGACCCAGAAGGTAAGTTGGTGGTGCTGGACGTGACCAGCGGAGACGGGCAAGCTTTCAGGTTAGTGGCCGTCTATGCCCCGACAGGAGCAGGGCGGCCTGATTTCTTCCGGCGTCTGGAGACCTTTCTTGGAACGTCCCGATCTTTAGTGTTAGTGGGCGACTGGAACAGGATCTTAGATGCACGCTGGGATTGTGTGGGATTAGTGGATAGGGAAGGAGGGTGCAAGAGTCTCACCAACCTGCTCAGACGTTTTGAACTGTCTGACAGGTACCGAATGGATTTCCCGAATGTACCAATGTGGACTTGGACAAATCGTATAGGGTCATCCAGATCATATCTAGATAGAGTATTTTGTAGGGAAATAGATAGGTCTAGCATAGGCTGTCCACAATTCAAGATAGTCAGCTACACGGACCACAAATTCGTGATCTGTGTGCTTGACTTAGATAGGCTTCATAGACGAGGACCCGGCTACTGGAAGCTAAACGCGTCCTTACCAGCGCGCAAGGCCTACAGAGACCGGATTAGCGAACTAGTTAAGCGGGCGTTGACGGGGGCCATCGTCAACAACAAGTGGTGGTTTGCTCTGAAAAGAGCAATTAGAATAGAGTCCATTAGGTTTAGTAAGACTTTAGCAATAGAGAAAAATAGAGCAGAGGGAGAATTAGTTAGAAAATTAGATGAGGCGCTTAGCAAAGGCATCGCGACCGACGTACTTGCGGCGAAATTGGCCCTTGACCAATTCTTCAATGCAAAGCACGAAGGCTGCGTTGTCAGAGCTAGGGTGCGTGCTCTCAGACACGAGGGGACGAAAGCCGTTCAATGGGCCCGAGTGGCGGAGGCGCGTCGTGGCAACAAAGCCACGATCCGGTCTTTGGTGGACCACGACGGGCGCATGCTACTCGATCCCGGGCAAATGTGTGAAGCTTTTCAGCGACACTTCGCTCAACTGTTCGGGGGCAGTGGCGGGCCGGATCGAGGGATGGACTTTAGTGTCTACCTCGACGGACTGCCGCGGCTTTCGGCCACTGAGGCGGAGTGTTGCGAAAAGCCGATAACAAACGCTGAAGTACGGGATGCAATGACTAGTTGCACAAGGGGTAAATCGCCTGGTTTGGATGGTCTGCCCTATGAACTTTACGTACAAATGCCAAACTTGTTCGGAGGCCTCTTGGCGGACGTCTACTGCAACTGGCAACAGAACGGGAGAATTCCCAGCTCTGTGAGCCGAGGAGCGGTGGCGCTGCTGAGAAAGGATCCGAACAAGGGGGATAACATAGATAATTTTAGGCCCATAACTCTGCTAAACACAGAGTTCAAGATTTTGGCCAAGGTGCTAGCAAAGAGGTTGGCGCTTGTCGTTGGTGGTCTGGTGGGAGAGGCACAGTCATGCGCCATTCCCGACAGATCCATCCACGACAACCTCCACCTCATGCGATACATCGTAGAGAGGGTAGCTAGGGAACCTGGCACGGGTGGGTCTTTGATCAATTTAGATCAGTCGAAAGCCTTCGATAGGGTCGACCATCGTTACCTAACGGCAGTCCTGAGGGCGGCTGGCTTTGGGCCCGTCTTCAGAGGCTGGATCGCTGCCATGCACAGCGACATCTGCTCTGTAGTGAGAGTGAACGGTCACCTTTCGGAACCGTTCAACATCATGCGCTCGGTCCGCCAAGGATGTCCTCTCTCGTCCCTATTGTACGTATTGACTCTCGAGCCATTACTGCACAAACTGGAGACGTTGAGGGGGGTCCCGCGCGAACTAGGATGCGGAAGATCCGTGTCAGCATATGCCGACGATGTCACCGTAGTGGTGTCGAACGCCAAACACATCGAGGCGATCGGCACTACACAAAGAGAATACGAAGCGGTGACAGGAGCAATGATCAACCAGGAAAAGTCAGTGGGCCTGCAGCTCGGCACCTGGAGAGGCAGGTCCATGCCGTCCAACAGCGTCGTCGGGCGCTGGACGGACGGACCGGTTAAATTGCTAGGGGTCTGGTTCGGTCCAGACCTCCAGACGGACAAAAACTGGGACGAGGTGACGAGCAGGTTGGCCTCTCTCACCCAGAAATGGGCCGAGAGGAAGCTATCCCTGAAAGGTCGAGCGGAGGTGGCGAATGCGTACATCGCATCCGTCATCTACTACCGCCTGACCGTCGTACCTTGTCCTAAGCCCCGCCTGACTGCGCTGGAGCGTTTGCTCTTTCGCTTCTTGTGGAAGGGACGCGCTCCGATGGTCAGGCGGTCCATCTGCTGTCAACACCCGCTACGTGGAGGGCTGGGCATGCCGTGGCTGATGATGCGCAGACACGCGCTCAGGCTACGACATCTCCACCTCTTCCTCGACGGTGATCAGGTGTGGTCGCCGTTTGCAAGACACGTTTTTCCCCAGCTCGTCTCCTTGACGGAGCTGCAGTCCTGGGTCAAGCGAAGACCGAGAGGGAGCGCTTGGAGACTGGAATGTCTTCAGGCGCTCACAGCCCTCGACCAATCGGGCAATGTGATCGGTGGAAACTCCACCTTGGCGTTCTATAGGGGATTAGTGGAGGGGAAGAGCGACGACGTACTTGGAGAAACTCTAGGCGTCGACGAAAATCAACTAGCCAATCTCTTCGGAAGGACTTTCGGGCCGGGGCCTATGGACAACTTCCAGAAATCCCTGGCCTGGCAGTGCTACCGAGGAGCTTTGCCAGTTCGGGATAAACTCTACAGGCATGGAGGTGCCGTCAGCCGGGCATGTCCGAGATGCGCGCAGGGCGACGAAACCGTCCTGCACGCACTCGTCCAGTGTCCGAGCATTGCTGACTTGTGGGTTTATGTCGAGCACCTGCTGTCACGTGTAGGACGGATCCAGCTATCAGCTGAGTCCATCGTGAGGATTGCCCCGCCCCCTTCCTTTAGCCTGGAAGGGCAGGCAGTTTTTATCTGTCTGGTGGCCATGGCGAAAGAGATAGTATGGTGGACACGTTTGAAAGGGCTGAAGACGAGCACTTACCTCTTCGGTGATGCCCTGATTAACTTTTTCAAATTTCATTTGAAAAGGAAAATCAGGGTAGAGAGGGAAGTGCTCTCTTCCCAGCATTTTGTTGAAAGATGGGTGAGAGAAGCAAGTATGGCCCGAATGAATGGGCCTTCTCTGAGTATGTGTCTGTAAATTAAAGGTGGAAAACTGGGAGAGGGCACTTGCCCTGGTGGTCAGGGCCACTGTGGTCTTTTAATGGGCTTTTTCCACAAATGTCCCTTGGAAGTCTCCCCCCTATTGGGAAATTTTTCTTTGTTATTTTATTTCAACATATGTTTTTTTACACGCAGAAATGCCCATTTGTACCGTCCTGTATTGTCCTGTACTGTCCTTAATGTCTACTTTATGTGAACCCTTGTGGTTAATAAAGAAAACATTATTATTATTATTATTATTATTATTATTATTATTATTACTTTTTGAGTCTCAGTCATTGATGTTAGTTAACTGGAAAGTTTGTTGAAATGAATATCAAGCCACTACCTGCAGCCTCAGATATTCAGGACGTATCGGAGGATTCTTGCTGTTCCCAGCAAGCATGCCTTTTGAAGTGTTCCAAAAAGCGTGTAGGGACCAATGTTCTTTAACCATCCCTGTAAACTTTTTGAGATAGTCCCTAGAGCGCCTATGTCAATCGGGATCACTTTGACTTCATGGCAGTTCCAAATCCTTTTTACCTCCCACTTTAAGTCCTGGTATCGGTTAATTTTCTCCCTCTCCTTCTCTTGCACCCTCGTTTCGAATTGGCAGGCCACATCCACAATCAGGCACGATCTTTTTTCCTTGTCCAAAACCACCAGGTCAGGTCTATTGTGTTCCAGTTTCTTGTGTCATAAATTCCTACAGCACCTTCACCTGATCGTTTTCTATCACCGACTCTGGCTTATGCTCATACCACTTCTCAGAATGTGGTAAATTGTTTACTTTCCATAGGTGCAAGTGGATCACCCTGCCCATCACATCATGTCTCCAGCCCTTATAGTGAGTCTGGGCTAGGTGTTTACACTCGGATACAATGTGAGCCACAGTCTCCTCTCTCTCTCCACAGATCCTGCACAGTGGGCTAGCCTCCTCCTTGTAAATATGGTGTTTCAACCACTTCGTTTTGAGGGTCTGCTCCTGCGCAGCCATTAACATTCCTTCTGTAGCCTTTTTAAGGTCTCCTCTTTTCAACCAGTTCCATGTCTGTGGATCTCTAAATTCAGTTTTCTGAAAAAAGGTATTATGAAGGGATTTTCTCCTTGATGTTATTTCCTCCTTGGACATACCTGGTCTATTGTCCTCTCCTTCAGTACAATTCTGAGCATTGGCTCCTTACTATCAGTCACGTATTTGTGTAGGTTGTTTTTCTCCATCTGAACACAGTCCTCTATGCTGATAAGACCTCTTCCAGCTTCAGATGTCCTTAAGCAGAGTCTATCGACATCACTCCTCTTGTGGAGCATGTTGTAGATAATCAATAGCTTCCTAGTCTTCCTATCCATTTCTTTTTGTTCAGCAACATTCCATCTCAGAATTCCCGCACTGTACCTAATAATAGACACAGCTCGGGAATTTACTGCACTTATGGCATTCCTACTGTTCAGATGTGACTTTAATACGCTCCTTGCTCTCCGAATGTATTCAGTTCTTATCAATTCCTTCATTTTTTTGTTCTTGATGTCATCAGCCTCCAGAACACCCAAATACTTGTATCCTTCTTCAGAGTCAATTTCCTTTATCATCTCACCTGTTGGTACCTGGATTCCGTTACTTCTGCTCAACTTACCCCTCTTCATCACAATGACTCCACACTTACTAATACCAAATTGCATACATATATCATTGCTGAAAATACGGACAGTGTCAACAAGCACATCCAACTCCTTCTCACTCTTCCCGAAGAGCTTAAGATCGTCCATGAAGAGGAGGTGATTGATGGTAAGCTCTCCCTTTTCCAACCTGTATCGTGCTGTTACTTTTCGCAGTACACTGGTCAGGGGCATCAGGGCAAGGACAAACAACAGAGGGGACAGACTATCTCCCTGGAAGATACCTCTCTTGATCTTCACGCTTCCCAAGGATTCTCCAGTTGATGTTAACTCTGTTTCCCATGACTTCATACTTTTGCCCAACAACTGTCTGATGTTATCTGCCACCTTGAAGATCTCCAGGCTTTTGGTGATCCAAGAATGAGGCACCATGTCAAATGCCTTTTTGTAGTCTATCCATCCCATGGCAAGACCAGTGTGTCTCCTCTTGCAATTCCTCATTACCATCTTATCAATAAGTAACTGGTCCTTTGTACCACGTGACTTCTTTCGGCATCCTTTCTGTTCGTCCGGTAGCAAGTTGTTTGTGTGGAGGTGATGGTAGATTTCCTCAGACATAATACTTGTCAACAGTTTCCGCATTACGGACAGACATGTGATAGGTCTATAGTTGGTAACATCATTACCCTTGATTCGGTCTTTCATTATCAGAACTGTGGTACCTTTTGTCAACCACTCTGGTACCTCACCCGATATCAAGCAGTCATTGAACATTGTTGTCAGTTTCGGGTGGAGGGTTGTTATATTTTTAATCCAATACCCCTGCACACCATCTGGTCCTGGTGATTTCCAGTTGGTTAGTTTTTTGGCCTGCCCCTTAAGAGTTTCAACTGTGATACTCAAATCAGTTTGTTGGTGTGCCTGTTCACTAATCTCCTTTTGTACTGTCTCAATCCACACTGCCTGGTCATTATGTTTAACATCCTGCTCCCATATTCCTCTCCAGAATGTTTTAGTTTGTTCCGCCTCAGGGATCAAGTCGTTGCCTCTTTTTTTCCCTTCAAGCTGTCCAAACAGCATCTTCTGGTTGTTGTCGAACATGCGGTTCTGTCTATACTGACTGACTCTGTTCTCGTATCGCCTAATTTTTGCACTCCTTGCTACAATGCGTTGCTTCAGTTCCTCTATGATAATATTTAGCTTTTTCCTCCTAGTTTTGTACTTTATTTCCAGTATATTTTTAGTGTCTATGTTTTTTAGTGTCCCATTCAGTAGGGACTCAAGCTTTCCAATGTCATTTCTCATTTCCCTGATTTGACCACTCAGTCGTTTCTTCCACCAAGGCTCTGATCTTTCTTGTCTGTTGTTTCTTCTCGCTTTTATACCAAGTAGTTTCCTCACCGTATTTGCTGTTGCTTTGAGGATATTGTTGCACTGGTGAAGGCTCCTCGCCTCAAGGTATGGGATGACTTTGGTACCTTAGCTGTTGTTTCTTTTAACTTTTTCCTGTCTACAAATCTTAGGTTCATAGGTCTCCCACTATCATTGTTCAATTCATCTACCACTAAGTTTAGGATATCAACCAAATCTTGTCCTAGCCCGTCAGCATTCATCTCCTCAGTGGCCGTATCTCTGTTCCAGGTATTATTTATCTCAGCATTCAGATCATTGTCTGCTTCGGGTGGTTCCTCCGTTCTCTCGACCTGTTCACCTTCATTTCCCACTGGCTCGTTTGCCTGGCATACTCCACTCTCCATCTCCAAGCTAATCTCTCTACTCAGTTCCTCCAGTTCCAGCTCGCTTATCCACCCATTAGTTCTTATTACCCGAGCCTGCCCGGCCAATTTTTGTTCATCTAATTTAAATAGACCAATCTCGTTCCAGATGTTATGCATCCGTTTCCTATAGCCTTTCTCCTCTGGGTTACTCTTCAGGTAACATTGCATAACAGTTCTATTCAATTCTTTTGTCCAGTTGGTTCTGGTCCCTTTCCTTCTTCTTCTTCCTCCGACACCAGCAGTATTTGGTTGACAGCCAGGTCCCTGCTGCTGAGCCAGGAGCACCTGCTGGGTGAGAGTCTGTCACATGACATTCTAGTCTCCACTTCACCATTATTCAAACTGTTTAGGTTCGACATTTAAGCACTCACATCGAGGATTGGTGAATGTATGGTTACATAACCACCGGTGATTTCATCAGCCCCGGTGATTTTAGTGTGGCACTATCACGCTGTAGACGAACATAAATAAACAAACAAACAAATAGGTAACAAAAAACCCCCAAAAGAATAAGTATAAGTTTCATTGTAATGTAATGTTTGAATGTCTGACTTAGTTTTTTTTTTTTTTTCCTTCTCTGTCTGTCTGTTTCTTTTTCTTTTCATTTTTCTTTTCTTTACGTTTTTCGTTGCTGCTGTGCTGTTTTGGTTTTGATTTTTGTTTTTTTGATTTTTTGACCGGGTCATCAAATCAGTCTATTTATATCTTTTGATGCCTTCCTCTTTTAGTGGGGACACTACAATGCATGTCTTAGCAGGAGGTAGTGGGAGAGAATAGCGGTGGTAGCGATAATGAGGCAGTGGTGGTGGTGGTGCTGTGCTAGTAGTACTTAGTAGGAGGTAGTGGGAGAGAATAGCGGCGGTAGCGATAATGTGGCAGTGGTGGTGGTGATGTGATCGTAGTACTGTAGTGATGGTGTTGAAGTTGGAGTAGAAATAGAAGTTGAGGTAACCTTTCTAGAGTTTTCTGTCCACTTAGCTATTTTGACATTTTTCTCTTTTTCGACTATAACATTTCTGATCCAAAATTAAATATTAAATATTGGGACCCTATGCCGTAATGTGATGCGTTGTGGCTTGCTGAGCGTAAAAAACTGTAATCTTATACTTATTATTATTATTATTATTATTGTTGTTATTCCTTGAATCTCAGTCATTGATGTTGGTTAACTGGAAAGTCCGTTGGAATGAATATCAAGCCACTACCTGCAGCCTCAGATATTCAGGACGTATCGGAGGGTTCTTGCTGTTCCAAGCAAGCATGCCTTTTGAAGCGTTCCAAAAAGCGTGAAGGGGCCGATTTTCTTTAACCATCCCTGGAAACTTTTGGAGATAGTCCCCAGTGCGCCTATGACAATCGGGATCACTTTGACTTCATGGCAGTTCCAAATCCTTTTCACCTCCCACTTTAGGTCCTGGTATCGGTTAATTTTCTCCCTCTCCTTCTCTTGCACTCTCGTGTCGAACGGGCAGGCCACATCCACAATCAGACACGATCTTTTTTCTTTGTCCACAACCACCAGGTCAGGTCTATTGTGTTCCAGTTTTTTGTCCGTCTGTATCCTAAAATCCCACAGCACCTTCACCTGATTGTTCTCCATCACCGCCTCCGGCCTATGCTCATACCATTTCTCAGAATGTGGTAAATTATTTACTTTGCACAGGTGCCAGTGGATCACCCTGCCCATCACATCGTGTCTCCAGCCCTTATAGTGGGTCTGGGCTAGGTGTTTACACTCGGACACAATGTGAGCCACAGTCTCCTCTCTCTCTCCACAGATCCTGCACAGTGGGCTAGCCTCCTCCTTGTAAATATGGTGCTTCAACCACTTCGTTTTGAGGGCCTGCTCCTGCGCAGCCATTAGCATTCCTTCTGTAGCCTTTTTGAGGTCTCCTCTTCTCAACCGGTTCCATGTCTGTGGATCTCTAAATTCAGTTTTCTCAAAGAAGGTACTATGAAGGGATTTTCCCTTAAGGCTGCTCTTCCTCCTTGATGTTATTTCCTCCTTGGACATCCCCTGGCCTACTGTCCCCTCCTTCAGTACAGTTTTGAGCATTGGCTCCTTACTATAGGTCACGTATTTGTATAGGTTGTTTTTCTCCATCTGAACACAGTCCTCTATGCTGATAAGACCTCTTCCACCCTCAGATCTCCTTAGGTAGAGTCTATCGACATCACTCCTCTTGTGGAACATGTTGTAGATAGTCAATAGCTTCCTAGTCTTCCTATCCATTTCTTTTTGTTCAGCAACATTCCATCTCAGAATTCCCGCACTGTACCTAATAATAGACACAGCTCGGGAATTTACTGCGCTTATGGCATTTCTGCTGTTCAGATGTGACTTCAATATGCTCCTTACTCTCCGAATGTATTCAGTTCTTAACAATTCCTTCATTTTTTTCTTCTTTATGCCATCAGCCTCCAGAACGCCCAAATACTTGTATCCTTCCTCAGAGTCAATTTCCTTTATCATCTCACCTGTTGGTATCTGGATCCCGCTACTTCTGCTCAACCTACCCCTCCTCATCACAATGACTCCACATTTACCAATACCAAACTGCATACATATATCACTGCTGAAAATACGGACAGTGTCAACAAGCACATCCAACTCCTTCTCACTTTTCCCGAAGAGCTTAAGATCGTCCATGAAGAGGAGGTGATTGATGGTAAGCTCTCCCCTTCCCAACTTGTATCCTGCTCTCACTTTTCGCAGCATAATGGTCAAGGGCATTAGGGCAAGGACAAACAACAGAGGGGACAGGCTATCTCCCTGGAAGATACCTCTCTTGATCTTCACGCTTCCCAAGGATACTCCAGTTGATGTCAACTCTGTCTCCCAGGACCCCATACTCCTGCCCAGCAACTGTCTGATGTTATCTGCCACCCTGAAGATCTCCAGGCTTTTGGTGATCCAAGAATGAGGCACCATGTCAAATGCCTTTCTGTAGTCTATCCATCCCATGGCAAGATCAGTGTGTCTCCTCCTGCAATCCCCCATTACCATCTTATCAATAAGTAACTGGTCCTTTGTACCACGTGACTTCTTTCGGCATCCTTTCTGTTCGTCCGGTAACAAGTTGTTTGTGTGGAGGTGATGGTAGATTTCCTCAGACACAATGCTCGTCAACAGTTTCCACATTACGGACAGACATGTGATAGGTCTATAGTTGGTAACATCATTACCCTTGATTCGGTCTTTCATTATCAGAACCGTGGTACCTTTTGTCAACCACTCTGGCACCTCACCCGACACCAAGCAGTCATTGAACATGGCCGTCAGCTTCGGGTGGAGGGATGTTAAATTTTTAATCCAATACCCCTGCACACCATCTGGGCCTGGTGATTTCCAGTTGGTTAGTTTTTTGGCCTGCCCCTTAAGAGTTTCAACTGTGATACTCAAATCAGTTTGTTGTTGTGCCTGCTCACCGATCTCCCTCTGTACTGTCTCAATCCACCCTGCCTGGGCATTATGTCTAACATCCTGCTCCCATATTCCTCTCCAGAATGTTTTAGTTTGTTCCGCCCCAGGGATCAGGTCGTTGCCTCTTTCTTTCCCCTCAAGCTGTCCAAACAGCATCTTCTGGTTGTTGTCGAACATGCGGTTCTGTTTATACTGACTGACTCTGTTCTCGTATCGCCTGATTTTTGCACTCTTTGCTACAATGCGTTGCTTCAATTCCTCTATGATAATATTTAGCTTTTTACTCCTAGTTTTGTATTTTATTTCCAGTCTATTTTTAGTGCCTATGTTTTTTAGTGTCCCATTCAGTAGTGACTCGAGCTTTCCTATGTCATTTTTCATTTCCCCGATTTGCCCATTCAGTCGCTTCTTCCACCACGGCTCTGCTCTTTCTTGTCTGTTGTTTCCTCTCGCTTTTATACCAAGTAGTTTCCTCACCGTATTTGCTGTTGCTTTGAGGATATTGTTGCACTGGTGAAGGCTCCTCGCCTCAAAGTATGGGATGACTTTGTTTACCTTAGTTGTTGTTTCTTTTAACTTTTTCCTGTCTACAAATCTTAGGTTCATAGGTCTCCCACTATCATTGTTCAATTCATCTACCACTAAATTTAGGATGTCAACCGAATCTTGTCCTAGCCCGTCAGCATTCATCTCCTCAGTGGCCGTATCTCTGTTCCAGGTATTATTTATCTCAGTATTCAGATCATTGTCTGCTTCGGGTGGTTCCTCCGTTCTCAGGACCTCTTCACCTTCATTTCCCACTGGCTCGCTTGTCTGGCATACTACACCCGCCATCTCCAAGCCATTCTCTCTGCTCAGTTCCTCCAGTTCCAGCTCGCTTATCCACCCATTAGTTCTTATTACCCGAGCCTGCCCGGCCAATTTTTGTTCATCTAATTTAAATAAACCA
Organism: Eledone cirrhosa; assembly: GCA_964016885.1. Lineage (NCBI taxonomy): Eukaryota > Metazoa > Mollusca > Cephalopoda > Octopoda > Eledonidae > Eledone > Eledone cirrhosa. The sequence goes on from OZ024743.1 coordinate 181,226,171, forward strand.
ATCTCGTTCCAGATGTTATGCATCCGTCTCCTGTAGCCCCTCTCCTTGGGGTTACTTTTCAGGTAGCATTGCATAACAGTTCTATTCAATTCTTTCGTCCAGTTGGTTCTGGCCCCTTTCCTTCTTCTTCTTCCTCCAACATCAGCAGTATTTGGTTGACAGTCAGGTTCCTGCTGCTGAGCCAGGGGGCACCTGTTGGGTGAGAGTCTGTCACATGACGTTCTAGTCTCCATTTCACCGTTATTCGAACTGTTTATGTTCGATATTTAAACACTCTTATCGAGGATTGGCGAATGTATGGTTACATAGCCATCTGTGGATCCGCCATCCCACTTGGCCCTTGTGTGGCATTATCACCACGCTGTATACGAACACACATAAACAAACAAACAGACAGGCAGAAAGGGCCCCAAAAATGAATAAGCATAAGTTTCATTGTAATGTAGTGTTCGAATGTCTGACTTAGTTTTTGTTTTTTAAGTTTTAGTTTTTCCCCCCTCTTCTCTGTCCGTCCGCCTGCTTCTCTCTTCATTCTTATTTTCTTTACGTTTTTGGGGTTTCTTTTTTTGTTTTTGTTTTTCTGTGTTTGTTTTTCTCGTTTTTGCTGTTGTTGCTGTGCTGCTTTGGTTTTGTTGTTTGTTTTTTCTTTTTTTCTTTTGAGTCTATCTATATATTTTGATGCCTTCCTCTTTGTTAGTAGTAGGAATTCTATAATGTGGAAGTAGCAGCCAGCAGGGAGAAGTGGGAGACTGGCGGCGGTAGTGATACTGAGACAGTGGTGGTGGTGATGTCGATACCGAGGCAGTGGTGGCGGTGATGTGACCGTATTACTGTAGTGATGGTGCTGTAGCGGTGACAGCAGTGAAGGAGTGAAGGGGTGGTGGCGGCGGTGATGGGATAGTGGTGGTAATGATGGCCGTAGTGAGCGGTGGTGGTGAAGGTGAAAATGAAAATGCCGTTATCTGGCTGTTGTGTTTAGTGTACAGAGATGATGGGGTGGGTGGTGTATCTAGTTTCTGGTGTTGGTGAGTTTGGCTGTCCTATATAGTGTAGACAGAGGAGAGGAGGGGGGGTCTTCTTCCATTTATAGCCATTTTCTTTTTTGGATATACAGTGTACAATAGAAAGTTGGATATTTGAATATTTGAGCCTTATAACAATATATTTTGGGTCCGAATTTTTTGGGGCTCAAGCCGGGTGCTTTACGTAGCATTTGTACTAAGAGTTGTTATTTCACAAATGATTTAAATATGTTAAAAATTCAAAACTTACGGGAGCGATTTCATGACCTCCGTCACCTCGTATTATTATTATTATTATTGTTATTATTATTATTATTATTATTATTATTGGTCCCTTTACGGTCTGAGTTCAAATCCCGCCGAGGTTTACTTTGCCTTTCATCCTTACGGGGTCGATAAAATAAAGTACCAGTAATGCACTGGGTAATTGCTGGCCTTGTGCCTAAAGTAGAAACAATTATTATTATTATTATTATTATTATTATTATTATTATTATTGTTCTTTGAGTCTCAGTCATTGATGTTAGTTAACTGGAAAGTTTGTTGAAATGAATATCAACCCACTACCTGCAGCCTCAGATATTCAGGACGTATCGGAGGGTTGTTGCTGTTCCCAGCAAGCATGCCTTTTGAAGCGTTCCAAAAATCATGGCGGAGGCAATTTTCTTTAACCATCTCTGGAAACTTTTTGAGATAGTCCCTAGTGCGCCTATGACAATCGGGACCACTTTGACTTCATGGCAGTTCCAAATCGTTTTTACCTCCCACTTTAAGTCCTGGTATCGGTTAACTTTCTCCCTCTCCTTCTCTTGCACTCTCGTGTCGAATGGGCAGGCCACATCCACAATCTGGCACGATCTTTTTTCTTTGTCCAAAACCACCAGGTCAGGTCTATTGTGTTCCAGTTTATTATTATTATTATTATTACAGTTGCATTTATCTTGCTTTATGTTCATATGAGTTATCACCAAGTCACAACCAGTGACCTCAAGAGGCAACAAGGTCCGCCATGTTCAAGGAAGAACATACATACTCACACATGCATCTTTAGTGTTTAGACTTGTGATGTACTTATATTGACAGAATCTTCCTTAGTATATGGGCAGTTCCCATTAGTACTATCTTTTGTATTTCTCCTATACGCGGGTTTCCTGGGATCTGCGATAAGTAATCATTAGACCCCTTAGGTATCATTCCCAGAGCGCCTACAACCACTGGTATTGTTTTAGTTCTCAATTTACACATTTTTCCAATTTCTATCTCCAGGTCCTTATACTTGCTCAATTTTTCAAATGTTTTTATAGATACATTCTTGTCTATTGGAACAGACATATCAATTAGCAGGCATACCCTCTTTTTAAAGTCCTTCAATATTATATCAGGTCTATTTGCATCTATTTTTCGGTCTGTTTGGATGCTAAAGTTCCACAAGATTGAGATGTGATCTTTTTCAAGTATGGGAGGTGGTTGATGCTCCCACCAATTCTTTTGATGGGGCAGGTCAAAATGCTTACACATTATCCAATGTAGGTATTGTGCAGCTCTGTCATGCCTGTTTAGGTATTCGGTTGGAGCTATAGGACTGCACATTGAAATTATATGGTCAATGGTCTCTGGTTGTTTTTTGCATACACGGCATAATGGGCTGCATCCATTTTTTATTATGTTGGCTTGGTAATTTTTTGTTGGCAGACACTGATCTTGTGCTGATATAATCACTCCTTCAGTCTCCAATTTCAGTCTAGAGGATGCCAACCACTGATGGGTTAAAGTTTTGTCAACATCAGGATTGTTAGCTCGCTCTGGGTATTTTCCATACAGAGGCTTTTCTTGCCATTTCTTAGCCAGTTTCTGTAGCAGTTCTTTCTTTGCAGTTACTTTTACCTGCTTTGCTTTTTCTGTGTTTTCCATTTCAGCAGTAAATGGGACTTCAGAAATTTGTAGTCCATTACTGTATCTTTGTGCATCTTTTGTAATGGAATATGATCTTTTGATGCTTTCGTGTTTCAAAACGAGTTTGATCATCCAATCATGTGATTCCCTTAGATATGTAGATAATCCAATTGTTGCAGTTTTCAACGCAATGTCTAACTGGATTAACCCACGTCCTCCTTCTTTCCTAGGGAGATATATTCTATCTATATCTGCCTTAGGGTGATGCATTCTGTGCATGGTTAAGAATTTTCGAATTTTTGTATCGAGCCTACGGATCTCTGTGCTTGACCAGTTGATGACATTGTAACTGTAGGTTACTACTGGTATGGCAAGCGTGTTTATGGCATCGATCCTATTCCTTGCATTCAATTCCGTTCTTAAGATTGCTCTTACTCTGCGGTAACATTCCTTCCTTATCCTTTCCCTCATTGTCGAGTGCTTGATTCCGTCTCCTTCACAAACACCTAGATATTTGTAAGTTTTTTCTTGATCAAGTTCTCTTATCACGTTCCCCCGATCAAGATTAATGTCTGAACTCTTCAGCAGCTTTCCTCTGGTGAACGTTGCTTTGGCGCATTTATCTAGTCCAAACTCCATTTTAATGTCATCACTGAACTGCTCCACAGTGGATAATAGCCCTTGCAATTGTTCATCATTTTTTGCAAATAGTTTCAGGTCATCCATGTAGAACAGGTGATTAATGGTTTTGTCATAGACTTTATATCCATGTTTTGTTTCATTGAGCATTTTACTTAATGGTATAAGTGCGATGCAGAATAAAAGCGGTGATAAAGAGTCACCCTGAAAAATTCCACAATTAATATTAACTTCTCCAGCTTTCAGTGATTTTGTTTCACTATTCAAAAGGAGTGTCGTTTTCCATGTCTTCATACTGAATGACAAAAACCTCCTGACAACGGGGGATATTTTGAAAATCTCTAAACATTTTTCAATCCAACTGTGTGGCAAACTATCGAATGCTTTTTTATAATCTATCCAAGCAATCGATAGATTTTTGTGTCTATTATGACAATCTTCCAGTATCATTTTGTTAACCAGAAGCTGATCCTTACAGCCATATGAGCCTCGTTTACACCCTTTCTGCTCAATGGGAAATAGGTCATTTGTTATCAGGTGGTCATATGTGTATTCAGTTAGGACTGATGTTAAAATTTTATACATTGTGGTCAAGCAAGTTATCGGTCTGTAATTTTTGGGATTGTTTGTCTCATCATTCTTCGGAAGCAGGAATGTAATGCCGTTAACTAGCCATGATGGTATCTTTTCTGGCTCCTTAACTATTTCATTGTAAAGTTGGGCTAACAGCTCATGAGACTCTGTGAAGGCATTTATCCAAAAGTTTTGTATTTTGTCTTTTCCTGGGGATTTCCATTTGCTGGTTTTTCTTAGAGCCAAGCGCAACTGATCAACTGTTATATTTTCCCATATTTGTTCCTCAAGGTGAGCTGTATCTTTCATTTGTCTGTCTATCCATGGGGCATGTATGTTATGAACTTTTTCTTCGGCCCAGATCTTTTCCCAGAATTCTTGCACTTCCTCCTTGGGTGGTATTGATTTAGCAGTTATTGTTGACTTACCAATTTTTCTGTAGAAGTTTCTTTGGTTGTTTATGAACATATTATTGTCCTTATAGAATCTAGATCGTTTTTCAAAGCGCCTTGTACGAGCAGCTTTGGCCGACACTTTTTGCTTGATTATTTCTATCAGCATATCTATGTCACGTGTTGATTTTATACTGTACTTTTTTTTCAATTTTCTAAGTTTAGTTTGTTTAACATATTCACCTACTTTATAGTTTGTTAAAATTTCTATGTCAGATCGGAGAAGGTTTATTTGGCGATTGATGTTCTCTTGCCAAGTAGATTTCTTGTGGGAATTCCTTTGTTTTTTCATCTTCACTCCACATAAGTGAGTGGTGACTTTAGCCGATGCATAATAGAGATGATTTAAATCAGTAATGTTTAGATTGTTTGTGATGATAATGTTTTTGAGAATTATGTTAGTCTTGTGTATTATCTTTTGGTTCTGTTTGGAGTTCTGGATCTTAGGGAGGGTGTCTCGTTGCCCCATGTCAGATTCTTTCATTTTCATCCATTCGATCATAATTTCATCCTTCAAGTTGGCAAGTTCATTCTCATTAATTTCTTTATCATTTACGATCTCATTATTTTCATTTGGAGTTTCATCCTGAGCATGCACTCCCTCCACTTTTTCGATCCTTTCTTTAATTTGTTCTGTTGCCAGTGATTCCGCCCCAACCCTGGGGTTCGAAGTGTTACAGTTTACCTCGTTTTCACTGACACATGTTTCATTTTCCCTTCGCTGACTTTGTGCTAATAGCTTGATCTGATCAATTTCTATATCAGTTAGTAACTTTTTTTTTACAATATTTCTTCGTATATTGGCTAGTTTGTTACTGTCAATATAGCCTCTGTTTTCGGGATGTTTCTTTTTCCAGTTGATATATGTCTGTTCTGTATTCGATGTATTTGATGGGTAGTACATGGCAGTGTAGAAAGCCTCAAGGACTTCTTTATTATCTTCCCTTGACCATTTTTCTCTCTTTTTCTTTTGATTTCTTGGTGGTGAGCATGGAGGGCCAACAGTAGGAGTATTCCGGTTATGGGAGGTCTCCAGCTCCGAAGTGATTGGAAGGTTTGAACCATTAGCTGATTTTTCGACCCCAGTCTGGTTCCTATCTGAGGGACGCGGCCCTTTTTTGCCCGGGTGACGGCCGATCCGGTATGAGATTTTATCATTAGACATTTACTTTATTTTGTCGCGTTTTATCCTTATCCGCCAAGGGGTAATCATTTCGTGTTACCACTTCTAGAACGAGTGTCAACCAAGACTAGAGGGGTCGTTCTCCCCTAGAGACACGGCTATTCCCCGCCGGCCGCCATCCCGGTATTTCTTGGTCACGGGGTTTTCTTTTTGTTGTTGTTTTTTAAATTGTTATTATCATGAGTGGTTCCTTAATGTGAGCATTGCGTGGCTTAAGAATGAAATTATTAATAATTGTCTCCACTCCAGGCACAAGGCCAGCAATCACCCAGTGCATTACAATAATATAATATACTTTTTGCTGTAGTTGCCTGTTATTGTTGTTGGCTATGTCGGTGGTGGTGCCGGGGCTTTTTATATTGTTGGTGAGGAAGGGGTGAGCCAGCAGTCCCATAGTTGTTGATGTTGACGTTTGGCCGGTGGCCAGGTCACTAAGTCAATCTATTTATATCTTTTGCTAGCCTCTCCCTTGTCTAGTGATACCGCCACCTTCCCCTTTCTCTCTCAAGTTAGCAGGGAATAGTGGTGGTAGCAATGAAGGAGTGGTGGCGGCGGCGATGGGATAGTGGTAGCAAGATGATGGATGGGGTGGTGGCGGCGGTGGCGTTGTGGTTACTGGGTTTTGTGATATGTAGTATTTATGAGTTTGTGTTCGTATGTTTAATATATATTGTGTTGACATATTCCCGTAAAATTGGAATTAAACATTTTGTTAAAATTTGAGACAATAATAATAGTAATTATTATTATCATGCCGGGATTGATGGTGGTGGTGGTGAAATTGCCGTTATCTGGCTGTTATATTTCGTGTGATGGGATAGGTGGTGTATCAAGTTTCTTGTGTTGGTGAAATTGCTGTTATTTGGCTGTTCTATATAGTGTAGACAGAGGGTGTTTTCTTCCATTTATAACCATTTTCTTTTTTTGAATACAAAATATATAATACAAAATTGAATATTTGAGCGATATAACAATATAATATGGATCCAAAATTTTATGGGACTTCATTCGGTGGTTTATGCAACATTTGTACTAAGAATTGTTATTTCACAATTGATTTAAATATGTTAAAAATCAAAAACTTACGGGAGCGATTTCATGACCTTCTACCACCTCGTGCGTCTTATTATTATTATTATTATTATTATTATTATTATTATTATTATTATTATTATTATTATTATTATTATTATTGTTATTATTATTATTATTATTATTATTATTATTATTATTATTGGCGACCTACGTAGGAAATCGTATTATCGTGAGCTCCGCAAAGGTTTGTTATTTCCGTTTGTTTAAAAATTGCCATTTATGGAAAATTTTATTGTAAACTGTTTATAAGCACACATACATTGTTTTCCGAAAAGGACACCCAAAAAGATTGGGGCCTTGTGCCCAAAATTTTAACTTTTATTATTATCCAAAAATTTCTTTGAAAAAAAATGGCTAATTCCCCTCTGCACGAAGCAGCTGAAAGCCTTCCTCACAAAATAACACCTCACACCGACACCACCATTGTAAATGTTACTACGTTTGCCAACACAAAAAAATATAAGCAGTAGCAATATTTTAAATTTGTCTCAGGCAGACATTCATTTCCCGCCATTACCAATGATTGCAGGTGTTAAACCCTCCACCACCACCACCACCGCGACAACCACCACCACCACCACCACCACCGCGACAACAGAAACAAAAGAAGAAAAAAATAAATTAACTCGTGACGTCGAAATGAAATCAAGCAAAATGGACTCTTCCCCACCAAAGACGACTGACGTCACAACCACCACAACTGAAAATAAAATTAATATTAACGATAGCAACAACAACAACAATGACATTATAAAACCGACCCTCAGTTTCGCCATCGTAGCAAAACAATTCGAAGCGTTCACGGTAACCCAAGAAGATTTAGAAAATGCCAAACAAATGGTAAAGAAAGATGGGTACAGGGTCAGCCTCACCCCCCCCCCCCCCCCCCCCACCTAATAAAATGGAGCATCGGCGCCTGTGCACCGTGTCGTATAGAACAATAAATGTAAAATCGCGCCGAGTGGAACGGGCATCCGAGTCCCAAATCCAAAAAGCTTTGGGACATGTGTGGGCAAGAAAAACCCACATCAGACGTGGGCAAAAGTATGGAACCGTGGATGTGTTCTTTGAAACACCAGAGGAGGCTAGAGAACACTCCATGGCCCCATTAAAAAGTGACGACCTCACACTCGTCCCAAGCTATTGTGGCCAGAGACTCGTAAAGATCAGGGTCACCCACGTTCCACCGGCCATCGAAATTCCCTGGCTAATAGCGGCTGTCCTCACCGGCATCGAAGCCAACACGAAAATAATAGCAGTAGCAAAAGAAAAGCAGGAAAACTGGTCCGGATCTGGGATGGAGCTCCTGATCCAAGCGGACCAAAAAAGCATTGAGGAGATCCCAGAGGTAATAGACCTCACTGACGGCAGACACCTCACGGTAATTGTCGAGGGCAGAAGACCTAGGTGTGTCGTTTGTGGTGAAGGAACCGACCTAAGGGCTTTCTGCCCTCAGGCTAAAAGGTTGAGGCCACCTCTCCTACCCACCCCAGTGACAAAACCATCAACACCACCAGTAGCAGAGATGGCAGCAACAACTGTAGCAGCAACAACAGAAGCAACTATAACAGCAACAACCCCAGCAACAGTAGCAAAACCAACACCACTACCACCACCAGCAAAACCAACACCACCACCACCCAACGCTTCAGAACTAGCACCAGCGCCTACACCATCCACCACACCACAACCAAAACTAACGGCTGTGGAGGATTTTCCACTCCCCGGCCTATCACAACTGGAGACAGATTGTGACGACGAGGAGTGGGAAACGATATCCGGAAAAAAAAAAAGAAACCAAAAAAGAAAAAATTCTCTTCCTTCCCTCTCCAAAAACAAAATACAGAGGGAAACAAATACACTAAGAAACAAAAAAGTTAGGACAGATATGCCACCATCCACACCAGCATCACCAACCCCATCAACCCAAACACCAACACCATCACCATCATCATCCCCAGCACCACCATCACCTACACCACAAAAGTCACCAAAATGCGAAACAGAAACAAACCCACAACAAACGCAAACAAAACAAAACAACCAAAACGATACACACTACACAGCATTAAATTTGAACAACAAGCAATTATTACACTACATCCAACACAACACCAGCATCACAGAAAAAGACTACACAACAACCCCAAAATTCACACCACCTCCACACATACAAATCACTCGCATCACACAGAAAACGTACATGACACTAAAACAAAAATTCCCCAAAGACATCGGAGACTTCCGACAAGCACTCTCCAGGAGGATTTATAAGGACATCCTTCCTGAGGAGGCCACAAGCAGTGAAAAGGATGGAAAAGCCGTCCTTCCCCTACGAGAAGTAAGGTAAGTGGTCTTTCCCATCTTTTCCACTCCTTTTCAACATGACCTCACTCAGAATAGGCAGCATAAATGCGCGTGGCTTGGGGTCGTCATGGAAGCAGGGCCACCTGCTCAACGACCTCAGGTCACTAAACATAGATGTAGTGGCCATCAGCGAGACCAGAATCTCCGAAGCACAGGCTTTCGCACCGATCTTCGGCGGCTACGATGTGTATGCATCTCCCAGCCGTCCGGGATCGGGGGGAGGAGTTGCTGTGCTTTTTCGGAGAGGTTTGGATCTTGCCATACGGGCCATCTTCCTGGACCCAGAAGGTAAGTTGGTGGTGCTGGACGTGACCAGCGGAGACGGGCAAGCTTTCAGGTTAGTGGCCGTCTATGCCCCGACAGGAGCAGGGCGGCCTGATTTCTTCCGGCGTCTGGAGACCTTTCTTGGAACGTCCCGCTCTTTAGTGTTAGTGGGCGACTGGAACGGGATCTTAGATGCACGCTGGGATTGTGTGGGATTAGTGGATAGGGAAGGAGGGTGCAAGAGTCTCACCAACCTGCTCAGAAGTTTTGAACTGTCTGACAGGTACCGAATGGATTTCCCGAATGTACCAATGTGGACTTGGACAAATCGCATAGGGTCATCCAGATCATATCTAGATAGAGTATTTTGTAGGGAAATAGATAGGTCTAGCATAGGCTGTCCACAATTCAAGATAGTCAGCTACACGGACCACAAATTCGTGATCTGTGTGCTTGACTTAGATAGGCTTCATAGACGAGGACCCGGCTACTGGAAGCTAAACGCGTCCTTACCAGCGCGCAAGGCCTACAGAGACCGGATTAGCGAACTAGTTAAGCGGGCGTTGACGGGGGCCATCGTCAACAACAAGTGGTGGTTTGCTCTGAAAAGAGCAATTAGAATAGAGTCCATTAGGTTTAGTAAGACTTTAGCAATAGAGAAAAATAGAGCAGAGGGAGAATTAGTTAGAAAATTAGATGAGGCGCTTAGCAAAGGCATCGCGACCGACGTACTTGCGGCGAAATTGGCCCTTGACCAATTCTTCAATACAAAGCACGAAGGCTGCGTTGTCAGAGCTAGGGTGCGTGCTCTCAGACACGAGGGGACGAAAGCCGTTCAATGGGCCCGAGTGGCGGAGGCGCGTCGTGGCAACAAAGCCACGATCCGGTCTTTGGTGGACCACGACGGGCGCATGCTACTCGATCCCGGGCAAATGTGTGAAGCTTTTCAGCGACACTTCGCTCAACTGTTCGGGGGCAGTGGCGGGCCGGATCGAGGGATGGACTTTAGTGTCTACCTCGACGGACTGCCGCGGCTTTCGGCCACTGAGGCGGAGTGTTGCGAAAAGCCGATAACAACCGCTGAAGTACGGGATGCAATGACTAGTTGCACAAGGGGCAAATCGCCTGGTTTGGATGGTCTGCCCTATGAACTTTACGTACAAATGCCAAACTTGTTCGGAGGCCTCTTGGCGGACGTCTACTGCAACTGGCAACAGAACGGGAGAATTCCCAGCTCTGTGAGCCGAGGAGCGGTGGCGCTGCTGAGAAAGGATCCGAACAAGGGGGATAACATAGATAATTTTAGGCCCATAACTCTGCTAAACACAGAGTTCAAGATTTTGGCCAAGGTGCTAGCAAAGAGGTTGGCGCTTGTCGTTGGTGGTCTGGTGGGAGAGGCACAGACATGCGCCATTCCCGACAGATCCATCCACGACAACCTCCACCTCATGCGATACATCGTAGAGAGGGTAGCTAGGGAACCTGGCACGGGTGGGTCTTTGATCAATTTAGATCAGTCGAAAGCCTTCGATAGGGTCGACCATCGTTACCTAACGGCAGTCCTGAGGGCGGCTGGCTTTGGGCCCGTCTTCAGAGGCTGGATCGCTGCCATGCACAGCGACATCTGCTCTGTAGTGAGAGTGAACGGTCACCTTTCGGAACCGTTCAACATCATGCGCTCGGTCCGCCAAGGATGTCCTCTCTCGTCCCTATTATACGTATTGACTCTCGAGCCATTACTGCACAAACTGGAGACGTTGAGGGGGGTCCCGCGCGAACTAGGATGCGGAAGATCCGTGTCAGCATATGCCGACGATGTCACCGTAGTGGTGTCGAACGCCAAACACATCGAGGCGATCGGCACTACACTAAGAGAATACGAAGCGGTGACAGGAGCAATGATCAACCAGGAAAAGTCAGTGGGCCTGCAGCTCGGCACCTGGAGAGGCAGGTCCATGCCGTCCAACAGCGTCGTCGGGCGCTGGACGGACGGACCGGTTAAATTGCTAGGGGTCTGGTTCGGTCCAGACCTCCAGACGGACAAAAACTGGGACGAGGTGACGAGCAGGGTGGCTTCTCTCACCCAGAAATGGGCCGAGAGGAAGCTATCCCTAAAAGGTCGAGCGGAGGTGGCGAATGCGTACATCGCATCCGTCATCTACTACCGCCTGACCGTCGTACCTTGTCCTAAGCCCCGCCTGACTGCGCTGGAGCGTTTGCTCTTTCGCTTCTTGTGGAAGGGACGCGCTCCGATGGTCAGGCGGTCCATCTGCTGTCAACACCCGCTACGTGGAGGGCTGGGCATGCCGTGGCTGATGATGCGCAGACACGCGCTCAGGCTACGACATCTCCACCTCTTCCTCGACGGTGATCAGGTGTGGTCGCCGTTTGCAAGACACGTTTTTCCCCAGCTCGTCTCCTTGACGGAGCCGCAGTCCTGGGTCAAGCGAAGACCGAGAGGGAGCGCTTGGAGACTGGAATGTCTTCAGGCGCTCACAGCCCTCGACCAATCGGGCAATGTGATCGGTGGAAACTCCACCTTGGCGTTCTATAGGGGATTAGTGGAGGGGAAGAGCGACGACGTACTTGGAGAAACTCTAGGCGTCGACGAAAATCAACTAGCCAATCTCTTCGGAAGGACTTTCGGGCCGGGGCCTATGGACAACTTCCAGAAATCCCTGGCCTGGCAGTGCTACCGAGGAGCTTTGCCAGTTCGGGATAAACTCTACAGGCATGGAGGTGCCGTCAGCCGGGCATGTCCGAGATGCGCGCAGGGCGACGAAACCGTCCTGCACGCACTCGTCCAGTGTCCGAGCATTGCTGACTTGTGGGTTTATGTTGAACACCTGCTGTCACGTGTAGGACGGATCCAGCTATCAGCTGAGTCCATCGTGAGGATTGCCACACCCCCTTCCTTTAGCCTGGAAGGGCAGGCAGTTTTTATCTGTCTGGTGGCCATGGCGAAAGAGATAGTATGGTGGACACGTTTGAAAGGGCTGAAGACGAGCACTTGCCTCTTCGGTGATGCCCTGATTAACTTTTTCAAATTTCATTTGAAAAGGAAAATCAGGGTAGAGAGGGAAGTGTTCTCTTCCCAGCATTTTGTTGAAAGATGGGTGAGAGAAGCAAGTATGGCCCGAATGAATGGGCCTTCTCTGAGTATGTGTCTGTAAATTAAAGGTGGAAAACTGGGAGAGGGCACTTGCCCTGGTGGTCAGGGCCACTGTGGTCTTTTAATGGGCTTTCTCCACAAATGTCCCTTGGAAGTCTCCCCCCTATTGGGGAATTTTTCTTTGTTATTTTATTTCAACCTCTGTTTTTTTCACGCAGAAATGCCCATTTGTACCGTCCTGTATTGTCCTGTACTGTCCTTAATGTCTACTTTATGTGAACCCTTGTGGTTAATAAAGAAAACATTATTATTATTATTATTATTATTATTATTCGTCTTCTTTTTCTTCTTCTTCGTCTTCATTTTCTACTTCTTCTTGTACTTTTTCTTGTACCTCTTATTTTTATTTTTTTATTTTTTTCATTTTCTTCGCCTTCTTCTTCTTCTTCTTCTTCTTCTTCTTCTTCTTCTTCTTCTTCTTCGTGTACATAATATATATATATCTATATATATATATATATATATATATATATATATATATATATATATATATATATATATATATATAAAGTAGCGGAAGCGGAACTATTTGAATTTCGTTACATAAATTTCTGCACCAATAGCCAGTCGGTTGAAGGCATTGTAATGACACACAGGGATTTCAGTTGCTGATGTCTTACTGTGTCGGCCGACGCATTCACTGTCAGCGCCGACACGGACTAGAATGAATTCTGTCGATCGATTGGTTATTGTTTAGGCGAAACCCGCTGATGAAGCCACATGCACCGATTGTACATTGTTGTATAATAAATGCAGGCAGTGGATGCTGTGCACTCTATTGCTGCATTAAGTGTGGCCGAAACTCGAGTACAGGTATAAATTGAAAGTACCCATTTACATGTGTTGCATTGAAGCGAATAACTATGTGTCTACTCTGAAATTTTGCATTACTTATTGAGATGCAACCGGTACTAGCAGTGAAACCCATGCTAGTCACATCAAATTTTATTATATATATATATATATATATATATATATATATATATATATATATATAGAGAGAGAGAGAGAGAGAGAGAGAGAGAGAGAGAGAGAGAGAGAGAGAGAGAGAGAGAGAGAGACACATATATATATATATATATATATTTATTAAAATAACAGATTAAAGTTTAAGCAAAGAATCGCTGCTTTCACCCTCATATATGTACAAACACACACACACACAGACGCACACACACATACACACATACACAGATATATATATATATATATAGATAGATAATGTAATATATCTACTAACATAAGCGCACAGATGTACGCTAAGTCCCCAGTGTCCGCGCATCGCCTGGAGACTCGGCTGAGAATGACCTCCCTGATGACGCAATGAAATTCTCAACAGTTCATTACGTAACTGTCTTTATCCCATTGCAGAAACTAATTAGTTGGAGTGAAAATTTAAGTAAGTAAGTTAATTTTTTTGAAAATTTTTTTTTTAAATATTTTCTTATTTTACGTCTTTTATATTATTGTTCTGCATTCTCCTGCATTGAACCACCTAGCTACTATGACATAACCTGTGTATTTGCTGGTATTAGCGTACATCTGTGCGCTTATGTTAGTAGATATATTAAATTATCTATATTTATCTCCAAATCACTGATTTGTCGAGCAAACCTGCCAAAAACACTTCTAAAAATTTTTTGGGTGTGTTAGTAGGCGCCTGTCATCTTACCATCCCATTCCTACTAACTAGCCTCTGTGTCACGTGATTGATTCTTTAGAATCGGCTATATGATCAGTGGCAGTGAGAATTTTCAGTAGCTGGAATCCAGTCCTCGATAGCTGTTCCATTTACCGAATTATTATTATTTTTATATGAGTCCCCAGTGTCCGCGCATCGCCTGGAGACTCGGCTGAGAATTACCTCCCCGATGACGCAATGAAATTCTCAACAGTTCATTAAGTAACTGTCTTTATCCCATTGCAGAAACTAATTAGTTGGAGTGAAAATTTAAGTAAGTTAATTTTTTTTGGAAATTTTTTTTTTAAATATTTTCTTATTTTACGTCTTTTATATATATATATATATATCTGTGTATGTGTGTATGTGTGTGTGCGTCTGTGTGTGTGTGTGTTTGTACATATATATATATATATATATATATATATATATATATAGAGAGAGAGAGAGAGAGAGAGAGAGAGAGAGAGAGAGAGAGAGAAAGAGAGAGAGAGGGGGGGAGAGCAAGATAGCTAGATAGATAAGATAAACAGACAGACAGACAGACCGATAGACATATAGATAGTTAAATAGATAGCCGATATATATATATATATATGTGTGCGTGTGTGTGTACATAGAGAGGGGTGGGGGGGGGGGGGGGGGTGAATCTGCTTAGTTAGTCACACACACTTATATGTAGGATATCATTCAGATCTACTTAATTTTCTTTTTCTTTAATATAGTTAAACGTTAGGAAAGACTACGGCAACAGAGTGTTTCTGATACAATCTTATCAAATAACAATTGCACCATTCCCATAAACTTCACCTTTGTATTACCTGTAATTTTTCATGTAGCAGCATGAGGTAAATAGCTGTTTTATGCACTGATTCTTTGACAACATGTATTATTATATATTTGGGTTCAAAGTGAAATCATAGTAAGTTTGTATAGTAAGTGAATATATTATTGTGACTATTTTCAAGTAGGTTTGCGGTCGTGCCCTTGGCAGTGGAGACTTCTGGTGTCCTTGGCCCTAGGGCTACCTCCCGACTCACCACCATAGGCGCTGAGCTGGCCAGCCGCAGGTGTGAGCCTCACGGGTTGGAATGACTCTTCCAGCGCTTCTCCCTTACCATCCTCCGGGGAGAATGGTAAGGGAGAAGCGCTTCCTAACGCCTTCTCCATTCTGTCCGCCGGGGCTGTGGGGTGGCCAGCACGTGGGACCCCAGAGAGACGGTGTGGGCGGGAGAGATCGAGGCGATGACAGTGGAAGTTCGGCTTTTCCACGTTCGAACCATATCCTTGTGGTTGTGTTCATTATCTATAGATAATTATATAACATTTGTAATATGGTTTCGCCAATTGAAAACAGCCAGAACTCCCACATTACTTTCAATTAAAAATTGATTAATTAAACCAACGTTAGATAATACAGCACAACAATAGCAACAACAGCATCATAATACAATATTAAAAGTAGTTTTATACAAATTATATTGTATTACATATGAACAAACAGAAATAGAGAGAAGCATTAGAAAGGACTGTAAATGCCATAAATGAGAGGGAAAGGTGGAGAAGAGCAAGGACTACTAGATTGAGATAATCTGATGTGAAACATATTTTTCATTCTTCATTCTATTTCGTTTGGAAGGGTAATGGATTGGCAGTAATTGGTAGAGCGTCGGACACCACTTTGTGGTATATAGTTACGGCCTTTTACTTTCTGAGTTCTAAGCCTGCCGAGGTTAGCTTTGTATTTCATCCTTACGGATTCGATAAAATAAAGTACCAGTAACGCACTGGGGTCGATTTACTCGATCCCTCCCCCCACCCGCAGAAAAAATTGTTGGCCTTGTGCTTAAATTAGAAACTATCATTATTCGAGGTTAACTTTGCCTTTCATCCTTACGGGGTCGATAAAATAAAGTACCAGTAATGCACTGGGTATTTGCTGGCCTTGTGCCTAAAGTAGAAACAATTATTATTATTGAGAGCAATTTATTGGCAGTATCAGTAGGGCGTCGAACACGACTTTGTGGTGTAGAGTTATGGCCCTTTACTTTCTGAGTTCAAATCCTGCTGAGATTAGCTTTGCCTTTCATCCTTACGGGGTCGATAAAATAAAATACCACAAATGTACTGGCGTCAATTTAATCTACTTTCCCTTCCTACCAAAATTGTTGGCCTTGTACCTAAAGTAGAAACCATGATTTTGTCTACCTTTACAATATAAAGTAAACAAGATGTCTAACTAGTTTTATATAAACAACATTTATCTTTCGATGTATTTATTAATCTGTTGTTCTAGTTGAATTAATTGTCACAGGAATGCTACCACTTGAAACAAATTTCGCCGGAGATAGAAAAATTTAATAAGTGTGGGGTGGGCGGAATAACAGCGGGTGGGGTGGTCGAATATTCGAAACCCTGGAGTAGGAAAATGAATCGGTAAGCAATAATATACGTTCAAGGTAGACAACTTGGTTTTATAGAAAAAAGTAAATTAAAGGTAAATAACTCAATTTAATGCATACGCAAAGGTACATAACTCTTCCGTCAAACTTGATTTTTATCAATGCTATTTCAGTCTGCATAAATTTCCTTCCTAACATGCTGGCAACTCTCAGGTTTCGAATAATCCTTCCCCCAACGCCGCTGATTAATTTTTAAGATGTTTCCGACCTCTTCCCATATTCTCCACTTATTAGATTTTGCTAATCTTTCTCCGGCGAAATTTTATTTTAAGTTGTAGCATTCCTGCAATAATTTACACATTAAAAAACATTATTCATGGTGAATCGGAAGTATCGGTAGAGGGTTGGACGCCATGCTGTCTAGCATAGTTACGTCCCTTTACAGTCTGAGTTCAAATCCCGCCGAGGTTAACTTTGCCTTTCATCTTTACGGGGTCGATAAAATAAAGTACCAGTAATGTACTGGGTAATTGCTGGCCTTGTGCCTAAAGTAGAAACAATTATTCATGACAAAGAAAGTAAATTACTATTAATAGAAGTCCCATACGTTATTTTTTTTAAATAGGATGGGTTGGGGTCTCAATATGTAAACTAAACGACTAATTCTGGTGATTAAAAAAAATCAATGGAGACAACCAAGAAAAATTACCGATTCTCCAACCCCTTCACACCTATTATTTGTGACCCGCTTATTCGTGTCTGTATTTTAACACATGCTAAGGGAAGTAACTCTGAGTCAATTATCGTTTGTAGTGTTGGCGGTATTGCCAGCGATACTGTTAACGTCTACCACTACCATGACTACCAATGTTATTTTTCCACTCCAAGAAAGCATTTAAATATAAGTTTGGAATCAGAGGCACTGGAAAGTAGTTCCAGCTAGATCCTGTCAAGAAAATTTCCATACGGTTTCAATACTCCGCATGTCTCCGATTTCCGATTAGCTAAACGTCAGCAGAAGGGCACCCATGTGTCTTGATTTGGATGTGGCCCGGCCTCCATAGGGTGTAAGAAATTAGGGGCCGAAATACTTGCTTGAGTGGGGTTTCTTCTCTAAATTTCTTCTGCTTTCCAGCTCTCCTGAGAGTTTCTTGCCACTTAGTTATTTCATTTCGTAAGAAACGGTACCAGGATATAGAGGAAAGTTACATACCATAGACTTGTGTTCTATCCAGTTGAAAAGGTATTTAACCGACATCTGCTTAATACTCAAGAAATTGGAAGCAGAAATCAGTACCTGTTCACTACACTGAACTCTATAGGTTTCAATTAACCAAGAGGTCAATGAGAAGGATGAGAGCACCTGAGAAAGTTACATACGGTAGACTTGCTGTTTCACTAATCTCTCATCTACTCAATAAACGTCTGAATTTAACCATTCCATAAATAATTAGCTATCTAGAATAGTAGAAGCTACTGTTAGTGTTTTCTGGAACATACCAGTCTTAGTCTTTCAAGATGGTAACTTTTTGAAATATTTCTTCTAACTTTGAACCAGACAACAAAAGGCTAAGCACAACAAACTAATGGGCTTCCGTCGATTTCGGTGTTGAGTGTTCCAAATTTTCGATCAACCTAATAGCTTGCTTATGAAATTAACGTGTAAGTGGCTGAGTATCCTCTAGTTGCGAACACCCTTAACGTAATTCAGCGTGACACGGTATGACAAACCTTGCTTCTTTGAATTGCAGCTTCAATCCATACGACGGGCATCCGTTCAGATTCAGTCAACCTAATTTCCCTCATAAACCACAGATCAACAAGAAACTATAGTAAAAACTGTTGCCCAAGATACCTCTCTGTGGTCTCGAACACCAGGTTTAATGATTGCGAAGCGAACATCTTAAACATTTAGCTATGATCTACCACAATTAATTCAAAACATATTGAAGATACATAACGAAACTATATTCTAGATAACGTTGTTTCTCTTTATATTTTATTTTGGTTATACATCTGGAGAAAATTGAGAGAATGTTAAAGTTTGGAGCAGAAAAAAAATGAAGAAAAGAGAAGATAAAAATAGTTAAAACCAGTTAATTTTACACTTTTTTTCTTTTCGTTTTTCCTTTTAATGGACTGTCTTTTACACTAAATTTCGATAGTCTTGCTATTAGTTTGTCTGGAGGTAGCTTGGTCACATTAGGTCATGCGTTCCAGCCCACTTCCGGGCATCGTGCGCAATTATCTTTTACCATAGGCTCAGGTTGACACGGGTCTTGTGAGTGAAAAAAAATGTCGGATAGACTGAACCTGTAATTCAAAGCGTCAGCCCTGTCATACACACACACACTATGTGATGCCGAATCTCCCTGAGAATTACATTAAAGACACACATTTAATTCATGCATAGGAGGTTCAGTTGATCGAACAACTTGAACACTCATCGTCGAAAACGGAGACGATCCATTCCAGTAGTAATTCTGATTTCATGATTATAATGTTGATTGTGATGGAGGAGGAGGAGGAGGAGGAGGAGGAGGAGGAGGAGGAGGAGGAAAAAAGATCTGTTCATCATCATAATCATTGTCTTCGGTGGTTTGGCAGTATCGGTAGAGGGTCGGAGAACAGGCTTTGCAGCACAGGGTTACGCCCCTTTCTGATCTGAGTTCAAATCCTGCCGAGGTTAACTTTGCCTTTCATCCTTACAGGGTCGATACAATAAAGTACCAATAATGCACTGGGATAATTGCTGGCCTTGTGCCAAAAGTAGAAACAATTATTTCTACTAGAGCCCTTGCCATGTCTTTTTTTTTCCGTTTTTTTTTATATTTTCTTATTTTACATTCCATTCTTTCTTCTCAATCTAAATTTTCTTTTTTCCTTTTTGTATTAAATTGTATTTACATGTTATCATCTAGTACAGGTAATTGATGATAACCTCGGTTGAGGTAGATTTTAGAGAAAAGCGAGCAACCTGCTAATTGGACCGAGAAGCCTTGTATATGCAGAATGGAGTAGCATTAGGGTGAGGTACTTTTATTAAGACGGCGATAATCCCTGATGGGTCGCCAAGCTCTATTGGGTTTTGGCGCTTCGTGTAGAGGTGAAGACCAGGGACGGTTTGATCGATGAACGATGCCCAAAGCTTCCATATTGTCAAATTTGACCTTCACTATAGCAAATTTGTCTGGTGGTAGACGACATACACGGTTGTGTACTGGAGAACTGGTGGTTGGAATGTGGTGCTTTACTCTGTGGTGAGTTGTGGATTGGGAGATGTCATGATAATGAGTTTAAGGTAATTCAAAAAGAATTCCGAGAACTCGTTCTTGGTCTCAGAGACGTTTGATATAAGAAAAGTCACACGTGCAGATGTGGCCAGTGAGACAGAGGCATACGTACTGCTATTGACGAGTCGTCTCCCCTGATTATCGACCAGCAGTGAGTGAGCCCGATGGAAGTCTGCTCCAATGATAGGCTGATGGGCATCAACGACGGTGAATGTCCATGTATATTAGTGTGAGCCTCTGTGGAAGGAGAGAGTACGGTATCTGTAAGCTTTGATTGTAGAATCATTGGCAGCTGCCACTGACTCCCTTCTCTATACGGAGGTCGTTTGCAGATGCCGTGATGACATTGATTTCTACTTCTGTGTCGATTAAGAATCTGATTGGAGATCTGATCATAGACATACAGGACAGTTGATCATGTTTGCCGACCACCAGGGTGTTTATTGGTGGTTGGTCCTAGAGTTTCTCCCGGAGTCGATGATGAAGAGCTATTGAAGTTACATGGTTACTTGGTATATTTTGCTTCAAATTTCTTGTGAAAGAAACACATATCACTTTACTCATTGTGGTTAACCTCGTGGTGTTGATTCTCCCTCATTACACACTTTTCCGCCTCTTTCCCACACTTCGTATCCCTCTTTACCCCTCTTCCCTACTTCTTAAACCCTATTTCTTTTACCAGCTGTCTTCCTTCCTCTTTTCCATCCTTCCTTGATGTTTTTCCTCCCCTTCTTCCACTTCTGCCTCTTCCAACCCATTCTTTCCCTACCCCGCCTTACTCCACTTCCTACCCTCTTTCTTCCTTTCTTGATTTCACCCACCACTTTATCTACAACTTTACCTACAATAATCATTTTACCTACCACTTTACCCACAATAATTATTTTACCTACCATTTTACCCACAATAATCATTTTACCCACAATAATCAATTTACCCACCACTTTACGCACAATAATTATTTAACCCACCATTTTACCTACAATAATCATTTTACCCACCATTTTACCCACAATAATTATTTTACCTACCACTACCCACAATAATTATTTTACCCACATTTACCCACAATAATCCTTTTTTTTATTTTGGGGGGATCTGTTTTTTATTTGGGGTCCGTTTTTTATTTAGGGGATCCGTTTTTTATTTGGGAGGGATCCGTTTTTTTTTGAGGGGGGGGTCCGTTTTTTATTTAGGGGGATCCGTTTTTTATTTAGGGGGATCCGTTTTTTATTTGGAGGGATCCGTTTTTTGGGGGTCCGTTTTTTATTTTTTGGGGGGTGCGTTTTTTTATTTTGAGAGGATCCGTTTTGGGGGGTGGGGGCGTTTTTTATTTAGGGGGAACCGTTTTTTATTTGGGGGGATCCGTTTTTTGGGGGGGCCCGTCTTTTATTTGGGGGGGAACCGTTTTTTATTTGGGGGGATCCTTTGGGGGGGTCCATTTTTTATTTGGGGGAGGGGCCATTTTTTACCCACAATAATTATTTTACCCACCATTTACCCATAATAATCATTTTACCCACAATAATTATTTTACCCACCCTTTTAACCACAAACAATTATTTTAACCACCATTTGACCCACAATAATCATTGTACCTACCATTTTACCCACAATAATCATTTTACCCACCTTTTTACCCACAATAATCATTTTACCTACCACTACCCACAATAATCATTTTACCCAACTTTTTACCCACAATAATCATTTTACCCACCCTTTTACCCACATAATCATTTTACCCACAATAATCATTTTACCCACCCTTTTACCCACTATAATTATTTATGTGTCCAGCGATTCTTTACTGAGACATTCTAACCACATGCTCATAATATTGGGGTTGTGATCTCAATTCAGAGAAGTAGCGGCTCTACCAGGAGTGACTCACTGGTCTGAGTTATGCACTTTATCGAGTAACGTTACTCTACAGACCCTTCGGAGGAATCCCATTTCTGCCACTTTTATTTGCAATTGTATTCTTTTGGTCATTACTCAAGATTCATGATCCTCGGTAAGAGTTGGCAGGAATACCAGGAAGACAGCGAGTTTGTTTTTTACACTTACCCCCTTTCATCTGATTGCACTTAATTCAGCCTCCTGCATTCCATCACTCATGAACACGGCTCCAAGATACTTGAACTTCTCTAACTGCTTCAGTAGAACAACATTCACGTGTATATAAATTTGAGAGACTTCTGCCCACCCGTCCATCACGCAATATGTGTGCTTGTGTGAATGTATGTGTGTGTGTAAAAGGAAGGAAAGGGATACGCACATATATATGTCTAACTTAAGAACAGTAACACACATACACGTGTCTCTAATTTAAGAACGCCGACAAACTCACGCGCGCGCACATACACACACTTTCCTATTACCACTCAAGAGCTTTGGCCCGGGCAAACATCCCTCAATTTTGGAACCGTCTGGGTTGTCCTGAATTGATGGGAAAAGACTTGACGGTCTTACTCTGTACTCTTGGTCAAGAGGCAGGTGCCTTACCTGACTCTTTTGCTTCTTCCCATATTCTTGATGCAACAGTAAGGGCGAGAGCTACAGCATCCGCAGCTGAACGGAACAAAATCCTAAAATACCGTGTTTTGTCAGCTAACTCATCCAGCCTGTGGCATTCGAGATGTTTGGGGGAGTCGGGCTACTGACAGCGAGATTCTTATCTTCACAGAGGTAACTGGTGATACTCGTGAGGGCACTTGGTTGTTCCAGCACCTCAGCCCCGCCATCACCCCAGGTAACGCTGCGAGCGTGCTGACCTGCCTCAAAATTTATTTGAAAGGGTTCCCAGTGCTCCTCGCTATATTGCTATCTTTTGCTCTGGTAGCGGCTCGTTTTACCACTCTTTCGCCTGCATGTTGTTGGCCTAAGATGTGTGTATTACCTGTCTGTGTATTTTTTCTTTCTCTTTTTCCTTTCCCTTTCTTTTGTATATATTATATTTGTTAGTGTTTTCGTTTTGTAACCATTATATTAAATGAGTTTTTAAAAGAAAGGGTTAATAAATAAATAAAGAGTTATACTTGTTTTACCCTCCCATTTCCAATTTCACCAAACGCTGCTATCATGACTGTATGTGTGTGTTTGTGTAAATGTATATATGTTTGTGTGAAAGTATGTGTGAATGTATGTGTATTTGTGTGAATTATGTCCGTGAGGGTGTATTTTTATAAGTTTGTGTTTGCGCGATTATAGATATATACTCATGATAGTTATACACTCAAACATATAGACGTATGTATGTGCACACTCATACGCGTCAGCGTGTAGAAAATCATAATCTCTCTATCTTTCTCATCACACACTCTCTCTATTTCTATATATATGATAGTTGAAGTGGTGGTGATGGTGGCGACGATATACCGGAAGTGCCGCTTTGAAAAGAAGTCAATTTTAAATTATTTATTTTTACGAAATTATTTATGTTTACGAAATTTAGTAGATAAATTATGTAATATTCCTTTATTGTTTATTCAACTTATTTTACTAACTAAAGAAATAAACCGTACGCAGTCCCGCAGACCTTCCTTTATTATAGTTTAGATATCTCTTAGGGCGGTGGATTGGCAGTAATCGGTAGAGCGTCCGACAACATGCTTTTCGGCGTAGAGTTATGGCCCTTTACGTTCTGATTTCAAATCCCGCCAAAGTTAGCTTTGCCTTTCATCCTCACAGCGTCGATAAAATAAAGTACCAGTAATGCACTGGGGTCGATTTTATCGACTCTCCCCTTTCCCCAAAATTGTTGGCCTTGTGCCTAAACCAGAAACCATTATTTCGTGGATTGGCAGTATCGGTAGAGGGTCGGACGCCATGCTTTGACGCATAGAGTTACGGCCCTTGCCATTCTAAGTTCAAATCCCGCCGAGGTTAACTTTGCCTTTCATCCTTACGGGGTCGATAAATAAAGTACCAGTAATATACTGGATAATTGCTGGCCTTGTGCCAAAAATAGAAACAATTATTTCTTTATCTTTTGAATAAAAATGAAAATTAGGCCAGGGGCATGACCGGTTGTCAATCTCTATCACATTAAACTAGGGTCAGCATACTATTTATAATCTGATAATAAAATACCAGCATACACACAAACATACATACATAGACACATACATACATATACACATACACATACATACACATACACACATACACACACATTCACACATACATTCACATACACGCACACACACGTACAGAAACATATACAAACACACACACATACATACACACGCACATACACACACTTATATACATATATATATATACATACACAAACACACACATACACACACATACATACACAAATACACACGTACACACACACATACACGCACATACACATATACATACATACACACACGTACACATACACACACACACATACACATAAACAAACAAACACACACATACATATACACTTACACACACAAACACACACATACACATACACAAACACATACATACACACACATGCTAACCAACACACACACAAACACATACATACATACACACACATGCTAACCAACACACACACACACACACATGTTTCAAATTATCCCAATGCATTATAAATTTTAATTTACTGCTATTTACACTTCAAATTATTTATAACGTTAATTAATTATATAAATAATTGTTTCAACTGTTGGCTCAAGGCCAGCAATTATGCCAGTGTATTACTGGTACTTTATTTTATCGACGCCGTAAGGATGAAAATCAAAGTTAACCTCGGCGGGATTTGAACTCAGAATATAAAGGGAGGTAATTCTATGCTGGAAAACATGGCGTCCGACCCTCTACCGACACTGCCAAAATAGATGGAAAAAAATAGATAAAAGCAAAATTAAGTAATAAACAGAGGGGGGGGGGGGTGTAAAGATATAGTTGTATAGGAAAGTAAAGGAAAAGACTATAAATGCCATAAATGAGAAGAAAAGGAGGGAAAGAGCAAGAGTGTTAGGCCACGGAAGAAAGAGAGGGGGAAGAAACAGGCTTAAAATCTTCTAAAAATGTAAATTACTGACCATCGCCTCTTCTGTATAGTAATTAAGGTAATTACCCGGTGTCCGAGAATTACAGGTTTCAATTTTCTCAGGCACCTGTGTCCGCTTTAGAACGTCGGATAAAATGCTTTATAGTATTCGTTCCGGCTTTCTGCTCTCTGATTCCAAATCCCACCGAGGTCAACTTTACCTTTCGTCCTTTCGAGGTCGATAAAAAAAGTACCAGTCTAGTACTGGGGTCAATTCTTCCTCTATCTCTCTTTCTCATTTCCTCTCTCTCGCTTTCTATGTCAAGACGGCGTCCCTACGTCTTTATCAGGAGTTAGAGGACCATACATATATACATTTACTGTGATCGACTCGAGGTTAACTTTGCCTTTCATCCTTACGGGGTCGATAAAATAAAGTACCAGTAATACACTGGGATAATTGCTGGCCTTGTGCCTAAAATAGAAACAATTATTAAGGTCATATGCGTTGGGGCACACACATTTCAAATATATATATATAAAAAATAGTGAAAAAATAGTTGTTACCAGGCGATTGCCCAATATAGGTCTGTTATATTTTTCTTAATTTAATACTTCAAATTAAGTCTGACAAACCATATTGGTATAGTTAGTATTTTTTCACCCTAACAAACTTGGTCCTTACGGGTCGAACACATGTATGTTTATATTAGTGTTCATCTCTCTTGTTTACTCAATTATATTACACGGCTCGGAAAAGCTTTTTTCTTAGAGCTATTTAATTGTAAGAGACTACTCTGAGTTTCTAACTCACTATATATATATATATAATATATATATATATATAATATATATATATATATATATATATATATATATATATATATATATATATATATATATATATATATATATATATATATATATATATAAGCAAAGAGATATTTAATTTGCTGGTAATTCAACAGATCTATTTATTATAACAGATTCCAAGCACTCTACAGTTTTCCTGGAGTATAATATCAATGATATTAATAAATGGAAACTATATTTATAAAACCATATTTATTTTATTATATATATTTCAAGGGTACCAAAAAAACTTTGGTATGCTCTCATCAGATAAAATACAAAATTTGTTTTATAAATAGTGACATACCCGATAAACCAAACCTTATCGGTTCAGGTTCCATTTGGATAGTGAAAGAAAAAGAGAAAAATTTCAAATGATTTAGGATGGATATGCAAATGAAATAGAAGCGTAGACTGAAAAAATCGTTATATTTAGACGCTAGGTAAATTTAAATAATTATTAGGATACTTTATAAAAGAAGATGAAGAAGAAGGAAGAAAGATAGGCTAATATTATTATTAGGGTGCAAGTAGATTTAAAAGTTAAAAATTAAAAATGTGTTGAAGTGGTAGAATACTAATCCAAAAATATTTAAATATTTTTAAAATCAAGTTATAATATTATACATATAATGTATATAATTACATTTTAAGGAATTAAGGTTGTAAGTACAGTTTAGCTTATTATATTACAACCAGTCAATTATATATATATTTATATAAATAAATAAAAATATAAATATTATAAATATTATTATACATGCTGTTATTAATTCAAATATAATTTAAGAGTTACGAAGGATATGTGTTTATATTTTCAATATATAGTTAAGAAAAAGACGTAGTTCGAATTTTATTAT
The DNA here is from genome assembly GCA_964016885.1 of Eledone cirrhosa. Classification (NCBI taxonomy): domain Eukaryota; kingdom Metazoa; phylum Mollusca; class Cephalopoda; order Octopoda; family Eledonidae; genus Eledone; species Eledone cirrhosa. Next base: position 181,252,912 of record OZ024743.1, read on the forward strand.
AGAAGAAACTTTTGTACCTTCAAATAGTTTAATCAAGAGAGAAAACATTAAGTTAACGAAAATTGTAGAGACTTTATAGTATTTATGTTGTTAAGAAGAGATGATGCTTTATGCGTGCTAGATTATAAAGGAAAAGGAAAAAGAAAAGGAAAAGATAACTCCAATGTTTATTAGTTACACTATTTACGTTAGATTTTAGAATTTACTTAAAATGTTTGTGGAGAAAATTTTATATATTATTTTATGTATGATTATAAGGTACTTTATATTACATGTTTTCAAAGATGAGAATTTCTTTTATATATGTATTTAGATATTATCTATATAGTCAATTAGGAAGAAAATATTATTTGAAACCTCATGAGTGTATTTAGACAACTATCACGAAAAGGATATATTTCAAAATATGAATTAAGAAATATCAATTAAAAAATATAAAAATATAAAGATATAAAGGAAATCAATTAAGAAAACTAAGAAGAACATCAATTGGAAAAGAATATCATTTGTAAAAAATATATTACATAAAAAGAAAAATATCATTTAAAAATCACAACTAAACATTGACCGAAGAATAGTGAAGACATAGAATGTGAATAAGTGAATTATATACTAGATTATAAATACTTTGGAAAGTCATTCTTTGGCGATGTCTGCAGGAACTGAATATTTCTTTTTTTAGGGTGATAGAATTTTGGCAGGTGAGTATATAAAAAATGTCTTCAATACACAAATGACAGATTCTTGAGAGAGGCATATTTCGGTATGCGGGTGCTTTCGAAATCGTTCCCCAAGAGATTGAATAGTCAATATTATTGTCTTTTAAGTGCCAAATTAGATGTGAAAATGATGTGGAAATTTTTTTATCAACCTATTAAATCATATGTTTATAATTATACCAGCGTTCTTTAAATTTTGTAGAAATGGCTCCTATATAATTATATATTTTATGTCTAGTTTTAACTGTGCATTTGTATACTAAGTTTTTATCTAGGCAATTTTTCTGTAAAGGGCAATTAGATTCATTTCTACAGTTACATTTACGAGAGTTAGTGTTACTAGGAACGGTACTATTATTAGTGTTGTTAGTAATATTAATATTGTTATCTTGGTTTAATTAGTTTAGATTTAAATTTAAATTTCTATTATTAATTCTATTTATATTTTGTGCTATGTTCATGGTAGTAGAGTAAAATAGTTTAAAAAATAGAGTGATATCTGTGGGCTTTAGGAAAACATTTATCCAATGCTTTGAAAAATAGTTTTGCTACAGGTGTTTTAACCCCTAATGAGAATGGGGGAGAGTACCAAATAATATTTCTAGTTCCTTTGTTTGGTTTACTATTTAAGTTAAATTGTTTATTACTATTATTATATTGAATTTTAGGAAGATTTTGCATGTTATTGTTATCTATGTATTTAATTTTATTCATGTAGCCAGCTCTATGTAAAGCATCATTGTAATATTCTGCCTTATTATCAAAAATATTTTTATTAGCTGAAATGCGTGAAATTCGTTGCTGGACACTATTGACAATAGTATTTTTTATATTATTAGGATGGGTAGAATTGAAGCTTACGTAATTTAGGTTTTCATTAATTTTACTAGCATGTGTAGTGTATACATACATGTAGATATGATACATCAAATAAAATTGTAATTGACAATATACACAGAAATTGAACGAAAACTGTGTTACACTCTCTTATGTAATCAGTAACGTAATCCATGATACATTAAAAAAAGGCGATATTATATATCTGCTGGCGTGTGTAGTGTGTATATTGATATTATACGCAAGTATATATGCATGTAGATAGGATCAAATAAAATCGTTATTGACAATATATAATACATAGAAATTGAACGTTACACTGTCTTATGTAATCATTAACGTAATCCATGATACATTAAAAAAAGACGATATTATATATAAACTGCATTAGGAGAAAATTAGTGACAGAATATATGAATGTTTATTTAAACGCTCACTAACCGGAAGTGTTGACATATGAAAATTTTAAAGAATTGAATCTTTAAATAAGTAATAAAATATATTTAATGAACAGCCACGAAATTTAGTGGATAAATTATGTAATATTCATTCATTATTTATTCAAAGTAATCCAACTTATTTTACTAAGGGGATAAAAAATTATAAACCGTACGCAGTCCCGCGCTTCTTACTTTATTATAGTTTAGATGGAAAGGATAATATAGACCTGAGCTAAGGTTTAAAGTTACATCTAAGAAGTTAACAGTTTTATTATTATTCTCGATTTCTAATTTAAGGTTGTAGTTATTCTATGATAGATTTCTTTTTCCTGTAAGTTTACTATTGCTATGGTTTTCGATTAAAAGTAACATATCGTCGCGATATAAACCTCCGGTCATCTCTGGCATTTTCCTATGTAGTACATTAAGAATAAATAATCCCACGAGGTCTGTTACTTGAGCTGAGTCAGATGATCCCATAGTGATATCAAAGTTATTCTGTCTATCAGCTCTTGTCCAGAGATGGTTATTAAATTCTATTAGGGTTTTACGTGCTGTTAGAATGATATTTATTTCATCACTAGATAGGTCTGTATATTTAGAAGCGTAAATAAGTGCCTTATTAAGTAAGCTAGGGGTAATTGAGGAATAGTAATTTGCAATATCCATTTGAATAAATTTTTCTTATGTTTTAATTTAATGTCTGCAAACCAATCTATTACTTCATTTGTACCGTCCAAGATGTGATTTTAGCTTAAGTACTGGTATAATCCTATCTAGTATATGTTTGCTAATTATGCCTAAGTCAGACTTAGATGGTGCGATGAGTCTGACTGGTAGTTCAACTTCAAAATTTCTTTTGTGGTCCTTCATATTAATCTTCAGTTTTCTAGGTATAAAAGGTTCTGTCTTATTTTGAATGCCTAATTTATAAATGATTTCCGAAGCTTCTTTATTTAAGGTTGATAGATCTTCATTTGATGTTTTTTTATAGTTTTTCCTAAGTTCCTTGAATATTAAGTTATTATAAGCGTCCTTTTCGATACCGTATAAATTATTGGTTTTGTCCGATTTTACAAGGATCTTCTTTGTTTTTTCGAGATTGCCTATTTTGTTTTTGTGACCTCTGAGGTATTCCTGGCCAATAAATTGGTTCCTTATAAATTTAACGTTCTCTATTATGGAGATTATTTCATTTTCAAATTCGGCTAAAAGTTTGTTGAAAGGTGGATTTTTCCTTGATTTAAAAATAAGATCAAAATTATATTTGGATTTATTTATTTCCTTTTCCGATTTCTTATCAAAATGGAAAGCACGCCATCTAAGTCTCCTTATGAAAGAATCGGATTTATCTATAATTTATTTTACATATTCTTTATTTTGGGGTAAGGGTACATCCTTTAGAGAAGAAGAGATCTTAAAAAATCCATTATTAATTCTTTGCAATCTGTTATAGTTTAAAGTGCTCTACATTAAAGGAGCTATTTATAAGCAAAGAGATATTTAATTTGCTGGTAATTCAACAAATTTATTTATTATAACAGATTCGAAGCACTCTACAGATTTCCTGGAGTATAATATCAATGATATTAATAAATGGAAACTATATTTATAAAACCATATTTATTGAAGGTACAAAAGTTTCTTCTATAAAAAAAACTACGTCTTTTTCTTAACTATATATTGAAAATATAAACACATATCCTTCGTAACCCTTAAATTATATTTGAATTAATAACAGCATGTATAATAATATTTATACTATTTATATTTTTATTTATTTATATAAATACATATATAATTGACTGGTTGTAATATAATAAGCTAAAGTGTACTTACAACCTTAATTCCTTAAAATATAATTATATACATTATATATATATAATATTATAACTTGATTTAGTTATATATTTTAAAATATTTAAACATTTTTGGATTAGTATTCTACCACTTCAACGCATTTTTAATTTTTAACTTTTAAATCTACTTGCACCCTAATAATAATATTAGCCTATCTTTCTTCCTTCTTCTTCATCTTCTTTTATAAAGTAACCTAATAATTATTTAAATTTACCTAGCGTCTAAATATAACGATTTTTTCAGTCTACGCTTCTATTTCATTTGCATATCCATCCTAAATCATTTGAAATTTTTCTCTTTTTCTTTCACTATCCAAATGGAACCTGAACCGATAAGGTTTGGTTTATCGGGTATGTCACTATTTATAAAACAAATTTTGTATTTTATCTGATGAGAGCATACCAAAGTTTTTTTGGTACCCTTGAAATATATATAATAAAATAAATATGGTTTTATAAATATAGTTTCCATTTATTAATATCATTGATATTATACTCCAGGAAAACTGTAGAGTGCTTGGAATCTGTTATAATAAATAGATCTGTTGAATTACCAGCAAATTAAATATCTCTTTGCTTATATATATATATATATATATATATATATATATATATATATATATATATTTAATACTTAAAATTAATATATATATATTTAATACTTAAAATTAAGTCTGACAAACCATATTGGTATAGTTAGTATTTTTTCACCCTAGCAAACTTGGTCCTTACGGGTCGAACACATGTATGTTTATATTAGTGTTCATCTCTCTTGTTTACTCAATTATATTACACGGCTCGGAAAAGCCTTTCTCTTAGAGCTATTTAATTGTAAGAGACTACTCTGAGTTTCTAACTGACTATATATATATATATATATATATATATATATATATATATATATATATATATATATATATATATATATATATATATATATATATATATAATATATGTATATAATATATATATATAATATATATATATAATATATTTATATATATATATATATATATATATATATATATATATATATATATATATATATATATATATATATATATATATATATATATATATAATATATATATAGTGATTCCTGATGATTTCTAAAGAATGAAACAGTTCTAGTCCTGTAGAATCTCATCTATATTAAAACTTTTATACTCTGCAATGTATTGAGTACCTTACTTACTGTGGTTACCTCCGATTCAACCCGGAATAACGTACTATAATATATATATATATATATATATATATATATATATATATATATATATATATATATATATATATATATATATATATATAGTGAGTTAGAAACTCAGAGTAGTCTCTTACAATTAAATGGCTCTAAGAAAAAAGCTTTTCCGAGCCGTGTAATATAATTGAGTAAACAAGAGAGATGAACACTAATATAAACATACATGTGTTCGACCCGTAAGGACCAAGTTTGCTAGGGTGAAAAAATACTAACTATACCAATATGGTTTGTCAGACTTAATTTTAAGTATTAAATTAAGAAAGGATTGATACAGATAGGTATTAATAGATATATATTTCTATTTATTTGCCACCAGGGCATCAAAGATTGGGACAAATACAAAGGGGGGAGTTTACATACATTTAAAAAGACGTGTAAAAAACATATAACAAATTAAATTTAACACTCCATGTCCTCAATAGGGAGGGGCGTTGACATGGGTCGCACACACCCCCGAAAAAATGTGCAACCCTCCTCTTCAGGAGCACAAAGAGCGGGTGCTTCCTTCCTCTTCTCATTCTTCTCCTCTCTCACCTACAGGCTGATATAGAGAGAAGGCCCATTCACTCGGGCCATTCTCGCTACTTTCACCAATCTTTCATAAAACTTGCTGGGGTAGAGCACCTCTCTCTCCATTCTGATCCTTCTTCTAAAGTGGTACTTGAAAAAAAAGACCAGTTGTTGGCCGGAGAGAAAGGTGTCTGACCTCAGCCCTTTCAACCTTGTCCACCATACAACTTCTTTCGCCATAGCTATCACACAGAGGAAAACCGCCTCTCCTTCGTTTTTGAAAGGGGGAGGCGGTTTGATTGTGACAATGTTCTCGGTGGTCAACCGGATTGGTCCCACCCGCGACAGTAGTCGTTCTACATAGCCCCACAGGTCAGCAACGCCCAGGCAGTGTAAGAATGCGTGTGCGACGGTTTCCTCGTCACGCACGCATCTTGGACAGATCTTCTTCGAGGGATCCCTACCCGGGCGCCCGTGTCTGTAGAGCTTGTCCCGAACGGGTAGAGCTCCTCGGTAACATTGCCAAGCCAGGGACTTTTGGAAGTTGTCCATCGGTCCCGGGCCAAACGTCCTACCGAACAGACTGGCCAGCTCGTCTTCCTCCATGCCCAGAGCCTCTCCGAGAGCGTCGTCGCACTTACTGCGCACCAACCCTCTATAGAATGTTGAGGTTGAGTCTCCACTGATTGCCGGATCCGCTTGCCAGAGGGCCATGAGCGCCTGGGCACATTCAATGTGCCAGTCGCCCACTTTTCTCGGTCTTTGCTTGACCCAGGATTGAAGCTCGGTGAGTGAGACGAGTCTCGGAAAGGCTCGCCTCACAAACAGGGCCCACACCGGCTGACCAGTGAGGAATACCTGGAGGTGCCGTAGCCTTAATGCGTGTCTACGCATCGTCAGCCACGCCATCCCCAGCCCTCCGTTCGAAGGGTGTTGACAGCAGATGGATCTTCTCACCAAAGGAGCCCGCTTCTTCCAAAGAAATCGGAAGAGCGCGCGCTCCATTTTGGCGAGTCTTTTCTCTGGGCAAGGCACGACGGTCAAGCGGTAGTAGATGACGGACGCTATATAAGCGTTCGCCATCTCCGCTCGACCTTTCAGGGATAGTTTGCACTCGGCCCACTTCTGGGCGAGTGCAAACACCTTGCCCGTTACCTCGTCCCAGTTTTTCTCCACCTGGAGGTCCGGTCCGAACCAGACCCAGAGCAGCTTCACCGGTCCCTCCGTCCAGCGTCCGACGATGCCGTCGGAGGGCATCGTTTTGCCCCTCCACGTCCCGAGTTGCAAACCGACGGACTTGTCCCGGTTCAGCTTGGCTCCTGTGAACCTTTCATATTCCTCCAGTAAGGTGCCGATCTGCCCGATTTCCGAGGCGCACAACACCATTACTGTCACGTCATCGGCGTAGGCCGACACCGCTTTCCGCAATCCCGGTTCCAAGGGGATACCCTGCAACAGCTCCAGCTTCCGCAGTAGTGGCTCGAAAGCCAGCACATACAGGAGGGAGGAGAGAGGGCATCCCTGTCGAATGGATCGCGTGATTTGGAACGGCTCCGAGAGGTAGCCGTTCACCTTGACCCTCGAGCAGGTGTTGCTGCTTTGCATTGCAACAATCCAGCCCCTGAAAACGGGTCCGAAGCCTGCCGCCGCGAGCACCGCATCCAGGTACCGATGGTCAACCCTATCGAATGCTTTAGATTGATCCAAATTGATCAGGGCCCCACCAAAGCCGGGTTCGTTCCCTACCCTCTCTACGATGTATCGCATGAGGTGGAGGTTGTCGTGTATGGACCTGGACGGGATTGCGCATGTCTGCGCTTCTCCCACCAGGTTCCCGACGACAAGCACCAACCTCTTCGCTAACACCTTGGCCAAAATCTTTAACTCTGTGTTTAGCAGAGTTATGGGCCTGAAGTTATCTATGTCATCCCCCTTGTTCTCGTCCTTCCTCACCAGCGTGACTACGCCCTTGGTCACAGAACTGGGAATTCTCCCGTTCTGTTGCCAGTTGCAGTAGACCGCTTCGAGGAGACCGGAGAACAAGCCGGCATCGCTACATAAAGTTCGTATTGTAGACCATCGAGACCCGGAGATTTGCGTTTGCCGCATTGGCTCAGCGCTTCCCCTATTTCAGCGGCTGAAATCGGCCTCTCGCAAGACTTCACTTCCCCGTCCGAGAGCCGCGCCAGACCGTCGAGGTATGGACCGAAATCCATGGCCCCACCCGGCCCGCCGCCCCTCCCGAACAGTCGTGCAAAGCGCCGTTGAAAGGCTGCGATCATCCGCTCAGGTTCAAGGATCACGCGTCCATCCTGGTCCTTCAAAGACCGAATCGTGGACTTGTTTCCACTTTTTGCCTCTGTCACTCGGGCCCAGCTAACAGCTTTGGCTCCCTCGTTACCCAGAGCACGTATTTTACTCCTGACAACGCAGCCCTCGTGCTTCGCATCAAAGAACTGGTCTAGGGCCGTTCTTGACGACAGCACGCCGGCCACGTTGCCACTCCTAATCGCCTCTTCTACTCTATTTGTTAATTCCCTTTCAGTTCTATTCCTATCTGATGCTAATTCCCGACTAAAACCTATCGATTCTATTCTAATTTCTCTCTTGAGAGAGCCCCACCACCTGTTGTTGACAATTGCCCCCGTCAAACGCTGCTTAACTAGTGTGCTAATCCGCTTACTGTAAGCTTTGTTTGTCGGTAAAGACAAGTTTAGCTTCCAGTAACCGGGTCCCTGTCTATGAGTTCTATCAAGGTTGACCACTCCGGTCACCAACTTGTGATCCGAATAGTCAACCATGAACATTCGTGGACAGCTTAATATGTCCCTATCCTTATTTCTAACTAGGAACCTATCTAGGTACGACCTAGATGTTCCGCTGCGATTACTCCACGTCCACCGTGGCACAGTCGGAAAATCTAGTCGATATCTATCGGGCAGATCAAATCGGCCGTTTAATCCTTTGAGGCTGTTACCCCCCCCCCCCCTCCTCTATCGGGACATGCCCCTACATAGTCCCAACGTGCATCCAGGATACCATTCCAGTCCCCCACTAAAAGCAAGGAGCGAGACGTTCCCAGGAAATTCTCCAGGCGTCGGAAGAAGTCCGGTCGCGGTGTCCCAGATGGGGCATACGCTGCCACCAGCCTGAAAGTTCCACCTTCACCACTGCCGACGTCTAAAACCACCAGTCGACCCTCCGGGTCCAGATGTACCTTCTGTGTGGCAAGACCCAGGTATTTTCGCAGCAGAACGACAACCCCACCACCACCCCTCGGCTGACAGAGAGATGCGTAGATCTCAAAGTCGTCGAAGATGGGGGCCAGTTGGCGCTCGCTGCTGATCCTGGACTCGCAAATAACCATTACATCCACTCTGTGCGACCTGAGGTCATTTAAGAGTTTGCCCTGTTTCCAGGACATCTCCAAGCCGCGTGCATTCACACATCCAACTCTTATTTTGGCCATGTTGGTGCTGAAGAGGTAAAAGGGAAGAGGAAAGGAAATTACTTACCTCTTCGTCTCCTGGGGACCAGGCTGCACAATTTCCATGGGGGTGTTGGAAGGGTTGTTTGGTGGGGTGGTAGTTTGTGGTGGTTTGTGGTGGGGTGAGGACATCAGTGTATGGTGGGATTAGGGTGTTTGGTGGGGTGTGGGTGTCTTGTGTTGGGGTGGGGAAACATCTCAATAGGACGCTGTTATGTGGTTTGGTGCAGTTGGTCCCCACATGCATTGGATGGTTCTTTTTCAAAGTTACATAGGTTTCCGTTGGGACCCTAATCATCATTAGGTGCGGTTTGTTCGCTGCGTAGGTGAAAGTGATCCCTTCGGTTTCCACCGAAGGGTTATTTTCTATCGCTTTCATCAACGTTTTATTGTTCTTGTTAATGTATGTATAGAGTTTTTGTTGTGTTGTGTTTGTTTTTGTTTGTTGTTCTTGTGCGTGTTTGCGTTTTGTAGTACGTGTTATGTTTTGGGGAGGGGTGGGTTTTTTTATTTGTGATGTTTGTTCTGTTTGTGCTGGTGGTTGTGTGTTTGTGGCATTTTTGTTAATGTGGTGCCTTTTTTTTCCTTTTCACCTGTTGAAAGGGTTCTCCCTCGTCGTCACTGGGTGACGTTGATACGGAGTCCTCTTCCGTGTTGTTGGGGAGGGGTATATTTTGGGGTTTTGTTGTGGTTGCTTTTGTATTTGTTTTAGGTGGCGAGGGGTTGGGTGGAACAGTGTTTTGTGTTGTTATTTTTCCGTGTTGTTGTGGTTGTTGTTGTTGTTGTTGTGGTGGTGGTGGTGGTGGTGGCGGTGGTGATGGTGGTGGTTGTGTTGTGTTCGGGGTTGGCAGAAGAGCCTTTTTTTTTACTCGTTAATTGAGGACAGGCAGCCCTCAGGTGACCCCTGCTTAAGCAGTGGTAACATGACGGCCGCCTTCCCTCCACTGAAATGTTTATATAAGTTAGCCCGTCCAGAGGCACGCGTTGTGGGATATTCGCTATTCGTTCTGGGCTCATTTGCACCAGAACTTCTACGGTGGTCCCACAAAATACACCTCCGGGGGACTTTCCTATTGAAATTATCTTGTCTTCGTCAAAGTTAATTATTCCACATAGTATCCACCAAATATTTACATTTGGTGTGATACTCATTATTTTTATTCTTTGTGTCCTTTTTCCCCTGTATGTGGGGTAAAAGGTGAAGCGGGGGTGCTACCGAGTACTTTTGAGCTATTGACTGGTTGTTCATTAGCACCGAAATGCTACCAAACAGTTTAGCTTTTTGTATGAATGTTAAGTCCTTCATTGCATCTTTTAGAACCAGCTCCATCTCATTTTGTGATAATTGAGCTGGTTTTCTTGTTTCGTTCGATATTGTCCTGAAAACCACAGTTTTCAGGACAGCCTCTCTACGTAATTCCTGTGGAGAATTGATGCTAAAAGCACCGTTTTCGCCAAAAGTCACGAATTGTTTTGCGTCTTCTAATAGTTGTTTAGCATTTGTTATGTCTATTGGCGTGTATAGTTCGTTTTTTTTTACGGTCTGTGCGAATGTTGTTTTGGTGTTGTTGTCTTTTTTGTTACTGTCACTGTTGGTAATATTGGTGTTGCTATTGTTGCAGTTGTTAGTTATGGTGTTATTGTCATTGTTCTTGTTGTTGGTGCTGGTATTATTTACCGGGTTTGGTTTCGTGGTTTCGATATTTTTCACGTTTTTCGATGATGCGAGGGGGGAAGGCTGCAAGCTTTCTACTCCTACCTTCCCTCCACCACTTTTCTTAGTGGGCGTGGCACTCACGACAGTGTGCGAGGTGGAAATGGCATCCATTGCCACCAAGTCTACAGTTTTTAGATGAAAATTGAAAATTTCGCCCCAGAAAGGGGCGAAAATTAGTTGACTCAACGTCTGACGGCCCAGGCAAGGGGTTAAACTAAACAATGTTATTAAATTGAGCAATGAACTCACAGTTTTTTTGACAACAATCCGAAAAAATCTGGAGCAAAGTAAATCACGTCTATATCAAGTGGTAATTGATATAGAGAGGGGAATTGGAAGAGAGTTAGGTGTAGCAGATATAGAGAGGGGGAGAGTTTGGTTTTAATTGATATAGAGAGGGGGATTGGAAGAGAGTTCCGTGTAGTGGATACAGAGAGGTAGTGGTTGTAGTTGTTCAGAGAAGGATAATGGGAGAGTGTCGTGTTGTAGATATAGAGAGGGTGAAAGTTTAGGGGTGATTGACATACAGAGGCGGATTGGGAGAGATAAGTGTAAATTTTTATAGAGAACTTCTATTGGTCTTAGATATAGAAAGTGGGATAAGAGAGGAGGTGTCGTGGTAGATAGAGAGAGAGAGTTAAAGTTTGGTTTTAATAGAAACAGAGAGGGGAATTAAAACATAGGAGAGGATGAGAATTTGGTGGTACTCTCGGGTCCCAAACAATAGGAAGGGTGGCAATAATGGAGGGTAGCTTGAGAAATCAGTAATTATATAGTGTACATTCGTAAATATGGGATTTCTTGTAATGTTCTTCTTTTGTCATATATAATGTTTTTTTAATGTAAAATAAAATTATTAGATTCTCCAGCTGCTGTATCAATATGAATCACTTACAATAAAATTTCGCCGGAGATAGATTACCTAAATCTAGTAAGCGGGTAGGGGTGGGGGTGAAATAAAAACTGGGTTGGGGGGAAATCTGACAAACTAATAAGCGGGGCCTGGGGACGATTATTCAAGACCTGAGAATACGTGAATTATTGACGGACGTAAGAATGAAAATCCAATACCAAAGTAGAGTTTAAATATTCATTTATTGTGGCTAAGCCTTGTTACTCTGGAGTCTCACCTGCGTACTCACTAGACAGGGCTGGTCATCCTGTGAGTGTGCAAGTGAAACTTTAGAGTAACAAAGCTTACCAATAGCCATAATAAATGAATGTATATATATGAATGTATATATATATAGTATCGCGATATGTTAACCCCTTATGAAAGGGTACAGAGCATTTTTTTGTTATTATATATATACAGAGGCAGTGGAACTTTGCGAGGAGGGGGGGGGGGGCAATGCTTCCCTCCAATAATTATATTTTCTCCCCAAACTACCAAAACACACATTACTTGGATATGCGCTACAATTTATGTACATGGTATGTTTATCGCATATGGAATTTGTTTTTACCACTTTAGAGTGCAAAGAGCTAAACTAATCACTACAACTAAATTGTCCAAATCCCCCCCCCCCCCATTCAGAAATGCTTCCGCCGCCCCAGAAATATATATATATAATTACATTTAATTAAATAGCTCTGTACAATACATAGAGCACTCTTCTTTCCTTTACCTTTTCTACCCAAATACTTAACACATAACATTTATAAATATATATATATTATTTTACTCTTTGACTAGTTTCTCTATTACTTTGTATGTATGTATGGTTCCGTAACTTCTGGTGGAGTGTCGTATAAGCCCCGCAGTGACATGCGACATTTATAGGGTATTTTGTTTATACCTAGTAGAGCCTCTCTCCTCTCCAGGTCTGAATGCAGCAGATTTCTTCAAGGGAAGGATAAAGTGTGAGAGAAAGAGGAAAGAAGAAAGAAATGTAGAGGATGAATTGACCTCCAGCACTTGACTGTTACTTTTTTATCAGCATCGAAAGGATGAAAGGCAAAGTTGACCTGGACGGGGTTTGAACTCAGAGAATAGAGAACCGGAACGAATAGCACAAAGCACTCTATTCGACGTTCTAACGACTCAGCCAGTTCGTTGCCTGTTATCACTAAATTACGACCATATGAATATAATCCCACACGCACACATATATTATTTTCTTTTTATATAATAATATATATAATAGAGCACTTACGTAATCCTTGACTCCCCACTATTAAACACATATGTACACATAATTGGCCGTTATTATCATCCTACAGTGTATACTTAACCTAATGATGTAAGTTTGAATTTGACCTACTGCAGCAAAAATAGCAGCACAGCCTGTACTAGGCTGGGTTGTAATTATATTATCTGCTGTATCTATATATAATATAACAGAGAGATGTTTGTTGGTTGCTGTCTTCGCGCATCACACAAAAACCAAAACAGATAGTCCAGATGTAAGTAATCCAATGGAATAAGAGTAATCATCTTATAACATCAAAGAAAACGAAAAGCATCCCGAGTATGCTAACCAATCCGACTGCTATTTCTAACAAGTTGGGAGAAAACCACAGGAGATTCTCTGTGCGTTGTCAGTGATTCTCATGTTTCGCAGCCAGTGTCTCCGTAGATTCGAACGCTGGTTTACACACAAACACACACACACACACACACACACACATCTATATATAATTATCCATGTCTATATTTGTATATAATATAAAAGATTGGAACTCCCATCATCCTTTTGAGAAACCTGCACCAGCCACGTCTATACTATGGCACACGCTTAACAGTCAGACGGATGATGAACCAATCTCTTAGCTGTCACTATTCTTGAAGGCCATTATCAAGTCAATACAATCTAAATATAAGAAAACCGATCCCACCACAGATAACTCTATTAATGATGAGGCTAAATACATTGGCACTACCATGAGGAAAGAACATAGATTAGGATGCTTAACGAAGAGGGGGGGGGCTTACGTAACACCTAAGGACCATAAGGATGACTTCATAACGTACCCAACACGTAGACACATTAACCCAGCCAAGACAGAATTATCCCTTGTCAGTAAGAACCTACTTAGAAACTTGAATAGAAATATTAATAAACAACGTAAACTTAACCAATGGGAAAATAGCCAAGCGATGTTAGATTGGGTTAACTCCCTTAAGCATACGGATAGAGCCAGATTCCCCCAATTCGATATCGTTGATTTTTACCCGTCGATATCCATTGATTTACTCGATACGGCCCTGGACTTCATGGTAGATTTAGCGATATACATGACTTGCACCGACTAGTAATATCTCACTGCCATAAAACCCTCCTCTTCAACAAGGGGAGGGGTCCTGGATAAAGAAATACTACTACTACTACTACGACTTCTACTACTGCTACTACTACTACTACTACTACTACTACCACCACCGCTACTACTACCACTACTACTACTACTACCACCACTACCACCGCTACTACCACTACTAAAACTACTCTACTACTACTACTACTACTACTACTACTACTACTACTACTACTACTACCACCATCACTGGCTGCAACACCACCACCAACAACACCAACAACAACATCACCACCACTAACAACAACACCAGTAAGACCACCACTAAGACCACCACCACCACCACTACTACCATCACTACCACCACCACTAACAACAACAACACAATCTCTCTTTTCCTGTTGCTCTACTTATTAGTTTACATAATTTACACCACTTCCTCTCTCTCTCACTTCCTCTCTCTCTCTCACACACACTTCCTCTCTCTCTCACTTCCTCTTTCTCTCTCACACACACTTCCTCTCTCTCTCACTTCCTCTTTCTCTCTCACACTTCGTCTCTCTCTCACTTCCTCTTTCTCTCTCACACTTCCTCTCTCTCTCTCACACACACTTCCTCTCTCTCTCACTTCCTGTTTCTCTCACACACTTCCTCTCTCTCTCTCTCTCTCTCTCTCTCTCTCTCACTTCCTCTTTCTCTCTCTGTCTCACGCTTCCTCTCTCTCTCTCACACACACTTCCTCTCTCTCTCTCTCTCTCTCTCTCACTCTCTCTCACACACTTCCTATTTCTCTCTTTCACACTTCCTCTCTCTCTCTCACACTTCCTCTCTCTCACATACACACTTCCTCACTCTCTCTCTCTCGCTCTCTCTCTCACACACACACACTTGCTCTCTATCATACATACACACACACACACACTTCCTCTCTCTCTCATTACTCACACACAAATACACCCACAATCCATAACTCTCACAGAGAGGCACTTTTTTTCGTAAGGTGGGTAAGGTGTAGTATTTTTCGTATGGTGCGTATGGGTAAAATTTTTCGTATGGTGAGTAAGGGTAGTATTTTTCGTATGGTGGGTAGGTGTAGTATTTTTCGTATGGTGGGTAGGTGTAGTATTTTTCGTATGGTGGGTAGGTGTAGTATTTTTCGTAAGGTGGGTAAGGTGCAGTATTTTTCGTAAGGTGGGTAAGGTGTAGTATTTTTTCGTATCGTGGGTAAGGTGTAGTATTTTTCGTATGGTGGGTAAGGGGTAGTATTTTTCGTAAGGTGGGTAAGGTGTAGTATTTTTCGTAATGTGTAGTATTTTTCGTATGGTGCGTATGGCTAAAATTTTTCGTATGGTGAGTAAGGGTAGTATTTTTCGTATGGTGGGTAGGTGTAGTATTTTTCGTATGGTGGGTAACGTGTAGTATTTTTCGTAAAGTGGGTAAGGTGTAGTATTTTTTCGTATCGTGGGTAAGGTGTAGTATTTTTCGTATGGTGCGTATGGGTAAAATTTTTCGTATGGTGAGTAAGGGTAGTATTTTTCGTATGGTGGGTAGGTGTAGTATTTTTCGTATGGTGGGTAAGGTGTAGTATTTTTCGTAAGGTGGGTAAGGGTAGTTTTTTCGAAAGGTGGGTAAGGGTAGTATTTTTCGTAAGGTGGGTAAGGGTAGTATTTTGCGTAAGGTGGGTAAGGTGTAGTATTTTTCGAAGGTAGGTTAGGGGTAGTATTTTTCGTAAGGTGGGTAAGGTGTAGTATTTTTCGTATGGTGGGTATGGTGTAGTATTTTTCGTATGGTGGGTAAGGATAGTATTTTTCGTATGGTGGGTAAGATGTAGTATTTTTCGTAAGGTGGATAAGGTGTAGTATTTTTCGTAAGGTGGGTAAGGTGTAGTATTTTTCGTAAGGTGGGTAAGGTGTAGTATTTTTCGTAAGGTGGTAAGGTGTAGTATTTTTCGTATTGTGGGTAAGGTGTAGTATTTTTCGTATGGTGGATAAGGTGTAATATTTTTCGTATGGTGGGTAAGGTGTAGTATTTTTCGTAAGATGGGTAAGGGTAGTATTTTTTCGTAAGGTGGGTAACGGGTAGTATTTTTCGTAAGGTGGGTCAGGTGTAGTATTTTTCGTAAGGTGGGTCAGGTGTAGTATTTTTCGTAAGGTAGGTAAGGTGTAGTATTTTTCGTATGGTGGGAGGGTAGTATTTTTCGTAGGTGTGTAAGGGGTAGTATTTTTCGTAATGTGAGTAAGGTGTAGTATTTTTCGTAGGTGGGTAAGGGTTAGTATTTTTCGTAAAGTTGGGTAAGGGGTAGTATTATTCGTAAGGTACGGTAAGGGGTAGTATTTTTCGTAAGGTGTGTAAGGTGTAGTATTTTTCGATAGGTGGGTAAGGTGTAGTATTTTTAGTATGGTGGGGAAGATGTAGTATTTTTCGATAGGTGGGTTAGGTGTAGTATTTTTCGTATGGTGGGTAGGGTGTAGTATTTTTCGTAAGGTGGGTAAGATGAAGTATTTTCCGTGAGGTGGGTAAGGGGTAATATTTTACGTAAGGTACGGTAAGGGATATTATTTTTCGTAAGGTGGGGTAAGGGTAGTATTTTTCGTGAGGTGGGTAAGGTGTATTTTTCGTATGGTGGGTAAGGTGTAGTATTTTTCGTATGGTGGGTAAGGTGTAGTATTTTTCGTATGGTGGGTAAGGGTAGTATTTTTCGTAAGGTGGGTAGGGGGTAGTATTTTTCGTAAGGTGGGTCAGGTGTAGTATTTTTCGTAAGGTGGGTAAGGTGTAGTATTTTTTCGTATCGTGGGTAAGGTGTAGTATTTTTCGTATGGTGTAGAAGGTGTAGTATCTTTCGTATGGTGGGTAAGGGGTAGTATTTTTCGTATGGTGGGTAAGGTGGAGTATTTTTCGTAAAGTGGGTAAGGTGTAGTATTTTTCGTAAGGTGGGTAAGGTGTAGTATTTTTCAATTGGTGGGTAAGGGTAGTATTTTTCGTAGGTGGGTAAGGGGTAGTATTTTTCGTAAGGTGGGTAAGGGTAGTATTTTTCGTATAGTGGGTAAGGGTAGTATTTTTCGTATGGTGGGTAAGGTGTAGTATTTTTCGTATGGTGGGTAAGGTGTAGTATTTTTCATATGGTGGGTAAGGTGTAGTATTTTTCGTATGGTGGGTAAGGGTAGTATTTATCGTATGATGGGTAAGGTGTAGTATTTTTCGTATGGTGGGTAAGGTGTAGTATTTTTCGTATGGTGGGTAAGGATAGTATTTTTCGTAAGGTGGGTAAGGGTAGTATTTTGCGTAAGGTGGGTAAGGTGTAGTATTTTTCGTAATGTACGGTAAGCGGTAATATTTTTTGTAAGGTGGGTAAAGGTAGTATCTTTCGTAAGGTGGAAAAGCATAGTATCTTTCGTAAGGTGGGTAAGGTGTAGTATTTTTTGTAAGGTGGTAAGGGTAGTATTTTTCCTAAGATGGGTAAGGGTAGTATTTTTCGAAAGGTGGGTAAATGTAGTATTTTTCGTAAAGTGGGTAAGGATAGTATTTTCGTAAAGTGGGGTAAGGGGTAGTATTTTTCGTAAGGAGGGTAAGGGTAGTATTTTTCGTAAGGTAAGTAAGGGTAGTATTTTTCGTAAGGTGGGTAACAGTGGTATTTTTCGTAAGGTACGGTAAGGGGTAGTATTTTTCGAGAGGTGGGTAAAGTGTAGTATTTTTCGTAAGGTGGGTAAGGGTAGTAATTTTGGTAAGGTGGGTAAGGGTATTATTTTTCGTACTGTGGTAAGGGTAGTATTTTTCGTATGGTGGGTAAGGGTATTATTCTTCGTAAGGTGGGTAAAGTGTAGTATTTTTCGTAAGGTGGTAAGGGTAGTATTTTTCGTATGTGAGTAAGGGTAGTATTTTTCATAAGGTGAGTAAGGATAGTATTTTTCGTAAGGTGGGGTAAGGGTAGTATTTTTCGTATGGTACGGTGAGGGGTAGTATTTTTCGTAAGAGGAGTAATGGTAGTATTTTTTTATGGGACTGTAAGGGTAGTATTTTTCGTAAGGTGGGAAGGGTGGTATTTTTCGTAAGGTGGGTAAGGGTAGTATTTTTCGTAAGGTACGGTAAGGGGTAGTATCATTCGTAAGGTGGGTAAGGGTAGTATATTTCCTATGGTACGGTAAGTGGTAATATATTTCGTAAAGTGGGTAACGGTGGTATTTCTCGTAAGGTGGGTAAGGGTAGTATTTTTCGTATGGTGGGTAAGGTGTAGTATTTTTTCGTATAGTGGGTAAGGTGTAGTATTATTCGTATGGTGGGTAAGGTGTAGTATTTTTCGTATGGTGGGTAAGGGTAAAATTTTTCGTTAAGTGGGTAACGGGTAGTATTTTTCGTATGGTGGGTAAGGTGTAGTATTTTTTCGTATAGTGGGTAACGGGTAGTATTTTCGTAAGGTGGGTAAGGTGGAGTATTTTTCGTAATGTGGGTAAAGGGTAGTATTTTTCGTAAGGTGGGGTAAGGGGTAGTATTATTCGTAAGGTACGATAAGGGGTAGTATTTTTCGTAAGTTGGGTAAGGTGTAGTATTTTTCGTAAGGTGGGTAAGGTGTAGTATTTTTCGGATGGTGGGAAAGATGTAGTATTTTTCGTAAAGTGGGTAAGGTGTAGTATTTTTCGTATGGTGGGTAAGTTGTAGTATTTTTCGTAAGGTGGGTAAGGTGAAGTATTTTCCGTAAGGGGGTAAGGGTTAGTATTTTTCGTAAGGTACGGTAAGGGGTAGTATTTTTTGTAAGGTGGGTAAGGGTAGTATTTTGCGTAAGGTGGGTAAGGGGTAGTATTTTTCGTAATGTGGGTAAGGTGTAGTATTTTTCGTATGGTGGGTAAGGTGTAGTATTTTTCGTATGGTGGGTAAGGATAGTATTTTTCATAAGGTGGGTAAGAAGTAGTATTTTTCGTGTGGTGTGTAAGGTGTAGTATTTTTCGTATGATGGGTAAGGTGTAGTATTTTTCGTAAGGTGGGTAAGGGTAGTATTTTTTCGTAAGGTGGGTAACGGGTAGTTTATTTCGTAACGTGGGTAAGCGTAGTATCTTTCGTAAGGTGAGTAAGGATAGTATTTTTCGTAAGGTGGGGTAAGGGTAGTATTTTTCGTATGGTACGGTGAGGGGTAGTATTTTTCGTAAGAGGAGTAATGGTAGTATTTTTTTATGGGACTGTAAGGGTAGTATTTTTCGTAAGGTGGGAAGGGTGGTATTTTTCGTAAGGTGGGTAACGGTAGTATTTTTCGTAAGGTACGGTAAGGGGTAGTATCATTCGTAAGGTGGGTAAGGGTAGTATATTTCCTATGGTACGGTAAGTGGTAATATATTTCGTAAAGTGGGTAACGGTGGTATTTCTCCTAAGGTGGGTAAGGGTAGTATTTTTCGTATGGTGGGTAAGGTGTAGTATTTTTTCGTATAGTGGGTAAGGTGTAGTATTATTCGTATGGTGGGTAAGGTGTAGTATTTTTCGTATGGTGGGTAAGGGTAGTTTTTTCGAAAGGTGGGTAAGGGTAGTATTTTTCGTATGGTGGGTAAGGTGTAGTATTTTTCGTAAGGTGGGTAAGGTGTAGTATTTTTCGTATTGTGGGTAAGGTGTAGTATTTTTCGTATGGTGGGTAAGGGTAATATTTTTGGTATGGTGGGTAAGGGTAGTATTTTTCGTATGGTGGGTAAGGTGTAGTATTTTTCAATTGTTGGGTAAGGTGTAGTATTTTTCGTATTGTGGGTAAGGGTAGTATTTTTCGTATGGTGGGTAAGGTGTAGTATTTTTCGTTTGGTGGGTAAGGTGTAGTATTTTTCATATGGTGGGTAAGGTGTAGTATTTTTCGTATGGTGGGTGAGGGTAGTATTTTTCGTATGGTGAGTAAGGGTAGTATTTATCGTATGGTGTGTAAGGTGTAGTATTTTTCGTATAGTGGGTAAGGTGTAGTATTTTTCGTATGATGGGTAAGGGTAGTATTTTTCGTAAGGTGGGTAAGGGTAGTATTTTGCGTAAGGTGGGTAAGGTGTAGTATTTTTCGAAGGTGGGTTAGGGGTAGTATTTTTCGTAAGGTGGGTATGGTGTAGTATTTTTCGTATGGTGGGTATGGTGTAGTATTTTTCGTATGGTGGGTAAGGATAGTATTTTTCGTATGGTGGGTAAGATGTAGTATTTTTCGTAAGGTGGATAAGGTGTAGTATTTTTCGTAAGGTGGGTAAGGTGTAGTATTTTTCGTAAGGTGGGTAAGGTGTAGTATTTTTCGTAAGGTGGTAAGGTGTAGTATTTTTCGTATTGTGGGTAAGGTGTAGTATTTTTCGTATGGTGGATAAGGTGTAATATTTTTCGTATGGTGGGTAAGGTGTAGTATTTTTCGTAAGATGGGTAAGGGTAGTATTTTTTCGTAAGGTGGGTAACGGGTAGTATTTTTCGTAAGGTGGGTCAGGTGTAGTATTTTTCGTAAGGTGTGTAAGGGGTAGTATTTTTCGTAATGTGAGTAAGGTGTAGTATTTTTCGTAGGTGGGTAAGGGTTAGTATTTTTCGTAAAGTTGGGTAAGGGGTAGTATTATTCGTAAGGTACGGTAAGGGGTAGTATTTTTCGTAAGGTGTGTAAGGTGTAGTATTTTTCGTAGGTGGGTAAGGTGTAGTATTTTTAGTATGGTGGGGAAGATGTAGTATTTTTCGATAGGTGGGTAAGGTGTAGTATTTTTCGTATGGTGGGTAGGGTGTAGTATTTTTCGTAAGGTGGGTAAGATGAAGTATTTTCCGTGAGGTGGGTAAGGGGTAGTATTTTACGTAAGGTACGGTAAGGGGTATTATTTTTCGTAAGGTGGGGTAAGGGTAGTATTTTTCGTGAGGTGGGTAAGGTGTATTTTTCGTATGGTGGGTAAGGTGTAGTATTTTTCGTATGGTGGGTAAGGTGTAGTATTTTTCGTATGGTGGGTAAGGGTAGTATTTTTCGTAAGGTGGGTAGGGGGTAGTATTTTTCGTAAGGTGGGTCAGGTGTAGTATTTTTCGTAAGGTGGGTAAGGTGTAGTATTTTTTCGTATCGTGGGTAAGGTGTAGTATTTTTCGTATGGTGTAGAAGGTGTAGTATCTTTCGTATGGTGGGTAAGGGGTAGTATTTTTCGTATGGTGGGTAAGGTGGAGTATTTTTCGTAAAGTGGGTAAGGTGTAGTATTTTTCGTAAGGTGGGTAAGGTGTAGTATTTTTCGATTGGTGGGTAAGGGTAGTATTTTTCGTATGGTGGGTA
This sequence comes from Eledone cirrhosa, assembly GCA_964016885.1. NCBI lineage: Eukaryota > Metazoa > Mollusca > Cephalopoda > Octopoda > Eledonidae > Eledone > Eledone cirrhosa. Next base: position 181,274,228 of record OZ024743.1, read on the forward strand.
AGGGGTAGTATTTTTCGTAAGGTGGGTAAGGGTAGTATTTTTCGTATGGTGGGTAAGGGTAGTATTTTTCGTATGGTGGGTAAGGTGTAGTATTTTTCGTATGGTGGGTAAGGTGTAGTATTTTTCATATGGTGGGTAAGGTGTAGTATTTTTCGTATGGTGGGTAAGGGTAGTATTTATCGTATGATGGGTAAGGTGTAGTATTTTTCGAGAGGTGGGTAAAGTGTAGTATTTTTCGTAAGGTGGGTAAGGGTAGTAATTTTGGTAAGGTGGGTAAGGGTATTATTTTTCGTACTGTGGTAAGGGTAGTATTTTTCGTATGGTGGGTAAGGGTATTATTCTTCGTAAGGTGGGTAAAGTGTAGTATTTTTCGTAAGGTGGTAAGGGTAGTATTTTTCGTATGTGAGTAAGGGTAGTATTTTTCATAAGGTGAGTAAGGATAGTATTTTTCGTAAGGTGGGGTAAGGGTAGTATTTTTCGTATGGTACGGTGAGGGGTAGTATTTTTCGTAAGAGGAGTAATGGTAGTATTTTTTTATGGGACTGTAAGGGTAGTATTTTTCGTAAGGTGGGAAGGGTGGTATTTTTCGTAAGGTGAGTAAGGGTAGTATTTTTCGTAAGGTACGGTAAGGGGTAGTATCATTCGTAAGGTGGGTAAGGGTAGTATTTTTCGTATGGTGGGTAAGGTGTAGTATTTTTTCGTATAGTGGGTAAGGTGTAGTATTATTCGTATGGTGGGTAAGGTGTAGTATTTTTCGTATGGTGGGTAAGGGTAGAATTTTTCGTTAAGTGGGTAACGGGTAGTATTTTTCGTATGGTGGGTAAGGTGTAGTATTTTTTCGTATAGTGGGTAACGGGTAGTATTTTCGTAAGGTGGGTAAGGTGGAGTATTTTTCGTAATGTGGGTAAGGGGTAGTATTTTTCGTAAGGTGGGGTAAGGGGTAGTATTATTCGTAAGGTACGGTAAGGGGTAGTATTTTTCGTAAGTTGGGTAAGGTGTAGTATTTTTCGTAAGGTGGGTAAGGTGTAGTATTTTTCGGATGGTGGGAAAGATGTAGTATTTTTCGTAAAGTGGGTAAGGTGTAGTATTTTTCGTATGGTGGGTAAGTTGTAGTATTTTTCGTAAGGTGGGTAAGGTGAAGTATTTTCCATAAGGGGGTAAGGGTTAGTATTTTTCGTAAGGTACGGTAAGGGGTAGTATTTTTTGTAAGGTGGGTAAGGGTAGTATTTTTCGTAAGGTGGGTAAGGTGTAGTATTTTGCGTAAGGTGGGTAAGGGGTAGTATTTTTCGTAATGTGGGTAAGGTGTAGTATTTTTCGTATGGTGGGTAAGGTGTAGTATTTTTCGTATGGTGGGTAAGGATAGTATTTTTCATAAGGTGGGTAAGAAGTAGTATTTTTCGTATGGTGTGTAAGGTGTAGTATTTTTCGTATGATGGGTAAGGTGTAGTATTTTTCGTAAGGTGGGTAAGGGTAGTATTTTTTCGTAAGGTGGGTAACGGGTAGTTTATTTCGTAAGGTGGGTAAGCGTAGTATCTTTCGTAAGGTGGGTAAGGGTGGTATTTTTCGTATGGTGGGTAAATACTACCCCTTACCGTACTTTACGAATAATACTACCACTTACCCCAACTTACGAAAATTACTACCCTTTACCCACCAAGGTGTAGTATATTTCGTAAGCTGGGTAAGGGTAGTAATTTTGGTAAGGTGGGTCAGGGTAGTATTTTTCGTAAGGTGGGTAAGGTTAGTATTTTTCGTAAGGTGGGTAAGGGTAGTATTTTTTGTAAGGTTGCTAAGCGTAGTATTTTTCATACTTCGGTAAGGTGTAGTATCTTTCGTAAGGTGGGTAAGGGTAGTATTTTTCGTAAGGTGGGTAAGGGTAGTATTTTTCGTAAGGTGGGGTAAGGTGTAGTATTTTTCGTAATGTACGGTAAGCGGTAATATTTTTTGTAAGGTGGGTAAAGGTAGTATCTTTCGTAAGGTGGAAAAGCGTAGTATCTTTCGTAAGGTGGGTAAGGTGTAGTATTTTTCGTAAGGTGGTAAGGGTAGTATTTTTCGTAAGATGGGAAGGGTAGTATTTTTCGAAAGGTGGGCAAAGGTAGTGTTTTTCGTAAGGTGGGTAAGGATAGTATTTTTCGTAAAGTGGGGTAAGGGGTAGTATTTTTCGTAAGGAGGGTAAGGGTAGTATTTTTCGTAAGGTACGGTAAGCGGTAGTATTTTTCGTAAGGTGGGTAAGGATAGTATTTTTCGTAAGGTGGGGTGAGAGTAGTATTTTTAGTAAGGTTGGTAAGAGTGGTATTTTTCGTAAGGTGGGTAAGGGGTAGTATTTTTCGTAAGGTGGTAAGGGTAGTATTTTTCGTAAGATGGGAAGGGTAGTATTTTTCGAAAGGTGGGCAAAGGTAGTGTTTTTCGTAAGGTACGGTAAGCGGTAGTATTTTTCGTAAGGTGGGTAAGGATAGTATTTTTCGTAAAGTGGGGTAAGGGGTAGTATTTTTCGTAAGGAGGGTAAGGGTAGTATTTTTCGTAAGGTACGGTAAGCGGTAGTATTTTTCGTAAGGTGGGTAAGGATAGTATTTTTCGTAAGGTGGGGTGAGAGTAGTATTTTTAGTAAGGTTGGTAAGAGTGGTATTTTTCGTAAGGTGGGTAAGGGGTAGTATTTTTCGTAACGTGGGTAAGGGTAGTATTTTTCGTAATGTGGGTAAGGGTGGTATTTTTCGTATGGTGGGTAAGGGTAGTATTTTTCGTAAGGTACGGTAAGGGGTAGTATTTTTCGTAAGATGGGTAAGAGTAGTATTTTTTGTAAGGTACAGTAAGCGGTAGTATTTTATCGTAAGTTGGGTAAAGGTAGTATTTTTCGTAAGGTGGGTAAGCGTAGTATCTTTCGTAAGGTGGGTAAGGGTAGTATTTTTCGTCATGTGGGTAAGGGTGGTATTTTTCGTATGGTGGGTCAGGTGTAGTATTTTTCGTAAGGTGGGGTAAGAGGTAGTATTTTTCGTAAGATACGCTAAGGGGTAGTATTTTTTGTAAGGTGGAGTAAGGGTAGTATTTTTCGTAAGTGGAGTAAGGGTAGTATTTTTCGTAAGGTGGGTAAGAGTGGTATTTTCGTAAGGTACGTTAAGGTGTAGTATTTTTCGTAAAGAGGGTAAGGTGTAGTATTTTCGTGATGTGGGTAAGGGTAGTATTTTTTTGAGGTGGGTAAGGGTAGTATTTTTCGTAAGGTCGGTAAGGGTAGTATTTTTCGTATGGTGGTAAGGGTAGTATTTTTCGTTAGGTGAGTAAGGTGCAGTATTTTTCCTATGGTGGATAAGGTGTAGTATTTTTCGTATGGTGGGTAAGGGTAGTATTTTTCGTAATGTACGGTAAGGGGTAGTATTTTTCGTAAGGTTTGTAAGAGTAGTATTTTTCGTAATGTGGAGAGAGTAGTATTTTTCGTAATGTGGGTAAGTGTAGTAATTTGGTAAGGTGGGTAAGGGTAGTATTTTTCATAATGTGGGTAAGGGTAGTATTTTTCGTATGGTGGGTATGGGTAGTATTTTTCGTTAGTTGGGTAAGGGTAGTATTTTTCGTAAGGTGGGTAAGGTGTAGTATTTTTCGTAAGGTGGTAAGGGTAGTATTTTTCGTAAGGTGGGTAAGGGAAGTATTTTTCGTAAGGTGGGGCAAGGTTAGTATTTTTCGTATGGTACGGTGAGGGGTAGTATTTTTCGTAAGCGGGGTAATGGTAGTATTTTTTTATGGTACGGTAAGGGTAGTATTTTTCGTAAGGTGGGTAAGTGTGGTATTTTTCGTAAGGTGGGTAAGGGTAGTATTTTTCGTAAGGTACGGTAAGTGTAGTATCATTCGTAAGGTGGGTAAGGGTAGTATTTTTCCTATGATACGGTAAGGGGTAATATATTTCGTAAAGTGGGTAACGGTGGTATTACTCGTAAGGTGAGTATGGGTAGTATTTTTCGTAAGGTGAGTAAGGTGTGGTATTTTTCATATGGTGCGTAAGGTGTATTATTTTTTCGTATAGTGGGTAAGGTGTAGTATTTTTCGTATGGTGGGTAAGGTGTAATATTTTTCGTATGGTGGGTAAGGGTAGAATTTTTCGTTAAGTGGGTAACGGGTAGTATTTTCGTAGGTGGGTAAGGTGGAGTATTTTTCGTAATGTGAGTAAGGGGTAGTATTTTTCGTAAGGTGGGGTAAGGGGTAGTATTATTCGTAAGGTACGGTAAGGGGTAGTATTTTTCGTAAGTTGGGTAAGGTGTAGTATTTTTCGTAAGGTGGGTAAGGTGTCGTATTTTTCGTATGGTGGGTAAGATGTAGTATTTTTCGTAAAGTGGGTAAGGTGTAGTATTTTTCGTATGGTGGGTAAGTTGCAGTATTTTTCATAAGGTGGGTAAGGTGAAGTATTTTCCGTAAGGAGGGTAAGGGTTAGTATTTTTCGTAACGTGCGGTTAGGGGTATAATTTTTTGTAAGGTGGGGTAAGGGTAGTATTTTTCGTAATGTGGGTAAGGGTGGTATTTTTCGTATGGTGGGTAAGGTGGAGTATTTTTCGTAATGTGAGTAAGGGGTAGTATTTTTCGTAAGGTGGGGTAAGGGGTAGTATTATTCGTATGGTACGGTGAGGGGTAGTATTTTTCGTAAGGGGGGTAACGGTAGTATTTTCTTATGGTATGGTAAGGGTAGTATTTTTCGTAAGGTGAGTAAGGGTGGTATTTTTCGTAAGGTGGGTAAGGGTAGTATATTTCGTAAGGTACGGTAAGGGGTAGTATCATTCGTAAGGTGGGTAAGGGTAGTATTTTTCCTAAGGTACGGTAAGGGATAATATATTTCGTAAAGTGGGTAAAGGTGGTATTTCTCGAAAGATGGGTAAGGGTAGTATTTTTCTTAAGGTGAGTAAGGTGTAGTATTTTTCGTATTGTGGGTAAGGTGTAGTATTTTTCGTATTGTGGGTAAGGTGTAGTATTTTTCGTATGGTGGGTAAGGTGTAGTATTTTTCGTATGTTTGGTAAGGGTAGAATGTTTCGATAAGTTGGTAACGGGTAGTATTTTTCGTAAGGTGGGTAAGGTGGAGTATTTTTCGTAAGGTGGGTAAGGGGTAGTATTTTTCGTAAGGTGGGGTAAGGGGTAGTATTATTCGTAAGCTACGGTAAGGTGTAGTATTTTTCGTAAGGTGGTAAGCCTAGTATTTTTCGTATGGTCGGTAAGGGTAGTTTTTTTTCGTAAGGTGTGTAAGGGTAGTATTTTTCGTAAGGTGGCTAAGGATAGTATTTTTCGTAAGGTGGGGTAAGGTGTAGTATTTTTCGTAAGGTACGGTAAGCGGTAATATTTTTTGAAAGGTGGGTAAATGTAGCATCTTTTGTAAGGTGGGAAAGCGTAGTATCTTTCGTAATGTAGGTAAGGTGTAGTATTTTTCGTAAGGTGGTAAGGGTAGTATTTTTCGTAAGATGGGTAAGAGTAGTATTTTTTGAAAGTGGGTAAAGGTAGTATTTTTCGTAAGGTGGGTAAGGATAGTATTTTTCGTAAAGTGGGTAAGGGGTAGTATTTTTGGTAAGGTGAGTAAGGGTAGTATTTTTCGTAAGGTGGGTAAGGGTAGTATTTTCAGTAAGGTGCCTAAGGGTAGTATTTTTCGTAATGTGGGTAAGGTGTAGTATTTTTCGTAAGGTGGGTAAGGGTAGTATTTTTCGTAAAGTGGGTAATGTGTAGTATTTTTCGTAAGGTGGGGTAAGGGGTAGTATTTTTCGTAAGGTACGGTAGGGGTAGTATTTTTCGTAAGGTGGGTAAGGGTGGTATTTTTCGTATGGTGGGTAAGGTGTAGTATTTTTCGTAAGGTGGGGTAAGTGGTAGTATTTTTCGTAAGGTTGATAGGGGTGGAATTTCTCGTATGGTGGGTAAGGAATATTATTTTTCGTAAAGTGGGGTCAGGAGTAGTATTTTTCGTAAGGTACGGTGAGGGGTAGTATTTTTTGTAAGGTGGGTTAAGGGAGGTATTTTTCGTAAGGTGGGTAAGGGTAGTATTTTACGTAAGGTGGGTAATGTGTAGTATTTTTACTAAGGTGGGGTAAGGGTAGTATTTTTCGTAAGGTACGGTGAGGGGTACTATTTTTCGTAAGGTTGTAAGGGTAGTATTTTTCGTAAGGTGGGTAAGGTGTAGTATTTTTCGTATGGTGGGTAAGGTGTAGTATTTTTGGTATGGTGGGTAAGGTGTAGTATTTTTCTTCTTGTGGGTAGGGTGTAGTATTTTTCTTCTTGTGGGTAAGGGTAGTATTTTACGTAAGGTGGGTAAGGGGTAGTATTTTTCGTAAGGTGGGCCATTTGAAGTATTTTTCGTAAGGTGGGTAAGGTGTAGTATTTTTCGTATGGTGGGTAAGGTGTAGTATTCTTCTTATGGTGGGTAAGGTGAAGTATTTTCCGTAAGGTGGGTAAGGGGTAGTATTTTTCGGAAGGTGGGGTAAGGGTAGTGTTTTTCGTAAGGTGGTCAAGGGTAGTATTTTTCGTAACGTGGTATAAGGGTAGTATTTTTCTAAGGGGGTAAGCATGGTATTTTAAGTAAGGTACGGTAAGGGGTAGTATTTTTCATAGGTGGGTAAGGTGTATTTTTCGAAAGTTGGGTAACGGTAGTAATTTTGGTAATATGGGTAAGGGTAGTATTTTTCGTAATGTACGGTAAGGGGTAGTATTTTTCGTAATGTGAGTAAGGGTAGTATTTTTCGTAAGGTTGGTAAGGGTAGTATTTTACGTAATGTGGGTAAGGTCTAGTATTTATCCTAAGGTGGGTAAGGATAGTATTTTTCGTAAGTAGGTAAGGTGTAGTATTTTTCGTAAGGTACGGTAAGGGGTAGTACTTTTTGTAAGGTGGGTAAGGGTGGTATTTTTCGTAAGGTGGGTAAGGGTAGTATTTTTCGTAAGGTGGGTAAGAGTAGTAATTTTGGTAAGGTGAGTAAGGGTAGTATTTTTCGTAAGGTACGTTAAGGGGTAGTATTTTTCGTAAGCTGGGTAAGGGTATTATTTTTCGTAAGGTGCGAAGGGTAGTATTTTTCGTAAGGTGAGTAAGGTGTAGTATTTTTTGTAGGGTGGTAGGCTAGTATTTTTCGTAAGGTGGGTAAGGGTAGTATTTTTCGTAAGGTGGGTAAGGGTAGTATTTTTCGTATGGTACGGTAAGGGGTAGTATTTTTCGTAAGGTGGGTAAGGGTAGTATTTTTCGTGATGTGGGTAAGGGTAGTATTTTTTGTAAGGTGGGTAAGGATAGTATTTTTCGTAAGGTGGGGTAAGGCGTAGTATTTTTCGTAAGGTGGGTATGGGTAGTATTTTTCGTAAAGTGAGTAAGGGTAGTATTTTTCGTAAGGTGGGGGTAAGGGTAGTATTTTTTGTAAGGTACGGTAAGCGGTAGTATTTTTTGTAAGGTGGGTAAAGGTAGTATCTTTCGTAAGATGGGTAAGGGTATTATTTTTCGTATGGTGGGTAAGGGTAGTATTGTTCGTAATGTGGGTAATGGTAGTATTTTCGTATGGTACGGTATGGGTAGTATTTTTCGTAAGGTGGGTAAGGGTGGTATCTTTCGTGAGGTGGGTAAGGGTAGTATTTTTCGTAAGATACGGTAAGGGGTAGTATCTTTCGTAAGGTGGGTAAGGATAGTATTTTTCCTATGGTACGGTAAGGGGTAATATATTTCGTAAGGTGGATAACGGTTGTAATTCTCGTAAGGTGGGTAAGGGTAGTATTTTCGTATGGTACGGTAAGGGGTAGTATCTTTCGTAATGTGGGTAAGGGTGGTATTTTTCGTAATGTTGGTAAGGGTAGTATTTTTCGTAGGGTACGGTAAGGGGTAGTATTTTCGTATGGTACGTTAAGTGGTAGTATTTTTCGTAATGTGGGTAAGGGTAGTATTTTTCGTAAGGTGGGTAAGGGTTTTATTTTTTTTAGGTGGGTAAGGTGTAGTATTTTTCCTATTGTGGGTAATGGTAGTATTTTTCGTAAGGTGGGTAAGGGTAGTATTTTTCGTAAGTTGGGGTAAGGGGTAGTATTTTTCGTAAGGTGGGTAAGGGTAGTATTTTTCGTTAGGTGAGTAAGGTTTTTTTTTTTCTTAAGGTACGTTAAGGGGTAGTATTTTTCGTAAGGTGGGTAACGGTGGTATTTTCCGTAAGGTACGGTAACCGGTAGTATTTTTCGTAAGGTGGGTAAAGGTAGTATCTTTCGTAAGGTGGCTAAGCGTAATATCTTTCATAAGGTGGGTAAGGGTAGTATTCTTCGTACGGTACGGTAAGGGTAGTATTTTTCGTAAGGTACGGTAAGGGGTAGTATCTTTCGTAACGTGGGTTAGGTGTAGTATTTTTCGTAGGTGGGTAAGGGTAGTAATTTTGGTAATGTGGGTAATGGTAGTATTTTTCGTAAGGTACGGTAAGGGGTCGTATTTTTCGTTATTGGGTAAGGGTAGTATTTTCGTAAGGTGGGTAAGGTAAGTATTTTTCGTAAGGTGGGTAAGGGTAGTATTTTTCGAAAGGGAGGTACGGATAGTTATTTTTCGTAGGTGGGGTAAGGGGTAGTATTTTTTGTAAGGTGAGTAAGGGTAGTATTTTTCGTAAGGTACGGTAAGGGGTAGTATTTTTCGTAAGGTGGGTAAAGGTAGTATCTTTCGTAAGGGGGGTAAGCGTAGTATCTTTCGTTAGTTGGGTAAGGGTAGTATTCTTCGTATGGTACGGTAAGGGTATTATTTTTCGTAAGGTGGGTAAGGGTGGTATTGTTCGTAAGGTGGGTAATGGTAATATTTTTCGTAAGGTACTGTAAGGGGTAGTATCCTTGGTAAGGTGGGTATGGGTAGTATTTTTCCTATGGTACGGTAAGGGGTAGTATTTTTCGTAAGGTGGGTAACGGTGGTATTTTTCGTAAGGTGGGTAAGGGTGGTATTTTTCGTAGGGTACGGTAAGTGGTAGTATTTTTCGTCAGGTGGGTAAGGTTTAGTATTTTTCGTAAGGTGGGTAAGGGTAGTATTTTTCGTAAGGTGGGTAAGGGTAGTATTTTTCGTATGGTACGGTAAGGGGTAGTATTTTTCGTAAGGTGGGTAAGGGTAGTATTTTTCGTGATGTGGGTAAGGGTAGTATTTTTTGTAAGGTGGGTAAGGATAGTATTTTTCGTAAGGTGGGGTAAGGCGTAGTATTTTTCGTAAGGTGGGTATGGGTAGTATTTTTCGTAAAGTGAGTAAGGGTAGTATTTTTCGTAAGGTGGGGGTAAGGGTAGTATTTTTTGTAAGGTACGGTAAGCGGTAGTATTTTTTGTAAGGTGGGTAAAGGTAGTATCTTTCGTAAGATGGGTAAGGGTATTATTTTTCGTATGGTGGGTAAGGGTAGTATTGTTCGTAATGTGGGTAATGGTAGTATTTTCGTATGGTACGGTATGGGTAGTATTTTTCGTAAGGTGGGTAAGGGTGGTATCTTTCGTGAGGTGGGTAAGGGTAGTATTTTTCGTAAGATACGGTAAGGGGTAGTATCTTTCGTAAGGTGGGTAAGGATAGTATTTTTCCTATGGTACGGTAAGGGGTAATATATTTCGTAAGGTGGATAACGGTTGTAATTCTCGTAAGGTGGGTAAGGGTAGTATTTTCGTATGGTACGGTAAGGGGTAGTATCTTTCGTAATGTGGGTAAGGGTGGTATTTTTCGTAATGTTGGTAAGGGTAGTATTTTTCGTAGGGTACGGTAAGGGGTAGTATTTTCGTATGGTACGTTAAGTGGTAGTATTTTTCGTAATGTGGGTAAGGGTAGTATTTTTCGTAAGGTGGGTAAGGGTTTTATTTTTTTTAGGTGGGTAAGGTGTAGTATTTTTCCTATTGTGGGTAATGGTAGTATTTTTCGTAAGGTGGGTAAGGGTAGTATTTTTCGTAAGTTGGGGTAAGGGGTAGTATTTTTCGTAAGGTGGGTAAGGGTAGTATTTTTCGTTAGGTGAGTAAGGTTTTTTTTTTTCTTAAGGTACGTTAAGGGGTAGTATTTTTCGTAAGGTGGGTAACGGTGGTATTTTCCGTAAGGTACGGTAACCGGTAGTATTTTTCGTAAGGTGGGTAAAGGTAGTATCTTTCGTAAGGTGGCTAAGCGTAATATCTTTCATAAGGTGGGTAAGGGTAGTATTCTTCGTACGGTACGGTAAGGGTAGTATTTTTCGTAAGGTACGGTAAGGGGTAGTATCTTTCGTAACGTGGGTTAGGTGTAGTATTTTTCGTAGGTGGGTAAGGGTAGTAATTTTGGTAATGTGGGTAATGGTAGTATTTTTCGTAAGGTACGGTAAGGGGTCGTATTTTTCGTTATTGGGTAAGGGTAGTATTTTCGTAAGGTGGGTAAGGTAAGTATTTTTCGTAAGGTGGGTAAGGGTAGTATTTTTCGAAAGGGAGGTACGGATAGTTATTTTTCGTAGGTGGGGTAAGGGGTAGTATTTTTTGTAAGGTGAGTAAGGGTAGTATTTTTCGTAAGGTACGGTAAGGGGTAGTATTTTTCGTAAGGTGGGTAAAGGTAGTATCTTTCGTAAGGGGGGTAAGCGTAGTATCTTTCGTTAGTTGGGTAAGGGTAGTATTCTTCGTATGGTACGGTAAGGGTATTATTTTTCGTAAGGTGGGTAAGGGTGGTATTGTTCGTAAGGTGGGTAATGGTAATATTTTTCGTAAGGTACTGTAAGGGGTAGTATCCTTGGTAAGGTGGGTATGGGTAGTATTTTTCCTATGGTACGGTAAGGGGTAGTATTTTTCGTAAGGTGGGTAACGGTGGTATTTTTCGTAAGGTGGGTAAGGGTGGTATTTTTCGTAGGGTACGGTAAGTGGTAGTATTTTTCGTCAGGTGGGTAAGGTTTAGTATTTTTCGTAAGGTGGGTAAGGGTAGTAATTTTGGTAAGGTGAGTAAGGGTAGTATTTTTCGTAAGGTACGGTAAGGGGTAGTATTTTTCGTAAGCTGGGTAAGGGTATTATTTTTCGTAAGGTGCGTAAGGGTAGAATTTTTCGTAAGGTGGGTAAGGGTAGTATTTTTCGTAAGGTGGCTAAGGATAGTATTTTTCGTAAGGTGGGGTAAGGTGCAGTATTTTTCGTAAGGTACGGTAAGCGGTAATATTTTTTGAAAGGTGGGTAAATGTAGCATCTTTTGTAAGGTGGGAAAGCGTAGTATCTTTCGTAAGGTGGTAAGGGTAGTATTTTTCGTAAGATGGGTAAGAGTAGTATTTTTCGAAAGTGTGTAAAGGTAGTATTTTTCGTAAGGTGGGTAAGAGTAGTATTTTTTGAAAGTGGGTAAAGGTAGTATTTTTCGTAAGGTGGGTAAGGATAGTATTTTTCGTAAAGTGGGTAAGGGTTAGTATTTTTGATAAGGTGAGTAAGGGTAGTATTTTTCGTAAGGTGGGTAAGGGTAGTATTTTCAGTAAGGTGCCTAAGGGTAGTATTTTTCGTAAGGTGGGTAAGGTGTTGTATTTTTCGTAAGGTGGGTAAGGGTAGTATTTTTCGTAAAGTGGGTAATGTGTAGTATTTTTCGTAAGGTGGGGTAAGGGGTAGTATTTTTCGTAAGGTACGGTAGGGGTAGTATTTTTCGTATGGTGGGTAAGGGTGGTATTTTTCGTATGGTGGGAAAGGTGTAGTATTTTTCGTATGGTGGGGTAAGTGGTAGTATTTTTCGTAAGGTTGATAGGGGTGGAATTTCTCGTATGGTGGGTAAGGAATATTATTTTTCGTAAAGTGGGGTAAGGGGTAGTATTTTTCGTAAGGTACGGTGAGGGGTAGTATTTTTTGTAAGGTGGGTTAAGGGAGGTATTTTTCGTAAGGTGGGTAAGGGTAGTATTTTACGTAAGATGGGTAAGGTGTAGTATTTTTCGTAGGTGGGGTAAGGGTAGTAATTTTCGTAAGGTACGGTAAGGGGTACTCTTTTTCGTAAGGTGGGTAAGGGTAGTATTTTTCGTAAGGTGGGTAAGGTGTAGTACTTTTCGTATGGTGGGTAAGGTGTAGTATTTTTGGTATGGTGGGTAAGGTGTAGTATTTTTCTTCTTGTGGGTAGGGTGTAGTATTTTTCTTCTTGTGGGTAAGGGTAGTATTTTTCGTAAGGTGGGTAAGGGGTAGTATTTTTCGTAAGGTGGGTCATTTGAAGTATTTTTCGTATGGTGCGTAAGGTGTAGTATTTTTCGTATGGTGGGTAAGGTGTAGTATTCTTTTTATGGTGGCTAAGGTGAAGTATTTTCCGTAAGGTGGGTAAGGGGTAGTATTTTTCGTAAGGTACGGTAAGGGATAGTATTTTTCGTAAGGTGGGGTAAGGGTAGTGTTTTTCGTAAGGTGGTCAAGGGTAGTATTTTTCGTAACGTGGTGTAAGGGTAGTATTTTTCTAAGGTGGGTAAGCATGGTATTTTAAGTAAGGTACGTTAAGGGGCAGTATTTTTCAATTGTGGGTAAGGTGTTGTATTTTTCGAAAGTTGGGTAACGGTAGTAATTTTGGTAATATGGGTAAGGGTAGTATTTTTCGTAATGTACGGTAAGGGGTAGTATTTTTCGTAATGTGAGTAAGGGTAGTATTTTTCGTAAGGTTGGTAAGGGTAGTATTTTTCGTAATGTGGGTAAGGTCTAGTATTTATCCAGAGGTGGGTAAGTATAGTATTTTTCGTAAGTAGGTAAGGTGTAGTATTTTTCGTAAGGTACGGTAAGGGGTAGTATTTTTTGTAAGGTACGATAAGGGGTAGTATTTTTCACGAGGTGGGTAAGGTGTAGTATTTTTCGTAAGGTGGGTAAGGGTAGTAATTTTGGTAAGGTGAGTAAGGGTAGTATTTTTCGTAAGGTACGGTAAGGGGTAGTATTTTTCGTAAGGTGCGTAAGGGTAGTATTTTTCGTCATGTGGGTAAGGTGTAGTATTTTTTGTAAGGTGCGTAAGGGTAGTATTTTTCGTAAGTTGGGGTAAGGCGTAGTATTTTTCGTAAGGTGGGTATGGGTAGTATTTTTCGTAAAGTGAGTAAGGGTAGTATTTTTCGTAAGGTCTGGTAAGGGTAGTATTTTTCGTAAGGTGGGGGTAAGGGTAGTATTTTTTGTAAGGTACGGTAAGCGGTAGTATTTTTTGTTAGGTGGGTAAAGGTAGTATCTTTCGTAAGGTGGGTAAGAGTAGTATTTTTCGTATGGTACGGTAAGGGGTAGTATTGTTCGTAATGTGGGTAATGGTAGTATTTTCGTATGGTACGGTATGGGTAGTATTTTTCGTAAGGTGGGTAAGGGTGGTATCTTTCGTAAGGTGGGTAGGGTAGTATTTTTCGTAAGGTACGGTAAGGGGTAGTATCTTTCGTAAGGTGGGTAAGGATAGTATTTTTCCTATGGTAGGGTAAGGGGTAATATATTTCGTAAGGTGGGTAACGGTTGTAATTCTCGTAGGTGGGTAAGGGTAGTATTTTTTTGTAAGGTACGGTAAGGGGTAGTATCTTTCGTAATGTGGGTAAGGGTGGTATTTTTCGTAATGTTGGTAAGGGTAGTATTTTCGTATGGTACGGTAAGGGGTAGTATCTTTCGTAATGTGGGTAAGGGTGGTATTTTTCGTAATGTTGGTAAGGGTAGTATTTTCGTATGGTACGGTAAGGGGTAGTATCTTTCGTAATGTGGGTAAGGGTGGTATTTTTCGTAATGTTGGTAAGGGTAGTATTTTCGTATGGTACGGTAAGGGGTAGTATCTTTCGTAATGTGGGTAAGGGTGGTATTTTTCGTAATGTTGGTAAGGGTAGTATTTTCGTATGGTACGGTAAGGGGTAGTATCTTTCGTAATGTGGGTAAGGGTGGTATTTTTCGTAATGTTGGTAAGGGTAGTATTTTTCGTAGGGTACGGTAAGGGGTAGTATTTTCGTATGGTACGTTAAGTGGTAGTATTTTTCGTAATGTGGGTAAGGGTAGTATTTTTCGTAAGGTGGGTAAGGGTTTTATTTTTTGTAAGGTGGGTAAGGTGTAGTATTTTTCCTATTGTGGGTAATGGTAGTATTTTTCGTAAGGTGGGTAAGGGTAGTATTTTTCGTAAGTTGGGGTAAGGGGTAGTATTTTTCGTATGGTGGGTAAGGGTAGTATTTTTCGTTAGGTGAGTAAGGTTTTTTTTTTCGTAAGGTACGGTAAGGGTAGTATTTTTCGTAAGGTGGGTAGGGTAGTATTTTTTGTAAGGTACGGTAACCGGTAGTATTTTTCGTAAGGTGGGTAAAGGTAGTATCTTTCGTAAGGTGGCTAAGCGTAATATCTTTCATAAGGTGGGTAAGGGTAGTATTCTTCGTATGGTACGGTAAGGGTAGTATTTTTCGTAAGGTACGGTAAGGGGTAGTATCTTTCGTAACGTGGGTTAGGTGTAGTATTTTTTGTAGGTGGGTAAGGGTAGTAATTTTGGAAATGTGGGTAATGGTAGTATTTTTTGTAAGGTACGGTAAGGGGTCGTATTTTTCGTTAGGTGGGTAAGGGTAGTATTTTCGTAAGGTGGGTAAGGTTAGTATTTTTCGTAAGGTGGGTAAGGGTAGTATTTTTCGAAAGGGAGGGACGGATAGTTATTTTTCGTAGGTGGGGTAAGGGGTAGTATTTTTTGTAAGGTGAGTAAGGGTAGTATTTTTCGTAAGGTACGGTAAGGGGTAGTATTTTTCGTAAGGTGGGTAAAGGTTGTATCTTTCGTAAGGGGGGTAAGCGTAGTATCTTTCGTTAGTTGGGTAAGGGTAGTATTCTTCGTATGGTACGCTAAGGGTATTATTTTTCGTAAGGTGGGTAAGGGTGGTATTGTTCGTAAGGTGGGTAATGGTAGTATTTTTCGTAAGGTACTGTAAGGTGGGTATGGGTAATATTTTTCCTATGGTACGGTAAGGGGTAGTATATTTCGTAAGGTGGGTAACGGTGGTATTTTTCGTAAGGTGGGTAAGGGTGGTATTTTTCGTAAGGTGGGTATGGGTGGTATTTTTCGTAGGTACGGTAAGTGGTAGTATTTTTCGTCAGGTGGGTAAGGTTTAGTATTTGTTCGTAATGTGGGTAAGGGTAGTAATTTGGGTAATGTGGGTAAGGGTAGTATTTTTCGTAAGGTAAAGTAAGGGGTAGTATTTTTCGAAAGGTGGGTAAGGGTTGTATTGTTCGTAAGGTGGGTAAGGTGTAGTATTTTTCGTAAGGTGGGTAAGGGTAGTATTTTTCGTAAGGTGGATAAGGTGTTGTATTTTTCGTAAGTTGGGGTAGGGGGTAGAATTTTTCGTAAGTACGGTAAGGGGTAGTATTTTTTGAAACGTGGGTAAGGGTGGTATTTTTCGTATGGTGGGTAAGGTGTAGTATTTTTCGTAAGGTGGGGTAAGGGGTAGTATTTTTCGTAAGGCGTATAAGGGTGGTATTTTTCGTATGGTGGGTAAGGTGTAGTATTTTTCGTAAGTGGGGTAGGGGTAGTATTTTTCGTAAGGTACGGTAAGGGGTAGTAATTTTCGTAAGGTACGGTAAGGGGTAGTATTTTTCTTAATGTGGGTAAGGGTAGTATTTTTTGTAAGGTGGGTAAGGTTAGTAATTTTCGTAAGGTGGGTAAGGGTAGTATTTTTCGAAAGGGGGGTAAGGATAGTATTTTTCGTAATGTGGGGTAAGGGGTAGTATTTTTTGTAAGGTGAGTAAGGGTAGTATTTTTCGTAATGTGGGTAAAGTTAGTATCTTTCGTAAGGTGGGGAAGGGTAGTATTCTTCGTATGTTTCGGTAAGGGTAGTATTTTTCGTAAGGTGGGTAAGGGTGGTATTTTTCGTAATGTGGGTAAGGGTAGTATTTTTCGTAAGGTACGGTAAGGGGTAGTATCTTTCGTAAGGTGGGTAATGGTAGTATTTTTCCTATGGTACGGTAAGGGGTAGTATATTTCGTACGGTGGGTAACTGTGGTATTTTTCGTAAGGTGGGTAAGGGTGGTATTTTTCGTAAGGTACGCTAAGTGGTAGTATTTTTCGTCAGGTGGGTAATATGTAGTATTTTTCGAAATGTGGGTAAGGGTAGTAATTTTGGTAATGTGGGTAATGATATTATTTTTCGTAAGGTACGGTAAGGGGTAGTATTTTTCGTAAGGTGGGTAGGGGTAGTATTTTTCGTAAGGTGGGTAAGGTGTAATATTTTTCGTAAGGTGGGCTAGGGGGTAGAATTTTTCGTAAGGTACGGTAAGGGGTAGTATTTTTCGTAAGGTGGGTAAGGGTGGTATTTTTCGTATTGTGGGTAAGGTGTAGTATTTTTCGTAAGGGGGGGGGGTAAGGGGTAGTATTTTTCGTAAGGTGGATAAGGGTGGTATTTTTCGTATGGTGGGTAAGGTGTAGCATTTTTCGTAAGGTGGGGTAGGGGTAGTATTTTTCGTAAGGTACGGTAAGGGGTAGTATTTTTCGTAAGGTGGGGTAAGGGTAGTATTTTTCGTGAGGTGGGTAAGTGTGGTATTTTTCGTAAGGCACGGTAAGGGCTAGTATTTTTCGTAAGGTTGGTAAGGGTAGTATTTTTCGAAAGGTGGGTAGGGTAGTATTTTTCGTAAGGTGTTTAAGGGTAGTATTTATCGTATGGTACGGTAAGGGGTAGTATTTTTCGTAAGGTAGGTAATGGTAGTATTTTTCGTATGGTACGGTAAGGGTAGTATTTTTCGTAAGGTGGGTAATGTAGTATTTTTCGTAAGATACGGTAAGGGGTAGTATCTTTCGTAAGGTGGGTAAGGGTAGTATTCTTCGTATGTTTCGGTTAGGGTAGTATTTTTCGTAAGGTGGGTAAGGGTGGTATTTTTCGTAATGTGGGTAAGGGTACTATTTTTCCTATGGTACGGTAAGGGGTAGTATCTTTCGTAAGGTGGGTAAAGGTAGTATTTTTCCTATGGTACGGTAAGGGGTAGTATATTTCGTAAGGTGGGTAACTGTGGTATTTTTCGTAATGTGGGTATGGGTGGTATTTTTCGTAATGTGAGTAAGGGTAGTATTTTTCGTAATGTGAGTAAGGGTAGTAATTTTGGTAATGTGGTTAATGATATTATTTTTCGTAAGGTACGGTAAGGGGTAGTATTTTTCGTAAGGTGGGTAGGGGTAGTATTTTTCGTAATGTGGGTAAGGATAGTATTTTTCGTAAGGTGGGTAAGGTGTAATATTTTTCGTAAGGTGGGCTAGGGGGTAGAATTTTTCGTAAGATACGGTAAGGGGTAGTATTTTTCGTAAGGTGGGTAAGGGTGGTATTTTTCGTATTGTGGGTAAGGTGTAGTATTTTTCGTAAGGGGGGGGTAAGGGGTAGTATTTTTCTTAAGGTGGATAAGGGTGGTATTTTTCGTATGGTGGGTAAGGTGTAGTATTTTTCGTAAGGTGGGATAAGGGTAGTATTTTACGTGAGGTGGGTAAGTGTGGTATTTTACGTAAGGTACAGTAAGGGCTAGTATTTTTCGTAAGGTGGGTAAGGGTAGTATTTTTCGAAAGGTGGGTAAGGGTAGTATTTTTCGTAAGGTGGGTAAGGGTAGTATTTTTCGTATGGTACGGTAAGGGGTAGTATTTTTCGTAAGGTGGGTAATGGTAGTATTTTTCGTAAGATACGGTAAGGGGTAGTATCTTTCGTAAGGTGGGTAAGGGTAGTATTTTTACCTATGGTACGGTATGGGGTAGTATCTTTCGTAAGGTGGGTAAGGGTGGTATTTTTCGTAATGTGGGTAAGGGTAGTATTTTTCGTAAGGTGGGTAAGGGTAGTAGTTTTCGTAAGGTACGGTAAGGAGTAGTATTTTTCGTAAGGTAAGGTAAGGGTAGTATTTTTCGTAAGGTGGGTAAGGGTGGTATTTTTCGTAATGTGGGTAAGGGAGGTATTTTTCGTAAGGTGTGTAAGGGTGGTATTTTTCGTAAGGCGGGTAAGGGTAGTATTTTTCGTAAGGTAATGTAAGGGGTACTATTTTTCGTAAAGTGGGGTAAGGGGTAGTATTCTTCGTAAGGTGGGATAAGGGGTAGTATTTTTCGTAATGTGAGGTAAGGGGTAGTATTTTTCGTAAGGTGGGTTAAGTGGTAGTATTTTTCGTAAGGTGGTGTAAGGGTGGTATTTTCCGTAACGTGTAGTAAGGGATGTATTTTTCGTAAGATTGAAAGGCAAAGTTGACCTCTACAGGATTTGAATTCAGAACGTTAAGACGTGGAACAAATGCTGCGTCTGGGCCATCAACAATTCTGCCAATCCACTGCGCTCCGAACAGTAATAATAATTGCTTCTACATCTGACACAAGGCCAGCCATTTTGGGGGAGGCGAAAATCGATTAAATCAACCCCAGTTTGTTACCTTATTTTATCGACCTTGAAAGGATGAAAGGAAAAGCTAACATCAGTGGGATTTGAACTCAGAACGTAAAGGGGCGTAATCGAATGGTAATTATAATGATTTCTTTTATAGGCACAAGGCCAGCCATTTTTTTGTGGGGGCTGTTAGTCGTTAAATCGACCCCAGTGTGTGACTGCTACTTTATTTTATCGACCCCGCAAGCTAACCTCGGTGGGATTTGAACTCAGATCATAAAGAGCGGCAACTCTATGCTGCAAAGCATGGCGTCCGATCTTCTACTAATATTGCCAATCCAATGACTTCTGGTTTTTAGGCACAAGGCCAACAATTTCAGGGAAGCCGAATGTCGATTAAATCGATCTAGTGCGTTACTGATACTGTATTTTATCGATCCTGTACGGATGAAAGGCAAAGTTAAGCCCGGCGGGATTTGAACTCAGAACGTAAAGGGACGTAATTGAGTGGTAATAATGATTTCATTTATTGGCCACAAGGGCCGACATTGAGTTGTAATAATAATAAGAAAAATAGCAGCCACGTCACTTTTTCAATTACTTTCGACATTGGGTGTTTTACAGACACCCTCATCATTAATAATTACTGTCATTATGAATTCAAATCCAGCCAAGATTAGCTTCGCAAAATGCCAACCATTTTGGGGAAGGGGAAAGTCGATTAAATCGAGCCCAGTGCGTTACTGGTATTTTATTTTATCGACCTCGTCAGGATGAAAGGCAAAGCTAACCTCGGTGGGATTTGAACTCAGAACGTAGTGGTGGGGGAAGGGTAATCGAATGGTAATAATAATGGCTTTTGATTTTTAGGCACAAGGCCAACAATTTCTTGGGGGGGGGTCAATTAAATCGACCCAGTGCGATACTGGTACTTTATTTTATCGATTATGTAAGGATGAAAGGCAAGGCTAACCCCGGCGGGATTTGAACTCAGTGGGTAAAGAGCTGATACTAAATGCGGTAGAACATTCATTCCGACGACGTAACAATGTTTGGCAACGCACCACCCTGTCATAAGTAAATAATGAACTTAATTGTTATAAAACGTTTATCATTAACATTAATTTAGAAATATAATGGTTGGGCAACATTTGTATTCTGGAACTGATGAATTACAATGGAATTTTATAAATATATTTCACATTGGCATCGCAGTCCAGTCCTAGTTGTCATACACGATTTGTTGTTAGTTGACAAATTTCGTTGTAGTATATATAAACAACTCTGCTGAAAGTCAGAGATATTAGCTGTCTTGCCTATAACGGAAAACTATAATTACATCTATAGTTAGAAATTGTGTGGAATTGTTTACTGACGAACAAGGAAGGTTTTTGATGAACGATCAAGAGTGTGGAGTGATATTTTATCCTTAATTTAAATGCGTCTGAATTAATACTATTGAGTTTCATTAGAAACTTTCATCCATGATTCATTAATTTCTAATAAAGTTATGAGTCCCATTGACGCCATTATGATATACGGCGTGCTTTGGACATTTAAACACGGCTGGGCATATTTCTAGGCAAGTGTGAGCACAGCGAATTTCTTCCTGTCAAAGAAAGAATGAGAGCGAGAGAAAATGAAAAATAGATTCGCTCCAAAACTCGACTGGTACTTCCTTCCATGATAGAATAAAAGGCAAAATTGATCTCGGCGAAATTTGAACTCAGTGCGCAGAGAGCCGGAAATAATACCACGATGCATAGCCTTCGGCGTTCTAGCGACTCTCCTCATTTGGCGTCTGCATATGAGAGCAATAATTTAATAAAATATTAATATTTCTAAGTCAGGTAGACTCCGCGAGCAAGATGGTTCGAAAACATCCATGAGCTTGGCTAGTCATGTTTGGGGATCCAGCCGGATCAGTTGGAGGCGGTTGCTTCTGACAGTAACACTGTTGTTACTGTCAGAATCTCCCCGAGAATTACGTTAAGAGTATACATGTCTATGAAACCCTCAACTACATACAAGTTAATTTCATTTAAAAGCAATTCTGTTGTTCGAACACCTGGAACACGCATAGTCGAAACCAACGGCACCGAATGGCGCCCGACAGACTGGTCGGTCAAGGTGTTCAAGGTGATATATATGTATCATTTGATAGTTAATATACTATTATATCATCTTTACCGGCCCCTTAGGCTACAACATCCCCTGGATCTCCTCAAAGCCCCTTCCCCGACGGGGTGGGGGGGGGGGGGGCACACCCACTTTGAGGGCGGACAGAATAGAGGAGGTATTTCTCCGGAGAATGGTGAGGTAGACGCGTTGGAAGAGCCATTCCAGCTCGCGAGGTTCACATCTGCGGGTAGCCAACTGCCATCTTATACGTTAAATTCAAATCCCACTGAACTCAAATTTAGACTCCAACGTTGCGGGGTCGATGAAAGATGTATCATTCAAGTTACTGGGATTGATATAATCAATGAAACCTCACCTCCATACAAAGTTAATAAAGATTATCAGCTGCTGGTTGATACCTCTGATCAAACAATCAGCTCTATTCAGCCAAACGGCTGTGAGGATAAATGAAATAAAAATAATTGTTTCTACTTTTGGCACAAGGCCAGAAATTACCCAGCACATTACTGGTACTTTATTTTATCGACCCCGTAAGGATGAAAGGCAAAGTTAACCTCGGCGGGATTTGAACTCAGTCCGTAAAGGGACATAACTCTATGCTGCAAAGTATGGTGTCCAACCCTCTGTCGATACTGCCAAGCCACCCCCAATACACATGAGCTTTTCTGATCCTACTCAGACCAATATTTCAGCCACCCTACATAAGAACTCAGTGTAAGAAAGTCTAAAGTCTGTCTCAAGTCTGGAGGCTCATCAGGCAGGTGCTTTTCCCGGTTTCCGTGGAATGAACATCATACCACAACAACCACCACCAACAACAACAACAACAACAACAACAACAACAACAACAACAACAACAACAACAACAACAACAACAACAACAACAACAACAACAACAACAACAACAACAACAACAACTGGAAAAGGGGCAGAACCGTTCAGTATGATCATAATGGATAGTGACCCTTGTTTGGTACGAGGGGCCAAAAAACAATGAGCCGACAAGTTATTGGCACCAACTGGGGAGGTCAATGTAATAAACGTACTGGTCAAGTACTGGGGTTGATTTAATCGACTTTCACATCCCCTAAATTCAATTTCCTTGGTCGTGTGCCTAAAGGTCAAATCATTAATAATTGTGAAGGGGTAGTGGATTTGCAGAATCAGTAGAGCGTCAAACAACATGCTATGTGGCATATAGTTATGTACTTTTATATTCTGAGTTCAAATCCCACCGTTGTTAGCTTTGTCTTTCATCCTGTAGGGTCATTAAAATAAAGTACCAGTAATGCACTGAGATTCGGTTCATCAGCTTTATCCTACCCCCAAATTTGACCTTGCGCTAAAATCAAAAGCCATAATAGCAATTAAAATATAGGGTGATGATGACAAAATTGTAGAGCGTCGGACAACATGCTTTGCTGCATATAGTTATATCCCTTTGCATTTTGAGTTCAAATCGCGCCTTACGTGGTCGATAAAATCAACTTTCTCCTTCCACCGAATTGCTGGTTTCTGTCAAAAGTAAAAACAATCATTTTGGTTTAAAGCGGTCGAGATTATTGATCTTAAACCAATATATACATATATATAATTATATATATATTTATATATATATATATATAATTATATATATATATATATATAAATATATATATAATTATATATATATATATATTTATATATATATATATATATGTATATATAATTATATATATATATATTTATATATATATATAATTATATATATATATATATAATTATATAGATAAATCTACCAAAAGTTTTCGGTAGTGTCCAATCCGTATGAAGAACGTATATATATATATAATTATATATATATATAGATAGATATATAGATATATAATTATATATATATATTGTTATACTTTGGGAGGGTCATGTTGCCAATAAGAAACACACGCACCAGTTGCTTTCACTTCAATTTAATTTAATATATATTTATAAATTTACAAATTTACAAATTTACAAATTTATAAATTTCTGGTTGGTTGGTTGGTTCCACAACCAGATAGTTGTTTATATATATATAGTCATAGTTCTTTCGTCACACACTCTGTGACCTCTTCAGTGACTGGGGATTTCTTTCTTCGTTTCTGTGCCTTTCCTTTCTTCTATCCTACGCCATTTTCATTTGGTGCGTGTGTTTCTTATTGGCAACATGACCCTCCCAAAGTATAACAATATCGGTTTCAACACACGATTTCAGATAAAGAATCTTGCTAAACAAATTCAGAAACGAAATATATATATATATATATATATATATATATATATATATATATATATATATATTAATAAATGGAAACGATATTTATTTTATTATACATATTTCAAGGGCAACCAAGGCAAATTATGGTGCGCTTTCAGCAGATAAAATACAGATTTGTTTTATAAATAAATATTGACATACCCGGAAAAAAAGACAACCTTAACGGTTGGAGCTTCCTGGATAGTGGAGATATTACATTTATTGAGGGTGATACAAAATTATGAGTGAGTATGCAAATGAGTGTCCGAAAGGTTGAAAAGATAATGGTTTATTTAAATTAAAATGTTGGAAGAAGGTGATATGTAAGGGAGAGAGAAAAAAAAAGAAAAAAAGAAAAAAGTAAGGAGACATATAGAAGAGGAAAGAAAGAACGATTATATATATTGATAGTGAAAATAGTGTGCATGAAGAGATGAGTTTCAAAGGATAAATATACACAGCGTAAGTATATCTAAGTGAGAGAAGAAATGAGAATAACGTGGAAGAATAATATTTATATACAGGATTCATTACGTTTTGATTATAATACTTATAATGATAGGTTGAAAAATTAGATTAAAATTAAATTAAAATTAAAAAATTAGAAATCAAAATTAAAGATTAAAATTTACCTTAATATTAAAGATTCAATTTAATAATTTAATATTAATAATTAGTTTAAATGTGTATGTTAAGGATTATAAATTATTTAAATAAATATATATTATTTTACATTAGAGAAAATCTAGTATAGTTTATTTTATTAGAAGTTGTAAGTCAAAAATTTAAACATCCAAATAATTTAAACATCCAAATAATTCTAAATTTAAACATCTAAATTTATGAAAAATTTACGAGAGTTTACAAAGGAATAACCACTTAGTTATATTATAAAAACAGTAAGTGTAAAGGAAGTTAGAAGTGATTTTTTAAGAACTCAGATGACTCTAAGGATTAAATGTTATAAAGTTAAATAGTTAAGAATTTTTTATCTTAAGAATATAATTAAAACATGAACCATATGTAATTTTATACGAAATCATAAATTTACTTGCTAAAAAGTTAAAACATTTAAAAAATTTATCTTAAGAATATATTTAAAGCATAAACCATAGGTTATTCCACATATATATAAAAAACCTATATATAAAAATCATATGTTTTTCCACATATATATAAACATTTGGATATATATATTAAAAACGTTTGAAGATATAAAAATATTGGAAGGTATGAAAATAATGAAAATAATGGTTTTTCTATATCTTTCAAAGGAATTTTTAAAAGATTTTTCTTATATATATATATATATATAAATATATATATATATATATATATATATATATATATATATATATATATATATATATATATATATATATATATAACGAAGGAAATGTGGTAAGGAACCAGGTGGACCATAACGTACCAAAGTACTTAATACTTGAGGTAGTAGAGTGGGTAATAGGAACCAGTAAGACCCCGACAGCTGAGCTCAAGCCGTTTCGACGGCTAATTCTGGCTAATTCGACGAATTCCCAGAATTAGCCGTCGAAACGGCTTGAGCTCAGCTGTCGGGGTCTTACTGGTTCCTATATATATATATATATAATATATATATATATATATTATATTATATATATATATATATATATATATATTTTATATATATAATATTATATATATTATATATATAATATATATATATATATATTATATATATAATATATATATATATATATATATATATATATATATATATATATATATATATATATATATATATATATATATTCTATATGTATATATATATATTATATATGTATATATTATATATATATTTATATATATATATATATTTATATATATATATAATTATATATATATATATAAATATATAGGTATGCGTGTGCGCTTGTTATATACGTATTTATTTATTTATATACGTTTATTTAATTATATGTATACTCTGGCACACACACACACATATATATATATATTTTTTTTATATATATTTTTATGTGTATTTGGTGTATACATTCCTATGCGTGCGGGTACAGGCGTTACGTTGGTTCTGTATGTGCGTGGGGTTTTTTTGTGTGTATGTGCGTGTATTTGTTTACCTATGGCGAGTGTTTCCGCGTATGCTTGTGTATGTACGTATATAGATGCGTGTATGTATTTATTTAATTTCAATTACCTCTGTATTTTATTTACTTTATTCTTAAATCTGAAGCCGAGAATCATTCGGTTTCCTAGTTAGAATTTTAGTCTACGACTTCAGTTATACCATTTACGTAGTTTTGTCTTTGCGTGCAATTGTTCTCCCGCTCCACATATGACGTATTATCTTCGTTTTTTCCGTTCATTGCCAGAGAAGGTGTCTATGAACCACCTAATAGAATATTAGTCTACGACTTCTTTTATACCATAAACGTGGTTTTGTCTTTGCGTGTAATTGTTTTTCATCGCTCCAAATAATGATGTATTATATTCGTTTTATCCCGTTCTTTGCCAGGGAACGTTTCCACGAACCAAAGTATCGTCTTCCTGTCTACCTCCGGTTGCAACGTTTTTTGAAATATTCACTTCTGCGTTCACAGATTGACTTTGTTAGTTTCAGAAGATCCCGTTAAAGGTGAAAGCAGCGATTCTTTGCTTAAACTTTAATCTGTTATTTTAATAAATATTTGCTCTACGGTTCTTATATATTTGATATATATTTATCCTTATCGAGCCCTCTTTGGATTTTAGTCTTCAAATTTATTATTATTACTATATATATATATATATTTAATATATTAACAGAGAAAGCTTTCAGCGATACTCTGACCAACTCCATCTCACTCAACAAACATTAGGATATACCTGAGTATAATCCCAATTATGTGTTTGGGGTGCTAACTATATAGTATTCCGTGGATAGTTGGTTGTATTATTTTATATGAGACATAATTAAATAAATCTCTCTTTCTTTCCATATATATATATATATATATATATATATATATATATATATATATATATATATATATATATGAATAAATTTAGTCCTTCATCAGTGATCTTCCAACCTTCATTGGTATTTCATCGCTTTAAAGACCATATACCTCCGGTGGGTGCGAGCAACGGCTTAAGAAAGTCTTTGGGACACGTAAATAAGGGGAACGAGCGAGACAGTAAACAATCAAAGATGGTAATGCAACGAAAAGTGACGAAGAAGGAGTCAAGTCCCTGAAATTGATGAACACAAGTTCTGTGAAATCATGGACGAGAGAGAATAAAGACCATCAAACCTGGTCGAAATGTGAGTAAGGAAAGAATTTCGCACAGGTCAAGCGGGAGGAAGAAGGAGTCAAGTCCCTGAAATCGATGAACATAAGTTCTGTGAAATCGTAGATGAGGGAGAATAAAGACCATCCGACCTGGTCAAAGTGTGCGTGAGGAAAGAATCTCGCACAGGTCAAACGGGAGGAAGTAGGAGAGGGAGTAGCAGAGAGTGAGTGAAAGTGTGAGGAAGAGGCTAACATAGAGAGTGACTGTTAGAGGGGGTAAAAGGAAGTGAGAGATACAGAGAAAAGGGAAGCAGTAAGAAAGAAACAGACGGGTCAGCGGAGGAAATTATATATGAATATGAAAACATGGCGTGCTGCGTGGTTGCAAATGGGTTACATATGAATAAATTTAGTCCTTCATCAGTGATCTTCCAACCTTCATTGGTATTTCATCGCTTTAAAGACCATATACTACCGGTTGGTGCGAGCAACGGCTAAAGAAAGTCGTTGGGACACGTAAATAAGGGCAACCATTGAGATAGTAAACAAACAAAGATGGTAATGCAACGAAAAGTGACGAAGAAGGAGTCAAGTCCCTGAAATCGATGAACATAAGATCTGTGAAATCGTAGACGAGAGAGAATAAAGACCATCAAACCTGATCAAAATGTGCGTGAGGAAAGAATATATATATATATATATATATATATATAAACGTACATTCAGACACACAAATACAAACGTATACACATATAAACCTTACATTCATATCGAAGTAGTGTGAGGTTATATCGTATCTTCATTGTTTCCTGAAAGTGTTACAGCATGTGTTGGTTGTTGGTAGCAGGAAATTAACATGCTATTCATCAGAAGCTGGTCAGTAACCTCATATCACACCATACCATCGTTATTAACTTCCGAGCCTGAAATAGGTAATAAGGCTTGGTTGATTAATCTGTCTGACACTGACGTTGGCATTGAGGTTGCCGTTGACGTTGACGCTACTGCGTCTGCTGCATCTGCTGCTGCTGCTGCTGATGATGATGATGATGATGATGTGGTTGTAGTAAGTGACATCATTTTTATAAGAAGCCGATACAGACGAAAGAACGATTTGATTTTTTTTCAATACACGAAGTGAAAATTTAAATATTTCTATTGTGTAAATTATAATACGTTATTTGAAAGTTTCAGTTGTAGAAATTCCATATCAGTAGCTTACAACGACTTTACAATGTTTAGCTTAGCCTATTCCTATCCATATTCAAATCCTGCCACACTTTGCTTCAACTTTCAACCATCCATTACCAATCGTACACTGGTTCTTTCGTCACACATTATGTGACCTCCTTAGCGACTAACCATTTTGTGCCTCCTCTTTTTCCTTATTGTTTGACGAACAAATGAATAACGAACAATAAAGTTAATGATAAAGTGTGTTTCTTTCTATAGGCAATATTGGCAATATGACCATTCCCAAATGTAACAATATTGGTTTCAACACACGATTTCACATCATGAATCTTGTAGAACAAATACATAAACGTATATCTCTCTCTCTCTCTCTCTCTCTCTATATATATATATATATATATATATATATATATATATATATATATATATATATATATATATATAAATATATATAATGAAAAATTGAACAGGGACAGAACAGAGAGGCAGTACAATAAATGTTTATTAAATTCACGCTCAGGAGAGTGGGGGGTAGGTGGGGGACGATGTTTCGGGCATAAGCCCTTCTTCAGGTGAGAAGTGTGTGGGAACAGAGTTCAAAAGATGTGTAGGGGAGTGGTGGAGAGACATATAGCGAAAGGAAACGATGCGAATGAAAAATTAACAAATAAAGACAAAAAATATAATAAATAAAAATAAAGCATGATCAAAATACAAGGAAGGAGAAAATTTGAAAATAAAGGCATGATCAAAATAAACTGAAATTAAAAGGGGGGTAAACAGGTGGTGGAAGGGTGTGGGGTTAGGTGTGCGTGTGTGTGTGTGTGTGTGTGTATGTGAAAGTGAGGGTTGGGGGAAGAACGGGGTTGCATGTTCAGGAAGGTGAGTGTGGGGGGTGTTTTTGTGGGTAGGAGTGTCTGTGCGTGTGTGGATAGGGGGGTGAGGGGAGAGGAATCAGGAGGCTGAGGGTGTAAATATGTGGTGGGAAGCACGTGTGTGTGGTTTAAGCGTGTTGTGGGTGTGGGTGGCGTGTGGATAAAAAAAAAATTTGGGGGGGTGTGTGTGGGTGAGTTATGTAGGTGGTGGTGTAAGAGGATGGTTGAAAAGTTGGTAATTTCCACGGATGTTTGGAGATTTGTTTAGATATATATATATATATATATGTGTGTGTGTGTGTGTGTGTGTGTATGTGTATATATATATATACACACACACACACACACACACACACACACACACACACACACACATATATATATATATATATATATATATATATATATATATATATATATATATATATAAGAAATCAAAGAACGCTTACATACTCAAGCAATTTTTATTTTTTATTTGCTGACAATGTTTCATTAGAGGGTAAAAATAGGGAG
>OZ024743.1:181310151-181315151 GCA_964016885.1 Eledone cirrhosa
CTCGCGAGATGTCCTTTCCTTCAGTACCTACTCTTCTGAAACTACAAATTTATTTTTCTCTTCCTATTGTTCATCTTTCCCCCCTTTTTTTGTTTTGTCTTCTTCACCTTTATATCGCAGAAAGAAATTACGCGAGGAAACTGAAATCTTACCCAATTTAACAATTTCCCGGATATATATCTTGGATATTTTCTGGAATTATATAGAAAGAGAAGTACAAGGCCACCCACGTTGCTTATGGTTGTAAAACATGGGAAAACGTTTAACCCACCAATGAAGCAAGATACACCTTAGAACTAACCTCCGTCTGTTTCGACGATGAGTATCCCAGTAGTCCAATCAATTGAAGAGACTTCTCTTGAAATTAATATGTAATTGGCTGAACATTTCACAGATACGTGTACCGTTAACAGATTGAATGCGATCCTAACTTGGAATATTCTTTACCAAACTACACTATGTATACATACGTACATACACATACACACACATAAATATGTGAAAAGAGGACCGTTATTGCTCCAATCAGTCCACAAACACTCAGCACGCAAATACTCTAAACCACTCATGACTCCAAACAGACGAAATCGCACTGTCCCACCAAATTCGGCAAACCAAATGCAGACCACCCACCTTCCTAAATTCAGCATACCTAACTTGATCGTAACAGCCACCAAATGAGGAGGACAGACGTTATAAAGCTGCAGCTGTCATATTACGTAGTTTCAGTATAATAAAGCTAATAAAGTTATCATTATCTGCAGCGACTACGACCCCATTACGAAACATTATCTGCAGTGACTGCGACCCCATTACGTAACAGGCCATGCTCTACCTTCTCACGTCGTCTCTCCAATTTAAACCTTTAAATTATCCACCTAGATGACGTGATATCTCTATATATATAAAACGGTAGATGTGTGTGTTTATGATTTTTTATGCATTTCCACATTTCTCTACCGATTTTGATGATTTTTTTTCCAATGTGCTCCAAATTTACCAGGGCAGGTCAACGCGTAATTATTTTTGCCAAATATTTCCTGCTTCTATGAAAAAAAATCGATAAAACTAAATACATTCTGTAACCCTCTCTCTTACACGCTTCATTCCTCTCACTACTACCATCAAAAATATATGAAACTACATACATGTTGCAACTCTCTTTAAAAGGTTCATCCTTTCCTCTACTCCACTCTCAATCTCCTCTGCAACTCTCTTTAAAAGGTTCATCACTCTCTCTATTCCCCCCCCCCTCAATCTCCTCTGCAACTCTCTTTAAAAGGTTACTGCCTCCGTCTACTACTCTATCACCATTACAATTTAGAACAACGACAAAACTTCTTTTGAAGGAACGCGACACAAACTTTGAAACCTAAGCAACACAACAACCATAGCTTTATTCTCTCCGTCGCTCTTCCCCCTCTCTATAATTTAACTGCTTTACTCTCTTCATGCTTCGAGGTTTAATACTAGCTTCACTCTATCCGTCGCTCTTCTCTCTCTATATAATAAATCATTCCCCCTATTCGTTCGGGAACGCGAAAAAAACTTTGATAACTAAGCAACACATCATTTTATACAACAACAAACAGTCATAACGACACTCATACATCAAATATCAAAATTTAAAAAGCCGATAACACTAAATACATACTGCTCTCTCAGCGTTATATTTTACATACTTACATTTTACATCAAATAACAAATATTCAAAAGCAACAGATGAATTTATAAAACAACAAACGTAACATACTACCTATATGACAACACTGCAGAGAGAGAAACAATGTATATGATCAAATGGAGCGTTCCGTATATTCACCCTCTCTATAATTTAACTGCTTTACTCTCTCTGTCGCTCTTCATTCCCTATATGACAACAGTGCAGAGAGAGAAACAATGTATATGATCAAATGGAGCGTTCCGTATATTCCCCCTATCTATAATTTAACTGCTTTACTCTCTCTGTCGTTCTTCACTCTCTATATGACAACACTGCAGTGGAGCGTTCCGTATTGACATACGGTTTATCTGAGGCATTTTCAATCGGCTTATTGCAAATAACAACCCGCAAAATAATACTTCATATAACAGATTAATGCTATAGACATATGAATCGGAATGTAACCCGTGAACTTTTTCCTGGGCAAAATGACCTCATTGCCAGAGTGTTCAGACTGAAACTGGCTAAACTCATGGCTTTAATAAAAAAGGTCAGGTATTTGGAGCTGTAAAATGTGACATGTTCACCATCGAATGGCAAAAACGAGGGCTGCCACATGCTCACATTTTGATTTGGTTAGCTGATAAAATCAATTCAAATGCCATAGACAGCTTCATTTCGGCTGAAATCCCTAACCCAGCAACTGACCACGAATTACATGACATCGTCAAAGGTAACATGATTCATGGTCCGTGTGCGTCGGGTCCTAATGAGCATCATACGTGTCTGAAAAGGAGGTCGTGCAGTAAGGGATACCCCCAAAGATTTGTTGACCAGACTCAGACTGGTGGCGATGGGTACCCCCAGTACAGGCGGAGACAGCCCGAGAACGGTGGCTTCACCACAACAGTAAGGGGAGGTCAAGTCGACAATAGATGGGTGGTCCCTTACTGCCCACTTCTCTTGAAGATGTTCAACGCCCACATCAACGTTGAGTTTTGCAACTCCGTCAAGTCGATAAAATACATATACAAATATGTAAATAAGGGCTCTGATGCCGCAATGTTCGCATTTCAAGCTGAAAATAGCAGGGACGAGGTCACAGAATACCTGGCGGGGCGGTACAAGGGTAACAATGAAGCTTTTTGGCGCCTATTTGGTTTACCCCTACACCAACGTCACCCCGCCATCGCACAGCTTGCAGTACATTTGGAAAAGTGGCAAAGGGTTTACTTTACGGACCAAACCGCCGCCAAGTTGGCCGCCGATCCGAAAGAGACCACTCTGACGGGTTTCTTCAAACTTTGCCAGTTCGATACATTTGCGCAAACAATTGTGTACTCCCAGGTTCCATCCTACTTTATATGGTCGAAAAACACTTGGGTGCGAAGAAAGTCAGGTCAGGCTGCTGAAAGACATCCTGGTGTAAAATTTGACAGCTGTCTTGGAAGGGTTTACACTGTTCCCCCAAGTCAGCATGAGTGCTTTTATCTCCGCCTTCTTCTGCATGCAGTTGTAGGCCCACAAAGTTTTCAGGACCTCAAAACTGTTGATGGAGAAATATGTGATACGTACCGGGA
This sequence comes from Eledone cirrhosa, assembly GCA_964016885.1. NCBI lineage: Eukaryota > Metazoa > Mollusca > Cephalopoda > Octopoda > Eledonidae > Eledone > Eledone cirrhosa. The sequence goes on from OZ024743.1 coordinate 181,313,395, forward strand.
AGCCTGCTTTAAGCGTGGTCTTTTGGAAGTTGATTCGCAATGGGATTCCACTTTAGCAGAGGGTGCTTTGTTGAAATCACCTAAAGGTCTACGGGAACTATTTGCTATTTTGCTTCAAAAGTGTGAATTGGGTGATCCCAAATCTTTATGGGTCAAGTACAGAGACTTCATGTCTGAGGACTTCCTGCGCCGGGCTCATCTGCAGTATACTTCAGTTGGTTACAGCGACATTATCTACAACAGGGCACTCATTGATATCGAAGACGCCCTCCTCAACATGGGTGGGAGTAAGTTGGCGACGTATGGCTTGCCGTCAACCGTCAGAGAGGAAGCTAACACGTTGGCCCCGGATTTGTTGCGGGAAACAGCATATGACATCGAATCTCTTTCCCAATACTTAGAGGAAAATGAGCCCAAACTTCTGTCGGACCAAAGGTTGGCCTATTTAACTATCATTGACGTGGTTCAAAATCAGACTGGGGATATTTACTTTCTCGATGCTCCTGGGGGTACCGGAAAAACTTATGTAACGAAATTGATTCTCGCTAAGATTCTTCAGGAGAAAAAAATTGCGTTGGCCGTTGCATCGTCCGGGATCGCTGCTACTTTGCTGCCGGGAGGTAGGACAGCACATTCATCCTTTAAACTCCTCTTGGATTTAGTAAAAACTGAGACACCAACATGCAATATCAGAGTTCACACGAAGCTCTGGTTCTCAAAAAATGTTGCCTCATTGTTTGGGATAGGTGCACAATGACATACAAGGGTGCCCTTGAGGCATTGGACAGGACCCTGAAAGACATTAGGGATTCTACGGCTCCTATGGGTGGCGTAACCCTTCTGCTATCAGGGGATTTTCGGCAAACGCTGCCTGTCATCCCCAAAGGGACAAGAGCTGATGAAGTGCGTGCCTGTCTTAAGTCGGCCATGTTGTGGATCCAGGTGAAGAGTTTCTACCTGAGCACAAATATTCGTGCTCATTTGCATGGTGACAACATGTCTGCAACATTTGCTCAGAATATTTTAGCACTTGGTGAGGGCAAGGTCCCTGCCGATGACAAGGGCGGCATAGCAATTGACTCCCTGTGCAACATTGTGAGCAGCCCTTCTGACCTTTGGGAAGCAGTTTTTCCTAATGTCTCATCTAACTTTAAAAACTTCGATTGGTTCAGCGAAAGAGCCATCCTTGCTCCGAAAAATACCATGGTTAATTTTATTAACGAGCAGCTGATTGAGAAAAGTCCCGGTAAAGAATACATCTTCAAATCTATCGACCGGACATCAGACCCCGACGATATCGTTAATTATCCGGTTGAGTTATTAAATTCCCTTGAGCCCCAGGGCTCCCACCTCACATTCTTAAGCTTAGGGTTGGCTGTCCCATTATGCTAATAAGGAAATTGCGTCCACAAAAGCAGTGCAACGGTACTCGCATGGTCGTCAAGTCACTGACGCCCCACTTGATTGAGGCCACCATTGTAACGGGGTGCGGGAGAGGGGAGAATGTTTTCATTCCAAGGATGAACCTTTCCCCTCGGCGTCAAATATCCCGTTCGATTTCCGGCGATCCCAATTTCCGGTGAGTCCATGTTTTGCCATGTCCATTAACAAGTCACAAGGGCAAACATTGTCGGTGGCGGGCATCCATTTGGGGGAGCCATGCTTCTCCCATGGCCAACTTTATGTTGCCTGTTCCCGCGTAGGGAGCAGGAATGGACTTTATGCTTATACTCCTCAAGGGATGACACGCAATATCG
>OZ024743.1:181320151-181382651 GCA_964016885.1 Eledone cirrhosa
TTCTAACTCAATATACACCTTTGATATATATATATATATATATATATATATATATATATATATATATATATATATATATCAAAGGTGTATATTGAGTTAGAAACTCAAAATAGTCTCTTACAATGAAATAGCTCAAAGAAGGAGGATTTTCTGAGCCGTGTAATATATATATATATATATATATATATATATATATATATATATATCGCATATATATACATATAAACATATCCATATACACGTATATACACACATATAAAAATAAAATAAAATAAAAATATAGATAAGCGGTCGGACCAAATGATACAAAAACGTCACACACATAAAGATAAACTTATACATAAATACAATCACATACGCAAAATTACATATAGATACATGCGTGTGTGTGTCCAGTGAAAAACAAGTACATAAATACAAGGAGAAAGGGAGAGTAAGGAGAAAAGGACAGCAAGGAGAGCAACGAGAAGAGAAGAGCAAGGAGAGCAAGAGTAAAAGGAGAGCAATGAGAAAAGGAGAGCAAGGAGGGCAAGGAGAACAATGAGAAAGGGATTTCAATGAGAAAGGGAGAGCAAGGAGAGCAGTGAAAAAAGGAGAGCAATGAGAGCAGGAGAAAAGGAGAGCAATGAGAGGCAGGAGAAAAGGACAGCAAAGACAGCAATGAGAAAAGATGAGCAAGGAAAGCAAGGAGAGCAAGGAGAGCAATGAAAAAAGAAAAGGAAAGAAATGAGAGGCAGGAGAAAAGGACAGCAAGGAGAGCAATGAAAAAAGGAGAACAAGGAGAACAATGAGAAAAGGAGTTCAAGGAGAAAGGGAGAGCAAGAAGAGGAAGGAGAAAGGGAGAGCAAGGTGAGCAAGGATAAAAGGAAACTCTTTCTCTGTATCTTTACCCTCTCTAACAGTCACTCTCTCTGTTAGCCTCTTCCTCACCCTTCACTCACTCACTCTCTGTTACTACCTCTCCTCCTCCTCCTTCTTCCCGTTTGACCTGTGCGTAATTCTTTTCTTTCGCACGCTTGGTCAGGCTGGTTCGCCTTTTTTCTCTCTCTCGTCTACGATTTCACAGAACTTATGTTCACCGAATTCACAGACTAGACCCCTTCTTCCTCCCCTTAGACCTGTACGGAAGTCCTTCCTTGCTCACATTCCAACCAGGTTTGATGGTCTTTATTCTCTCTCGTTCACGATTTCACCGAACTTATATTCATGGAAATTTAGGACTTGACTCGTTCTTCCTTACTTTTCGTTGCTTCACCATCTCTGTTTGTTTACACTCTCGCTGTCTCCTTTATTTACGTGTCCCAACGACTTTTTTTAGCCGTTGCTCGCACCAACCGGAGGTATATGGTCTTTAAAGCAAAGAAATACCTGTGATGGTTGGAAGATCACTGATGAAGAACCACTTTATTCATATGTAATATATATATATATATATAGGAGATAAATAAATTGGGTATAATACCAGTTTCTTACCGAATGCGAAGAAGCTCGATATATTAACCCCTTCGGAAAGGGCACAGAGCATAATTTTTTTAATTATATATATACAGTGGTGGTGGAACGGGCAGGCGGGCATGTTCCCCTCCAAATAATTATATTTTCTCCCCAAACTACCAAAACACACGTCTATTTGGATATGCGCTACAATTTATGTACATGTTATGTTTATCGCATATCGAAGTTTTCTGACCATTTTAGTGTGCAAAGAACTAAACTAATCACTACAACTAAATTTTCCAAATTTGCCCCACCAATTTAGAAATGCTTTATATATTCAAAATCCCAACCCAAAATCCTGGTTACGCTGGTATACATAAATATATATACACACACAAAACTATATATTCACTCACAATTTAAACTACTGAATATATATAAACATACGAATGCACAAGCAAACCCACTGAGTATGCTCACATACATCAATATACACACTCACACAAAAGTATATATTCATAGACATTATTAAAACTATTGAATTTATATATATATATATATATATATATATATATATATATATATATATGTGTGTGTGTGTATATATATATATATATTATAATTGTTTCTACTTTTGGCACAAGGCCAGCAATAACCCAGTGCATTACTGGTACTTTATTTTATCTACCCCGTAAGGATGAAAGGCAAAGTTCACCTTGGCGGGATTATAATGATAAGGAACAAGGATTCAGTGTTTATTCAAACAGAATGGGAGACGAGCTCATATACCAAACATATCTGACGAACTTTCGATTACAGAGTCAGGTTCGATCTATAATAGGTCTTGCCTCGAGCTGATCTAGAGAAACATTTGTAATATGTTATTAAATATGTTATGATGCAACACTGAATCCTTGTTCCGTATCATTGACGCATAGAGTTACGCCCCTTGCCATTCTGACTTCAAATCCCGCCGAGGTTAACTTTGCCTTTCATCCTTACGGGGTCGATAAAATAAAGTACCAGTAATGCACTGGGTAATTGCTGGCCTTGTGCCAAAAGTAGAAACAATTATAATATTATAATCTGCTCTGCGCGAGCATCGAGTGCTCAACCGGCATACCGCCTACGGACGCATTTATCTTGCAGCCTTACAACTATATATATACTATCCGATTTACCCGCGCCTTGCCGCGTTTCACACATTTTCTTTCTTTTTTTTTTGTAAGAAAATGATAATTGATTTTAAATCAGTGATATAATTTAGGGAGAAAAACTCTGCATTTCAATATTACTCAATGTAAAATGTAATGCATGAAAAATTGGAAAACATTATTTTTGCAATATACTAATCAAAATTACATTATTAAATCTTATTCTTATTTTGTTTCTTGTAAATAATTTTTTTGAAAATATCAATTCAAAATTTTTGTGAATAGGCTTTAAATTTCATATAAATCGAAGGGAAAACATTTTCAGCGGGGGTTTGTGTCTCCGGGAACCCTAATAGGGGGTTTAACCCCCATTAGGGTGTCTTAATATTATTGAAATTTGCTAAAGTTTTGTGAATAAGCATCATATCTTATCATTTAACTATGGTTTAAATTTCATATAAATCGAAAGGAAAAAATTTTCAGTGGGGGGTTTGTGCCCCCGGGGAACCTTTTGTTTAAAATTAAATATACTTATCCAAATACCCTGGGCAATGTAGTTTCAGAATATATATGGTTATGGGGGTCTATCTCCAAAACCATAGGAGTTCGTGAACAAACAAACAAAAAGACAGGAATACAACTTTATAAACACAATTAAAACTATCTAATATATATACAAAAGCACAGCCAAATCCACTGAATAGGCTCGTATACATAAATATATATATTTGTGTGTGTGTTTGTGTGAGTGTGAGTGTGTGTACAAAAGCATAACCAAAACCATTAAATACGTTCGCATACATAAATAAATACAGATGTATATGTATATATATATATATGTATATTTATATGTATATATATATATGTGTGTGTGTGTGTGTGTGTGTATGCATATACACACACATTCACAAAAGTACATTATAAACACACACACACACACACAAAAGTACATATTCATAGACACTCAACCAAAACAATATTTTTAAAATAAAACAGAATAGTTGAAAGCTAAAATAATAAACAGAAGTATTCATTGAAAAATCTAGAAAGATATCAATGGTATAAAAGAGAGGAAATAACAATAGAGACACATCTAAATATTCAGAGAACTTTAAATAACTTTCACACAATTTTCACAGACTATTACGTGTTATAAAATATTACAATTGGCGGCAAGTTTTATTCATTCACTAACAAAATGGTTTTAAAAACAATTAAAAACAAAAACCGAAACGTGCCGTCTTGAGCTTGTTAAGCCTTTCGTTGCCATATTTCTAATGAAATACACTGCCTGTGGTTTTTAAATTATTTTTAAATAATCAAGAATTTAGAGGGATTTTGTAATGTATTTCACACCCTCATTATTATGCTAACGGCGGTGGATTGGCAGTATCGGTAGAGGGTCGGGCGCCATGCTTTGAAGCATAGAGTTACCTCCCTTTACGATCTGAGTTCAAATCCCGCCGAGGTTAACTTTGCCTTTCATCCTTACGGGGTCGATAAAATAAAGTACCAGTAATACACTGGGTAATTGCTGGCCTTGTGCCTAAAGTAGAAACAATTATTATGCTAACGTTTAATAATGAGGAAGTGAATTACATTACAAAATCCCTCTAAATTCTTGATTATTTAAAAAAGGATTTGTGGAGTGGCAGTATCAGTAGAGCATCAGACACAATACTTTGCAGCATAGAGTTATGGCCTTTTACGTTCTGAGTTCAAGTCCTGCCGAGGTTAAAGTAAAAATAAAGTAGCAGTAATGCAATGGGGGATTGTGCCGTAGAAACAATTATTATGTTGACGTTTGGAACATAATTTAACAAATGTTCTTAATGAATATTATAATTGTTTCTACTTTAGGCACAAGGCCAGCAAATACCCAGTGCATTACTGGTACTTTATTTTATCGACCCTGTAAGGATGAAAGGCAAAGTTAACCTCGGCGGGGATTTGAACTCAGACCGTAATAGGACGTAACTATGCTAGAAAGCATGACGTCAGCCCTCTACCGATACTGCCAAATCGCCAATGGACTGTTTTTAGATGAATATATACACTTTTAAACAGATAATAATAGTAATAATGAAAATTATTGTCAGGTGCATGTAGAGTGTATAGAATATTGTACAAAAGTCATGAAAGTGAACAGTGTATCAGTTATAATATACACACAAAAATACACACACATGCGTGCGTGTGTATGGAGGGGGAATATCAGGTGTACTGTTGGCTAATTTTGGGAAGCATGGAAGTTTTGAAGGATGCAGTGTCCTAGCAGCTAACAACTGATGCAGGTAGTTTGTTCCATGCTTCAGCAACTCTGAGCGTAAAAAAATGTTTCTGAAAGCTGTACAGTTTTCTGATTTTGTAAGCATGAATATATACACTTATAAACTAGACAGTTTTGTATCGTAGAACCAGGGCCACTTTCAGGCGGTTTGGTATAAAAAGGATTGAGTCAGAATATTCTAAACGTATAAAATGAAAACGAGAATCTTGATTTTCATAGTTTACATCGAACTTAGAACTCCTTATAACAAACACTGGAAAACCAGTTAGAGTCCAGGCAACTATAATAGAGCGCGAAAACAAAATATCCCTCTATTTATACCCTTTCATCTTCTAGTCTAAAGTCTTTCTCAAGCCTGGAGGCTCAGTAGGTCGGTGCATATCCTGGCTTTCTTGGCGTTAAGCGACTAAGAGAACAAGACTTCTCCCTGAAGGGTTCAACTTTCAGCTACTGCTGGTACTCATTTTCAGCTGGATGTACTGGAGTAATGCGAAAAGAAGTGTTTTGCTCGAGAATACAACACACAACCCACTCCAGGAATCGAACCCACAACTTTATGATCAGAAGTCTAACACCCTAACCACTAGGCCACGTACTCAAGAGAAGGGACAAATTGAATTATTTAATTCTACATAAGAACAGGGTGGTCGTGGCTGGAATGCTTTTGACCATAAGTTTACTGAGTCATGGCTTACAAAGGACTAAACCCAGCAACAAACAGTAAGGGTAATTTGCATGTTATAGATAAATTATTGGTTAAGCAGTAAAGAGACGGACATTGCCATCATGTTAGAATGTGTAACGTTAGAAATAGCAAATCTATCAATATTTTTCACGTTTATCACAGAAATCTACACATCTTTAAATGATAATTAATTTTCAGGCTAAAGTATGAAAAAAGAACACCGGACAGACTGACAGTCCCGTCTCCTCAGTCAACCTCTGGAAATCACTACGGTTTCGGTTAATTAAGATCCGTACCGTTCATTCCAGTGCATATATATATATATATCGACAGTCGATCGACTTTCGTCAAATAGGACCGAGGAAACAATGTTTCCGTTGGTCTTTCCAGTTGCTAATACTATCTATCGGTCGCAACTCCAGGTAGAAAGAACAACGTGAAATAAAGTGTCTTGCTCAAGGACATAACACATCGCCCGGTCAGGAATTGAACTCACAACCTCACGATTGTGAATCCAATTCTCTAACCACTCGGCCATATATATATATATATATTGACAGAGACAGAGAGAGAGAGAGAGATGTGTGTGTACGTATATATTTTTGTATATGGTTGTGTAATTCATAGAGAGGTTACATGGATGTTTATTTACATGATTCATTATAGAACCCCTGTCACACACGCGCCTGTGCGCACACTCACATACTCACACATATACACTCACATACACACATATATATATATAATCATATATAAGTATATATAAATATATATATATATATATATATATATATATATGTAAAGTTATATTTAAAATTGTTGGGTTACAACTAGTAAATATTTATAACTGATATAAAAGCACTCGACAAATATTTGGAGTATATTTACAATATTAAATAAATGGAAAACTATATTTATAAAACCATATTTAATATATATATATATATATATATATATATATATATGTAAAAGAAATCAAAGAACGCCTACATACTCATACAATTTTTATTTGCTGACAATGTTTCATCCATGCCATGGGGCAGGAATCATCAGAGCTTTATAAACAAAACTACAGTGCTGAGTATAAGCTCTACCAAGCTTAGTCTAATGAACATTAGAAATACAATAGAGGGTAACAAGAGGGAGATCGGAAATGGCGAGTATGGAGAGAGTGCATAGTGGGGTTGTTATTCAGCACTACAGCTATATGTTTGGGTACAGGCAGATTTTTTACCGTAGAACCTATATTTTATACTATCTGTTTGAACCCGACCCGTTTGAACACTCCCCCATAATAGAATTAGTAAAGCTATCCTTGGGCTTATTGACATATCAGAAGGTAACCGCGATTCAATAGTCTTTAGTATGACACACTTGACTATTCTTGAGGTCCAATAATAATTAATAGTAATATAGTTTTTATTTGTACGAATCTTGTTGAATTAGTATGATTATTCTGATGGTAATTACATTTTTGGTGGCAGTTCGAATTAAATAGCCTTATATTTGACACGTTAGAGTAATCCCCCTTTCTATACCACTGTAACGTCATTACTTGGTGACTGAAGGGAGTAACACCCCGTATGTACCTTCTACGTCATGAATTGATATGTATATACCCATAGCGGTGACGGTGTGTATATACCCATAGCGGTGACGAACGAAGTAGCGTGTGTTTATTTTTTATGGAGCCGAATTCCTAAATTTCCGCGGAGTATGTAAGCTGTCTTATATAATTTTTGTATGCCTTTTTGGGTATGACCCCACCTAATAGACATACTGGGGTACCTGGTGGATTTACTGATTTGAGCACTTTGTGTTATTTTCTGTTTTGTATAGATTGTTAATCCACGTGCTGTATGCGTTTGGTCAACGGTGAACTACTGCTGCAATTAACCTGGCATTTGGATTAGGTGTGACGATTTTTGGTTGTACAGAATCTGGAGCTGCAACTTGGACACATTGTACTTCACGGTCTGGGATTTTATACACGTGGAGATTTTTTGATGTGTAAATTCAGCCTGTAATACATGTTACTATATGTGATGATATGTTTTGGTGAGCGTATGAATCCGACTGGATTGCACTTTACGGACGATCTACATATGTTATAAACTCTGGACCGAATTACTATCTACGGACAATCCAATATCTTTATAACTCCTAGAAAATCGGGGCATATGAAACCGATTGGACTAACCTCTACGGTAGATATGCATATGTAGTGACTCCTCACCAGATGTGTGTTTTTTACAGGAACTAAACCATTTTTGTTATGTATTTTTGCTTCAGCTTGATCATGCAATAACCCCGCTTTGCTTGTGTTTGGCTTGTATTGATGTGGTGCCTGTCTATATACAGGTTTAGCACCCATGGTCCACGTAATTCCGTAACCTACTAGTATACCTTGATTATGTATACTATGGGGAGGAATAAAATCCCCTTTGGACTTTCTGAAGTTATGGAGAATTAAATCACCTGTTATATATAGTGACCAACGCATAGCTTCCTCTGGTTTTTTGCGTGCTTTAAATTTTTTCCTTTTTTAATTTTTTTTATCTCTTTATATTATTATTTTCCTTTTACTTTATTATTATATGTTTTAACTATTGCTTATACTTTTTGCTTTTGTGTGCCCCTCACGTGCTTCCGCATCTTGTGAAAAAAATCTGCCTGTACCCAAGCATATAGCTGTAGTGCTGAATAACAACCCCACTATACACTCTCTCGATACTCGCCATTTCTTATCTCCCTCTTGTTACCTTCTATTGTATTTCTAATGTTCATGTGACTAAGCTTGGTAGAGCTTATACTCAGCACTGTATTTTTGTTTATAAAGCTCTGATGATTCCTGCCCCATGGTATGGATGAAACATTGTCAGCAAATAAAAATTGTATGAGTATGTAGGCGTTTTTTTATTTCTTTTACATATAACGGCTCTGTTCTCGTACATTGAGCTTATACAATACTGTCACAAATACGACACGGTAAAGGTGCGTTTGTGCACATACGCTCCGTGGTCTACGTAAATATATATATATATATATAGGAAAATATTCAAGAACCCGACGGCAGAGCTCAAGCCGTTTCGACGGCTATTTCTGGACTCCAGAAATAGCCGTCGAAACGGCGTGAACTCTGCCGTCGGGGTCTTCAACATTTTCCTATTACCCACTCTACTACCCTAAGTATCGAGTACTCTGATGCGTTATGGTCCACATGGTATCTTACCACATTTCCTTCGTTATATATATATATATATATCCAAAATTAAAATTAAGGGTTGTCATGTCTGAGAGACATGCACCATATCCACTGTAGAATAAGCTCAAAGATTCCAATGAATAGATCTGAGCATTACATATCAACTAGAAATAGATTGACATATATATATATATATATATATATATATATATATATATATATATAAAATAAACATATGAAACAATCACAGGGAATAATTTGTAAAGAATGTAAGCACACATAGCTAGGTAGGTAACTAATTAAAGTTTAACTAGAACTTCAACTATAGAAACCTTTTAAAATGATTAATCTCTTTTGTATATATTTCTTTAAGTAAGAAATATATTTCACCAATTAATCCGTAAATCACAGCAGTCAAATTCTTGGATGTTCACCAAAGGAGAAGAAGATAACTATCTGCGTTTACAAAGCAAATGCAAATCTGCAAATGACTCGAACCACGTGTTGCATTTTTTTAAAAATACACACATAGCACAACGTCATCCCAGTGGCGTGAATAGGACCATCGACAGCCAGAAATAGCAGCCGAGTCTATTCAACTGAATTAGCTCAACAATCAATATATCCGTATATATATCCAAAATTAAATTAAGGGTTGTCATGTCTGAGAGACATGCGCCATATCCACTGTAGAATAAGCTCAAAGATTCCAATGAATAGATCTGAGCATTACATATCAACTAGAAATAGATTGACATATATATATATAAAATAAATACATGAAACAATCACAGGGAATAATGTGTAAAGAATGTAGGCACACATAGCTAGGTAGGTGTACTAATTAAAGTTTGACTAGAACTTCAAAACCTTTTAAAATATAGATACCTTTTAAGAAATATATACAAAGGAGATTAATCATTTTAAAAGGTATCTATAGTTGAAGTTCTAGTTAAACTTTAATTAGTTACCTACCTAGCTATGTGTGCTTACATTCTTTACAAATTATTCCCTGTGATTGTTTCATATGTTTATTTTATATATATATATATGTTAATCTATTTCTAATTGATATATATATATATATATATATATATATATATATATATATGCACAAAATTCAGTAAACCCGAAGAAAACTGGTGAGAGAACCAAAGTCAGCACTCGATGCGGAGCAGAGTGTATTTAATAAGAACAAAGTAGAGATGTTACATATGAGATTTATTGCTTAATCCTGGTTACAAATGTTTAACAAGCAGCTGACTCATGGTCTGGGATAGAACCCCCAGACCAGACTCCAAGACTGCCTGATCCTCAAATCTGTGGACGAACCAGCAAAAACACAAACAAGCATATATTATGACCAAACATGGGCCTAGAATTCAACGGACGCATATATCTCGAATGTTACAAGAAAAAAACCGTTAAACAAAAACAAAATTAACGGATATGAATAAAGAAATATAACCACGTATTCACGATCAGACACATACATACACACATGCATAAAATGCCTACGCACACACACTCTCTCACACGTAAAATTCGTACAAGTACCTACATATACATACACACATCCTCACACACATATCCATATATACACACATGCACACATATACATATATGTATCTAAAAGTCTAAAGTCTGACTTAAGCCAGAAGGCTCAAGTGGCCGGTGCTTATCCCGGTGTCATGGCGTGTTAAACCATCGCAGGGTTAAACCGCCAACTATTACTGGTACTCATTTTCAGCTGAGTAAACTGGAGCAACGTGAAATAAAGTGTCTTGCTCAAGGAAGCAACACATCACCCGGTCTGAGAATTGAACTCACAACCTTTCGATTGCAAGCCCAATGCTCTAACCACTATGCCAGGTGCCTTCACTATACATATATGTGTATATATATATATGTATATATACACACACACATATCTATATATATATATATACACACACACACACCCATACATATATACATATACACATATATATATATATACATATATACACATATACATACATATATACATATATACACATATACATACATATATACATATATATACATCTCCACTTTGTTCTTATATATTATATATAATTATATATATATATATATATATACATATAATATGTATATTTATATATGTGTGCGCGCGTGCGTGTGTGTGTGTGTGTGTGTGTGTGTGTGTGTGTGTGTGTGTGTGTGTGTGTGTGTGTGTGTGTGTGTGTGTGTGTGTGTGTGTGTGTGTGTTCGTATGTCTATAATTACTTAGGTGCGAATTCGTATTATGTTATATTATAGTATCCAACCCAGTTTTAGTTGGGTTTCAAGAGACTAGTAATTAAACAACAAATAAACTAATTGAACGCCTAAATGTTACAAAGACAATAATTAATTAAAACAAATGAATTACACATAATATGTATTATGTGAATGGAATGCAACCAGGTAGTAGAATAGATGAACATAGGAAAGAGGTCATTGACAAGTGTAAGTTTAGCAATTTTGCCAACCGAAATATTTGGTATGTGGTTTCTCATCTTATCATTTGCACGCATAAGGGCGGTGGATTGGCAGAATCGGTAGAGGGTCGGACGCCATGCTTTGACGCATAGAGTTACGCCCCTTTACGTTCTGAGTTCAAACTCTGCCGAGGTTAGCTTTGCCTTTCATTGAAATAATAATTAAATAAAAGCGCAAACAAGAGCCGCAACAACAAAGTCCCTTTTACATCAATGACCAACCAGGGAAGGTTGGCTGGAGAAAGTGTGTCATCAACGGCGGTGTTCCAGCATGGCCTCAGCCTGTCGGTTGGAATACGAAATAGAAATAGAAATAGAAATAGAAATATCAGGATTGAACCAGTTTTAATCTAGTTACACCATAAATCACCATAAATCCCCCGTATTTGTGAACTAGCAGAAACGGCGAAAGCTCCCCGTTTACAACATACCATATTTCCGCACCTTAACATGTATTCAGTTTTCCCCTGATTACAGGTCCTCCCAGTTTTCCAACAGTGATCGTTTAACATATTTCATTGACTTCTGTTACTGGTGTTAGCCATTTGGCTGTAGCCATGATGTTGCACTGACTTATAGAGACGCAGGGAACCCCAAACACTGATGAAACCCACACCATCAATCAGGTTTATGAAAGAAGGAGAGAAGCCATCTACGATAATTAGAACTACATGTGGTCTACTATAAAAGGTCCAAAACATGGTGTACGAGGGTTGATCTAGGAAGGAGGTTGCAGTTTCCCAAGTTGTTCAAACATCCCTCAAGCCAGATGTAGTACTTTTGTCTGAAACATTAAAAAAGAAAATCCTGGTTGAACTTGTAGTCCCATGGGAAGAAGAGTACAGCAACACCATTGAGTGAAAGGGTGCCAAATATCAAGAACTTGTGCATAAGTTTAGGGAGGAAGGTTGGCAGTCATGATTATTTCCAGTCAAGAGGATTCCCGGCTCACTTGGTATGGAAAATGCTCACTGCCTTTGGAATTACAGGAATTGAGAAGGCTACAGTTCGCAAAACGGGGAGGCAGCAGAAAGGGTCTTTTATTGGCTTTGGAGCAGGAGAGAGGAGATGAGTTGAAGCTAGGAGGCAAAGATGGGCAGTAATTTGGTGACCACTTCTGACCCAACAGTAAGAGGATGTTGTGGTTGAGGGTCAAAACACCCAATGAATGCTGGACACCGTCTGGTGATATCAACACCTCCTGGCCAAGGTTATGTTCCCTGAAGGTGAATAAATGTGAGACATCTTCCTGAACATGTAATTATGCCTATATATATATATATATATAGTTTGACACCTTAATTTATTAAACACTAGCAGTGGTACCCGGCGTTGCACGGGATAAGGTATTTTGGAACGCGGGCCGCCAACAGACCTAATCGTGGAAAAACTGCATGCTTGGACAAAATGTAAAGAAAATAAACCGAATACTCTGATGCAATTAGTATTAGGTATGCTTCTCCTTCCACGTGGAGAAAATCGGCTTGGTGCTTTTGGATTTCAATAAATGGATTATCTTTTCTCACGGTATGAAGAAGAGACTGACTAATACATAGTTACAATTTCAAGAAAATCGGTCTGGCGTAACGCCTAAAAAAAATCCTAAAAAGCTGAAAAAACGCAGTTTTTCACCTAATGCGGGCCCTAGGAGATCAAAAAGTTGAATTTATGTGTATAACACTCCCTGAAACATAACTAATACATATGTAAAGTTTGAAAAAAAATCGGTTGGGTACTTCTCGAGTTTTAGGGATTCAAACTCACAGACACACACACACACAAACAGACATCCTCAGTTTTATATATATATAGATAATCATGGAGATAATTATCCTTTTGGGAGGAGACAATAATCTTAGATACGCCTTAACGCGTATGTTTCTGTTTACAGAGAGAATAATATAAAGTGGGTTTGCACTTCTTTCTTTGCACAGCGATATAAAATCTATTTTTTGTGAATATAAATTTTATATATGATTCTACATATTGTACATATCAAATCTCTATTGGGGAGAATCTTTAGAATCTGCTCCACAAAAGCAACACGCTATTCAAATAAATTAATAGAATAAAACAAGCTCTGGTTAACACAGAAACCAATTATACACAATAAAGGCAACAGAAACAACACATACAAAAACGAACAAATCACACCTAACCTGTATTGTATGAATGGAATGCACCCAGTTTGTAGAATAAATTAAAGTATGATTAAAAAGTCTAAAAAGTCATTAATATAACACAGCTTGAATTTAAACTCATAAATATTAATAGTATCTTGTAAAATCACAAAAGCTAAAATTCTGCCCCATCAACAACAAATCAAAAGCATAGAAACCATTGAATAAGTTAATTGGTGCATTTAAATACAAGTATGAGAATTGTAAACTTTATGTCTCTATCTCTTATATTGGACAGCGAAATAAAACACTTTCGCATCCCTTTCTCAACTAGGAAACATTGCAGCACCACACATTGCTACGATTCTATTTCGTCACTTGATCTGTTAGAAACAACAGCCAAACTTCTCTTAAATTAATTTAAGTCTTGAAAAAGTAGAAACCATACATAATGTAGTCCTATATACGTTAGAGCGTTGGGCTTGCAACCATGACGTTACGAGTTTGATGCTCGGACTGAATGATGCGTTGTGTCCTTGAGCAAGACACTATATATATATATATAGAGAGAGAGAGATATACGTGTACATATGTATGTATGCATAGGTACTCATGTGATAGTGTCTATTATATATATATATTAGAGTCGAGGTCCAACGGCTGAGCTCTTGCCGTTTCGACAACAAAATCCAAACTAGAAATCTATTTCCATGCTGGGTATTAACCGTCTCATCAGCGGCGTGGCTTAAGATGATTGACAGGTGGAATAAGTGGATAAGTGGTCAAGAAAAGGATATTGGCTCTTTAAAGGCCATTGTCATAGGTTCTGGAATGAAATGTTTATATATTTTTGTATTTTCAGGGATTGGTTGTGTGCATGAGCACGCGCGCGCGCGTGTGTGTGTGTGTGTGTGTGTGTGTGTGTGTGTGTGTGTGTGTGTGTGTGTGCATGTGTGTGTGTGTGTGTGTGTGTGTGTGTGTGTGTGTGTGTGTGTGTGTGTGTGCGCGCGCGCGCGCGCGTGTGTGTGTGTGTGTGTGTGTTTCATTGTTTATGTGTATATAAGTTTGAAATATTGCAGTGTTGAAATGGTGAAGAATCTCAAGTTTTTGATTGAAGAATTGTCAATCACCTTAAGCCACGCCCCCGATGAAATTGCATATTTACAGCAGGGAAATATATTTCCAGTCTGAAACTTGCTGTTCAAACTATAAGAGCACAGCCGTCAGGCCCCGTCCCTCTAATATATTTACACTCTACTGTCCCAAGTATCGAGTACTCTGCTGAAAAATGGTCTTCCTAATTTAAAACTGGTAAAATCCTGTTCTCTCTCCCTCTCTTCCTCGCCTCTCTCTCTCTCTCTCTTTATATATATATATATGAGTGTGCATGTGTGTGTGTGTGTGTGTGTGTGCGTGAGTAGAAATGTGTGTATGAACGTGTGTATTTGTGTGTTAAAGACAGGACACAGCATGGCTGAATTTCTACAAAGTTCGCTTCCCAATCATTGAGTCTCGAGTTCGAGCGATCCTACTGTGTATAACCCTGGGCAAGTGTCATACATTATATCCTCGGATAGACCCTTTAAATTGGGTAAATGTACACTGCTTGGAAGCCTACCAAATGGTCTGTTCTTCTATGTCAACAGACCAGCCCTGTCACACACACACACACACACACACACACACACACACACACACTGTATCTCGCTGAATGTCATTGATAATCTCACTGATAAGGGTACACGTGTCTGTGAAATGCTCAACCACGTTAATTCCACGTGCAGGCTGGATCGAACAAGAGCAGCTATAATGTAAAACTGACAACCTTACAAAGAGAAGAAAGCGTGTGTGAGAGAGGTATGTGTGTGGGGGGGGGGGGGGGCGATAAAGTGGGAGTTGAGAGTAAATTATGACTCACGAACTACTCTCGGGTCCCACATAATAGGGGTGGGAATAATAGAGGGCAATAAGCGGGCGTGTAGGAATAAGTGGGGGGTTTGGAAAACCGATAATTTTTCTAGGTTGTCTCCGCTGATTTTTTTTTTTAAACCAGAATTAGTAATTCAGTTTACATATTGAGACCCAAGGGATTTGTTTCAGGTGCGTTCCAGGGGCGTTCCAGGGGACACAGTCCCCCCTCCCGCCACACTTTTTCAGGAATGAGAAACAAACCACCTTTTTTTTTTTGTTTATTTGATATAATAAATTCTTTTTAAGCTTATTTTTTATATCTCAAAATTTAATTAGCATAACATTTTCCTTATGTGATAGGGTCCCGGAAAGGCACCATAAGCAATACTAACATGCTCCTTTAAGAATCAACAAATGTCGCTCGCCCCCCCTCCCGTCACATTTTTAAGGCAAACAAGGCCCCTGTTGAGACCCCTAACCAATCCTATTTATTTTATAACATATGGGATTTCCAGAAATGTAATTTTTGTCATGTATAATGTCTTTTAATGTATAAAGAAAAGTAATTGCTGCAAGAATGCAACCACTTAAAATAGAATTTCGCTGGAAGTAGAATAGCAAAATTCAGTAAGTAGCGTTGGTGGGTTGGAATAAGAAGGGGGGAGGGGGGGGGGGGGGGGGGGTTAGAAAAACCTGAAAAATTAATAAGCGGGGTGGGAGACGATTATTCGTGACCCGAGAGTATAGGACAACATTTCTCATTGTTTGAACGAGTTGATTACAACTAAAACTAAAGTAAAAGCATTTCCATTTCTCTAATCAGCGGTTTACCATGTGATATATATAGTAGAATAGATAATTATTGTGAAGTATATCTTGTTATTGTCTCTTCATTCAGAGATAAGCTTGTAGTAAACAAACACAATGAATGTGGTAATGTTGGCAGTCGCAACTGTTTAACTATTCACAAAACATAACATCTATATACTTTTATACAATCAACACACACACACACACACATATATATATATATATGTATGTGTATATATATATATATATATATGTATGTGTATATCTCTCTCTCTCTCTCTATATATATATATATATATATATATATATATATATAGATAGATATACACATACATATATGTATGTATATGATGGCTGCCCCCTCATTATCGAGTATGGCCATTGCACGATATACCATTATTAATAATTATTATTTAATTCTATCGTGCAATGCTTGTGTGTAAAGATATTTTTTAAAGTGAGGAAAGACTGTGCACTGAGCCAATCCCACTCTCTGAGCGACACTAGCTATAACCCGAAAAGAAGAAAAGATCAACATCATCGGTCACTACTGAGCCGCAGGTTTTATATCTGAGTTATCCCAGTTTCCTGAGTTGCCTTCTCCTAGAAGAGTGCCCTGACAAATGCTAGGGGTCCTTCACTCCCAGTGGTTTAACCGCGTGGTCGGGTGTCCAGCCCGACTATCTCTATGTCCCCGTGTATATACATACACATGCACCCATGTACATATACATTTACATATACATACATATGTACATGTCTATATACATATTTACACACCTTTGGATGGCAGTTGACTCTTATAAATATAAATATAGATAGATAATAGATAGGCAGACAGACAGACAGACAGACAGACAGACAGACAGACAGACAGACAGATAGATAGATAGATAGATTTCTTTATTAGCCACAGGGGCACAAAAGAAGGGGACAAATACAAAGGGGGAAGTTTACATACAATAAAAACGTGTAAAATACTATCACAAATGCAATTTAAAAATCAATCGATTTTCCCCAATAGGGGGCGACATTACGTATGAGTAACATACCCCCGAAAAAATGTGCAACCCTCATCTCCAGGAGTACGAAGAGTGAGTAGCCCCTTCCTCTCTACCTCTTTTTCCTCAACCTACAGGCTGATATAGAGAGAAGGCCCATTCACTCGGGCCATTCTCGCCACTTTCACCCACCTTTCATAAAGCTTGCTAGGGTACCTCTCTCTCCATCCTGATTCTTCTTCTAAAGTGGTATTTGAAAAAAAGAATCAGTTGTTGGCCGGAGAGAAAGGTGTCTGATCTCAGCCCTTTTAACCTCGTCCACCATACAACCTCTTTCGCCATACCTATCACACAGAGGAAAACCGCCTCTCCTTCCTTTTTGAAGGAATGTGGCGGTTTGATCATGACAATGGAGTCGGTGGTCAACTGGATTGGTCCCATCCGCGACAATAGTCGTTCTACATAGCCCCACAGGTCGGTAACGCCTGGGCAGTGTACGAATGCGTGCGCGACGGTTTCTTCGTCTCGCACGCATCTCGGACAGATCTTTTTCGAAGGGTTCCCTGCCCGGGCGCCCATGTCTGTAGAGCTTGCCTTGAACTGATAGAGCTCCTCGGTAGCACTGCCAGGCCAGGAACTTTTGGAAGTTGTCCATCGGTTCCGAGCGGAAGGTCCTACCGAACAGACTGGCCAGTTCGTCCTCCTCTACGCCCAGAGTTTCTCCGAGCGCGTCGTCGCACTTGCTGCGAACCAACCCTCTATAGAATGACGAAGTGGCGTCTCCACTGATCGCCGGGTCCGCCTGCCAGAGGTTCTGTGAGCGCCTGAGCACATTCGATGTGTCAGTCGCCCATTTTCCTCGGTCTTTTCTTGACCCAGGACTGCAACTCGGTCAGCGAGACGTGTCGTGTGAAGGCTCGCCCCACGAACGGGGCCCACACCGGTCAAGCGGTGATAGATAACGGACGCTATAAAAGTGTTCGCCACCTCCGCTCGACCTTTCAAGTATAGATTGCACTCGGCCCACTTCTGGGTGAGCGCAAGCACCTTGGCCGTCACCTCGTTCCAGTTCTTCTCCACCTGGTGGTCCGGACCAAACCAGACCCCGAGTAGCTTCACCAGTCCTTCCGTCCAGCGCCCGACGACGCCATCGGAAGGCATCGGTTTGCCTCTCCACGATCCGAGTTGCAAACCGACGGACTTGTCCCGGTTCAGCTTCGCTCCTGTGAACCTTTCGTATTCCTTCAGCGAGGTGCTCGACACCATTACTGTCACGTCATCGGCGTAGGCCGATGCCGCTTTCCGCAGTCCCGGTTCCACAGGGATGCCCTGCAATAGCTCCAACTTCCGCAGTAGTGGCGCGAGAGTCAGTACGTACAAAGGGAGTAGAGAGGGCATCCCTGTCGGATGGATCGCGTGATATGGAACGGCTCCGAGCGGTAGCCGTTCACCATGACCCTTGAGCAGATGTTGCTGCTGTGCATTGCAGAAATCCAGCCCCTCAACATGGGTCCGAAGCCTGCCGCCGCGAGCACCACATCCAGGTAACGATGATCAAACCTATTGAAAGCCTTAGACTGATCCAAGCGGTTCAGGGCCCCACCGAAGCCGGGTTTACACCTTACCCTCTCTACAATGTATCGCATGAGGTGGAGGTTGTCATGTATGGACCTGGTCTGGATTGCGCATGTCTGCGCTTCTCCCACCAGGTTTTCGACGACAAGCGCCAGCCTCTTTGCCAACACCGTGACCAAAATCTGTATCTCTGTGTTTAGCAGAGTTATGAGCCGGAAGTTGCCTATGTCATCCCCCTTATTCTCGTTCTTCCTGACTAGCGTGACTACGCTCTTGGTCACAGAACTGGGAATTCTCCCCTTCTGCTGCCAGTTTCAGTAGACCGCTTCCAGGAGAGCAGAGAACAAGTCCGGCATTGCTACGTAAAATTCGTAGGGTAGACCGTCGAGACCTGGAGATTTGCGTTTGCCGCACTGGCTCAGTCCGTCCCCTATCTCAGCAGCCGAAATCTGCCTTTCGCAGAACTTCGCCTCGCTGTCCGAGAGTCGCGGCAGGCCGTCGAGGTATGGACAGAAATCCATAGCCCCTCCCGGCGCACCCCCTTCCCGAAAAGTTGAGAAAAGTGCTGCTGAAAGGCTGCGCACATCTGCTTTGGCTCACGTATCACACATCCATCTTGGTTCTTCAAAGACCGAATCGTGGACTTGTTGCCACTTTTCACCTCCATCACTCGGGCCCAGCTAACAGCTTTGGCTCCCTCGTTTCCCAGAACACGTATTTTGCTTCTGACAACGCAGCCCTCGTGCTTTGCGTCGAAGAACTGGTCCAAGGCCGTTCTCGTCGCTAGCACGCTGGCTACGTTGCCACTTCTAATTGCCTCTTCTACTTTATCTACCAGTTCCTTCTCGGTCCTATTTCTATCTAACGCTAATTCTTTACTAAAAACTAACGGGTCTAATCTAACTGGCCTCTTGAGAGAGTGCCACTATCTGTTGTTGACAATGGCCCCTTTCAAGTGCTGTTTAACTAAGTGCTAATCCGTCTACTGTAGGCTTTGCATGTCGGTGACGACAAGTTCAGCTTCCAGTAGCCGGGTCCATGTCTATGGGTTCTATCAAGGTTGACCATGCAGGTCACTAGTTTTTGATCTGAGTAGGCAACTATGAACATTTGTGGACAGCTTAACATGTCCCTATCCTTATTTCTAGCTAGAACCCTATCTAGGTACGATCTAGATGTTCCACTAAGATTAGTCCACGTCCACAGTGGTACAGTCGGAAAATCTAGTCGATATCTATCGGCTAGGTCAAATCGGCCGATTAACTGTTTGAGGCTGTTACACCCCCTTTATCGGGACATGCTCCCACATAGTCCCAACGTGCATCTAGGATTCCATTCCAGTCCCCACTAAAAGCAAGGAGCGGGACGTTCCCAGAAAAGTCTCTAGACGTTTGAAGAAGTCTGGCTGCGGAGTCCCGGATGGAGTATATGCGACCACCAGCCTGAAGGCTCCACCTTCACTACCGTCAACGTCAAGGACCACCAGTCGACCCTCCGGGTCCAGATGTACCGTCTGTGTTACGAGGCCCAGGTGTTTCCTCCAGATAGATAGATAGATAACTTAACAGATATCAAAACAAATACGTATATAATAGTCTTACATATATAATGATTTTACAGGGTTACAGAGTTAGCTAAAACATAATTACAGCTCCCAACACTAATAGAACCTCACATCTACAGTAAGGTTATTTTAACATACTTACTGGTCTTTGCCGTTGTCCCGTCTACAGCAGATGTCCCGTCTATAGCAGATGTCCCGTCTACAGCCATGTCCCGTCTATAGCAGATGTCCCATCTATAGCAGATGTCCCGTCTACAGCCATGTCCCGTCTATAGCAGATGTCCCGTCTATAGCAGATGTCCCGTCTACAGCCATGTCCCGTCTATAGCAGATGTCCCGTCTATAGCAGATGTCCCGTCTATAGCAGATGTCCCGTCTACAGCTATGTCCCGTCTATAGCAGATGTCCCGTCTATAGCAGATGCACCAGTTAAGGTTAAGGTTATCGTAAAAAGCTTAACCATTATATTATATTGCATCATATTTATTGTGGGTTTGTATCATACTGTGTGGAAATGCCAAGTATGAGACATAGAAATACCCGCTGTGTTGACAACAAAGGATTTGATTTCTCACCTGATTGTTTCGTGACAGTTATCAGATCGCCATGAGAAAAACCTAAAAGTGGGAAAACCTAAAAGCTTGATCCAGTAACTCATTTATATGTATACTCTAGATTTGGCTGGGAAGAAATTAATAAAAACACATCAGACAGAGTTCACAAAACGATTCATATAAATATTTTTTTCTACTTTAGGCACAATGCCAACAATTTTGGGGGAGGGGAAAGTCAATTAAATCGACCAGTGAGTTACTGGTACTTTATTTTATCGACCCCGTGGGGATGAAAGGTAAGGCTAACTTAGGAGGAACTTAAACTCAAAACGTAAAGAGCCGTAACTAATGCCCTAAAGCATGTAGTCCGACGCTCTAATGATACTGCTAATCCACTGCCCTTTATCAGGAGAAAAACAATCCTTTCTGATTTAGACACAAGGCCAAAAATTTTGGGGAGCGGAAAGCCAATTAAATCGACCCCAGTGACTTACTGGTATTTTATTTTATCAACCCTGTGAGGATGAAAGACAAAGCTAACTTCGGAGGGATTTAGACTCAGAACGTAATGGGTCGTATTTAAATGCCACAAAGAATGTTGTCCGACGCTCTAATGATTCTACACCCAATCCACTGCCATGCGTTAAATTTGATATTAAAATCTGTGGAGTTATTTTACCATAATGGTCTATGAAGCTGTCTAGTTTCCAACAAAGGTGAGGTTCAATTTCTGCAGACGATAACGTCACGTTTTCTCTGTCCTCACATTTTCTCTATCTTTTGTGTCATGTATAAAAATACATCATTTGATTTATCAGGAAAATCCTAACCATTATACAGGGGCGGTGGAAGCATTTCTGAATTTGGGGGCACATTTGGACAATTCAGTTGTAGTGATTAATTTAGCTCTTTGCACTCTAAAATGGTCAGAAAACTTCGATATGCGATAAACATAACATGTACATAAATTGTAGCGCATATCCAAATAGATGTGTGTTTGTTTGGGAAGAAAATATGATTATTGGAAGAGTGAATGCCCCCTTCCCCAAGATCCACCGCCAATATATATATATAGATAATTTTTTAAATTATGCTCTGAGACCTTTCCTAAGGGGTTACTATATCGAGCTTATTCACATTTGGTAAGAAATTGGTATTATACCCAATTTATTCATCACCTATATATATATATATATATATATATATATATATATATATATATATATATATATATGTATGTGTGTGCGTGTGTAAAAGGTAAACAGAAATAACAATTTTATTGTAAGAGATTCATATTGATACAGCAGCTGGAGAATCTAATAATAATTCTCTATTAATCCCCTCTCTGTATCTACTAAAACCAAACTCCACCCCTCTCTATATCTACCATGACACAGCCTCTGTTATCCCATTCTCTATATCTAAGATTACTACACTCGCTCACTCTCTATAAATATCTACACTTATCTCTCCCAATCCCCCTCTGTATATCAATCACCCCTAAACTCTCACCCACTCTATATCTACTACACGTTACTCTCTTCCAATCTCTCTCTCTATATCAATTAACATCCCCCTCTCTATATCTAATACACGGAGCTCTCTTCCAATTACCCGCTCTATATCAATAAACACCAAATTATCCTTCTCACTATATCTACTACACGGAACTTTCTTCCAATCCCCCCCCCTCTATATATCTACTACATGGAACTCTCTTCCAAAACACGTTCTCTATATCAATTATATATATATATTGAGAGAGAGAGAGAGAGAGAGAGAGAGAGAGAGAGAGAGAGAGAGAGAGAGAGAGAGAGAGAGAACAAAATGTAGACACCATCCCGAGGCCGAGGTATTCCGTACTTCTTGTACTGTTTCAGAAAGGAAGGATAAACATGCCAATCTATGTTTAGAATCCCGAGCAACGCCGGGCCTTTCTGCTAGTATATATATATATACACACAAATACATACATATGCGCACGTGTGTGTTTATGTAAGTGTTACTTTTGTTAACACCATCAACAATAGCATCAATGACAGCAATAACTGGCTACTAGGGTTAACAATAACAATGTCAACATATTAGCAGCAACTACTACATACAAGTAGAGTATTGTCAATATCAGCAAGAACAGTGTAGTTGGTAACAACAACAACATTGAATGATGTTATCAGTGTCTTTTCTACATCAAGTCAGTGTCATTTATATCAACATGGTGATCATCACCATAATCATCATCATCAACATCATAAAAAGTATTTAAGATCACAAACCATCAATCACCCACAGGGCCGTGTTTAATGGGGGTGGGGGGCAAAGGGGCAATTGCCCTGGGTCTCCTGTAGTGGAAGGGTCGTTGCGGTTTATTTGTGCCCTCTGCTGGGCCTTTTAGTTTTAGAATGGTTAGATCCTTTGAATTTAATACCTGTATGTATAACTTTTCAATTCCAATTACTTGCCCCAAGCTGACGTTGATATATAAAACTGGTGGGGAGCGGGGGGGGGGGGTGCTTCGTATTCTATTTTTTTTGTTTTTGTTTATGAGACCCACCCCAAAAAGGAAAAAAACCTGAAGTGCCCCGGGCCTCCAAGATCAAAATCCAACCCTGATCAGGCACGTTCTTAAGGGCATTGAATTTATATTTATCAGCAATATCGTGGACGTAGCATGGTGAAATTGTTAAGAAATACTCTCGGAAGTCGTTTGGTCCTGAGTTCAGCTCCCCTGTGTGACATCTTTAAGAAAGTGTCATTTATCATAATCTCAGAACTACCCATCCGTTACGGGTGACATTCGGTAGATGATAACTATTTGGAAGCCTGCCAGAGGGACTGTACATGTAATTGTCATACACTAAATCTCCCTAAAAATTAAGTTAAGGGTACACGTGTCTCTGGAATACTCGGCCACTTATATATCAATTTCACGGGTTGGCTGTTCCGTTAATTGAACAACTAGAACATTCTTTGTTGAAATGTTGAAACTGGCGGAGGTCCTTTCCATCAACAATATCGCCAACGGCAACATTTTCGTAGGTCTCTTTGTTATAATCCTGTTCCTTAACATATAGTCCACAGAAAACTGCCTACACTTCATCAGCAGGTGAAGGTGATGGGGTGATCTTTCTCTGGGTGACCAGAAAACACTAACCTTTCTCTGGGTGACCAGAAAACACTAACCTTTCTCTGGGTGACCAGAAAACACTAACCTTTCTCTGGGTGACCAGAAAACACTAACCTTTCTCTGGGTGACCAGAAAACACTAACCTTTCTCTGGGTGACCAGAAAACACTAACCTTTCTCTGGGTGACCAGAAAATACTAACCTTTCTCTGGGTAGCCAGAAAATACTTTAACTAATCCATTGCTGACCTTCTACAAATTTCAGGAAAGACGCAAATTTGAATACTGCTACCACATCTGGGTCAGTACTATTCCTAAGGACAAACATGTTTGATCACCACCACCAACACCACCCAAAAAGACATCCGAGTTATTAGTAAAATGTCACTCACCAAAACATCATACTATATGGTCAACAGAAGTGTTATTTCCTAATTCTATCACTACTACCTCGATTTCTGCTCCTTTGAACCAGAGTTACATACCACGTCCACTCTAAAGGCGTCTATTGTGTCTCACAACCTTGACCCTGCACCGACGACTAGAGTTGGTGAATGGCACTGCTCCTTCCTTTCTGACTAACTATTTTTAAAAAGCAAAGAACTAACATCAACAATAAAAACAATTACTAAACCAGAACCAGCTTGACCGATAAAATAGGGTTAGATATGAATATAAACACAATGACCATAACAACAAAACACTGGACTCTCAATATCTCAGGCCATCTATTTAGGGATAAAGACTGCGAATTGGCTGAATAGTTAGAACGCTAATTGTTTCGGCTCTTTGCTCTCTGAGTTCAAATCCCACCAAGGTCAACTGTGCCTTTCATCTATTCGAGTTTTAAAATGCCATAAAAACGTGTATATAACCATGGTGCCCCTACGACTCCCTCATGAGTTATGGGACCAAGCATGCATGTATATTAGGGACATATGTATTTACTGATGTGAGAAGTATCATTCCTGCAAAAGTTTATTTATTATTGTTTCATCGACTCTTACTGTTGATGTGTTAATAGAAAGTATCGCTAACATCTCTTACATGAAGATAGAAGAGTGTTGTTGTTGTTGTTGTTGTTGTTGTTAACGTTGTTGTTGTTATTGCTGTTGCTGTTAATGATGTTGTTGTTGTTATTGCTGTTGCTGTTGATGATGTTGTTGTTGTTCTTCTTCTTTTTGTTAGTATTACTCATATCAAACAAACATCATATTGACATCTAAAAACGGGAGCGATTGAAACGAAAACGACAAAAATAACGACGGAATAAACACTTGAAAATGACAGTGACAACAACGAAGATAAGCAGCACATCAACAACAACAACAACAACAACATCATCAGTAGCAGAAAAAGAGATACTGTGATGATAGATAACTGAAGTACTTTAATTGACGTCCTACTAGAAGCTAGTTACTCAATTGGATTGATGTAAAATTTTGTTGGGTTTCAAAAATCGGAATTTATCTTCGTTGTGCTCTTCTGAATTGGGGAATTGCAGCACCATCCTTTAAGTTTACTGTTCCTTGGGATGGGGATATTGTTGTTGTTGTTGTTGTTTATGTCCAGGTCAACTTTGGTAGAGCAGCCCCTTTCACGATCAAACGGTTTCGGCCGTTACATTACCACCTATATATATATATATGTGTGTGTGTGTGTGTGTGAAAATTCCATATATCTTAAGATATACGGTATGCTTAATAAATAAACATTTTGAACGCCCAGCTATGAATATTGAAAGGCTCACGGTCAGCGCCGTCAAGAGGAATCCAGCAGAAGCAGCAAAGGACAACTGCCTATGCGCATTTCGAGCCAATGACTCTCATCAGGACTGGTCATGCACTATATATATATATATATATGTGTGTGTGTGTGTGTGTATACAATATTTAATATAGAAATGTCTTCGACCCGTCTAGAACTGTTTCATTCGAAGTAAACCATCAGGAATGCCCAAATGATTTCCTTCGAATGAAACAGTCCTAGTCCTGTAGAAGCCATTTCTATATTAAATTTGTATATACTCTACTATGTTTTGAGTACCTTACTTACGGTGGTTACCCCCGATTGAACCCCCCCCCCCACACGCACACATATATATATATATACACACGTATTGTACCACAATGTATCTTTCTGTGTTTAGGACGGCAGCCTGTACTTTAACATACATACATAAATACTTATATCTAAACTTACAGACATATGGATTCTTCTGTGTGTAGGTGTGTGTATGAGAGAAGGGTGCGTGTATGTGTAGGTGTGGATACAGACTTATATTTATAGATGAAAGAAGAAAGGGGAGTGGTTGAGGAAATGAAAGAGTATAGGGGCTAGCCACTGGGCGCATTGTTTGAGGATAATTAAAGGACATAGTCTCGTTGTTGATTTCAAGCGCCCGGATGTCTCTGCAAACCAATCAGGTGTCTAGCCAGGTGGAGTAACAAGAAATAAATTGCTTTTGTTTTCTTTGGTGAGGGCAGAGGGTGCTACATATTTTGTGGAATATGGAGTTGGATGCAATTAGGGCAGCAAATATGGGGACTTTCTCCGTGAGGCAACTGTTATTGTTGTTGTTGTTGTTCTTCTTCTTCTTCTTCTTCTTGTTCTTCTTCTTCTTCTTCTTCGCCCACTTATTTCTGGGTGAGTCGTGAAGGATGAGACCTTAAACACTCCTTCCAACGGGTCCTGTCAGAAGCATTCGTCTCCAACTGATCTGGCTGGATCCCCAAGTGTGACCAGCCAAGCAGATGGATGTTATCCAACCATCTTGTTCGGGGTCTACCCCTAGGTCTCCTTCCGGTTGGTTCTGCCCGTAAAATCTGTCCAGCGATTCTTTCCTGAAACATGCTAACCACATACCCATAGTATCGGAACTTACCAGTAAGGGTTCGTGTATAAAACACTCGGTTTACAAGAAAGGGCAACGTAAATAGTCAAATTCTGCTTCAACGTACTCTACTGCCTTTGTGGTAAAGGGAGTGTGTATGGCTGTGTTGATAACTGTGTAAAGCTGTGTGTATACATATATGGTTGTATATATTCTGGTGTGTTTGTTTGACTCTGTGTTTGTGTGTGTATGTTAAAGTGTACGTAGGTCTGTGACACAGTGTATGTGTGTCTGTGTTACAGTGTATGTGGGTCTGTGACACAGTGTATGTGTGTCTGTGACACAATGTATGTGTGCCTGTGTTACAGTGTATGTGTGTCTGTGTTACAGTGTATGTGTGTCTGTGTTACAGTGTATGTGTGTCTGTGACACAGTGTATGTGTGTCTGTGACACAGTGTATGTGTGTCTGTGATACAGTGTATGTGTGTCTGTGACACAGTGTATGTGTGTATGTGTTACAGTGTATGTGTGTCTGTGACACAGTGTATGTGTGTCTGTGTTACAGTGTATGTGTGTATGTGACACAATGTATGTGTGTCAGTGACACAGTGTATGTGTGTCTGCGATACAGTGTATATGTGTCTGTGACACAGTGTATGTGTCTGTGTTAAAGTGTATGTGTGTCTGTGACACAATGTATGTGTGTATGTGACACAGTTTATGTGTGTCTGTGTTACAGTGTATGTGTCTCTGTGTTACAGTGTATGTGTGTCTGTGACACAGTGTATGTGTGTCTGTGTTACAGTGTATGTGTGTCTGTGTTACAGTGTATGTGTGTATGTAACAGTGTATGTGTCTGTGACACGGTGTATGTGTGTCTGTGTTGCAGTGTATGTGTGTATGTCGCAGTGTATGTCGGTCTATGATACAGTGTATGTGTGTATGTGTTACAGTGTATATGTGTATGCCACAGTGTATGTGTGTCTGTATTACAGTGTATGTGTGTATGTGACACAGTGTATGTGTGTATGTTAAACAGTGTATGTGTGTCTGTGGCACATTGTATGTGTGTCAGTGACACAGTGTATGTGTGTCTGTGACACAATATATGTGTGTCTGTGACACAGTGTATGTGTGTATGTCACCGTGTATGTGTCTGTGACACAGTGTATGTGTATGTGTTACAGTGTATGTGTGTATGCCACAGTGTATGTGTGTCTGTTAAACAGTGTATGCGCGTCTGTGACACAGTGTATGTGTGTCTGTGGCACAGTGTATGTGTGTTTGTATTACAGTGTATGTGTGTTTGTATTACAGTGTATGTGTGTCTGTGACACAGTGTATGTGTGTCTGTGACACAGTGTATGTGTATCTGTGACACAGTGTATGTGTGTCTGTGACACAGTATATGTGTGTCTGTGATACAGTGTATGTGTGTCTGTGTTACAGTGTATGTGTGTCTCTGTTGCAGTGTATGTGTATGTGTGTCTGTGACACAGTGTATGTGTGTATGTGACAGAGTATATGTGTGTCTGTGTTACAGTGTATGTGCGTCTGTGTTACAGTGTATGCGCGTCTGTGACACAGTGTATGTGTGTATGTGGCACAGTGTATATGTGTTTGTATTACAGTGTATGTGTGTATGTGACACAGTGTATGTGTGTCTGTGTTACAGTGTATGTGGGTCTATGACAGAGTGTATGTGTGTCTGTGAGACAATGTATGTGTGCCTGTGTTACAGTGTATGTGTGTATGTGTTACAGTGTATGTGTGTATGTGTTACAGTGTATGTGTGTCTGTGACACAGTGTATGTGTGTCTGTGACACAGTGTATGTATGTCTGTGGCACAGTGTATGTGTGTATGTGACACAGTGTATGTGTGTATGTGTTACAGTGTATGTGTCTCTATGTTACAGTGTATGTGTGACTGTGACACAGTGTATGTGTGTCTTTGACACAGTATATGTGTGTCTGTGTTACAGTGTATGTGTGTCCGTGACACAGTGTATGTGTGTCTGTGTTACAGTGTATGTGTGTCTGTGTTACAGTGTATGTGTGTCTGTGACACAGTATATGTGTGTGTATGACACAGTGTATGTGTGTCTGTGTTACATTGTATGTGTGTCTATGACACAGTGTATGTGTGTATATCACAGTGTCTGTGTCTATGACACAGTGTATGTGTGTCTGTGTTACAGTGTATGTGTGACACAGTGTATGTGTGTATGCCACAGTGTATGTGTGTCTGTGACAGTATATGTGTGTCTATGACACAGTGTATGTGTGTCTGTGACACAGTGTATGTGTGTATGTCACAGTGTATGTCGGTCTAAGGTGCAGTGTATGTGTGTGTGTGTTGCAGTGTATGTGTGTATGGCACAGTGTATGTGTGTCTGTTAAACAGTGTATGTGTGTCTGTGACACAGTGTATGTGTGTATGTAACACAGTGTATGTGTGTATGTGTGCCTGTGATACAGTGTACGTGTCTGTGTTACAGTGTATGTGTGTTCTACTAAACAGTTTATGTGTGTCTCTGACACTGTGTATGTGTGTCTGTGTTATAGTGAATGTGTGTATGTCACAGTGTATGTGGGTCTATGATACAGTGTATGTGTGTCTGTGACACAGAGTATGTGTGTATGTCACAGTGTATGTGGGTCTGTGATACAGTGTATGTGTGTATGTGACACAGGGTGTGTGTGTCTGTGTTACAGTGTATGTGTATGTGTGTCTGTGACACAGTGTATGTGTGTCTGTGTTGCAGTGTATGTGTGTCTGTGACACAGTGTATGTGTGTCTGTGACACAGTGTATGTGTGTTTGTGACACAGTGTATGTGTGTCTGTGTTACAGTGTATGTGTGTCTGTGACCAAGTGTATGTGTGTATGTCACAGTGTATGTTTGTGTGACCCAGTGTATGTGTGTCTGTGTTACAGTGTATGTGTGTATGTCACAGTGTATGTGGGTCTGTGATACAGTGTATGTGTGTCTGTGTTAGGGTGAATGTGTGTATGTCACAGGATATGTGGGTCTATGATACAGTGTATGTGTGTCTGTGACACAGAGTATGTGTGTATGTCACAGTGTATGTGGGTCTGTGATGCAGTGTATGTGTGTCTGTGACACAGGGTATGTGTGTCTGTCTTACAGTGTATGTGTATCTGTGACACAGTGTATGTGTGTCTGTGACACAGTATATGTGTGTCTGTGATACAGTGTATGTGTGTCTGTGTTACAGTGTATGTGTGTCTCTGTTGCAGTGTATGTGTGTATCTGACAGAGTATATGTGTGTCTGTGTTACAGTGTATGTGCGTCTGTGTTACAGTGTATGCGCGTCTGTGACACAGTGTATGTGTGTCTGTGGCACAGTGTATGTGTGTTTGTATTACAGTGTATGTGTGTCTGTGACACAGTGTATGTGTGTCTGTGACACAGTGTATGTGTATCTGTGACACAGTGTATGTGTGTCTGTGACACAGTATATGTGTGTCTGTGATACAGTGTATGTGTGTCTGTGTTACAGTGTATGTGTGTCTCTGTTGCAGTGTATGTGTGTCTGTGACACAGTGTATGTGTGTATGTGACAGAGTATATGTGTGTCTGTGTTACAGTGTATGTGCGTCTGTGTTACAGTGTATGCGCGTCTGTGACACAGTGTATGTGTGTCTGTGGCACAGTGTGTGTTTGTATTACAGTGTATGTGTGTCTGTGACACAGTGTATGTGGGTCTATGACACAGTGTATGTGTGTCTGTGACACAATGTATGTGTGCCTGTGTTACAGTGTATGTGTGTATGTGTTACAGTGTATGTGTGTATGTGTTACAGTGTATGTGTGTCTGTGACACAGTGTATGTGGGTCTATGACACAGTGTATGTGTGTCTGTGACACAATGTATGTGTGCCTGTGTTACAGTGTATGTGTGTATGTGTTACAGTCTATGTGTGTATGTGTTACAGTGTATGTGTGTCTGTGACACAGTGTATGTATGTCTGTGACACAGTGTATGTGTGTCTGTGACACAGTGTATGTGTGTCTGTGTTACAGTGTATGTGTGTATGTGACACAATGTATGTGTGTCAGTGACACAGTGTATGTGTGTCTGCGATACAGTGTATATGTGTCTGTGACACAGTGTATGTGTCTGTGTTAAAGTGTATGTGTGTCTGTGACACAGTGTATGTGTGTATGTGACACAGTTTATGTGTGTCTGTGTTACAGTGTATGTGTCTCTGTGTTACAGTGTATGTGTGTCTGTGACACAGTGTATGTGTGTCTGTGACACAGTGTATGTGTATCTGTGACACAGTGTATGTGTGTCTGTGACACAGTATATGTGTGTCTGTGACACAGTGTATGTGTATCTGTGACACAGTGTATGTGTGTCTGTGACACAGTGTATGTGTATCTGTGACACAGTGTATGTGTGTCTGTGTTACAGTGTATGTGTGTCTCTGTTGCAGTGTATGTGTGTCTGTGACACAGTGTATGTGTGTATGTGACAGAGTATATGTGTGTCTGTGTTACAGTGTATGTGCGTCTGTGTTACAGTGTATGCGCGTCTGTGACACAGTGTATGTGTGTCTGTGGCACAGTGTATGTGTGTTTGTATTACAGTGTATGTGTGTCTGTGACACAGTGTATGTGGGTCTATGACACAGTGTATGTGTGTCTGTGACACAATGTATGTGTGCCTGTGTTACAGTGTATGTGTGTATGTGTTACAGTGTATGTGTGTATGTGTTACAGTGTATGTGTGTCTGTGACACAGTGTATGTGGGTCTATGACACAGTGTATGTGTGTCTGTGACACAATGTATGTGTGCCTGTGTTACAGTGTATGTGTGTATGTGTTACAGTCTATGTGTGTATGTGTTACAGTGTATGTGTGTCTGTGACACAGTGTATGTATGTCTGTGACACAGTGTATGTGTGTATGTGACACAGTGTATGTGTGTATGTGTTACAGTGTATGTGTCTCTATGTTACAGTGTATGTGTGACTGTGACACAGTGTATGTGTGTCTTTGACACAGTATATGTGTGTCTGTGTTACAGTGTATGTGTGTCCGTGACACAGTGTATGTGTGTCTGTGTTACAGTGTATGTGTGTCTGTGTTACAGTGTATGTGTGTCTGTGACACAGTATATGTGTGTCTATGACACAGTGTATGTGTGTCTGTGTTACATTGTATGTGTGTCTGTGACACAGTGTATGTGTGTATATCACAGTGTCTGTGTCTATGACACAGTGTATGTGTGTCTGTGTTACAGTGTATGTGTGACACAGTGTATGTGTGTATGCCACAGTGTATGTGGGTCTATGACACAGTGTATGTGTGTCTGTGACACAGTGTATGTGTGTATGTCACAGTGTATGTCGGTCTATGGTGCAGTGTATGTGTGTGTGTGTTGCAGTGTATGTGTGTATGCCACAGTGTATGTGTGTCTGTTAAACAGTGTATGTGTGTCTGTGACACAGTGTATGTGTGTATGTGTGCCTGTGATACAGTGTACGTGTCTGTGTTACAGTGTATGTGTGTTCTACTAAACAGTTTATGTGTGTCTCTGACACTGTGTATGTGTGTCTGTGTTACAGTGAATGTGTGTATGTCACAGTGTATGTGGGTCTATGATACAGTGTATGTGTGTCTGTGACACAGAGTATGTGTGTATGTCACAGTGTATGTGGGTCTGTGATACAGTGTATGTGTGTATGTGACACAGGGTGTGTGTGTCTGTGTTACAGTGTATGTGTATCTAGTGACACAGTGTATGTGTGTCTGTGACACAGTGTATGTGTGTCTGTGTTGCAGTGTATGTGTCTCTGTGACACAGTGTATGTGTGTATGTGACACAGTGTATGTGTGTATGTGACACAGTGTATGTGTGCCTGTGACACAGTGTATGTGTGTCTGTGTTACAGTGTATGTGTGTCTGTGACCAAGTGTATGTGTGTATGTCACAGTGTATGTTTGTGTGACCCAGTGTATGTGTGTCTGTGTTACAGTGTATGTGTGTATGTCACAGTGTATGTGGGTCTGTGATACAGTGTATGTGTGTCTGTGTTACAGTGTATGTGTGTATGTCACAGTGTATGTGCGTCTTGACACAGTGTGTGTGTGTATGTGAAACAGTGTATGTGTGTATGTGTTACAGTGTATGTGTGTCTGTGGCACAGTGTATGTGTCTGTGTTACAGTGTATGTGTGTCTTTGACACTGTGAATGTGTGTCTGTGTTACAGTGAATGTGTGTATATCACAGTGTATTTGGGTCTGTGATACAGTGTATGTGTGTTTGTGACACAGAGTATATGTGTATGTCACATTGTATGTGGGTCTGTGATGCAGTGTATGTGTGTCTGTGACACAGGGTGTGTGTGTATGTGTTACAGTCTATGTATTTCTGTGACACAGTGTATATGTGTATGTCACAGTGTATGTGTCTCTCTCTTACAGTGTATGTGTGTATGTGACAGTGTATGTGGGTATGTGATACAGCGTGTGTGTCTGTGTTACCGTGTATGTCTGTCTGTGACACAGTGTATGTGTCTGTGATACAGTGTATGTGTGTGTGGCACAGTGTATGTGTGTCTATGACACAGTGTATGTGTGTCAGTGACAGT
Source organism: Eledone cirrhosa (assembly GCA_964016885.1). NCBI lineage: Eukaryota > Metazoa > Mollusca > Cephalopoda > Octopoda > Eledonidae > Eledone > Eledone cirrhosa. The sequence goes on from OZ024743.1 coordinate 181,353,567, forward strand.
GTATGTGTGTCTATGGCACAGTGTATTTGCGTCTGTGACACAGTGTACCTGTTTCTGTGTTACAGTGTATGTATATCTATGACACAGTGTATGTGTGTCTGTGACACAGTGTATGTGTCTGTGTCACAGTGTATGTGTCTGTGACAGTGTATGTGTGTCTATGACACAGTGTATGTGTGTCTGTGACACAGTGTATGTGTGTTTGTGACACAGTGTATGTGTCTGTGACACAGTGTATGTGTCTGTGACACAGTATATGTGTGTTTGTGACACAGTCTATGTGTGTTTGTGACACAGTGTATGTGTCTGTGACACAGTGTATGTGTCTTTGACACAGTGTATGTGTCTGTGACAGAATCTATGTGTATCTGTGACAGAATGTATGCGTATTTGTTGTTTTGCTGATGTAGAAATATTTATTTAAATCCAAAAGGGTTTCAGTGTCTCTCAGATTGAACATATATATAAGTGCTGAATATATATATGGCTATGTGAGGGAATTTGGTGTGGGCATGTGTGTATGTAAGAGAACCTTTTATTTTTAGTAACATCTTTTAATATTAGAAATTGGTTGGTGACTCTTTAAAAGTAAACACGTGATATGTAAGAGGAACGGGTTTATTTTAGAAACTGTAACGAGTTGGGTTGATGTGTGAAGTGAAACACTTAACTACAGCTCTTGCCTGCACCACAATCACCACTTCCATCACCACAAAAACAACAACTAAAAAAAAACAACTATAACAACAAAAACTATTCCTGTCTTTGAATAGTTTCGATTCACCATGATAGTTTTAGTTGAAAATGACATTCTTTCAATGAAAGCTAAAATAACGACAACGAAAGAGATTGGTTTAAAAATGTGACTGTTGTTATTTGTCGTGAAACTAGCTACTACTCATAGTTTCAATGGGATTGTTAGGTTCTTACTCACATCTTTATACTATATTCAATAAAAGGAAACGCACCATCACATAAATAGCGACACCAAACTCTCGAAAGTTCACCACTCCCTACAATAATACTTGACATTAATTTCTAATGCTTTCCAGCATAGTTACGTCCCTTTACGATCTGAGTTCAAATCCCGCCGAGGTTGACTTTGCCTTTCATCCTTACGGGGTCGATAAAATAAAGTACCAGTAATGCACTGGGTAATTGCTGGCCTTGTGCCTAAAGTAGAAACAATTAATTTCTAATGTTTTTCTTGTCTGTTGCTATTGTTATTGTGTTTAGGCAACAGTCGATAGGACATCAACACATAGGAAAAATTCAATAACATCTCTAACCGTCATTTTAGTGTGGATCACGATTTCTTGATGGCGATTTCCCTCGTCAACGCCTACTTAACTAATTCGTTAAACCGGTTTCTGTAAGCTGTGCGTGTCGGAAACAATGCGTTGAGTTTCAAGTAATCGGTTTCCTGCACATGAAATCTATCTAAGTCGACCGCATGAATCACGCATTTAAGATACATGTAGGCAAAACCAACCGGAAGGAGACCTAGGGGTAGACCCCGAGCAAGATGGTTGGATATCATCCATGAGCTTGGCTGGTCTCGCTTGGGGATCCAACCAGATCAGTTGGAGACAGTTGCTTCTGGCAGGACCCGCTGGAAGGAGTGTTTAATGACTCTTCCTTCACGACCCATTCAGAAATAAGTGGGGGAAGAAGAAGAAGAAGAAGAAGAAGAAGAAGAAGAAGAAGAAGAAGAAGAAGAAGAAGAAGAAGAAGAAGAAGAAGAAGAAGAAGAAGAAGAAGAAGAAGAAGAAGAAGAAGAAGATGGTGGGGAGAGGAGAGAATCAACCTTTGACTCACTTTTCCCAAACAATTTGCGGTCTTCCATGAAAAAGAGAAGATTTATTTGCAGTCCATTTTTCAATGTAAGTAACCAACCATTGTCTGTGGTACAATATACGAAGAATTATATAATAGACGCACTTTGATATAATTAGTTTCTAGATAAGCATTACTAATACAATAATAAACTAAGCGGGAATCATTTATTGTTCATTCCAAATACTAATGTTTCAATAATTATTTATACAAAATGGAAAAACCAGTTTGAGGTGTTTTGCTTGGACAAGCGAGGCATTAAAACCTCATAAATTCCAGAGAAAAAGGGAAAACCATTAAATCAGCCTTTATAATAGTTGTAAATTAAGTGAAAAATAAACAATATAACTTCCGAATCATAGGAAATGATGTTTAATGTAAATAAATTCATAATGCTATCCTGAAACAAATTGCATTTTTATAGTCAACATTAAATGTTGCATTTTACATCAAATTTCAGCAAAATAACTTAAGCTTTATCTGCTAAATTTAGCTTCAACCTCAATGTGTGCTGACCAAGAAAGATATCAGGTATAGAATACGCAAATTTCCGCTTTCTTTAGTGAAAATTGGAAAACCCACTCAACTCAATTATTCCAGGTTGTTTTTAAAACTTTATATAAGCGCTTTCATAATTTTTTTTTTTTATGTAAAAAATTTATTTAAAAGAATAAGTTCTGACACAAAATACTTAAATCATACCTGTTAAAATAGACTAAAAATAAAACATTGGACAAGGCGAAGTTTAATTTTATAGCTCGTTTGTATCAAAAGTCTTCATTGAATGATTGTTTTACGAGTTGGAGGTAGCTGACTATATTATTTATGTGTATGGTATACGTAATTCCTGATAGTGTCGTAGGGATGCCATATTGATATACAGTGTTTCTTATGGCATTTTTAAACCTGGTAGAGCTCATCTCCTCTCCAGGCCTCAGTACAGAGAAGGGTAGAAAGTAGGAGAAAGAGGTAAAGAGGAAGAATCTACACTAGTAGACTGGTACTTTTTTATCGACCTCGAATGGGTGAAAAACAAAGTTGACCTCGACAGCATTTGAACTGAGAGGTCAGAGAAACGGGGCGAATACCGCAAAACATTCTATCCGACGTTCTAACAACTCTGCCAATTCACCAGCTCGTATGTCGACACTGTGATAACCTCAATCGTATTTCTAATTCCATACAGGCAACGTGTGATGATTTAAACTGTGTATTCTGATGTAATTTTTTACTAATTAAACTTAATTATCACAGATGAATGTATATGCGTAATTACAGGCGTATTTTAGTGGTTAATTAACTGTTGTAATAGTATGTGATTATTGTAGACAAATATTATTAATTCCGATAATTAAACTGTTGTTAATTAAACAAAATAAATATTTTAAATATAATTATTCAATATTCATCTTATTCAAACTTAATACATCATTCATGTTTGTTGTGAAAGATTGGGAAAATGTGTACTATGTGGGGTATTCGTTATTTTACGCCGCTTGTCGGGAAAATCCCACTTAAATAGGAACAATTGGTGACCTTGAACACAACATAGTCTGTATATGGTGGTGGTGGTGGTGGTGGTGGTTGAGGTTGTGGTAGGGGGGAGTTGGTGGTGGCTGAGGTTGTGGTAGGGGGGAGTTGGTGTTGGTATCGTTATGTCGTCAGATATATTTTTGCTTTCATTCTCTTTCTCTTCATTCATAAAGAGACACTTTTCCATTCATCATTTTCGCCGAGCTCGTTACACGACGTAACTGAAATAGGGAGAGGTATGTCTTGTGGTGTTGTACTGGGATTAGGAGGTTCTGTTGCTGATGTTGGCAATGGTATTACAGTTTATGTAGTAGTTGGTTCTGCCAACCTTTATCACAAGTTGGTAAATCTTTCCTCGGTTATTATAATTGTCTGTTAGTAGCGCTGCAGTGCCAAAGAATCCAATATTGGCGAACATTTCTTTGTTATTAATGTTGGTGGTGGTGGTGGTGGGGGGGGTGGGAGCACTGCCCTTGCTGCTTCGACAATTTCGCGATGGTTCTTGCCGTTTTTGATATTGTCGTTGACGTTGTTGTTGTTTTTGTTACTTCCACTTATTGCGGTGGTGATGATGGCGGTAGTGGTGATTGTGGCAGAGGTATTTTGACTCACAGCCATCAGAGGTGAGAAGGCGTCCAAGTCTATAGAGAGGATGATATCTTCATTACTATTAGGTTATTTTATTGACCCCTTAAGGATGAAAGTCAAAGCTAACCTCGGCGGCAGTTGAACGTAAAGCGCCGTAACTCGATGGCTTGAAGCATGTTGTCCGACACTTGGTTTCTGTATCATTCATGTCATCATGTTTTACTTCATCTGTAATTTTTATTTTTCTCTCAAATCTAAGGGTAATTCTCTTTTGTAACACCCTAATTAACATGATCTCAGTCCAAGGATAAAGGGCCCCTATAATCCTGATTTGATTTGGGAGTTTCCGTCTCCTAGGAGAGTTGTCATTCATGACTAGAAAGCCCATCTTACCCATTTTTATTATTTTATTTGTGACGAACACTGCAAAATGGAACTATCCCGCATCACCCCCACCAACCCCACCACCACTACCACGAAAGAAAAACTCCCCTCAAAGAATGCTCCTACCCCAGACAGATACACACAATTGGCTAATTTTGAAGGATATTCAGTGTAACAGTGTATAACAAGGTTTCTTCTTCTTCTTCTTCTTCTTCTTCTTCTTCTTCTTCTTCTCCCACTTATTCTTGAGAGGATCATGGGGCTAGAGTCCTCAAACACTCCTTCCAGTGGGTCCTGTCAGAAGCAACCGTCTCCAACTGATCTGACTGGATCCCCAAGCGAGACCAGCCAAGCTCATGGATGTTATCCAACCATCTTGCTCGAGGTCTACCCCTAGGTCTCTTTCCGGTTGGTTTTGCCTGTAAAATCTGTCCAGCGATTCTTTCCTGAGACATTCTAACCTCATGCCTGTTGTATCGGGGCTGTGATCTCTCAATTCGGAGAATTAGCGACTCTTATCTGGAGTGACTCTCTGAGTGATTCTGGTAAAGTTTATGTTTAGTGTCTGACAAAGAGATATAGGGAGATTGTCGAGTCCAAGCTATCTGATGCAGTACTGTGTGACAAGACTGGTCCTTTGAATTACAGATGCAGTCCATCTGATGGGCTTTCAAACAGTTTCCGTCAACTAAATTTCACTCACAATGCTTGAGTCGACGACCTCAGGTTATAGTAAATGACATTTGTTCGAGATGCCACGCAGTAGGATAGAACCTGGGATTGGGAAACGAACTACTTTAACGATTCGGCCATGATTCATTGTTGTGGATAACACAGCATATCTACCACTTGAAACAACTTATAAACTCACAACATAAAAAGGAACTTCACACTTGAAATGTTAGCTATATGTTCGAGGTGATTAGACGATAAGTTGAGAATATCATAAGCAGGAAATACGTATGTTATCTTGTTAGGTAAATATATGTGCGATTATACAACGAAAAAGTGTTTGTTAAGAGTTGTTTTTACATTTAGTTTGTTTTTTAATTTTTAAACACAAATATTGGTTTGTTGACCTGTCGATTTCGAATCTTTCATTGACAAATTAACTTCGTCCCAGAGGTGAAATATAGGTTAACATCTTTAGGAAGTGACTTTAAGATAAATAAATCATGGAGAAAGATTTTGTAATCAGTTGTGCTCACACGTGTGTAAATGAATATAAATATAAGTATATATATATATATATATATATATATATATATATATATATATATATATATATATAAATATAAGTATATATATATATATATATATATATATATATATATATATAATATATATATATATATATATATATATATATATATATATATATATATATATATATATATATATATATATATATATATTGTTAAACTTGGGGAGGGTCATATAGTTATAATATTGCCAGAAATAATAACAGAACACACTCACTGTTTGGTTTGGGTTGGTTTTCGCTTCTGTCTCTTTTATATCTCCATAGTTAATTTATCTGGCAATCAATATTTATCATTGAGTGACCAACGATTAAAAATACAGATATAAATATATATATATATATATATAGTCTATCAAAGTTCTTTCGTGACACATCTCCGACATCATCAGTGGTACTATTATGTATTATTGTAAAGTGTACGCCATTTTTATTTTATTTATTTATTTATTTATTTATTCTTGACTCTGTCTCTGCGCATGCGTTTGCGTGTGTGTTTAATGTTTGGTGTGTGTGTTCGCGTTTGAGTGTATGTGTTTTTGTTTTTGTATTCTATATTTGCATTAACACCAACCGTCTCTCTAACTAACAATAACACCAATGCTTAGCCTAACTTTAGCAATTCAAACAAACACTGACCTTAAACCGAAACCTAACACTAAGACTAACGATAATCCTTAATCCAAACCTAATTCTAAACCAAACTATAAACCTAAACCTAAACCTAACGCTAATCCCAACCCTAATCCAAATCCTAACTCTAACCATAAAAACTAACCTCTAACTACCCAGAATTAATCATAGCACTAAGCCCTAAAGTTAACCCAAACCCCAACCCTATTCCTAACATTACAGCAGCTAAACCTAAATTGATCTTGACTATAACCTTAAAATGTAAGCTTAATCCTAACGCTAACACTAAACATAACCCTAAAACTTGCTCTTATTCCATTCCACACATATATATATATTATTTATACATATATATATATGATAATAAGGGCGCTGCGGAGTTGCAAATGGGTTACATATGAAAAAAGTTTGTCCTTCATCAGTGATCTTCCAACCATCATAGGCATTTCATCGCTTTAAAGACCATATACCTCCGGTTGGTGCGAGCAACGGCTAAAAAAAAGTCGTTGGCGACACGTAAATAAAGGACGCGAGTGTAAACAAACAAAATGGTGAAGCAACAGAAAGTGAGGAAGAAGGAGACAAGTCCCAAATTTCTATGAATTTAAATTCGGTGAAATCGTGAACGAGAGAATAAAGACCATCAAACCTGGTTGAAATGTGAGCAAGGAAGGAATTTCGCACAGGTCTAACGGGAGGAAGAAGGGGTCTGGTCTGAGAATTCGGTAAACATAAGTTCTGTGAAATCGTAGACGAGAGAGATATATATAGGTATGTATATATGTATATATATATATATATATATATATATATATATATATATATATATATATATATATATACGATATTAAACAAATGGAAACTATATTTATAAAACCATATTTATTTCATTATACATATTTCGGGGATACCATATTAAAAATATGGCATGCCTTCTTCAGATAAAATACAATATATAAACAGTTTTATAAATAATTTTGACGTACCATAAATATTGACCAACCGTTATGTAAAAAGGTGGTTTGTTTAATATCGTATATCTACTCCAAAACTTGTCGAGTGCTTTATATCAGTTATAAAATATTGACTTGTTGTAACCTAACCCAACAATTTTATATAAAACTTTTGCATATATATATATATATATATATATATATATATATATATATATATATATATATATATATATATATATATTTATATATATATATATATATATATATATTTATATATATATATATATATATATATATATATATATATATATATATATATATATATATATATATATATATATATTTATATATATATATTTATATATATATATATATTTATATATATATATTTATATATATATATATATATATATATATATATATATATATATATATTATATACATATATATATGTGTGTGTATGTGTGTGTGTGTGTGTGTGCGTGTGTGTGTGTGTGTAATGGAAGAAGAGCAAGATTTAAGCTTATTTTTAGTGTTAGGGTGACAAGCTGACCAATAAAATAGTATACGTCGGTTGTATTTTTCCAAGCACAACAACAACATCCAAAGTTAACAACCAGCAAGTCACCATCTGGGAACCGACATCTGTAACTGCGCGTAATTATTTTTTTCATTGTGCTACTTATTACATCAAATTTTTACTTGTTTATTTGTATTTAAACATAAGAATCCTATTGAATATATCAAATTATTATGTAAATTAGAGCCGGCCTGCAGACATGCCTCATATATTATTTCTCATTTTATGCCAACTATTTCATTTAGGTTTACTTTCTTACACAATCCGATACTGTTTGAAACTGATCTTCTTCTTCTTCTTCTTCTTCTTCTTCTTCTTCTTCTTCTTCTTCTTCTTCTTCTTCGCCCACTTATTCCTGGGAGGTTCGTGGGGCAGAGTCCTCAAACACTCCCTCCTGTGTGTCCTGTCAGAAACAACTATCTCCAACTGATCCGGTTGCATCCCCAAGCGAGATCAGTCAAGCTCATAGATGTTATCCAACGATCTCGCTCGAGGCCTACCCCTGCGTCTCCTGCTGGCTGGTTTAAAACTGTTGTGTTACTTTTTATGTAGTTGATCTGGCATCCCAGCCTCTGTGAGGGTGAAACTTTGAGGCGTCATTCAAAGACCATGGGCAAGAGCCCAATGGAGGAGATAGTGAAGATCGAAAGGAACATGCCATGTGTCTGTTTATCGTGTAGACCTTGAGCACATGTCATAGTACATAGACGACTGGGCCCCCTGTCAACTTTGTCTTTTATCTTTCCAGGTGGATAAAGTACCAGTTAAGTGCTGGGGTCGATATAATCAACATTCTACTTCCTCTAAATTGCTCACCTTGTGCTGTTATTATTTTTCAAATCCCGCCGCAACGTTGTCTTTCATCTTTCTGGGTTAAATAAAATAAAATAAAATACGCGCCAACTACTCCATATTTTTGCTGACCTTCTATCTAAATTTAAAATCAATATTTCACATTTCAAGATTTTAAAAATATTTCATACAATAGGTAACCTGAAAATCAAACTGATGAACTCACAAGTAAATCGATATGGTCCCATAACTCCTGGTGGTGTCGTAAAAGAGCCTTAGTGGCATACGGCGTTTCTAAGGCTTTTTAAAAGCTGAGGAAGCCCATCTCCTCTCCAGGCATGCGTACAGCAGATTTCTTCTAGAGAAGGATAGAAAGTCAGAGATGGAAGTGAGAAAGAGATATAGAGGAAGGATGGTGTGCTGAGTGGGGTGTAACTCGTCAAATCGGACCTAGAAAACTAAAAATATTTATAGTAATCAACTATTATTATAGACGGTGGATTGGCAGTATCGGTAGAGGGTCGGACACCATACTTTGCAGCAAAGAGTTACGGCCCTTTATGGTATGAGTTCAAATCCCGCCGAGGTTAAGTTTGCCTTTCATCCTTACGGGGTCGATGAAATAAGGTACCAGTAATGCACTGGGATAACTGCTGGCCTTGTGCCAAAAGTAGAAATAATTATTATAGGCATTTACGTTTAAGATTACTACATTTCAAATTGTAACTTAATTATATTTCGTAAATATATTTTCAGAAAGGCACAGCTTTTAACTTTGATTTATATTTAATGTTCTGTCACATATTTTGCACTTCCGGTATCTGATGACAGCTATTTTCATCAGCCTTTCACCATATCATACTCTATATCGTCTGGGGATTTTAGGCATCTGCTTATTTACTTCGGCCTCATACTTTACATTAGTTTTCGTTTAGCTTTTATTCTTCCTTTTCTTTTCTTGTCATTTACTTATAACTTATTTATCATGTATATATATATATATAGGTTTGGTGGAACTTGGGGGGGGGGGGGGTAGGGGCATCGTCCCCTCAATAATGATATTTCTTTCACCAAACTACCAAAACACACATCTATTTGTATATGCACTAAAATTTATAAATTTATGTTCATGTTATGTAGAGATAGGTGGGAGAGATAGATATAGATATAGAGAGGGGGGAGGGTTTGGTGGTAATTGATATAAATTTCTATTTATTTGCCACCAGGGCATCAAAGATTGGGACAAATACAAAGGGGGGAGTTTACATACATTTAAAAAGACGTGTAAAAAACATATAACAAATTAAATTTAACAATCGATGTCCTCAATAGGGAGGGGCGTTGACATGGGTCGCACACACCCCCCGAAAAAATGTGCAACGATCCTCTTCAGGAGCACAAAGATCGAGGTGCTTCCTTCCTCTTCTCATTCTTCTCCTCTCTCACCTACAGGCTGATATAGAGAGAAGGCCCATTCACTCGGGCCATTCTCGCTACTTTAACCCACCTTTCATAAAACTTGCTGGGGTAGAGCACCTCTCTCTCCATTCTGATCCTTCTTCTAAAGTGGTACTTGAAAAAAAAGACCAGTTGTTGGCCGGAGAGAAAGGTGTCTGACCTCAGCCCTTTCAACCTTGTCCACCATACAACTTCTTTCGCCATAGCTATCACACAGAGGAAAACCGCCTCTCCTTCGTTTTTGAAAGGGGGAGGCGGTTTGATCGTAACAATGTTCTCGGTGGTCAACCGGATTGGTCCCACCCGCGACAGTAGTCGTTCCACATAGCCCCACAGGTCAGCAACGCTCGGGCACTGTACGAATGCGTGTGCGACGGTTTCCTCGTCACGCACGCATCTCGGACAGATCTTCTTCGAGGGGTACCTACCCGGGCGCCCGTGTCTGTAGAGCTTGTCCCGAACGGGTAGAGCTCCTCGGTAACATTGCCAAGCCAGGGACTTTTGGAAGTTGTCCATCGGTCCCGGGCCAAACGTCCTACCGAACAGACTGGCCAGCTGGTCTTCCTCCATGCCCAGAGCCTCTCCGAGAGCGTCGTCGCACTTACTGCGCACCAACCCTCTATAGAATGTTGAGGTTGAGTCTCCACTGATTGCCGGATCCGCTTGCCAGAGGGCCGTGAGCGCCTGGGCACATTCAATGTGCCAGTCGCCCACTTTTCTCGGTCTTTGCTTGACCCAGGATTGCAGCTCGGTGAGTGAGAGGAGTCTCGGAAAGGCTCGCCTCACAAACAAGGCCCACACCGGCTGACCGGTGAGGAATACCTGGAGGTGCCGTAGCCTTAATGCGTGTCTACGCATCGTCAGCCACGGCATCCCCAGCCCTCCGTTCGAAGGGTGTTGACAGCAGATGGATCTTCTCACCAAAGGACCCCGCTTCTTCCAAAGAAATCGGAAGAGCGCGCGCTCCATTTTGGCGAGTGTTTTCTCTGGGCAAGGCACGACGGTCAAGCGATAGTAGATGACGGACGCTATATAAGCGTTCGCCACCCACGCTCGACGTTTCAGGGATAGTTTACACTCGGCCCACTTCTGGGTCAGTGCAAACACCTTGCGCGTTACCTCGTCCCAGTTTTTCTCCACCTGGAGGTCCGGTCCGAACCAGACCCTGAGCAGCTTCACAGGTCCCTCCGTCCAGCGTCCGACGATGCCGTCGGAGAGAATCGTTTTGCCCCTCCACGTCCCGAGTTGCAAACCGACGGACTTGTCCCGGTTCAGCTAGGCTCCTGTGAACCTTTCATATTCCTCCAGTAAGGTGCCGGTCTGCCCAATTTCCGAGGCGCACGACACCATTACTGTCACGTCATCGGCGTAGGCCGACACCGTTTTCCGCAATTCAGGTTCCAAGGGGATGCCCTGCAACAGCTCCAGCTTCCGCAGTAGTGGCTCGAGAGCCAGCACATACAGGAGGGAGGAGAGAGGGCATCCCTGTCGGATGGATCGCGTGATTTGGAACGGCTCCGAGAGCCTGGAGCAGGTGTTGCTGCTGTGCATTGCAGCAATCCAGACCCTGAAAACGGGTCCGAAGCCTGCCGCCGCGAGTACCGCATCCAGGTACCGATGGTCAACCCTATTGAACGCCTTAGATTGATCCAACTTGATCAGGGCCCCACCAAGGCCGGGTTCGTTCCCTACCCTCTCTACGATGTATCGCATGAGGTGGAGGTTGTCGTGTATGGACCTGGACGGGATTGCGCATGTCTGCGCTTCTCCCACCAGGTTCCGGACGACAAGCGCCAACATCTTCGCTAACACCTTGGCCAAAATCTTTAACCCTGTGTTTAGCAGAGTTATGGGGCTGAAGTTATCTATGTCATCCCCTTGTTCTCGTCCTTCCTCACCAGCGTGACTACGCCCTTGGTCACAGAACTGAGAATTCTCCCGTTCTGTTGCCAGTTGCAGTAGACCGCCTCGAGGAGACCGGAGAACAAGCCCGGGATCGCTACATAAAGTTCGTATGGTAGACCATCGAGACCCGGAGATTTGCATTTGCCGCATTGGCTCAGCGCTTCCCCTATTTTAGCGGCTGAAATCGGCCTCTCGCAGGACTTCTCCTCCCCGTCCGAGAGCCGCGCCAGACCGTCGAGGTATGGACCGAAATCCATGGCCCCACCCGGCCCGCCGCCCCTCCCGAACAGTCGTGCAAAGCGCCGTTGAAAGACCGCGCTCATCCGCTCAGGTTCAAGGATCACGCGTCCATCCTGGTCCTTCAAAGACCGAATCGTGGACTTGTTTCCACTTTTTGCCTCTGTCACTCGGGCCCAGCTAACAGCTTTGGCTCCCTCGTTACCCAGAGCACGTATTTTACTCCTGACAACGCAGCCCTCGTGCTTCGCATCAAAGAACTGGTCTAGGGCCGTTCTTGACGCCAGCACGCCGGCCACGTTGCCACTCCTAATCGCCTCTTCTATTCTATTTGTTAATTCCCTTTCAGTTCTATTGTTATCTGATGCTAATTCTCGACTAAAACCTATCGATTCTATTCTAATTTCTCTCTTGAGAGAGCCCCACCACCTGCTGTTGACAATTGCCCCCGTCAAACGCTGCTTAACTAGTGTGCTAATCCGCTTACTGTAACCTTTGTTTGTCGGTAAAGACAAGTTTAGCTTCCAGTAACCGGGTCCCTATCTATGAGTTCTATCAAGGTTGACCACTCCAGTCACCAACTTGTCATTCCAACAGTCAAAAATGAACATTCGTGGACAGCTTAATATGTCCCTATCCTTATTTCTAACTAGGAACCTATCTAGGTACGACCTAGATGTTCCGCTGCGATTACTCCACGTCCACCGTGGCACAGTCGGAAAATCTAGTCGATATCTATCGGCCAGATCAAATCGGCCGATTAATCGTTTGAGGCTGTTACACCCCCTCTATCGGGACATGCCCCTACATAGTCCCAACGTGCATCCAGGATACCATTCCAGTCCCCCACTAAAAGCAAGGAGCGAGACGTCCCAGGAAATTCTCCAGGCATCGGAAGAAGTCCGGTCGCGGTGTCCCAGATGGGGCATACGCTGCCACCAGCCTAAAAGCTCCACCTTAACCACTGCCGACGTCTAAAACCACCAGTCGACCCTCCGGGTCCAGGTGTACCTTCTGTGTGGCAAGACCCAGGTATTTTCGCAGCAGAACGACAACCCCACCACCACCCCTCGGCTGACAGAGAGATGCGTAGATCTCAAAGTCGTCGAAGATGGGGGCCAGTTGGCGCTCGCTGTTGATCCTGGACTCGCAAATAACCATTACATCCACTCTGTGCGACCTGAGGTCATTTAAGAGTTTGCCCTGTTTCCAGGACATCCCCAGGCCGCGTGCATTCACACATCCAACTCTTATATTGGCCATGTTGGTGCTGAAGAGTTAAAAAGGAAGAGGAAAGGAAATTACTTACCTCTTCGTCTCCTGGGGACCAGGCTGCACAATTTCCATGGGGGTGCTGGAAGGGTTGTTTGGTGGGGTGGTGGTTTGTGGTGGGGTGAGGACATCAGTGAGTGGTGGGATTAGGGTGTTTGGTGGGGTGTGGGTGTCTTCTGGTGTGGGGGTGGGGAAACATCTCAATAGGACGCTGTTAAGTGGTTTGGTGCAGGTGGTCCCCACATGCATTGGATGGTTCTTTTTCAAAGTTACATAGGTTTCTGTTGGGACCCTAATCATCATTAGGTGCGGTTTGTTCGCTGAGTAGGTGAAAGTGATCTCTTCGGTTTCCACCGAAGGGTTATTTTCTATCGCTTTCATCAAAGTTTTATTGTTCTTGTTAATGTATGTATAGTGTTTTGTTGTGTTGTGTTTGTTTTTGTTTGTTGTTCTTGTGCGTGTTTGCGTTTTGTAGTATGTGTTATGTTTTGGGGAGGGGTGGGGTTTTTTGTTTGTGATGTTTGTTCTGTTTGTGCTGGTGGTTGTGTGTTTGTAGCATTTTTGTTAATGTGGTGCCTTTTTTTTCCTTTTCACCTGTTGAAAGGGTTCTCCCTCGTCGTCACTGGGTGACGTTGATACGGAGTCCTCTTCCGTGTTGTTGGGGAGGGGTATATTTTGGGGTTTTGTTGTGGTTGCTTTTGTATATGTTTTAGGTGGGGAGGGGTTGGGTGGAACAGTGTTTTGTGTTGTTATTTTTCCGTATTGTTGTGGTTGTTGTTGTTGTGGTGGTGGTGGTGGTCGTCGTCGTTGTGTTGTTGCGTTCGGTGTTGGCAGAAGAGCCTTTTTTTTTACTCGTTAATTGAGGACAGGCAGCCTTCAGGTGACCCCTGCTTAAGCAGTGGTAACATGACGGCCGCCTTCCCTCCACTGAAATGTTTATATAAGTTAGCCCGTCCAGAGGCACGCGTTGTGGGATATTCACTATTCGTTCTGGGCTCATTTACACCAGAACTTCTACGCTGGTCCCGCCAAATACACCTCTAGAGGACTTTCCTATTGAAATTATCTTGTCTTCATCAAAGTCAATGATTCCACATAGTATCCACCAAATATTTACATTTGGTGTGATTCTCATTATTTTTATTCTTTGTGTCCTTTTCCCCCTGTATGTGGGGAAAAAGGTGAAGCGGGGGGACACAATGGGTGATACCGAGTACTTTTGTGCTGTTGACTGGTTGTTCATTAGCACCGAAATGCTACCAAACAGTTTTCCTTTTTGTATGAAGGTTATGTCCTTCATTGCATCTTTTAGAACCAGCTCAATTTCATTTTGTGATAATTGAGCTGGTTTTCTTGTTTCGGTCGATATTCTCCTGAAAACCACAGTTTTCAGGACAGCCTCTCTACGTAATTCCTGTGGAGAATTGATGCTAAAAGCACCGTTTTCGCCAAAAGTCACGAATTGTTTTGCGTCTTGTAATAGTTGTTTAGCATTTTGTATGTCTATAGGCATGTATAGTTCGTTTTTTTTTACAGTCTGTGCGAATGTTGTTTTGGTGTTGTTGTCTTTTTTGTTGCTGCTCTTGTTGTTACTGTTGGTAATATTGTTCATGTTTTCCTTGGTGTTGCTATTGTTGCAGTTGTTGGTTGTGGTGTTATTGTCATCGTTCTTGTTGTTGGTGCTGGTATTATTTACCGGGATTGGTTTCGTGGTTTCAATATTTTCAACGTTTTTCGATAATGCGAGGGGGAAGGCTGCAAGCTTTGTACTCTTACCTTCCCTCTACCACTTTTCTTAGTGGGCGTGGCACTCACGACAGTGTGCGAGGTGGAAATGGCATCCATTGCTGACTACCAAATCTACACAGTTTTGAGATGAAAATGAAAATTTCGCAAAAGAAAGGGGCGAAAATTAGTTAACTCAACGTCTGCAGGCCCAGGCAAGGGGTTAACTAAACAATGCTATTAAATTAAGCAATGAACTCACAGTTTTTTTACAATAATTCGTAAAAATCCGGAGCGAAGTAATTCACGTCTATATCAAGTGGTAATTGATATAGAGAGGAATAGAATTTGATTTTAGCAGATACAGATAGGGGGATTAAAAAAGAGTTTTATGTGATAGACATAGAGAGGTAGGGAGTTTAGGGGCACTCATGGGTCCCAAATAATAGGAGGCGGTGGCAATAATGGGGCGCGAGGGGGGGGGGGGCTTGGGAAATCAGTAATTGTATAGTGTACGTTTGTAAGTATGGGATATCTTGTAATGTTCTTATTTTGTCATATATAGTGTTTTTTTTTTATGTAAAATAAAATTATTAATAGATTCTCCACCTGCTGTATCAATAAGAATCACTTACAATAAAATTTCGCCGGAGATAGATTAGCAAAATTTAATAAGTGGGTGACTTGACCTTTTACAACTAACCCATTTCAAACTTTCTTTCTGCTAACACTCTCTCATCGTGTAGTGGAAGAGGATGGAGCCGGAAGATGTGTATCTGGGGTGCTGAGGTAACAGAGGGAAGATTGTGAAGCCAAGGAAAACACGGGGATCCAAGGTACTTTACATAGAATCTCAACAGAATTACCCTCTTCCTTTTCGAAACAGGTAAATCCCTCATCTGGAATGTGATATGCTTCTCTGCATCCAACTTAGTCACCTCGACCACAAAACCTGGTACCGGGACTCACAATGTAGATGACAGGAAGACAAGCAAATAACGGGGATTTTTCGGCGGCTTCCTCTTTGCACCGATCGCTGTCGAGACATCAGGCGTCCTCAAACCTCAGACTGCTGACCTCCTCCGTAAAATCGGATCGATAGCAGCCCGTCTGAGGAAGAAGCCACGCGAGGTGGGGTGGCTGTTGCAGCGTGTGTCGCTGTCCATTGTCCAAGGAAATGCTTTTGCCATTTTGACCTAGGTATAGAGTCTGTCACCCTCTCTCCTTCCCCCTTTCTTTCTTCCTTTGTCTAGTTCCTGGTCTTTCCCTCCTTGTCCTCTCATTTATGTTATTTATAGTCCTTTCCAATATTTCTTTCTTTTTCTGTATGTTTTATATATATATATATATAATGAACAATTAGAAATTAGAAGTTAGGATTATCCATCATCAGTTTTATACTAGGTATCATAGGTATTTCTTCGCGTTAGAGACAAGATACCTAAACCTAGGGCGAAACAATAACTAAGTAAGTTATTGGGATTAAAAGAAATGGGTGGAGAAAGAGAAAGACATGTAAAGAGACACGATGGATGAAACAACGTAAAGAGAGGAAAAAAGAAAAAAGTCAAGTCAATAATTCATTTCGAGCATAAGAACAGGCGAATTTTGACGAGGAGAAAAAGACAACGTCTTGACCGTACGGGTGTGAGCGAGAAGAAAGACCGCGTACAGTGTTGGACGATGGAGTAAGCGAGAGAGAGGGTGAGTAGCAGAGAGTGAGTGAGTGAAAGTGCGAGGAAGAGGCTAGCCGAGAGAGGGTGACTGGCAGAGGGGGTGAGTGAAAGTAAGAGGGAGAAGGAGAGAGAGAGCGGGGAGAGAGCTCGGATAGCAGCTAGGGAAGAGAAAAAAGACAGGTCATAGCAGAAAGGGAAGCATATATGAATCAAAATGGTGAGCTGTGTTGTTGCAATTAAGTATAATGAAAAATGATACTTAATTGCAACAACACAGCTCGCCATTTTGATTCACATATGCTTCCCCCCTCTTGTAACCTGTCTTTTTTCTTATTTTTATTTTTTAATTCTTCTGTATAGATTTAAATTGTTTATATCATTTATACGAATTCCACATAACACACTATCAGTAATTCTATGTAAAATGCTGACTTTCATAATTCTCTCGAAACACGTGTAAAGAATTAAAAATGCATTTGTGAGTTTTATATCGAATAATAATAATATTCGATTCGTTTGCAAACAGCCTCATTACGCTATGTTTTTTAGATGACCATTGTCATTCTTTTAGCAGTGACAGAGAGAAACAATCAACAATATTGTTTCTTGGTTATTGCCCTTTGTCAAGATTGTGTATCTCTCTATTCTGTCACACACTAGAACTCTTGAGAATATATAGTATTCTCTAAAGTACACATCGGCTGATTAGCCTAATTTGCATACCGGGCGATTTTACGGCTGGCTTTGCCGAAAGTTAAAAGCAAAATTAGAATTTAGTTTTTCGCTCTAACATAGCGGATATGTAAATTCATTCATGCGTTTTATATTCGATTCGTTTGCAAACATTACGCTGCGTTTTTTTAGACGACCATCGCCATCCTTTTGTTCTAGAGTTGACAGAGAGAAATAATCGGCAATATTGTTTCTGTGTTATTGCCCTTTGTCAAGATTGTGTATCTCTCTTCTGATTTATCCATCTATATGTTTAATGATATTTACTCTGTGTTTTTGTCTGTACTTCTAACAACCTTATTCTCCCTAAAAAATTACCCTTTTTCTTCAGAGTAATATATAAACACATTCAAATATTTCTGAACTGTTTGGCAATTATATACTACCATATATAATTCCCATTCCCCACATAAAATGTATTATATATTATTATATATATATATATATATATATATATATATATATATATATATATATATATAAATATATTGTTATACTTTGGGAGAGTCATGTTGCCAATAAGAAACACAGGCACCGTTATTGCTCCAGCCAGCCTACTCTCCCTCAGCAAACACCCTAAACCAAACACCATCCTGTATCCATGACTCCTACCAAAGAAACAGTACTCTCCCTCCAATCATACACCGACAACCTGTTCTCCCAAACTCGGCTTACGCAGTCAGACCTTAATAGCCACCTAATGAGGAAAACAGACGTTATCAAGCTGCAGCTGTCTTATTACATAGTTTCTATATAATAAGGTCAAAGCTATGTTTATCTCAGCAACTACGACTCCATTACGTAACAGGTCGTGTTCCAACTCCTCCCCTTGTCTCTCAACTTTAAACTCTTAAACTATTCACTTAGATGTCATGCCTCGCATCGGAGAGTTTAGTTCTCACAATATATCAGGAAAACCAAATTAATAATAATCAAGAAACTACATGTAGTGTAGGTAGTACAGTGAAATACTAGTGTTGGTACCAAATGAAGCACTCTGTGTATGGGCAGAGTGTATATAATAGAAAAAAAGAGAAAGTTTCGTTTACATATGAAAAATATTTATTACGTATCGACCTGTTACGCGTGTTTCGCAGAGGATTGGCTCAAGGTGACCGAACGTTCGAATCTAGCTGTTGAAGAGGCACGAACTCAGCCGTCGGGATCCTGATTTTTTCATATTAACCACTCTACTACCCCAAGTATCGAGTACTCTGGTGAGTAATGGTCTAACTGGTCTAACTGGTTTACATCGACGACTGTATCGGAGCCACGACCCTCACCCGAGAACAGCTCGACTCCTTTCTCTCCTTCTTCTGCTCCTTCCACCCCTCCCTCCACTTCACCACCTCTATCTCCACCACCCACGTCCACTTCTTAGACATCTCCATCGCCTTCGACCCCTCCCACCACTCCCTCGTCACCTCCGCCTTCTTCAAACCCACCGACTCCCACTCCTACCTCGACTTCACTTCTTCCCACCCCACACACACTAAACACTCTATTCTCTACTCCCAACTCCTCAGGATCCGCCGCCTCTGTAGCCGAGATGTTGACTTTGAGTCCTAGGCCCTTTCCCTAGTCAGCCATTTCATCCGCAGAGGTTACCCCCCCCCCCTCTCTCGTCCACACCGCTCTCACCCGCACCCGTGCTGTCCACAGCTCCACCACCCTCACCCCACGCCACCGCACACAATACCCACCGTCTCCCCTTCCCCATCACCTACCACCCCTCCATCATACCCCTCCACCGCACCATCCTCCGCCTCTTCCGACGCCTGCAGTCCGACCCCTCCACCTCCCACATCTTCCCAGCCCCACCACTCCCCTCCTTCAAACGCGCACGCAATCTCCGCACCCTCCTCGTCCACAGCTCCCTACTCCCCCCCGGTTCCTATCCCTGTTCTAGGCCCCGCTGCAACACCTGTCCCCACATCACCAACACCACCACCTTCCAGGGTCCCAACGGCCACTCTCTCTCTGTCCGGCATGCCTTCCGCCGCACCTCCTCCAACCTAGTCTACGTCGGACAGACTGGACGTCGCCTGGCGGACAGATTTACTGAGCACCTCCGGGATATTCGTCTCGGTGGTAGTTCCCCCATCGCCCGCCACTTTGGTGCCTCTGGACATTCCGCGCACCACCTCACAGTCTGTGGCCTACTCCAATGCCACGGAACACCCGCCAATCTCCTAAGAGTCGAACAACGAACCATCTTCACCCTACAGACCCACACTCCCCCCGGCCTGAACTCCCCACCCTTATTCCTTTAGCCTTCGACCACCCCCCTCCCCCCACACATATCCCCCACTAACACCACTAACACACCCCTCCTTTTCACCGCCCACCCCACAATTAAAAATACTAACACCTCCACCCCACATCCGACCACCCTTCCCCAACTAACATACTAACATCCCTCCCTTCTTCTCCTACCCCCTCCTTATCACACGCACACACCCACCGGTACATATATATACACGCGCTCACACTAAACACACACCCTACTACCACCACTAACCCTCACCCCCACACATCCACCCCACCACCCCGCAACTAACATCACTAACACCCCCTGACCCCAAGCACACGAACACACACACCCACTTACACCACCCACTCCACACGCAACTAACATCACTAATACCCCCCAACCCTACGCACACGAATACACACACCCTCTTACACCACCCACTCTACACACCCTACCACCACTGACCCCCACTCACACCCGCATTCAACCCTATCTCCACCTCCAGTATACTAACACCCACTAACACCCCCTTCACCACACACACACACCAGTACACTACACTCCCTCCATCGGCCTCCACACCCTTCTCTCCACGCTCTACCCACACCTTTTCTCAAACACTCACACATCCCACTAACACCTCTACTAATACACACACACACCCTCCTCACTCCAACTTTCACACCTACCCATCCTCTCCCCTGTCCACCGCACCTCCGCACACACTGACACACCTTCACTTACCATTCTACCCTACTGCTGCTATGCCTCTGACCACCTCCACGCACACACAGACACACAATCCTCCTCCTGCCTTGACCCTCTGACCACTTCCTTTTGCGCGCGCACCCCACATCTCCCCTCTTCCGACCAATCTTTTCACGGAAGACACATATGTGAACCTTGATCCCGAGAATCTACCGCATCCCAGGATTTTACTCAGCATTTCACCACATCTTTTTTACGGAATTACCTTTAAGACTCACCCCAAACACACACACAAAAAAAATTTTCCCACACGCCACCTACATCCACAACACGCACAAACACCACATACACACGTGCGTACTCATGCCTTTATTTTTAATTTCATTTGCACCGTTTCCTCTCACCCCTCTTTTTGCTATATGTCTGTCCACCACTCCCCTACACACCCTTTGAACTCTCTTCCCACACACTTTTCACCTGAAGAAGGGCTTATGCCCGAAACGTCGTTCCCCACCACCACCCCACTCTCAAGAGCGTGAAATTAATAAACCTTTGTTCGTATTGCCCCTCTGTTTTGTTCCTGTTCAATTTTTCACTATATATATATATATATATATATATATATATATATATTGTTATACTTTGGGAGGGTCATGTTGCCAACCAACCAGAAATTTATAAACTTGTAAATTTATAAATATATAATAAATTGAAGTGAAAGCAACTGGTGCGTGTGTTTCTTATTGGCAACATGACCCTCCCAAAGTATAACAATATCGGTTTCAACACACGATTTCAGATAAAGAATCTTGCTAAACAAATTCAGAAACGAAATATATATATATATATATATATATATATATATATATATATATATATATATATATATATATATATTAAAATAACAGATTAAAGTTTAAACAAATAATGACGTATTATATTCGTTTTTTCCCGTTCTTTGCCAGGGAACGTTTCCACGAACCAAAGTATCGTCTTCCTGTCTTCCTCCGGTTGCAACGTTTTTTGAAATATTCACTTCTGCATTCACAGATTAACTTTGTTAGTTTCAGAAGATCCCGTTAAGGGTGAAAACAGCGATTCTTTGCTTAAACTTTAATCTGTTATTTTAATAAATATTTCCTCTACGGTTCTTATATATTTGATATATATTTATCCTTATAGAGCCCTCTTTGGATTTTAGTCTTCAAATTTATTATTATTACTATATATATATATATATATATATATATATATATATATATATATATATATATATATATATATATATATATATGAAAAAATGGGGAGAAGAATACTGCATGGTTGCACCAGTGATTTACCAACGGTCATAGGTATTTCATTGCATTAAAAATCATATACCTCACGTTGGCGCAATAATAACTAAAATAAGTTATTAGGACAATTAAAACGCGTAAAGCGAGTGAGGCAAGTAAACAACATAGAGGAAAGCTAACCGAAGATAGGAAAAGACACAAGCTACATAGTTATTCTATCAGTATAAGCTGGGTGAATATATGAGCGAGTAGAAAATAAACCTTTCGAGATGAATCCGATGTAAGAAAGAAGGAATCGTTAACGTCGCGAACGGGGGGGGGGGGAGTGAGAAGGGGAGAAACAGTGAGTGAGTGAGTGGAAGTGTGAGGAAGAGGTCAGTAGAGGGAAAGTGTTAACTGACATGACAGAGGGGACGAAAGAAAGTAAGAGAAACAGAGAGAACGAGGGAGCAGTAAGAGAGAGAGAGAGAGAAAAACAGAATCGCAGTTTAGGTAAATATATGTGAAAAAATGGGGAGAAGAATACTGCATGGTTGCACATGGAAAACATGTTATAAAATGAGTCCCTCATCAGTGATTTACCAACGGTCATAGGTATTTCATTGCATTAAAAATCATATACCTCACGTTGGCGCAATAATAACTAAAATAAGTTATTAGGACAATTAAAGCGCGTAAAGCGAGTGAGACAAGTAAACAATATATATATATATATATATATGAGCATCCGGTTAACTTTGTGAATATTTTAAATTTAAACGTTGTAGTCCCAATGTACTTTAGCAGACTTTCTCAACACTTATTTATGGTGAGTGATCGGCTACTGGTATAGTCATTAATATTGGGACACCTACACACACACCCACCCACCCACCCACACACACACACACACACACACACATATATATATATTTAAAGAGAGAGGGGTATATATATATATATATATATATATATATATATATATATATAACATTTTACACGTTTTTATTGTATGTAAACTTCCCCCTTTGTATGTGTCCCCTTCTTTTGTGCCCCTGTGGCTAATAAAGAAACATATCTATCTATCTATCTATCTATCTATCTGTCTATGGTATGATAAATGAATGAATTAATTAATTCCCCAAAGTTCTTTCTCTTTCTTTCTCTCTCTCTCATATATATATATATATATATATATATATATATATATATATATATATATATATATATATATATATAGAGAGAGAGAGAGAGAGAGAGAGAGAGAGAGAGAGAGAGAGAGAGAGAGAGAAAAAGAAAGAGAAAGAACTTTGGGGAATTAATTAATTCATTCATTTATCATACCATAGAAAGATAGATATGTTTCTTTATTAGCCACAGGGGCACAAAAGAAGGGGACAAATACAAAGGTGGAAGTTTACATACAATAAAAACGTGTAAAATGTTATCACAAATGCAATTTAAAAGTTAGTCGATTTTCCCCAATAGGGGGAGACAGTTTATATGGGTAACACATACCCCCGAAAAAATGTGAAGCCCTCATCTCCAGGAGTACGAAGAGTTTGTACTCCTTTCCTCTCCTCCTCCTCCCTTTCCTCAACCTACAGGCTGATATAGAGAGAAGGCCCATTCACTCGGGCCATTCTCGCCACATTCACCCACCTTTCATAAAACTTGCTGGGGTACAGCACCTCTCTCTCCATCCTGATTCTTCTTCCAAAGTGGTATTTGAAAAAAAGAATCAGTTGTTGGCCGGAGAGAAAGGTGTCTGACCTCAGCCCTTTCAACCTTGTCCACCATTCAACCTCTTTAGCTATCACACAAAGGAAAACCGCCTCTCCTTCGTTTTTGAAAGAGGGTAGCGGTTTGATCATGACAATGGACTCGGTGGTCAACCGGATTGGTCCCACCCGCTACAATAGTCGTTCTACATAGCCCCACAGGTCAGTGACGCCCGGGCAGTGTGTGAATGCGTGCGCGACAGTTTCTTCGTTACGCACGCACCTCGGACAGATCTTTTTTGAAGGGTCCCTGCCCGGGCGCCCGTGCCTGTAGAGCTTGTCTCGAACTGGTAGAGCTCCTCGGTAGCACTGCCAAGCCAGGGACTTTTGGAAATTGTCCATCGTTCCCGGGCAGATGGTCCTACCGAACAGACTGGCCAGTTCATCTTCCTCTACGCCTAGAGTTTCACCGAGCGCATCGTCGCACTTGCTGCGGATCAACCCTCTTTAGAATGACGAAGTGGAGTCTCCACTGATCGCCGGGTCCGTCTGCCAGAGGGCTTTGAGCGCCTGAGCACATTCGATGTGCCAGTCGCCCATTTTCCTCTTTGCTTGACCGACCCAGGACTGCAGCTCGGTCAGCGAGACGAGTCGTGGGAAGGCTCGCCTCACGAACGGAGCCCACACCGGTTGTCCGGTGAGGAATACGTAGAGATGCCGCAGCCTGAGCGCGTGTTTGCGCATCGTCAACCACGGCATCTCCAGCCCTCCGTTAGAAGGGTGTTGGCAGCAGATGGATCTTCTCACCAATGGAGCCCACCTCTTCCAAAGGAATTGGAAGAGCGCGCGCTCCATTTTGGCAAGCGTTTTGGCTGGACAAGGCACGACGGTCAAGCGGTAGTAGATGGCGGACGCTATAAAAGTGTTCGCCACCTCCGCTCGACCTTTCAAGGATAGTTTGCACTCGGCCCACTTCTGGATGAGTGCAAACACCTGGGCCGTCACTTCGTTCCAGTTCTTCTCCACCTGGAGGTCCGGACCAAACCAGACCCCGAGCAGCTTTACCGGTCCTTCCGTCCAGCGTCCGACGACGCCATCGGAAGGCATCGGTTTGCCTCTCCACGATCCGAGTTGCAAACCGATGGACTTGTCCCGGTTCAGCTTCGCTCCTGTGAAACTTTCGTATTGCTTCAGTAAGGTGCCGACTTCCTCGATTTGCGAGGCGTTCGACACCATTACTGTCATGTCGTCGGCGTAGGCCGACGCCGCTTTCCGCAGTCCCGGTTCCACAGGGATGCCCTGCAATAGCTCCAACTTCCGCAGTAGTGGCTCGAGAGTCAGTACGTACAGAAGGGAGAAGAGAGGGCATCCCTGTCGAATGGATCGCGTAATATGGAACGGCTCCGAGAGGTAGCCGTTCACCTTGACCCTTGAGCAGATGTTGCTGTTGTGCATTGCAGCAATCCAGCCCCTGAACACGGGTCCGAAGCCTGCCGCCTCGAGCACCGCATCCAGGTAACGATAGTCAACACTATCGAAAGCCTTAGACTGATCCAAGTTGATCAGGGCCCCACCGAAGCCGGGTTTACACCCTACCCTCTCTATGATGTATCGCATGAGGTGGAGGTTGTCGTGTATGGACCTGGTCGGGATTGCGCATGTCTGCGCTTCTCCCACCAGGTTCTCGACGACAAGCGGCAGCCTCTTTGCCAACACCTTGGCCAAAATCTGTAACTCTGTGTTTAGCAGAGTTATGGGCCGGAAGTTGCCTATGTCATCCCCCTTATTCTCGTCCTTCCTGATTAGTGTGACTACGCTCCCGGTTACAGAACTGGGAATTCTCCCGTTCTGTTGCCAGTTGCAGTAGACCGCTTCCAGGAGACCGGAGAATAAGTCCGGCATTTCTACATAAAATTCGTAGGGTAGACCGTCGAGACCTGGAGATTTGCGTTTGCCGCATTGGCTCAGCGCGTCCCCTATCTCAGCGGCTGAAATCGGCTTTTCGCAGAACTTTGCCTCGCTGTCCGAGAGTCGCGGTAGGCCGTCGAGGTATGGACCGAAATCCATAGCCCCTCCCGGCGCGCCGCCCCGCCCGAACAGTCGAGAAAAGTGCCGCTGAAAGGCCGCACACATCTGCTTCGGCTCACGTATAACGTGTCCGTTTTGGTCCTTCAAAACCGAATCGTGGACTTGTTTCCACTTTTTTCCTGCGTCACTCGGGCCCGGCTAACAGGTTTGGCTCCCTCGTTTCCCAGAACACGTATTTTGCTTCTGACAACGCAGCCCTCGTGCTTTGCGTCGAAGAACTGGTCCAAGGCCGATCTCGTTGCTAACACGCTGGCTACGTTGCCACTTCTAATTGCCTCTTCTACTTTATCTACCAGTTCTTTCTCGGTTCTATTTCTATCTAACGCTAATTCTTTACTAAAAACTAACGAGTCTAATCTAACTTCCCTCTTGAGAGAGTACCACCATCTGTTGTTGACAATGGCCCCTGTCAAGTGCTGTTTAATTAAAGTGCTAATCCCTCTACTGTAGGCTTTGCATGTCGGTAACGACAAGTTCAGCTTCCAGTTGCCGGGTCCTTGTCTATGGGCTCTATCAAGGTTGACCATGCAGGTCACTAGTTTGTGATCTGAATAGGCAACTATGAACATTTGTGGACAGCTTAACATGTCCCTATCCTTATTTCTAACTAGAACCCTATCTAGGTACTATCTAGATATTCCGCTAAGATTAGTCCACGTCTACAGTGGCACAATCGGAAAATCTAGTCGATATCTATCGGCTAGGTCAAATCGGCCGATTAACTGTTTGAGGATGTTACACCCCCCTTTATCGGGACATGCTCCCACATAGTCCCAACGTGCATCTAGGATTCCATTCCAGTCCCCCACTAAAAGCAAGGAGCGGGAAAAGTCTCTAGACGTTTGAAGAAGTCTGGCCGCGGTGTCCCGGATGGGGCATATGCGGCCACCAGTCTGAAGGGTCCACCTTCACTACCGTCAACGTCTAGGACCACCAGTCGACCCTCCGGGTCCAGATCTACCGTCTGTGTTACGAGGCCCAGGTGTTTCCGCAGCAAAACGGCAACCCCACCCCCCGGCTGACAGAGAGATGCGTAGATCTCAAAGTCATCGAAGATGGAGGTCAGCTGTCGCTCGCTGTGGATCCTGGACTCGCAAATGGCTACTACATCCATACTGTGCGACCTGAGGTCGTTTAAGAATTTGCCCTGTTTCTAGGGCATCCCCAGGCCGCGTACATTCACACACCCAACTCTTATATTGGCCATGTTGGTCCTGAAAAGTTAAAAGAGGAGAAGAAAACACTCACCTCTTCGACTCCTGGGGATCAGGCCGCACGGTTTCCATGGGGTTGTTAGGGGAGTTGTCTGGGTGAGTGGTGGTTTCCGGCGGGGTGGGGACGGAGATGTTTGGTGGGGTGGTGGTGTCTGGGGTGAGGGCAGGGAAACTTTTTTAAAAGGGCGCGGTTAATGGGTTGAACACAAGGATTACCCACGTCCTTAGGAAAGTTTTCCTTTAAAGACTTATAGGTGTCCGTGGTTACGCTAATCATCTTTAAATTAGGTTTGTCTACACAGGTCGAAAAAGTTTTCCCTTCGGTTTTCACCGAAGGGTCGTTGGAGATGACCTCCATTAAAGTTTTATTTTTACTGTTTATGTATGTGTAATGTTCTTGTTGTGTTGCGGTGGTTTTTGTCTGTTGTTCTTGTGGGAGCTTTCGTTTTGTTGTAGGTGTTTGTGTTTGGAGTGATGTCGTGGTTTTGTTTTTGGGACGGGGGTTTTTTGTTTGTAATGTTTGTGTTGTTTGTGTTGGTAGTTGTATGTTTGTAGTGATGTTTGTTGTTTTTTTGTTCTTGTGGTGTCTTTTCTTCTTTCTTTTCGAACGGAGAGGCTCTCCCTCATCATCACTTGGTGATGATGTGGGGGCCTCGTCCGTTGTGGTGTCTGTGTTATTTGGAAGGGGTATGTTTTGAAGAGCTGTTGTGTTTGTGGGTGTTTTTGCAGTGGTTTTAGGTGGAGTGGGGTTGGGTGGGACTGTGCTTGCAGGTTGGTTTGTTGTTCTTGTTTTGGTTGTGTTTGCGTGTTGTTGTTGTTGTTGTGGTGGTGCTGGTGGTGGTGGTGTTGGTGTTTTGGGTGTTGGCAGTAGTGCCTCTTTTTTTTAGATAGATAGATTTCTTTATTTGCCACAGGGGCGCACAAGAAAAGGGGACAATACAAAGACACATGCCGGGGATTTTACATACAGTCGTGTAAAAATATTGAAACAAACAATTATAACAATCGAAATCCCCAATAGATAGATAGATAGATAGATAGTTAGATAGATAGACAGGGTAAGATCAGTAAGGCCTTTTAATAATTTGGCAACCCTGATCTGTGGTAATCATTTCAATTCACTTATATAAATAGATATATAATATTGCTGAAATATTCATGGATATAAAAATATTCTTACATCCCGCACGCTCCAATAAAAATATATGACGCCATGGGTCTTGCAACGGGGGTGAACTCGCACCAGTGTATCCGCACCCAGAGAGAGAGTGAGAGGTGGAGAGAGAAAGATATATATATATATATATATATATATATATATATATATATATAGATAGAGAGAGAGAGAGAGAGAGAGAGAGAGAGAGAGAGAGAGAGAGAGAGAGAGAGAGGGGGGGGGGGTATGACATCTGAGCCCCTTACATTCGACACCTGATATACAGTATAATGATGACACTGAAGTCGACAACAACGACGACGACGATGGTTAAGAGGAGGAGGAGGAGGAGGAGGAGGTATATGCTATCATTTTACTAGAGGCTTCAAATAAATATAAACTATTAAATGTCTTCATCCTATAGTTGGTTTTCTTTCTTTAACTTATTTTTACTGTTTGACAAAATCGTTAGAATCGGGTGAATGCAACATATCCGAATGTTTAAGAAGTTTTATTCTGAATCATTAGGTCCCTATTGGTCTTCGCTTGACCCACGACCGTAGCTCAGTCAAAGAGACGAGCTACAGAAAGACGTGTTTGACTAACGTTGACCACACATGTTCACCGTTTCGAAATATCTGCAAATGCCGTAATCTCAGCGCATATTTGCACCTTATCAGCCGCGGCATATCTAAACCTTTATGTATAGATCCGTCCTTCCAGCGTCCAACGATACTGTTAAACGGCGTGGACTTGCCTCTCCAAGTACCAAGCTGCAAACCCACAGACTTATCCGGGTTGATTTTTGCTCTCGTCAACGTTTCATATTCCTCTAAGTTTTCCGAAGTGTTCGACACCATCACGGTGACTCATTCGCATATGTCGACACAGCTCCTCCAGGTCCCTGTTCGAGCAGGATGCCCTGCAACAGCTCCATGTTTCGCAGTAATGGCTCGATAGTCAGCACATACGAAACGAAAGGGAGAGAGCATCCTTGGCGGACCGAGCGCATGATCTGCAACTGGGCCGATAGGAGGTCATTTACTCTGACTACCGAGGAGAATCCGTTATGTATAGTGTTGTTTTTTCATGTTCATTTTAT
>OZ024743.1:181387651-181675151 GCA_964016885.1 Eledone cirrhosa
AAAAAGTCAGAACAGTCAAGACTATAATACCTTTTATGTGAGGCTCAATTAGGTATAGAAAGGTTCTAAACAACAACAATAACTGGAATACAAGTAAATCTATTCCATATGCTAACACCGTAAATGAAACTTAAAGGTCAGCCCGCCTCATGGTCCGGGCTGACAGGATGGAGAAGACATTATCCCGAAGGACAGGGATGGATTTAATGGGCGTCAAAAGGGCAATTGCGATGGCCATAGCAATTTATTTGTGCCCTCAGCTGGGCTTTTTAGTTTTAGGATGGTTAGAATTTTTTAATTTAATATCTGTATGTATAACTTTTCAATACCAATTAGTTGTACCAAGCTAACTTTGATATGTAAAATTGGGAGAGGGAGGTCGCTGTGTATTCTAATTGTTTGTGTATGTGCCCCCATCCCCAAACCTGAAGTGCTCCGGATCCCCAAGGTCAAAATCCAACCCTGCCGGGAAACGGTGAGTAAGACGTGCTGAAATCCGCCTCGCGAATCTTGAACTTGCTGCTAGCCAACTCCAGACAGAATGCAACGTACTCACACAAATACACATCAGCCGTGACAATAAATCACTTTAACTAAGTGGAATGGCATGTAGTCATTTCACCAACTACCTACATGCTATAGTTCTTCTGCTTGAACTGAGGTGACCCAGGCTATACACTAGCAGCTAAAATGTATATATTTCCAGTATTGACACCAGCTCTTAAATTTTAGAGGGAGTATAAAGGTATAGTAGAGTCTCATGGCCTAGAGGTAAGGGTGTTGGACTGACAATCATAACTGACAATCGGCTGAAAATGAGTACCAGTAGTAACTGAGGATTTAATTTTGCGATGGACCGGCGTCCTATCCAGGGATGGGGATCTTGAACTCAGTCGCTTCACACCACGGAAACCGAGATAAGCACCAGTCTGATGAGACTCCAGGCTAGAGACAAACTTTAGACAACTGAACCAGCAAGTGTTATTAATATCTTATTAGTGGGAGACAGGGTGTTGCACCAGTGACTGGACACAATAGTCAATCACTCTATCAATCTGTCCAGGTTCAAACTGGAATGGACCTCGGTCGGTTTCGTCGATGAATGTTCCAGTTGCTCGATAAATGGAACTGCCTATCCCTAAATTGACGCGTAAGTGACTGGGCATTCCACAGACACAAGCTCTTAAATTACATTAATGGTTTAACTGAGATGGAAATATATTCAACAAGAACTTATATCGTGGTTCGATGCCCTCATACAGTAGAATTATTCGCATTATTTTACGACAGGTAAGGGCGGTGGAGTGGCAGTATCGGTAGAGGGTCGGACGCCATACTTTGCAGCATAGAGGTACGGCCCTTTATGATCTGAGTTCAAATCCCGCCGAGGTTAGCTTTGCCTTTCATCCTTACGGGGTCGATAAAATAAAGTACCAGTCACGCAAAATTGATGGCCTTGTGCCTATATAAGAAACTATTATTTTACGACAAGTGAGGAAGGTGGATTGGCAGTGTCGGTAGAGCGTCAGACAACATGCTATGCAGTACAGTAATCCCCCGCTATATCGTGGTTCACTTTTCGTGGTTCCGCTACATCACGGATTTTTCTTTGGAACGTATCTAATTTCCTATCGCGGTAATCCTCGCTACATCGCGGATTTTTCTTTGGAACGTATCTAATTTCCTATCGCGGTAATCCTCGCTACATCGCGGATTTTTCGCTTGAACATATCTATCATTTTCTTATCGCGGTACGTACGTCTGAATAAAAAGTGTTTAAAATTTAATCGTATTAAATAAGTTTCGATGTGACTGAAGTGTATAGCGTAAGGCTTTAACTATAAAAAATTGTTTTTATTTTTCATTCCATTACTGTTTTACTGATTGTGTTTTTCTCTAATCTACCATAAATGCTTCATAGATTGACGGGAGATGTGCAGTGTATTACCAAGCGGCTAACGCGGGTGGTAATGGTCGTCATTGGTAACTAGTGGTACGATGGCTGGTGATAATTTCTATACGATCATTACTGGCTGTTTTTGTGTTTAAATACAAATGTGTGTTTTAATGAGTTTATATGTACTTAAAGCGTGTAGGAGACGTATTTTAAGGCTTAAACTATGGAAATAATGGTTGTCTTTATGGTCTCTGCATATCGTGGATTTTCATCTATCACGGTTGGTTCTGGAATGTATACCCCGCGATAAACGGGGGAATTACTGTATGTAGTAACGTTCTTTTACATTCTGGGGCCAAATCTCGTCGAGATTAGTTTTGCCTTACATCCTTACAGGGTCGATAAAATAAAGTACCAGTAACATACTAGGTCGATCTAATCGACTTTCCCCTCCCCCAAAATTGCTGCCTAAATCAGAAACCATTATTTTACGATAATCCCGCCGAGGTTAACTTTGCCTTTCATCCTTACGGGGTCAATAAAATAAAGTACCAGTAATACACTGGATAATTGCTGGCCTTATGCCTAACGTAGAAACCATTATTTTACGATAGGTGAGTTACAGGTATTTTTCATTCTAAAAACTTCCAAATAGTTTTCCTCAACTTAATTTCACTCACAAGACACGGATACATTATCTACCTAAATAACATCTGGACATGAAATCATACATCTACAGTAGCAGTTGTCATAGCAACAACTAGAGTAGCAATACTATTGGTAACAACTACAGTACACACTGCCTCTGTCTCTCCCGCTCTCCCCATCTCTCACTATTATAAGCAAATGGGGGTCCACGCGCTAGCCGACCCGTGACCCCGGCGGACAGAATAGAGAAAGCGTTTCCCCGGAGGATGGTGAAAGAGACGCGTTGTAAGAGTCATTCCAGCTCTCGAGGCTCACACCTGCAGGTAGCCAACTCCGTGCCGATGGTGGTGAGTAGGGAGGTGGTCCTGAGGTCTAAGACACCAGAAGTCTCCACTGCTACGAGTAGCCAACTCCTTGCCGATGGTGGTGAGTAGGGAGGTGGTCCTTGAGGCAAGGACACCAGAAGTCTCCACTAATCAACTGGAGTCTATAGTAAATAACACTCGAAATAAGATGCCGCACAGTGGAATCGAACCCAGGACTTAATGATTGTGAAGTGAACGTCTTAATCATTCAGTCATGCTGGGTTCATCGCTCAAAACATTATCAATTTGTCCCCTACTTCTTTCTTCCTGCCTTAAATGAGACCTTTCAACTTCAATATGTCGACCGTTGATGAAAACAGTAAAAAAAAAATGAAGATGAAGGGCGGAAATGATTCATTCATAAGACAAGCATGTTCCTTTCACAGACAGGAAGAATTTTATATCAGGAAGTTTTATTTGTTTTTGTTCTAGGTGTTGTTATTGTTAGTGTTGTTGTTTGTTGGTTTCTGTTATATTTTCGTATAACTTTGTGTGTATTTAGCCCCACCATCACCATCACCATACAAGAATTAAATCTTAAATGTCATACGTGAAAGAAGTTACTTGATAGATGTCGTTTATTTGGCTAGTTGTGACTTTTACTCGACCAGACATTATGGAGAGTGACTCATTTTGATATTTAAATAAGAATATGACAGAGATGAGTTGTCGTAGTAAAAAAGTATTAACATGAAGAATTCAAAGCAGATTAAGACAGAGAAGGAGATGAAGAGTAGAAGAAGAAAGAGGGCAACAAGGAAGCAGGACGTTCTTACTAAACACAAACGCCCGACGCTGAGTTAGTGTTTAGGGTTCATTAAACAGAAGAGGGCTACAAGTATATGCGAGAGTATATGTTAAATTATAATAATGCAAGTACTTGGGTTAAAAATAGTATCAAACCGCTTTCAATGAATTTCTATTCATATTTTATTTTTTACCCATATACACACACATACATAACTGACTGGCAATCCGTCGGTTACGACGATGAGAAATTCCAGTTGATACGATCAACGGAACAGCCTGCTGGTGAAATTAACGTGCAAGTGGGTGAGCATTCCACAGACGCGTATCCTTACCGTAGTTCTCGTGGAGATTCAGCGTGACACAGAATGTGACAAGGCTAACCCTTCGAATTATAGGTACAACTCATTTATGCCAGCTGAGTGGACTGGAGCAACGTGAAATAAACGTGACACAAAGCGCCGCCGAGAATCTAACTCACGAACTTACGATTGTGAGCCGAATACCTTAGCCACAAAGCCACGCGCTTTCACACATACATACATACATACATACATACATACATACATACATACATACATACATACATACATACATACATACATGGTGGCTGCCAACTCGTTTTCGAGTACGGCCACTACTTTATATCCATGTAGGAAAACCCCTAACGAGCGTGACTTTTTAATCCAGCCAGCGACTTGAAAACTCTGGCACAAACACTACACTTGTGACAACTATTGACACATAGTGCTGGGCCCATGGTACCATGTGATGACAAGTGCAGAGAGATCTCCAGATATAGAGCAATGCCTGTGCCGTGAACATATATATATACATACATATATACATACATACATACATACATACATACATACATACATACATACATACATACATACATACATACATAAAGAATAAAGCCTGATATAAATCTCTCACCCAGAGAAATCGGAAGATCCTATTCAATGTTCAAACAAGAAAAAAAAAATTGACCAATTTACAGAAAAAGTTGTGCATGGATACTTGAGGCGTAAAACACAGACCATAGAGGGGATAAACCACTCAAAAAGCCTGGCATGGAGTTCCGACAAGTTTATGACATCACACCTTGAGGGATATCTCTATGCAATACAGGAACAAGAACTCCCTACCAAATATCTGCTGCACAAAAGAGGAGGGCCAGCAGCTGACAATAAATGTAGGCTATGTAAAACAAAGATCGAGGATGTAAGCCACATTGTTGCCAGCTGCGAAAGAATGTCATCTCGCTTCTACCTCCCCATGAGACACGATAGGATAGCTAGAACTATCTGGAACGCACTTCGGAAAACAAAATTAACAACAAACGAGGAACAATATATTGAGACAGATGGCACTAAGGAATACTGGTGGAACCTGAAAATAAAAACTGCCACCAAATTAAAGCACAACCGGCCTGATATTGTTGTTTGAGACCACACATTGAAAACGTGTTCTGTTGTGGAGATCAGCTGCCCACTTGATGTAAACGTTGTCAGAAAAATACAGGAGAAGAAGGACATCTACGGACCATTGATGAGGAGTTTACAAATCCAGTATCCAAGATACATCTTTAGCTTCATACCCATCACTATTGGAGCTACGGGTTATATACCAACCCGCTTGGACCAAAGTATGACTGAACTTGGATTTGCGGACAAAAAGCGCAGCTCCCTAATTCATAGTCTACAAAACATTCTTGCGATTCAAGGGATGACAATTTCTTTTCTTTTACAACCTTGCCACCAGGAAGGTGGCCGGTCAAAAAAATATACTCGAAATTAAGAGAAAGAGATAACATACATACATACATACATACATACATACATACATACATACATACATACATACATACATACATACATACATACATACATACATACTACCCGAAAAGGTAGATGAAAGAAAAGTGCTTAATAAAAGATTCAGACGAAACCAAACACCAGTCTATAGAGATATGAAGGACAAAATAATAAGTGTCACTGAGGCCCCATCCCAGAAAGACAGATTCCTTTTAGAGAAAAAAATGGGGTGAAAAGAAGAATTTCAACCAAGATGCAGTGTGGCTAAAAGAAATTCAAAAGAACTATTGCTCCTACACTACAACAAAAACATACGAAATAAGTGAGGGTACCCTTGAGACTGTGATAGGAAAACTCCAAGATAAGAAAACACCAGGAAGAGACATGATTATCGGCTACTGGTGCAAAAAACTGATATTCTATCGGAGGTATCTTACCGACCTCTACCAACAAGTTCTTAAGGGAGATACACTTATACCAGAATGGTTGACATTAGCACAAACATTACTGGTCCCAAAGAACAAACATACCCACTTGGCAAAACTACCGATCCATTGCATGCCAGAACCTGATCTATACAGCCTGCCTGAACCTATTCCTCCAAGATCACTGTGAAAATACTAACATCATCAGAGATGAACAAGCAGCTGGAAAGAAAGGGGTTTGGGGATGTGCTGAACAACTCCTAATCAACAAAACTGCGATGTTGGAGGTGCGACAACTTAGGAGGAATATGGCTACAGTCTGGCTGGACTCGATTCTGTTCCCCACTCTTGCATGATAGTGGCCCTCCGACTTGCTAATGTCCCAGACATTATTATCAGAGCGATAGAGAAGCTGTCTTCTTCTGGGCTACTATCCTAAAGTTAAAGACAGAGAAGAAGGACTCTATTTTCATTGATAAAATAAAATATCGCAGGGGTATATTTCAGGGAGACAGTCTCTCTGTGATATTATTTATCCTGTCATTAAATCCCTTGTCCTTACTGCTCAAGAAATGTGAAGGATACAACATTGGCTCACAGGAGGACAGAAATACGAACCTAACCCATAATTTCTTTGTGGACGATCTGAAACTCTATGCCAAGAACATGGATGTGATGAAGAAAAATTTTGACCTGGTTACAACATTCTCAAAGGATATAGGAATGGAGTTTGGCCAAGATAAATGTTCATATATGATTGTAAAGCGGGGAAAAACAACAACCCAATCTAGCAACATTGGCATCAATGGTCTAACTGTTTCACCGATATCTGATGAGGACTGCTACAGATACCTGGGGATAGATGAGAACATATCCTATAATGGTATCTGTAATAAGGAACGCGTAACCAGGGAATACTACACCCGATTAAGAAAGATATGGTTATCGGAACTCTCTGCGCAAAACAAAACAGTGGCTCACAGTGTGTTTGCTGTGCCTGTCCTAACACCAACGTTTGGAATACTCAATTGGACGATAGACGAAATCCGAGCAGTTGATGTTGGAATTCGAAAAATACTGAACAACACCGGAAACTTCCACATCAACAGTGACATAGACCGCCTTTACTTGAAACGTAAGCAGGGAGGCAGAGGCCTAACATCAATCCAGACAGCATTTCAATGTCGCATCATATCTCTCCGACAACATCTACGAACCTCGAAGCGTAGGTGCCCGTCTCTCGAGCAAGTCTATCTGCATGAAACAGATAAGATCATGAGAGTTGGGCAGGAACTCCTCGAAAGATATTCCGTGTGATAATCAAAACCTCACACCTAGGGAAGTCGCTCAGCAGTATCGCAGTGAATCCATGGATGAAAAACTGCATGCTTATCAGCAAAAAATCATGCATGGATATGTTGCTAGGAAGCTCCAGAGTGAGAGTAATATAGATAAGGAAAGTAGTCTATCTTGGACCAACAACCGCTATATTGGCTCCCACTTTGAAGGATACGCTTTTGCAGTCCAAGAACAGGAAATAATAACGAAATACCTGATTCACAAAATAGATAGGGATGCAGGCAAAACACCTAGATGTGATAACAAGTGAAGACTCTGCAGAATTAACATCGAAGATGTGACCCATGTCATAAGCAGCTGTCCAAAGATGTCATCGCGGTACTATCTCCATATGAGGCATGATGTAGTGGCCAAAACACTGTACAATGCATTCCGTAGAAAAGATAGCTCCGATAATAAACACATTAAAAGCTACAGCAATGTGGAAGACATACATATACATAATATGAAAGAGTACTGGTGGGATGTTCCAGTAAAAACCCCAATAAAATGCAGGCATAACAGACCAGATATTATGATATGGGACAGGGAAAAGAAGGCATGCACAGTAGTGGAGGTTAGCTACCCAGCAGATGCCAATATAATATCAAAGATTAGCGAAAAGGAGAATATGTATGCAGAACTGATGAGAAACCTGCAGATACTCCACCCTGATTACACCTTCAGATTTATGCCTGTGATTATTGGGGCACTGGGATATGTTAGTAACTGCGTCAATACAAATCTCGAGAAGCTGGGCTTCACAGGAACAGAAAGAACACAACTAGTTAGGAAATTACAAGTACAATCCATTAATGGAACAGTAAAAATATGTAAAACATTCCAAAAGTGGGGAAAGGCCTTGCACTCGACCAATCCCACTCTCTGAACATCGAAAACACTACCCGAAAAGGAGAACGGGTCAACATCATCGGTTTCTTCCGAAGCCGCAGGGCTTTTTGTTTTCCAGAGTTTCTCTTTTCTAGAAAGTTGTTGTGACAACATCTGGGGGCCTTTAACTCCCAGTTTAAAA
Organism: Eledone cirrhosa; assembly: GCA_964016885.1. Lineage (NCBI taxonomy): Eukaryota > Metazoa > Mollusca > Cephalopoda > Octopoda > Eledonidae > Eledone > Eledone cirrhosa. Next base: position 181,395,925 of record OZ024743.1, read on the forward strand.
AAAAAGAAAGAAAAAGTACTATTTGGATGGCCGTTGACCCTGTTGAGTTCCTCCGCCTTTTGCCGGGTCTTGTATTTCATCCCGCATGGTCTCCAAATATCACCCTCCTCACCAAGCAGCTTACATATATACATATGATGGCTGCAACTCGATTTCGAGTGATGCCATTGCTTGATACTTAAGCATGAGCATCACGGATATGGCTTTTTAGTCCTGCTAGGGACTTGCCTATGGCCAGCAATACCATGCGTCACAAACAAATGTCAAATATGAATGTCACTACTACTGCTATAACTACTACTGCTGTTGCTGCTACTACTGCTGTTGTTGCTACTACTACTGCTGCTGCTACTACTGCTGCTACTACTACTGCTGCTACTACTGCTACTACTACGACTACTACTGCTGCTACTACTATTACTACTACTACTACTGCTGCTACTATTACTGCTGCTGCTACTACTACTGCTGCTACTACTACTACTACTACTACTACGACTACTACTACTGCTGCTACTACTATTATTACTACTACTACTGCTGCTACTACTACTGCTGCTACTATTACTGCTGCTGCTACTACTACTACTGCTACTACTATTACTACTACTACGACTACTACTGCTGCTACTACTACTGCTGCTACTACTACTACTACTACTACTAGTAGTAGTAGTAGTACTACTACTACTACTACTACTACTACTATCATTTGTATGTTCAATTTTGCAAGTAGTAGTATCGGCATGACAGAAATACAATACCGAGACGTTGGCGATTGATAATCACAAAAGACAATAAACTGTATCTTCAAACTGCAATGTCACCATCAAATTACATTTAAAGGTAAGATAGGAAAGTAAGGTGAGCGGAAGGTGTAACACAACTCGTCTTAATTACATGACCACCCACAATTGTTATTCTAGCATATTTTATTATTAAATATCACAGCTCCGATACTACGGACATGTAATTAGAATGTCTCAGGCAGATTTTACGGGCAAAAGGAACGGGCGGGTGGGATACCTAGGGTAAGACCCAGGGGGAGATCCTAAGCAAAATGGTTAGATAACATCCATGAGCTTGGCTGGTCTCGCTTCAGGATCCAGTCGGATCAGTTGGAGGCGGTTGCTACTGAAAGAGCCTGCTGGAAGGAGTATCTGAGGTCTCTGCCCCCACGACCCTCTCAGAAGAAGAAGAAAAAGAAGAAGAAGAATTAAAATACAATATGTATAAAACAAACAAAAAATAGCGAACAAAAGTGGATAGAGTAAAGTTTTTAGTTTTACGCTGTAAGGAAGATATAGAGATGATTCGAGAGCTGTCATTCTGTGGAAGAGAGAGATGGGGGCGGAGAGAAACCATAAGTGTGGAGGAGACGTTCAATAGCATCTTACGTAGTAGAGTGAAGGCATGTAGCTTATTAGTTAAGGTGTTTAGCTCCCGAAAGTAAGGTGGTGAGTTCGAATCCCGGTGGCATATTGATTCTGTCCACTCAGCTGACAAAACTATGAGTTGTACCTGTAATATAAAGAGACAACCTTGTCACAGCTGCCTAACATGTGTTGAACTAGACGTTTAATTTAATGAGCAGGCAGTTCCGTTGATCGAATCAACTGGATCACACTCGTCGTCGTAACTGACGGGGGTCCAATAGTGGAAAGGTAGACGTGATGGAATGTGAAGCAGAAATGAATGATGGGGGGAACAAGTGAAATATATACGAATAATGATGGTTTTAATTAAGGTGTGTTGGGTGTATGTGAAATGTGGCGGGGATGAACTATATATGGGTGTACGAAGAGTGTTCGTATGTATGACGTATTTGGGGCTCTTTGAATTGCGTTTTGTATTAAGGGGTGTTTGTGTGAAAGGTGATATTTTTTTGTATTGGTATGTAGGTGTGCGTGTGTTTGTGCGTGGCTACAGAGGTGATAGAGTGAAAGAATGTTCCCAATTCACCTGACACTCTCCAGAGTTACACAGTTGACGAATGTATTGGCACCACCCACCTCATCGATAATAGCCAAATTCCTTTATTATTTTCGCCAACTTACTCCCACTGTTCTAGAATTCACATCAACCATCTCCACCACTCCTATCAATTTTCTCGACATCTCAGCTTCTACTAATCACCAGTTTCTTTCACAGACTCACTGAGTTTTAGATCGACATCCTTCCATCCTAACATACTAACAAAACCCTGCTACCTACTACACACATTTCATTCACTCTATCACTTCTGTAGCGACACACACACCACCACCACCACCACCACCTAGATACCAATACAAAAGTACCACCTTTCATACAAACAACCCTTTTATACAAAATGTCACACAAACTCACAAGCACTCCATACATACAAACACCCTTCGCACACACATACACAGTTCTTCCCACACACTTCACATACACACAACACACCTTAATTAGAACCATCATTATTCATATATATTTCATTTCTTCATTTCATCCAGCTGGATCCCCAACCGTGACCAGCCGAGCTCCTGGATATTATCCAACCATCTTGCTTGAGGTCTCCTGTCGGCTGGTTCTACCTGTAAGATCTGTCCAGCGATTCTTTCCTGAGACATTCTAACCTCATGTCCATAATATTGGAGCTGTGATCTTTCAATTCAGAGACCCCCACCTCCAAAAAAAAAGCCAAAAAGCAAATTCAAAAAACGGAAAAAACGAGTTGGTCATGGTAAAAGTCCATGTTATCGAAGTTCGGTTCGACCTGAGCTGGCCTCTGACTAAACAACTGCGAAAGATATCGATGTCTTATATATCCTTACTTAAGGTAATAAAATATGCTAGAATAACAATTGTGGGTGGTTATGTAATTAAGACGAGTTGTGTTACACCTTTCGCTCACCTTACTTTCCTACCTTACCTTTAAATGTATTTGTTGGTGACATTGCAGTTTGAAGATACAGTTTATGGCCGTTTGTGATCATTAATCGCTAAGGTCTCTCTATTGCTAAAGAACATAGCATGCCACAGCATTTCTGGGGAAATTTAAAACTTGGTGGAGACCATTTCCTCTCCAGGTCTGAATACAGCGGATTTCTTCCAAAGAAGGATAGGAGAGAGTGAAAGAATGGAAGTGAGAAAAGGATATAGATAGAATAAGACTTGACCCCAGTACTTGGCTGGTACTTTTTTATCGATCTTGAATGGATGAAAGGCAAAGCTGACCGCGGTGGAATTTGAACTCAGAGAGCACAGGGCCGAACTGAATAACACAAAGTACCCTATCCGACGTTCTTACGACTCTGCCGATTCGACGCTTTGCATTTAGAATACACCATCCAAAATCCAGAGACGATGGTGTATTATAAACATATTATGGTTTCTGATTTATGCCAGCAATTTGGGGGGGGGGGGGATTCGCTTATATCGACCCCAGCACAGATACAACTTATTTAATTAAAATACTTTGCTCGACAACACAACGCGCTGACAGGAATCGGAATCAGAACTTTGCAATGTTTCAGTTTTTATCTCTTGTATTATATATAAACAACCAATAACAAAACAACTATTAAAGAGAATAAAACAAAGTGAAATGAAAAAAGAATCAAGCAATGAAAGAAAAGGAGAGGGACATACATTACACCCCAGTTTGAGCGGTGCCTCAGCCGAGCACCCCTCGGCAAAGTTGGATTTAGGCTTTTAAGAGGCCCAGAACACTTCAGGTTTGTGGGGGGCTCCTCATACACAAAAAAAATAGAATATATAGCACACACACTCTACACCCCAATTTTACATATCAAACTTATCTTGGCGCAAGTAATTGAAATTGAAAAGTTATATATACATGTCTTAATTTCAAAAATTCTAAAAATCCTAAAACTAAAAAGCCCAGCTGAAGGCACAAATAAATTGCTATGACCGTCAAATAAATTGCCCCCTTGTCACCCCCTCCCATTAAATGTGGTACTGCCCCCCCCCCCCCCCTTGACAAAATGGCAAAGACATTACCGCGAAGAGCAGCTTGAGACACTGATTGCAACACCCTAACCATTAAGAGACTGCTCTCACCGTCAGTTGTATTTTATCGTAAAAAGGACCCCATCAAACAACTACATTTTAAAAGATGAATTAAGTAAGTACGACTGCCAATGATGACAATCTCTTCTGTCGCCTCGTTGACCAGAGGTTGGTGTTAGCGGATACTAAATTTCGTGAACTTTGACACCAAGATGATTCTTAGTTTTCATTCTAGTGGGCTCTTCCTTCAGTGAAATTATTATAAAAATAAATAAATAAATAAATAAAGGTTGATGAGGGATGAATCAGTCAGACGATGTTTGAAATACTTATAGAACAAGTTATATATTATATGTTTCCGAGTATTTTCCGCTTCTGGTGGTAACATATAGCCAACACTTGACAGCCATAAATAACATACAGCATATGAGAGCCATTCTCTCTGGCTTACTAATGTAAGACAAACTATAAACAGAAACACTCATACACATATATGCCCACACTCCCACTGACAGACACACACACACACACACACACACACACACACACACACACACACACACACACACACACACACACACACACACACACACACACACTGACTCACAGACACATACACACTCACATTGACAGGCAAGCAGACACACACACACACGCACACTCATATTGACAGACAGACAGACACATACACACCCACACTGAGAGATACACTCACACACACACACACAGACACATATATATATATAGAGAGAGTGAGAGAGAGAGAGAGGGGGGAGATAGAGATGTAGGCGCACATCTATTTATACGCCGCCTTCATTTACATAAAACGACGAAAGTCGAACTCACCGAAACACTGGCATGAGAATGTTAATACATAACTGTATGAATATTATATACTAGCTGGTCCCGTGCCGTCAAAAATGACGGCTGCTAATTGTAATATGTATGCATATATGTGTAGCCAAATCGCTACACACACACACACACACACACACAGAGCTGAGACGAATCTTAGAACGCTGGACCTCATAGTTTCTAACCTCCCCCCTCCTTCCTCAGTCATCACATAGAAGTGTGTGTATGTAGTAATTATTTTTTCTAATGTGTCTGTTTATACATATGTATGTGTAGATTCGTGTGTTTGTAATTCTATTGTCTATATATCTTTCTAAATAAAAACACACAGACACAAATATTACACACACAAACACACACATAATCATCACAGCCAATGTGTGTAGCCAATTCGCTTAACATGGATACACAGATGTAGTGAATATTGGACGCTACCTCCTTCCTTTCTCAGTCGAAGTTTCCACCCCTTCCTTTCTCAGTTTGTCGTCACCCTTTCCTTATATTAGTAGGTTTCCATTCTGAGTTCAAATCCCGCCGAGGTTAACTTTGCCTTTCATCCTTACGGGGTCGATAAAATAAAGTACCAGTCACGCACTGGGTCGATTTAATCGACTTTCCCCTCCCCCAAAATTGCTGGCCTTGTGCCTATATAAGAAACCATTATATTAGTAGGTGGATTGGCAGTATCGTTCGAGGGTCGGACATCATGCTTTGACGCATAGAGTTACGGCCCTTGCCATTATGTGTACGTATGCATACTTACTTTTATGTATCAGCTGTGCTAGAGCGAGAAATAATATTCTTATTTTATTTTTAATATTCGGCAAAGACAGTCGTAACTCGCTCGGTATACAAATGAGGCTACTCAGCCGATGTATACTTAAGAAAATGCTATATATTTTCAACCGTTCAACAGATTGGTAGAGGTATACAGTTCTGATGAAGGCCCAGAAACATGTTGATTGTTCCTCAATGCCAGTGTTGAACAAACAGTTGCCGATCAGTCACCTGCCCGGCGCAGCTTCTAATCGGGCTAGTTTGTTTACAAACGAATCGAACATCTATATATTAATACGCTAATACCTACGTACCGTACGTCCGACCGTGTGTGTGTCACGCTTTCAGTAAAACAATGGAAGTGGGGTGGTAAACAATCTACGACAATCTACGGCCAAAAAAATCAAAGAGCGTTGCAACGTTTGGAAAGGAGAGAGAGGGGGTTATAATATAGAGAGAGGGCATTATCCGTAAATATTTTCACGGTCCAGCTAGTTAACGTTCGATATAACCCATACGTACATATGTGTGTGTGCGCGCGCGCGCGTATGCATACTTACTTTTGTATACATATATACCTGCATATGCCTGTGAATTTTATATATCTAAAGATATACAGTATGTTTAATAAATAAATATTTGAAAGCCAAGATATGAATTGAAAGGCTGACGGCCAGCACCGTCTAGCGGATTCCAGCAGAAGCAACGGAGGATAATCGTCTATGCATTTCGAGCTCTGGCTTTCATAATTCTGAAACATGACATGTCGATATCGTTTTTCTCGTCACAGAGAGATCACGTGGCTTAACAACAATATCTAATTATCACGGTGGACTAAAACTGTGTGTGTACTATAAGCAGTCATCCGTAAGTTTTCCTTACATTTTTAATTATCCGAACACCGTTTAGTTCTTTAAGATCGTCAAGTCCTAGACCTCATTAGCTAAGCAAGTGAGGTGGAACTCGTCAAATCGGACCAAGGAAACAATATTTCCAGTGATCTTTCTATTGCCGATACTATCGTCTGGCTGCAACTTCTGACAGAAGGAGCAAGGTGAAATAAAGTGTCTTGTTCAAGGACATAACGCATAGCCCAGTTCGGGAATCGAACTAGCGACGCCTCGATTGTGAATCAAAATCACTAATTACTAAGCCAGGCGTTTAGTTCTTTCATAAATTAATTAAAAGTTGTCAATGATTATATAACTTTAATGTAACTTCTGTTACGGCGTATCTAGGGCAATTTTAAAACCTGGCGGAGCCCATCTCCTCTCCAGGTCTGAACACAGAAGATTTCTTCTAGAGAAGGATGGAAAAATCTGTCTCAGTACTAAACTGGTACTTTTTTTATCGACCTCGAAAGGATGAAAGGCAAAGTTGACCTTGGCGGGATTTGAACTCAGAAGGTAGAGAGCTGGAACGAATACCGCAAAGCATTCTAGTCGACTATACGACTATATATATATAGTTGGATACATATATATGTGTGTGTGTGTGTACCTTTATCTTCCATAATCAAAGCTAACTATCAACAGGCTCGGCTCTGGTCACCTTTATGTCTCCATCGTCAACAATTAGACATCAGAAAATACCAGATATTTCAACCTACTTCAACAAGAACAAGGATTTCTATAGATGCTTTCATGATGGCGTCCAGTATTACATACGAACTTGCTATCTGATCAAGTCTTCTATTATTAATTGAAATACGTCATATTGAAACTACGTCAGCTGCCTATTAACTAGGCGTAGACTTTTTAAAAATCGGAATAAACAGTATGTTTTTTTAAGTTATTGCAAACGGTAATCGGGTGGTTAAGGAGTTCGCTTTGCATTCGTTAGGTCATAGGTTCGATCCCACTACTTGGCATTAGAGGGAAATTAGATTAATGAAAACTGTTTAGAAGCCGGTCGAATGGACTGTACTTGTAATTCGTCAAGCCGGCCTTATCACATACTGTGACACACTGAATCTCCCTGAGAATTATGTTCAAGGTATATGTATTTGTGGAATGTTTAGATACTTACACGTTAATCTTTTGAGTGGAGTATTCCGTTGATCAAACAACTGGAACATTCATTGTAGTGGCCGACGGAGGTTTATTCATTTCATCGGAGGCACGGAGACTTATAGCTTTTAATTATATCACTGAGCGCTTGAATTCAAATATATACGCTTGTTTATGTGTGTGTGTGTGTGTGTGTGTGTGTGTGTGTGTGTGTGTGTGTGTGTGTGTGTGTGTGTGTGTGTGTGTGTTAAAAAGTGTTGGGCCCCATCACCTTCATTGTACTCTGAACTGATCGATATCGAAACAATTGTAATATCCAAATAATGTGTGTACATATGTTGCAAAGCTGACTTCAACTCTTTTAAATCTATATATAGGTGTGTGGGGGGGGGGGGGGGGTAATCCGAGGTACTGAAACCGAGGAGAACACTAATCAGGGGAGTAATCTATGCATGGGAAGAAGATATATATATATATATATATATATATATATATATATATATATAAAAAAAATGGTAGTTGGCCCAAGGAAGGAACCCCATGAGTCGGAGTGGCTGTAGCAGTGGGTGTCTCTGGCCGTTCTCAGTGGCAATACCTTCGCCATTTTGTCTGTAGAACACAGCTAAGAGATACAGTTCAGACTGGGGTGTAAAGTCTGTCACTCCCTCTCATCTTTCCTTCCTTTTGTTGTTTAATTTCTTCTTTCATTTTTTTTTTCTTCTATTCTTCATTTCTTTATTGTTTCATATAATCTTTTTTTTTCTGGAAATAAACATTATTTGTTCACTGTCAAAAAATAAATTAATGAATTAAATTAAATTAAATTGTCTCAGCCGGAACACTGGAACAGGTCAGAGAATAAAAGTAAAAGAATTAATTTCGCATCTAATGATTCTGTTGGTTAAATCTCTGTATATTCATTCGACCAACGGAGATTTCACGCCCACCTCTTCTGATATATGTTTTTATTTCATCACACTTAGAATGTGTTATGTCAAGTGAAAGGAGAACAAAGTGCATTTGAGCATAAAAGAACTGAACGAGAAGAAAACCGAAAAGCAATTTGTTCAACGTTTTACTACTACATTAAGACAGCGAATTGCCAGAATCTTTATAACGTCGGATAGAGTACCTTGTGGTATTTGTTGAGGCTCTCTGCTCCCTGAGTTCAAATCCAGCTGAGGTCAACTTTGCCTTTCATCCTTTCGAGGTTGATAAAAAATAAAGTACCAGTCTTATCCTGGGGGTTGATTCTTCCTCTATATCTCTTTCTAACTCTCACTATTCTTCTCTGGAAGAAATCTGCTGTGTTCAGACCTGGAGAGGAGATAGACTCTGCCAGGCTATGTCAATACGGCGTCCCTACGACTCCACCAGGAGTTACGTGACTATACCATACCATAACTGTTACTTTCATCCATTCTACCGCTTTTCTGTGACAAGCTATAATTGTAAAGCCTGAAGGAAAACCCATTATAAAAATATATTCAAAGAAATATTACGAGGAAATACATTTGAAAATACAAACAGGAGAAAAGAGATTTTAAAAAGAAAGATTTTAAAGAATGATGAAACATGAAATATTTGTTGTAGATATTGTTGTAAATAGGTGAACTAAAACTTGTCGAGCTTCTTTACAGAAGAAGATATTTAACTTGAGGAGAAAAAGAAGAGAAAATTGTGAATTTTTAGTGTAGAAGAAAATTAATCAATTAAATTTTGAATAAACATTCAGGCTATAATGGAAAACTTACCATATTTTAGGTCTGATATAAATACATCACCACCACCATCACCATCATTATCATCATTATCATCAACATCATCACCATCAACATCATGGCTGTCATTGTTAGCGTTGTCGTCAACGTCGTTGTCGGTGTTGAAGTCATCAGCATGGTAGTAATGGTTTTTAATTTAGGCAGAAGACCAGCAATTTGTGGGGAAGAGAATGTTAATTAAATCAAATCCGTATATAACTGGTTTATTATTTTATCGACCCCGAAAAGATCAACAGCAAAGTTTACCTCGGCTGGATTTGAAAAAAACAATACATTAGAATTTGAAATCCTAGATACACTGAGTCTAAATAGGTCATACCTAGAACATCTTTAATCCTAGATCTAATCAATCACGGTTGACCTGGAGTTTGAAACACGATAACAACAAACACACAATAAAAATAACTTATACCAATATGAAGAAATATTGAATAGACTTCCATGGATTTCGTCGATGACTGTTCTAGTTGTTCGATCACCAGAACATCATGCTCTTGAATTTAATGTGTAAGTCGTTGAGCATTCCAAAAACATATATACCCTTAACCCAATTCTCAGAGAGATTCCATGTGACAGTCTGTTACAAGGTTAGTTCTTTACTAACATTTGCCTATATGTTTACCAATTCCTTCTGGCAAATACCAGGGAAAAAATAGAAAATTTAAAAAGAAAATACCCCCAAAGCAACAAAATCAGAAAGATGCAGCTAAAAATAATAGGGGAAAAAATAGAAATTTTAAAAGAAAATACCCCAAAGCAACAAAATCAGAAAGATGCAGCTAAAAATATCTATAGCATCATTATTTTCAAATACTTATAACTACAGTGTGTAATCTATAGAACGTGAACATCTGACAAAATTCAATGTATTACAAATAAAAAATTTTACTGAGACTTGCCCAAGACAATAACTACAATTGCTTAAAGATGGTTACAATTTGCAGGGCATTGTGGAGGAGTAAGCAGAAAGTTATACTACACAGGCTACTATCTTGGGAACCAACACACGCGAGACGCAGTGGAGGAAGACCTCGAACCTTCATCAATCAACTCTCAGACAATACAAACCTTAGTAAGAAGCAGTTGCCAGGAGCAATGGAAAATCGTGAATTGTGGAGAGAGTTTGTCAGGAATGTTTGACTGTGGTCGCAATGTTGATGAAAATAAATCTCAAATTTAAAACCAAACACCATCCAAAATAGCATTATATAATTCTTCTCACTCTCCTAGATATGTTCTCAACAATTCTACCAATGAGTCAGCCATGAAATCACTAACCTACACCTTTCATTTACTATCTCATAGTCTGGATTCAAACGATTAGATGTCTCGAAAATATATATATTTAATCAACTTGCGTTTCACAAATCTCGGCTACCTGCGTTCCATAGCAACTACATCATCCACCTTTCATCATTAAACCACTTCCGCGGCATCACCATCATCCTCATCGCCATTATCATCATCATCATCATCGCCGTCATCATATCCACTATAACCGTCATCATTACCACCATTGACGTCATCGTCATCATCATCATCATCATCACAATCATTATCATCTTCATCTTCGTCAGCATTTTCATCGGAGTCATTAACCCTTATAGATATCGTGACATTATTCATCAACAGGGCCGTCATCCTTATCATCGTAATCATCATCAACATCACCACCACAACAATCACCTCCATTACAACCACCACCACCACCATTACCATCAGCACAGTAATCATCATCTCTTCTTTTTTTCTTCTTCTTTTGTTCTTCTTTTCTTCTACTACTACTGCTACTACTACTTATTATTATTAAATCCCGCCGAGGTTAACTTTGCCTTTCATCCTTATGGGGTCGATAAAATAAAGTACCAGTAATACGCTGGGTAATTGCTGGCCTTGTGCCAAAAGTAGAAACAATTATTAATCTCATTCTCATTCTTATTCTTATTCTACTACTACTACTAATACTTCTTCTTCTTCTACTACTACTACTACTACTAACATTTCTTCTTCTACTTCTTTTCTTCTTCTTTTCTTCTTGTTCTTCTTCTTCACCATCATCACTCATCACAACTATTATTATTATTACCAATCTAGTTGTCATCCTCGACATTATCATGGAACTAGATTTGAACAACTTCGCTAGATTTCCTTCCGTTCCAAAATCACAAAAACCATGGTTCTAATTAATTTAAAGAAATGTGTCTATGTATGTGTGCGTTCGTGTATATGTGTGCATGTGTGTGGTTTATTTGTATAAGTGTATCTGTACTAGTCTGTATATGAAAGCGTACGTGTGTGTGTGTGTATGTGTATGTGTGCGTGTGTGTGCGTGCGCGCGTGTGTGTATGCGTGTGTGTGTGTGTGTGTGTGTGTGTGTGTGTGTGTGTGTGTGTGTGTGTGTGTGTGTGTGTGTGTGTGTGTGTGTGTGTGTGTGTGTGTGTGTGTGTGTGTGTGTGGTGTGTGTGTGTGTGTGTACACAATATGTTCGAATTCTGCCGATGTCAACTTTGCTTTCTATACTTCTCATCTCGATAGATAAATCATTAGTGCAGTTCTGAGGTCGATATCATTTACTATGCCTTCTCGTCGCATGTTTAATACAGTTGCTTATGTAAGAAATTATTGTTGACTTATGACAAAAGTATATAAGGCCACACATTTTGGTGTAGGTTATAATTGACAGAATTTTCCTAAGTATATCTATAAAAAGTCTAAAGTCTATCTTGAATCCTGGAGGCTCATTAGACCATTGCTTATCCCAGTTTCTGTGCGAGAAGCGACTAAGAGTACTAGACGCCAGTCCATCGCAAGGTTAGCCCCACTGCAGCCATTGCTGGCACATATTTTCAGCTGAGTGTACTGGAGCAATGAGGAATGAAATATTTTGCTCAGAAATACAACACAACACACAACCCAGTCCAGATCTCTAACCCACGATATTATGATCGTAAGTCCAACATCTTTACCACTTATTGTATGTATCCCAAAACAGTGAAAAGCAAGAAATAACAAATCAAACGACACAGCTCACTTAAGATCAGTCGAACAGTCAACTCTCGTCACGCCCCACCTGTCTCACACGCTGAAAGTTGTCCTCGGTCTTGTTCGTTGAAGGCCTTTTATTCTGGGGTTGTCTTCAGCATCCTCGCTTTACTCGTTGAACCTGTTGTGCCACCCGAAAACCCATGAGTGTGACATCGCCTCATCTCTGTACACTTCCTGCAGTATTATGAGTCCTTCTGACGGTGTTTTTCCCTGTCGGACCAGAAAATTCAGACTGGTTCACTGCTCTATGCTCATCGCTCGACGGCCTAAAATTGAGGAGCTGTTAACAAAAGCACGTAAAAGGACATACAATGGCTGCAGAGAGCTGAGATCGCAGTTATATATTCCCCGGGCATTACGTCACACGGTGACGAAACACGCTACTCATAACTTACAAAGTACACTAAGTCCTATTACTTTTTTGACACACCTCCGCCTTATATATTCGTGAATTTGATCCAGTTAAACAAGCATGTCAGTAAAGTGGTGGATTGGCAGTATCGGTAGAGCATCGGACAACATGCTTTACGGCATGTAGTTACGTCCCTTTGCCTTCTCAGTTCAAATCCCACCGATGTTAGCTTAAGCTGTCAGCCATACGGGATCGATAAAATAAAGTACTAGTAACACACTAGGGTTAATTTAATCAACTTGCCCCTCCCCAAATTTGTTAGCCTTGTGTCTAAATCAGAAACTGTTCTCACGCATGTCACCAAACCGATAGATTAGCAATATCGATAGAGCGTCGGACAATATAGTTTGCAGTATTTAGTTACGTCCCTTTACTTTCTGTGTTCAAATCTCGCCCAGGTTAGCTTTAGCTTTCATCCAGGGGTAGATTTAACGGACTTTCCTCTTCCCAATTGGCCTTGGGCCTAAATCAGCATTATTACGCATCTCTCCGTTCTAAAAGAAACTTCTATAACATTCCTTTTGACGTCATTTCAAATGGAATTTCTCCGACTATTGTTGCTTACGTACATTAAATTTGAAGTGGAGATTGTCCGGATGTTGATAACAACACAGCTACTTCTCTTGTTGATGTTGACGTGCATGTTTGTGGTGGTAGTGGTGGTGGTGGTCATAACAGCAAAGTTATGCTATTGATTGGTGTTGGTGGTGGTGGTGGTGGTATCGGTGGTTACGATGGTTGTAGTTTCTATTGCAGAGGTAGAGGTGGGGGAACCGTTTCATGTTGAAAAGCCACATTAAGTTACTTGTAATATAATTGTTTCTATTTTAGGCACAAGGCCAGAAATTATCCAGTTTATTACTGGTACTTTATTTTATCGACTCCGTAAGGATGAAAGGCAAAGTTAACCTCGGCCGGATTTGAATTCAGATCATAAAGGGACGTAACTATGCTGGAAAGCATGTCCGACCCTCTACCAATACTGCCAATTCACCGCCCTTGTTACTTGTAATATAATAAGGCCGCATTCAAGAAACCTTAATTATGTATTCTTAACATTTACATTATTTTGTAAAAATCTAATTACTCTCTACTAATTATCTCTAAAAAAAAAACCCCAAAATAATAATTTTAAAGATAACTATCTGTTAAGGACTTTGTTGTGATTACTTATGGTAGGAAAGCATTTTGATATTCGGTTGCAACATGGAAATCTGAATTGTCAAATGAACCTCGAGATGGGCATCTGCCATTTGTGATCTCAAAGGTGTTTTGATTTTAGATAGGTAGCAATAAGTGGCTGAAAAGCAAGAGAGTATTTTTCGTGCATGTTGCCGAAGGTATGGGTATTCTATTGCATTCTTTCAAAAGGCCGCAGAGAATAGAATAGAAGGCCACATGTGGCCTTAAAGCCGCATGTTCCCCGTCTAGCGTGGCTAGTTATACTTTTCTTTCGCAGCGAGTCTACACATATCTTTATAAACGTAATATATATGTTTATATACGACTTCACATACATCTCTGTTCACATACATCGCTATAGTGCCACCACAAATTGTATGAGTGTGTGTGTGTGTATATATATATATATATATATATATATATATATATATATATATATATATATATATATATAGTTTATGTGATTCAGTGAATTACTGGTGGTTGTACCAAAACGAACACTCAGTACACAGACAAAGTGAATATATTAATAAAAACGATGAAGTTTCGTTTACATGTATTTAATTTGTTATGGTGTATCGATTTTTATTGTGTTACGAGCGTTTTGCAGAGGATTGGCTCAAGGTCACCTATAGAAGTTATGGACTCGACTCCATTATCAATATGTATGTATGTATGTATGTATGTATGTATGTATGTATGTATGTATGTATGTATGTATGTATGTATGTATGTATGTATGTATGTATGTATGTATGTATTCAAAAGGTAAACAGAAATAACAAAGCAAACGACACAGTACAATGAAGAAATATATTATTAGTTTTATGCTTGATATAACAGGAAAAGAGTCTTAACGCTAACCCTACATCGGAAAATGTGTCGATTTAATTGCTAGCCTTGTACCTATATTAGAAATCATCATCATTATTATTATTATTATTATTACTTTCTTTCATTATTGTTTCTGAGCTATATGCCGAGTGTCTTCCTGACACCTAGGACAAATAAATTCACAGTGTGCATTGGTAAGCCAGTTAATACAGCACATTGATTATAATTGAAAAAAACAAACAGTATACATATATAGAAATGTGCATATGTATATGTAAATAAATACAAGGAGGGATATGAATCTTACAGAGATAGTGCTCTTCTCAATACGTGTGCAGTACCAGTCAAAACAATTTTTTGCACCTCGTGCAGAGAGGGTAAACCAAGAATCATTCGCAAATATTGTTCTGTTCCTTTCTTGATCATTCCCAGTCCTCCCACAATCACTGGTATTGTAACGGCCTTGAGGTGCCAAATTTTCTCAATTTCAATAACCAGATCTTTATATTTTCGAAGCTTGTCAAATTCTTTTGCCGCGATATTGTGATCACATGGGATTCTCATATCTATCAACAAACAGACCTTATTATATTGATCTTTTACAATGATGTCAGGTCTATTTGCTTTTATGGTCCTGTCAGTATGTACTTTTTCTCCTTCAGTTACAGCCTCGGGGTGATGATTGTACCACTTGTCTTCAACTTTGATTTTGTAATGCCGACATATTACCCAGTGGAGATATTGGCCAACTCTGTCATGTCTATATTTGTATTCTACTGGTGCTAAAATTTACATCCAGAGACTAAGTGATCCACTGTTTCAACCTCAGCATTGCAGAATCGGCACGTTTCTCATCACATTGGCCTGGTAATTACGAGTCAATAAGATTTGATCTTGAGCAGCTAAGATGAAGCCTTCACTCTCCGCCTTTAGCCTTGAACTACGTAGCTACTGATGGGCGTGCTTTTGGTCAACATCAGCTTGTTTGCTACGGGCCAAATATTTGCCATGCAGAGGTTTCTGCTCCCAATTTGATGCTAATTGTCCTTGCCCTTTTGCTTTTGCCAGTGATTTTATGTGCCTAACAGCATCAGTTGCAACAGTTTCTTTAGTCTGTCCAGCCTGGGTATCAAGCATGAGATCAGTAGCATATTTTTTGCTCTCCTTCAAGATAGAATGAAGCTTCTTACTTCTCTCGTGCTTTTCAACAAGTTTCAGCATACAGTCGTTAGTTGTTTCAAGGTATTTGGCCAGTCCAATGATGGTGGTCTTGTAAGCAAGTTCAAATTGGATCAGGCCAAGGCCTCTTTGAGTTATAGGGAGGTAAAGATTATTATTATTATTATTACAGTTGCATTTATCTTGCCTTATGTTCATACGAGTTATCACCAAGTCACAACCTCAAGAGACAAGGTCCGTCATGTTCAAGAAAGAACACACATACACACACACATGCATCTTTAGGTGTTTAGACTTGTGATGTACTTATATTGACAGAATCTTCCTTAGTACATGGGCAGTTCCCATTAGTACTATATTTTGTATTTCTCCTATACGCGGGTTTCCTGGGATTTGCGATAAGTAATCATTATCCCCCTTAGTTATCATTCCTAGAGCGCCTACAACCACTGGTATTGTTTTAGTTGTCAATTTCCACATTTTTCCAATTTCTATCTCCAGGTCCTTATACTTGCTCAATTTTTCAAATGTTTTTATAGATACATTCTTGTCTATTGGAACGGGTATATCAATTAGAAGGCATACCCTCTTTTTAAAGTGCTTCAGTAATATATCAGGTCTATTTGCATCTATTTTTCGGTCTGTTTGGATGCTAAAGTTCCACAAGATTGAGATGTGATCTTTTTCAAGTACAGGAGGTGGTTGATTCTCCCACCAATTCTTTTGATGGGACAGGTCAAAATGGTTACACATTATCCAATGTATGTATTGTGCAGCTCTGTCGTGCCTGTTTAGGTATTCGGTTGGAGCTATAGGACTGCACATTGAAATTATATGATCAATGGTCTCTGGTTGTTTTTTACATACACGGCATAATGGGTTGCATCCATTTTTGATTATGTTGGCTTGGTAATTTTTTGTTGGTAGACACTGATCTTGTGCTGATATAATTAGTCCTTCAGTCTCCGATTTCAGTCCAGAGGATGCCAACCACTGATGGGTTAAAGTTTTGTCAACATCAGGATTGTTAGTTCTTTCTGGGTATTTTCCAAACAGAGGCTTTTCTTGCCATTTCTTAGCCAGTTTCTGTAGCAGTTCTTTCTTTGCAGTTACTTTTACATTTTATTATTATTATTATTATTATTATTATTATTATTATTATTATTATTGGCGACCTACGTAGGAAATCGTATCATCGTGAGCTTCGCAAAGGTTTGTTGTTTTCGTTTGTTTAAAATTGCCATTTATCGAAAATTTTTGTTGTTAGCTATTTATAAAGTCACAAAATTTGCTTTCTAAAAGGGACACTCAAAAAGATTGGGGCCTTGAGCCCAAAATTTAAACTTTTATAATTATCAAACAAAAAATTTATTAGAAAAAATCATGGACGACTCACAGCTACACCAAGTAGCTGAGAGCCTTCCACACAAACTAACACCTCACACCAACACCACCATTATAAATATTACTACGATTGCCAACACTAAAAATATAAGCAGTAGCAATAATTTAAATTTGTCTCATGCAGACATTCATTTCCCACCATTACCAATGACTGCAGGCATTGAAGCCGCCACCCCCACCCCCACCACAGCGACAACAGAAACAAAAGAAAAAAATAAATTATCTCGTGACATCGAAATGGATTCACCCAGAATGGACTCTTCCACACAGAACACCACTGACGCCACCACCACCACAACTGAAACTAAAAATAACAATAACAAAAGTAACAATAACAACAACAACAACAACAATGAGAATAACAACATCGTGTCTTTTGCCAAAGCAGCTAAAACATGCAAAACAATCCAGGTAACTCAGGAGGAATTAGATGAAGCCAAGAAATTGGTAAAGAAAGATGGGTACAGGGTCAGCCTCACCCCCTCCCCCTAATAAAATGGAGCATCGGCGCCTATGCACCGTGTCTTATCGGACGATTAACATAAAATCGCGCCGAGAGGAACGGGCAACCGAGTCCCAAATCCAAAAAGCTTTGGGACATGTGTGGGCAAAAAAAAACCACATCAGATGTGGGCAGAAATATGGAACCGTGGACGTGTTCTTTGGAACACCACAGGAGGCCAGAGAACACTCCATGGACCCATTAAGAAGTGACGACTTCACACTCGTCCCAAGCTATTGTGGCCAGAGACTCGTGAAGATCAGGGTGACCCACGTTCCAACGGCTATCGAAATTCCCTGGCTAATGGCTGCCGTCCTCGCCGGCATCGAGGCCAACACCAAGATAATCGAAATAGCTAAAGAAAAGCAGGGGAACGGGTCCGGATCTGGGATGGAGCTCCTGATCCAAGCGGACCAAAAAAGGATTGAGGAGATCCCAGAGGTAATAGACCTCACTGACGGCAGCCACCTCACCGTAATCGTCGAGGGCAGAAGGCCTATGTGTGTCGTTTGTGGTGAAGGAACCCACCTAAGGGCTTTCTGCCCTCAGGCTAAAAGGTTGAGGCCACCTCTCTTACCCACCCCAGTGACTCAACCATCAACACTACCAGCAGCAGAAATGGCAGCAACAATTGTAGCAGCAACAACAGAAGCAACTGTAACAGCAACAACCCCAGCAACAGTAACAAAACCAACACCACCACCCAACGCGCCAGAACTAGCACCAGCGCCTACACCATCCACCACGCCACAACCAAAACCAACGCCTGTGGAGGATTTTCCACTCCCCGACCTATCGCAACTGTGGACAGATTGTGACGACGGGGAGTGGGAAACGGTATCAGGAAAAAATAAAAAAATAAAAAGAAGCCAAAAAAGAAAAAATCCTCTTCCTTCCCCCTCCAAAAACAAAATACAGAGGGAAACAAATAAACTATCAAACAAAAAAGTTAGGACAGCTATGCCACCATCCACACCAGCATCACCAACCCCATCACCACAAACACCAACACCATCACCATCATTAACCCCAACACCACAATCACCAACACCACAAAAGTCACCAAAAAGCGAAACAGAAAAAAAAACACAACAAACGCAAACAAAACAAAACAACCAAAACGATACACACTACACAGCATTAAATTTGAACAACAAACAATTATTACACTACATCCAACACAACACCAGCATCACAGAAAAAGACTACACAACAACCCAAAAGTTCACACCATACAAATCACTCGCACCACACAGAAAACATACACGACACTAGACTTCCGACAAACACTCTCCGGGAGGATTTATAAGGACATCCTTCCGGAGGAGGCTACAAGCAGTGAAAAGGATGGACAAACCACCCTTCCTCTACAAGAAGTAAGGTAAGTGGTCTTTCCCATCTTTTCCACTCCATTTCAACAAGACCTCACTCAGAATAGGTAGCAGATATGCCGGTGGCTTGGGGTCGTCATGGAAGCAGGGCCACCTGCTCAACGACCTCAGGTCACTAAACATAGATGTAGTGGCCTTCAGCGAGACCAGAATCTCCCAAGCACGGGCCTTCGCACCGATCTTCGGCGGCTACGATGTGTACGCATCTCCCAGCCGTCCTGGATCGGGGAGAGGAGTTGCTGTGCTTTTTCGGAGAGGTTTGGATCTCGCCATACGGGCCATCTTCCTGGACCCAGAAGGTAAGTTGGTGGTGCTGGACGTGACCAGCGGAGACGGGCAAGCTTTCAGGCTAGTGGCCGTCTATGCCCCGACAGGAGCAGGGCGGGATGATTTCTTCCGGCGTCTGGAGACCTTTCTTGGAACGTCCTGCTCTTTAGTGTTAGTGGGCGACTGGAACGGGATCTTAGATGCACGCTGGGACTGTGTGGGATTAGCGAATAGGGGAAGAGGGTGAAAGAGCCTCACCAACCTGCTCAGGCGTTTTGAACTGTCTGACCGGTACCGATTGGATTTCCCGAATGTGCCAATGTCGACTTGGACAAACCGCATAGGGTCATCCAGATCATATCTAGATAGAGTATTTTGTAGGGAAATAGATAGGTCTAGCATAGACTGTCCACAATTCAAGATAGTCAGCTACACGGACCACAAATTCGTGATCTGTGTGCTTGACTTAGATAGGCTTCATAGACGAGGAACCGGCTACTGGAAGCTAAACGCGTCCTTACCAGCGCGCAAGGCCTACAGAGACCGGATTAGCGAACTAGTTAAGCGGGCGTTGACGGGGGCCATCGTCAACAACAAGTGGTGGTTTGCTCTGAAAAGAGCGATTAGAATAGAGTTCATTAGGTTTAGTAAGGCTTTAGCAATAGAGAAAAATAGAGCAGAGGGGAAACTAGTTAGAAATTTAGACGAGGCGCTTAGCAAAGGCATCGCGACCGACGTACTTGCGGCGAAATTGGCCCTTGACCAATTCTTCAATGCAAAGCACGAAGGTTGCGTTGTCAGAGCTAGGGTGCGTGCTCTCAGACACGAGGGAACGAAAGCCGTTCAATGGGCCCGAGTGGCGGAGGCGCGTCGTGGCAACAAAGTCACGATCCGGTCTTTGGTGGACCACGACGGGTGCATGCTACTCGATCCCAGGCAAATGTGTGAAGCTTTTCAGCGACACTTCGCACAGCTGTTCGGGAGCAGCGGCGGGCCAGATCGAGGGATGGACTTTAGTGTCTACCTCGACGGACTGCCGCGGCTCTCGGCCACTGAGGTGGAGTGTTGCGAAAAGCCGATAACAGCCACTGAAGTACGGGAGGCAATGACTGGCTGCACAAGGGGTAAATCGCCTGGTTTGGATGGTCTGCCCTATGAACTTTACGTACAGATGCCAGACTTGTTCGGAGGCCTCTTGGTGTGATCTCTACTGCAACTGGCAACAGAACGGAAGAAATCCCAGCTCTGTGAGCCGAGTAGCTGTGGCGCTGCTGAGAAAGGATCCGAACAAGGGGGATAACGTAGATAATTTCAGGCCCATAACTCTGCTAAACACAGAGTTCAAGATTTTGGCCAAGGTGCTAGCAAAGAGGTTGGCGCTTTTCGTTGGTGGTCTGGTGGGAGAGGCGCAGACATGCGCCATTCCCGACAGATCCATCCACGACAGCCTCCACCTCATGCGATACATCGTGAAGAGGGTAGCTAAGGAACCTGGCACGGGTGAGTCCTTGATCAATTTAGATAGGTCGAAAGCTTTCGATAGGGTCGACCATCGTTACCTAGCGGCAGTCCTGAGGGCGGCTGGCTTTGGGCCCGTCTTCAGAGGCTGGATCGCTGCCATGCACAGCGACATCAGCTCTGTGGTGAGAGTGAACGGTCACCTTTCGGAACCGTTCAACTTCATATGCTCGGTCCGCCAAGGATGTCCCCTCTCGTCCCTCTTGTACGTATTGACTCTCGAGCCATAACTGCACAAACTAGAGACGTTGAGGAGGATCCCGCGCGAACTAGGATGCGGAAGATCCGTATCAGCATATGCGGACGATGTCACCGTAGTGGTGTCGAACGCCAAACACATCGAGGCGATCGGCACTACACTAAGAGAATAAGAAGCGGTGAGAGGAGCAATGATCAACCAGGAAAAGTCAGTAGGCCTGCAGCTCGGCACCTGGAGAGGCAGGTCCATGCCGTCCAACAGCGTCGTCGGGCGGTGGACGGACGGACCGGTTAAATTGCTAGGGGTCTGGTTCGGTCCGGACCTCCAGACGGACAAAAACTGGGACGAGGTGACGAGCAGGGTGGCTTCTCTCACCCAGAAATGGGCGGAGAGGAAGCTATCCCTGAAAGGTCGAGCGGAGGTGGCTAATGCGTACATCGCGTCCGTCATCTACTACCGCCTGACCGTCGTACCTTGTCCTAAGCCCCGCCTGACTGCGCTGGAGCGTTTGCTCTTTCGCTTTTTGTGGAAAGGATGCGCTCCGATGGTCAGGCGGTCTATCTGCTGTCAACACCCGCTACGTGGAGGGCTGAGCAAGCCGTGGCTGATGATGCGCAGACACGCGCTCAGGCTACGACATCTCCACCTCTTCCTCGATGGTGATCAGGTGTGGTCGCCGTTTGCTAGACACGTCTTTCCCCAGCTCGTCTCCTTGGCGGGGCTGCAGTCCTGGGTCAAGCGAAGACCGAGAGGGAGCGTTTGGAGACTGGAATGCCTTCAGGCGCTCCTCACAGCCCTCAACCAATCGGGCAATGTGATCGGTGGAAACTCCAACTTGGCGTTCTATAGAGGATTAGTGGAGGGGAAGAACGACGACGTACTTGGAGAAACTCTAGCCGTCGATGAAAATCAACTAGCCAATCTCTTCGGAAGGACTTTCGGGCCGGGGCCTATGGACAACTTCCAGAAATCCCTGGCCTGGCAGTGCTACCGAGGAGCCTTGCCAGTTCGGGATAAACTCTACAGGCATGGAGGTGCCGTCAGCCGGGCATGTCCGAGATGCCCGCAGGGCGACGAAACCGTTCTGCACGCACTCGTCCAGTGTCCGAGCATTGCTGACTTGTGGGTTTATGTCGAACACCTGCTGTTACGTGTAGGACGGATCCAGCTATCAGCTGAGTCCATCGTGAGGATTGCCCCGCCCTCTTCCTTTAGCCGGGAAGGGCAGGCAGTTTTTATCTGTCTGGTGGCCATGGCGAAAGAGATAGTATGGTGGACACGTTTGAAAGGGCTGAAGACGAGCACTTACTTCTTCGGTGATGCCCTGATTAACTTTTTCAAATTTCATTTGAAAAGGAAAATCAGGGTAGAGAGGGAAGTTCTCTCTTCCCAGCATTTTGTTGAAAGATGGATGAGAGAAGCAAGTATGGCCCGAGTGAATGGGCCTACTCTGAGTATGTGTCTGTAAATTAAAGGTGGAAAACTGGGAGAGGACACTTGCCCTGGTGGTCAGGGTCACTGTGGCCTTTTAATGGGCTTTCTCCACAAATGTCCCTCGGAAGTCTCCCCCCTATTGAGGAATTTTTCATTGTTATTTTTTATTATATCCTCTGTTTTTTTTACACGCAGAAATGCCCATTTGTACCGTCCTGTATTCTCCTGTACTGTCCTTAATGTCTACTTTATGTAAACCCTTGTGGTTAATAAAGAAAGCATTATTATTATTATTATTATTATTATTATTATTATTATTATTATTGTGGAAGGGATGCGCTCCCATGGTCAGACGATCCATCTGCTGTCAACACCCGTTGCGTGGAGGACTGGGCATGCCATGGCTTATGATGCGCAAACATGCGCTGAGGCTGCGACATCTCTGGTGCTTCCTTGACGGTGAACAGGTTTGGTCGCCGTTCGCCAGGCACGTTTTCCCACAGATCGTCTCCTTGACGGAGCTGCAGTCCTGGGTCAGGAAAAGACCTAGGGATAGCGCTTGGAAACTGGAATGTCTCCAGACGCTCTTGCCGCTCTGCCAGCTGGACACCAGTAGCGGTGGAACATCCACTTCGGCGTTCTATAGAGGACTAGTGGAGGGGAAGAGCGACGACGTTCTCGGAGAGATCCTGGGCGTCGAAGAAGATCAGCTGTTTGCTCTCCTCCGGATAACTTTCAGCCCAGGGCCTATGGATAACTTCCAAAAATCCCTGGCCTGGCAGTGCTACCGGGGAGCATTGCCGGTGCGAGATAAGCTATACAGGCACGGAAGTGCCGTCAGCCGAGCCTGTCCGAGATGCGCGCAGAGCGACGAAACCGTCGTGCACGCACTTGTTCAGTGCCCGAGCATTGCTGACTTGTGGAGCTATGTCGAACAGTTGCTGTCGCGTGTAGGACTGATCCGGTTATCGACTGAGTCCATTGTGCAGATGGTCTCGCCGTCTTCCTTCGAGGAGGAAGGGCAGGCGGTTTTCATCTGCCTGGTGGCCATGGCGAAAGAGATTGTGTGGTGGACAAGGTTGAAAGAGTTAAAGACAGACACTTTCCTCTTCGGCGAATCCCTAATTAACTTTTTCAAGTTTCACTTGAAGAGGAAAATCAGGGTGTTGAGGCAAGTGCTGTCTTCTAGCAAATTTGTTGAAAGGTGGGTGAATGTAGCGAAAATGGTCCGAGTGAACGGGACCGCTCTGAATATATGCTTGTAGTTTGAAGAATGGGGAAACAATTGAGAGAGGGCGCTTGCCCTGGTGGTCAGGGTGGCCGTGGTCTTTTGTGTGGTTTTCGCCACGAGTATCCCGCGGAGGCTCCCCTCCTCCCATTGGGGAATTTTTCATTGTTTCAATTTTCATTTTTATTATTTATATATATATTTCTGTCTTTTTTTCTTTTTCGTTTCTTATATAAATAATAAAAAACCTTTAACGCACAAAACCCACATCGTATCGTCCTGTGCCGTCTGTAATGTTTTTCTTGATGTCAGCCTTTGTGGCCAATTATCATCATCATACTCTGCAATTGCGTCTTCCAATTCACTGAGTAAAATTGTATTCTTAGGTTTACAATACTAATGGAACATAAGAAATGGCTTGGATTACAAAATATTTCCATTTCATCTCATAAACCAGGTGATTTGCATTGAGTGCTGGATTGAGTTTGCCAACAGATTATTTTAAATCTTCAAATGCTAACGGTATATATATATATATATATATATATATATATATATATATATATATATATATATATATATATATATGTGTGTGTGTGTGTACAAATACATATATGTTTGTAAATACATATACACATATATGCATATACATGCATTTATATATATATAAATATATAAATATAATTTTTATTCTTCCCTTTGGCTTGACAAGTTGGTTAACAAGAGTTTAAAATCAAAAGTAATGGAAGAGACGAGAATAATAGATAGATAGATAGATAGATAGATAGATAGATAGATAGATAGATAGATAGATAGATAGATAGATAGATAGATAGATAGATAGATATGTTTCTTTATTTGCCACAAGGGCGCAAAAAGATGGGGACAAATACAGAGTGGGGAGTTTACATACATGCGTGTAAAAATATAGAATTAATAAAAATAACAAATAACAAATAACAATTAACTATTGAAATCCCCAATAGGGAGAGGCGTTACACATGGGTTGTACACTTCCCGAAAAAATGTACAACCCTCATCTCCAAGAGCACCAAGAGTGAGAGCTCCTTTCCTCTCTTCCTCTTTTTTCTCAACCTACAGGTTTATATAAAGAGAAGGCCCAACCACTCGGGCCATCCTTGCCACATTCACCCACCTTTCGTAAAATTTGCTGGGGTGCAGCACCTCTCTCTCCACTCTGATTCTTCTTCTAAAATGATATTTGAAGAAGCGAACCAGTTGTTCGCCGAAGAAAAAGGTGTCTGACCTCAGCCCTTTCAGTCTCGTCCACGATATAGCCTCTTTCACCATAGCCATTACACAGAGAAAAACCGCCTCTCCTTCATTTTTAAAGGAAGGTGGCGGTTTGATCGCAATAATGGACTCGGTGGTCAACCGGATTTGTTCCACCCGTGACAGTAGTCGTTCTGCATAGCCCCACAGGTCGGTAACGCCCGGGCAGTGTACGAATGCGTGCGCGACGGTTTCCTCGTCCCGCACGCATCTCGGACAGATCTTTTTCGAGGGATCCCTGCCCGGGCGCCCGTGTCTGCAGAGCTTGTGTCGAACGGGTAGAGCTCCTCGGTAGCACTCCCAGGCCAGGGACTTTTGGAAGTTGTCCATCGGTCCCGGGCGGAATGTCCTACCGAACAGACTGGCCAGTTCGTCTTCCTCTACGCCTAGAGTTTCTCCGAGAGTGTCGTCGCACTTGCTGCGGACTAACCCTTTATAGAATGACGAGATAGATAGATAGATAGATATAGATAGATAGATAGATAGATAGATAGATAGATAGATAGATAGATAGATAGATAGATAGATAGATAGATAGATAGATAGATTTCTTTATTTACCATAAAGGCATAAAAAGAAGGGACAAATACAAAGAAGGAGTTTATATACAATCGAGTAAAAAGGGTATAACATGAAAATAATCGAAAATAACCTCAAAAGGGAGGGGACGTGATGGGGGTTGCCCACACCCCCGAAAAAGTGTGCAATCCTTTGCCCGGGGAGCACATGGAGAAGGTGCTCCCCACTCCTTTACTTCTTTACCTACAGGATGGTATACAGAGAAGGCCCATTTACACGAGCCATTCTCGCCACTATCACCCACCTTTCATAAAACTGCCTGTGGCCAAGCACCTCTCTCTCCATTCTTATCCTTCTTCCGAAGTGATATCGGAAGAAGTAGACCAGACTATGGCCAGAGAGGAAGTTGCCTGACCTCAGACCTTTCAATCGTGTCCACCAAACAACCTCTTTCAACATGGCTATTACGCACAGAAAAACCGCCTTTGCTTCCTTTGTGAAGAGGGGAGGCGGTTTGATTGTCATCACGGACTCGGCGGTCAATTGAATCGGCGCCACCCGCGACAGCAGTCGTTCGGCGTAGCCCCACAGATCAGCCACGCCCGGACATTGCACCAATGCGTGCGCAACGGTTTCTTCGTGACGCACGCATCTAGGGCAAATCTTTTTTGAGGAATCCCTGCCCGGGCGCCCGTGTCTGTAGAGCCTCTCTCGAACGGGTAGAGCCCCTCGGTAGCACTGCCAGGCCAGTGACTTCTGGAAGTTGTCCATTGGTCCTGGGCCGAAAGTCCTACCGAACAGGCTGGCCAGTTCGTCTTCCTCCATGTCCAGCGACTCTCCAAGGGTGTCATCGCCCCTGCTAGCCACCAGCCCTCTATAGAATGATGAGGTAGATTCTCCACCGATGGCCTGGCCCGCTTGCCAGAGAGCCCTGAGCGCCTGAGCACACTCAGTGTGCCAGTCTCCCAGTTTTCCGGATCTTTGCTTGACCCAGGACTGTAGCTCGGTGAGCGAGACGAGTCTCGGAAAGGCTCGTTTCACGAACGGAGCTCACACCGGTTGACCAGTGAGGAATACCTGTAGGTGCCGTAGCCTTAATGCATGCCTACGCATCATCAACCACGGCATCCCCAGCCCTCCTTTCGAAGGTTGTTGGCAGCAGATGGATCTTCTCACCATAGGAGGGCGCTTCTTCCAAAGAAATTGGAAGAGCATGCGTTCCATGGTGGTGAGTGTTTCCTTAGGGCAAGGCACGACAGTCAGGCGGTAGTAAGTGACGGACGCTATGTAAATGTTCGCCACCTCCGCCCGGCCTTTTAGGGACAGCTTACACTTGGCCCATTTCTGGGTTAGTGCAAACACCTTGTTCGTAACCTCGTTCCAGTTCTTTTCCACCTGGAGGTCCGGTCCAAACCAGACCCCAAGCAACTTTACCGGGCCCTCCGTCCAGTGTCCGACGACACCGTCGGGAGGCATCGGTCTGCCTCTCCACGTTCCGAGTTGCAGCCCGATGGATTTTTCCCGGTTCAGTTTCGCTCCTGACAACCTTTCGTAATCCTCCAGTAAGGTACCGATCGCCTCGATCTCCGAGTCGGTCGATACCATTACTGTTACGTCATCGGCGTAGGCCGACACCGCTTTGCTCAATCCTGGTTCCAGGGGGATACCCTGCAACAACTCCAACTTCCTCAGTAAAGGCTCGAGAGTCAATACGTACAGAAGGGAGGAGAGAGGGCACCCCTGTCGAATGGATCGTGTGATTTCGAACGGCTTCGAAAGGTAGCCGTTCACCTTGATCCTAGAACAGATGTGGTTGCTATGTAAGGCAGTGATCCAGCCTCTGAAAACAGGACCGAACCCAGCCGCCGCTAGCACCGCATCCAGGTAACCGTGGTCGACCCTATCGAAGGCCTTAGACTGATCCAAGTTGATCAGGGCCCCACCGAAGCCGGGTTTGTTGCCAACCCTCTCTATGATGTATCGCATGAGGTGGAGGTTATCGTGAATGGATCTGGATGGGATAGCACATGTCTGCGCATCTCCCACCAGGCCACCCACGACAAGCGCCAACCTCTTTGCTAACACCTTGGCCAAAATCTTTAACTCTGTGTTTAGCAGGGTTATGGGCCGAAAATTATTTATACTATCTCCGTTGTTCTCGTCTTTCCTCACCAGCGTGACTACGCCCTTGGCTACAGAACAAGGAATTCTCCCGTTCTGCTGCCAATTGCAGTAGACCGCTTCGAGGAGTTCGGAGAAGAAGACCGGCATCGAGACCTGGAGATTTGCGTCTGCTGCATTGGCTCAGCGCATCTCCGATCTCATCAGCCGAGATTGGTCCCTCGCAGGACTCTGCCTCTTCGCTCGAGAGACGCGATAGGCCGTCGAGGTATGGACCGAAATCCACGTCCCCGCCCGGACCCTCGCCTCCCCCGAACAATCGGGCAAAGTGCCTTTGAAAGGCCTCGCACATCTGCTTAGGCTCCCGGATCACCCGTCCATCTTCGTCTTGCAACGACCGGATGGTGGATCGATTTCCACTCTTAGCTCCTGTCACGCGGGCCCAGCCAACGGCTTTGGCCCCCTCATTACCTAGAGCACGTATTTTACTTCGAATGACGCAGCCTTCGTGCTTTGCATCGAAAAACTGGTTCAAGGCCGTCCTCAATGCCAGCACTCTGGCCACATCTTCGCTCTTGATTGCCTCTTCTAATTTACCTGTTAATTCTTTCTCGTTTCTATTCCTATCGGCAGCTAACATCTTGCTATAACTTATTGATTCTGTTCTAATCTCTCTTTTGAGAGATGCCCACCATCGGTTGTTGACGATTGCACCCGTCAACCTCTCCTTAACTAATCTGCTAATCCGGTTTCTGTAAGTCTCTTTTGCCGGTAAAGACAAATTAAGTTTCCAGTAACCGGGACCCTGTTTATGTGTTTTCTCGAGATTGACTACGCAGGTCACTAATTTGTGATCCGTGTAGCCAACCGTGCGCATTTCTGGACAGCTTAATATGTCCCTATCCTTACTTCTAACTAAGAATCTATCTAAGTACGATCTAGATTGACCACTGTGGTTTCTTCAAGTCCAGGTAGGCACAGTTGGAAAATCTAGTCGATATCTATCGACCAAGTTAAAACGGTCGAGTAACCCCTTGAGGCTGTTACACCCCCCTCTATTAGGACATGCTCCTGCATAGTCCCAACGTGCATCTAGGATGTCATTCCAATCCCCCGCTAGAAGCAGGGAACGCGACGTTCCCAGAAAAGTCTCTAAACGCTGGAAGAAGTCGGGCCGTTCAGCTCCGAAGGGGGGGTAGACGGCGACCAGTCTTAAGGCCGCACCTTCACTACTACCAACGTCTAGCACCAACAAACGACCCTCCGGGTCCGAGTGCACAACCTGTACGGCAAGACCCAGGTGTTTTTGCAGCAGTACGACAACCCCACCCCCACCTCCAGGTTGACAGAGAGATGCATGCACCTCAAAGTCATCGAAGGTAGGGGCCAGCTGCCGCACGACGCTGATCCGAGTCTCACAGATAACCATTACATTTATACCACATGACCTGAGGTCATTTAGAAGCTTTGCTTGCTTCCAAGTTGAGCCCAGGCCACGTGCATTTAAACATCCTACTCTTAACACATCCATGTGGGCGGCAGAGCCAAAGGAGAGTGTAGAGACCTACCTTTCCGCTTCCCGGGGTTCGGGTCGCACGACTTCCATGGGGTCCGGGGTGTTGGGTGAAGGGGTGTCTTGTGGTGGTGTGGGGTCATCAGTGTGTGGTGGGGTTGGGGTGTTTGGAGTTGTGTTGGGGAGGGGAAGGGGAGGGGGAAAGCTTTTTAGTAGGACGCGGTTTATGGGTTTGACAGAGGGTGGTCCTACGTCCTCCTTAAAATCCTTTTTTAGTTTTTGGTAGAGGTTCATTGGGATCTTTATTAATTTTAAATGTGGGTAGTTTTCTGAAGAAACAAAGTTTACACCTTCGGTTTGTACCGAAGGATTATTGTATATGAGTTCATTTAATTTATTATTGTTTCTGTTGATGTAAGTATAGTGTAATGTCTTTTTTTCGGATGGTGTGAGTGTTTCGAAGAGGGGAGGGGCAGGTTTTGTTTTGTTTGTTGCTGGAGGGGTGTTTTCTGTTTTGTTGGATTGTGTTGAGATTTGGGTGGGGGTTGTTTGGCCTTGTGTGTTTTGCACATGTTTTCTTTTTTTTCCTTTTAATCTGTCTGAAGGACTCCGTTTCTTCCTCCGAATTCGGGGGGATTATCTTCAGTGTTGGAGGGAAGAGGTATGTTTGCTGGTAATGTTTCCGTGTTGGTTTTCTTTGTGGGGGAGATGGATGTCACTATGTTGGACTGTGTTGTGTGTTGTGTCTGCGGTGGTTGTGTTGTTTTATTGAGTGAGGGGTTGGGTGGGCCTGTATTTTGTTTTGGGGTAATATGTTGTGACTGTTTGTGTTGTGGTGGTGGTGTAGTTTTACTGAGGGACGGGTTGGGTGGGACTGAGTTTTGTTGTTTGTTTATCTGTTGTGGTGGTGGTGGTGGAGCTGGTGTTGGTAGCAGGGTTTTCTTTTTGTTGAGTTGGGGACAAGCGGCCTTCAGGTGCCCTCTGCCTGCACAGATATGACAGGATGGCCTTCTCCCCTCCACGCTAATGTTTATATACCCGTGGCCCTCTAATAGGATTCTGTCGGGTATTTGGGCGATGCGTTCAGGCTTCATTTGCACTACCAGCTCTATACCTGTTCCACTGAACGCATTGCCTGTGGTTTTCCCAATGGAAATCACGTTGTCATTCACTGGATCGATGAAGCCAGCTATGAGCCAGCAGTAGTCCACATCTGGCATCATTGCATCCAGCCATATGCGTTGAGTTCTTTTACCCATATAAGATGGATAAAAGGTAAAATTTTTCGAACGAATCGGTGACAAAGCACATTTTTTTGCCGCCGATTCGTTCTTCATAATAATTGCTAGGCTTCCATAGAGTCTGTCTTTTCTTATGAAAGTGGTTTCATTAAGTACTTCTGTGAGTACTGTTTTGATATCTGCTTGAGAAGGCTGTTCAGGTTTTTTTAAAGTGTTGTTGATGGTGCGGAACACGACCGTTCTACTTTCAATGTCTTTGGTGAGTTCTTGAGGCATTTTAACCGATAAAATACCATTCTCTCCTTCACTTATGTATTGTTTGGCGTCTGTGATTCTTCGTGCCACATCTGAAATATTTTCGGGTATATATGTCAAAGATTTCTTTGTTTTTTGTGCAAATGAAATCTTGACTCTGTCGTCTGCTTTGCTTTCTGTTATGGTGTTATTTTCAAATGTTATTTTTGTGTTTGTTGTGTCTTTGTTTGTGGTGTTAGTATTGTCATGCAATTTTTCAAATTTTTTTTTTCGTTGTTGGAATCCATGTCCAGATTTGTGTTTTCGTCATTTTTCTCCGCAGATTCGTCTGTTTTTATTTTAATTTTTCTTTCCTTCTCTATGACGTTAGTTGGGAAGGAAGGGGGGACTAAAGCGTGCGAGCTTACAACTCTTACCGCTGTCCCCCCACCACTGTTTTCGTTCGCTTTTTTAAAAAACAGGTTTTTCACCTCTAGGAGGGGTAAAAATGAGCTGACCCACCGTCTGACAGTTCAGACGGGGGGTCAAGCTACACAATAGTATCAAAATTAAATTTGAACTCACAAAATTTCCGCAATAAATTTGAACAAAACTTCTGCGCGAAGTGAATTACATCCACACTGTAGAACAGACGACAGCTGGATTGTTAGATAGATAGATAGATAGATAGATAGATAGATAGATAGATAGATAGATAGATAGATAGATAGATAGATAGATAGATAGAGATAGGTAGGTAGGTAGGTAGATAGGTGGATAGATAATTGTGAAAGACAAACTGAAAGTCTAAAATCTATCTTATGAAGTATGTATTGCTATTTCCTCCATATATATATATATATATATGTGTAAATATAATCTATTCTTGCCACTTCAGAGAACTATAACTACATAGAACACACTGGTTTACACACTCCCAGACATACACACACAAACAAACACAAACACACAAACACTCACGCACACACATACACACACTCGTGCGCACGCAAACACGCATACATTACACGCACGCACACACACGCGCTCACGCATCACACACATACACACACAATCCGACCCAAATGATATAACCAGTCAATCTTCCTTATCTTTCTGGCCATAAACACAACTTATCTAATCCGCCATTAATTCTATGAATAAAAACATGGAAAACCTCATTCTGTGGTGAAATGTTAGACATATCTCCTTGAATAACGCCATTACAGAGAAGCTACACATTTAAAGAACTATACAAGTATAACTCGACAAGAGCGAAACTGTAAACAACGTAAGTATACCTCGACTTACGTGGTTTACAGTTTCGCCCTTTCAGGGTAGATAACATAAAGTACCAGTAACACACTGATCGATTTACTCGACTTTCCCCTCCCTCAAAATTATTGGCTATGTGCCTAAATCAGGGAACTATTATATGGCAAAACGCCGGATAGAATGCTTTGTGGTATTCGTTCCGGCTTTTTACTCTCTAAGTTCAAATCCCGCCGAGGTCAACTTTGCCTTTCATCCTTTCGAGTTGATAAAAAATACCAGTCAAATACTGGGTAGATTCTTCCTCTATATCTCTTTCTCACTTCTATTCTGTCACTCTTTCTATTGTATGCACACCTGGAGAGGAGATGGGCTCTGCCAGGTTTTAAAATGCCCTAGAAACTTAGGAATTACTGGACCATATATATATATATATATATATATATATATATATATATATATATATATATATATATATCAGCATATAGAGCAAAGTTCACATGTAAGTAGAGCTTCTTAAGTTGAATGGTTCTGAGATGCTGTTTTTAGTGGTCTTTTGATCCATTCACACCACTATGAGCTATGTAACACACGTTTTCTCTATGTACAATGCGTGTTTTCTTAGTATTAGAAGTACGGATTATATTGTATGTCCAGCTGCCGACGAGCCATCTACACGTTTTGTGACGAAACATACTTTAATTTGAGCATTTCCAGGTGTAATAGTTATGTGAATTATGTGAACTTCTCTCTATATACTGATTTATTAAGAGCCCAGAATCTATTCCTTGAGCTCAGATGTCAACATTTTTCAGA
This sequence comes from Eledone cirrhosa, assembly GCA_964016885.1. Lineage (NCBI taxonomy): Eukaryota > Metazoa > Mollusca > Cephalopoda > Octopoda > Eledonidae > Eledone > Eledone cirrhosa. Next base: position 181,428,950 of record OZ024743.1, read on the forward strand.
CATTTTTTCCAATTCCATCCCGCCCGTCCCCTTAATCTATTTTATTTCTCATTCTTTCTTCTGATGAAAGACTAGCGTCCGAAACGTTAAGTCCCTCTTCCTGCTATATCGAGCGTTAACCTAATATATACCTTCCATATACCTGTACCGATTGTGTTGTTATTTCTGTTTACCTTTTACATATATATATATATATATATATATATATATATATATATATATATATATAAGTTATCGCTCTACAGGGCTGAATACAATAAATGTAATCTGAGTTTTTAGAATATTAATAATAATATTAGATTCGTTTACAATTATGCAAACAACCTCTTTTAACCCATGTCAGTAGAATGAGCCCCTCATTCTTGCTCTTGTGTTAGCATGTAAACAGAATTGCAGACACTAATGTTTCTGGGTGATTACCCAGATTCATTTCGGAATCCTTAGGGTTATAACTTGGGCAAGTGCCGTTTACCATAAACTAGAGTCAACATATTCCTTGGGAAGGAAATTGTGTTGATGGAAACTGTTGAGATGATTATCAGTTGGATTGTACCTGTAATTCAATAGATTATCTTTGTCATACACTGTATCACGCTGAACCCCCTCCCCGAAAATAGTCTTATGGGTACAGCTGTATGTACAATACTTAGCCACTTACACTTTAACTTCATATATTGAACAACTAGAAAACTCATCGTCGCGTCTTACGAAGGTCCATTCCACATTACACATAATTTTGTTTAACGTCACATCAGAGTTATTCGTTCGTATTCAAAGAGACAGTAGTAGCTTATATGTATCTATGTCATACGTAAATTCCGAACTATCTAATTTGAAAGACAAAGAAAGCGTTTGTAACCTGAATTATTTAATAGTACTACCCAGCAATATGATAAATAAATCTACGAAAGTGTGTTTTCAGTAAACACAGATTTAATCATTCTGTGATAAGTATAGACATTGCGTTTCACACCAGACTTTTTTTCTTTTACAGAGCTAAATCCCATAGTTTAACAATACTGTCTACTTTTCACAGGCTGTGAAATGACAGAGTCGTTAGAATGTCGGATAGAATACTTTATGGTATTTGTTCCGGCTCTCTGAGTTCAAATCCCACCGCAGTCAACTTTGCCTTTCTTCCTTTCGAGGTTGATAAAAAAAAAGTACCAGTCTAATACTGGGGTTGATTCTTCCTCTATATCTGTTTCTCATTTCCTCTCTATCACTTTCTATCTTTCTCTGGAAGAAATCTGTTGTACTCAGGCCTGGAGAGGGATGGGCTCCGCCATGCTTTAAAATGAGCAAGAAACGCCGTGTGTCAATACGGCGCCCCTTCCACTCTATCAGGAGTTACTTTTCACAGTGCAGATAAATATTCATCATTTATGAAATAAAAACATTCCATCGTTGATTTTCTTTAAGATGTCGTTGTGTAGTGAGCTCTATAAAAGTGTATTGCATTCATGGTCCTGTAACCCCTAAGTGAGTCGGAGGGGCGTCATATTGACTTAGGGCGTTTCTATGGCAATTTGTAAACCTGGCGGAGCCCATCTTCTTTCCAGGTCTGAAGACAGCAGATTTCTTCCAGAGAAGGGTAGAGAATGAGAGAGAGGGGAAGGATAGAAAATGAGAGTTCAAATCCCACCAAGGTTAGCTTTGCCTTTCATCCCTACGGGGTCGATAAAATAAAGTACCAGTAATGAACTGAGACGATTTAATCGACTTCCACTACCCCACCAAAAAAAAAACCCCAAATTGCTGGCCTTGTGCCTAAATCAAAAACCATTATTATTATTATTATTATTATTATTATTGTTATTACTCTTTGAGTCTCAGTCATTGATGTTAGTTAACTGGAAAGTTTGTTGAAATGAATATCAAGCCACTACCTGCAGCCTCAGATATTCAGGACGTATCGGAGGGTTCTTGCTGTTCCCATCAAGCATGCCTTTTGAAGCGTTCCAAAAAGCGTGAAGGGGCCAATTTTCTTTAACCATCCCTGGAAACTTTTTGAGATAGTCCCCAGTGCGCCTATGACAATCGGGATCACTTTGACTTCATGGCAGTTCCAAATCCTTTTTACCTCCCACTTTAAGTCCTGGTATCGGTTAATTTTCTCCCTCTCCTTCTCTTGCACTCTCGTGTCGAATGGGCAGGCCACATCCACAATCAGGCACGATCTTTTTTCTTTGTCCAAAACCACCAGGTCAGGTCTATTGTGTTCCAGTTTCTTGTCCGTCTGTATCCTAAAATCCCACAGCATCTTCACCTGATCGTTTTCTATCACCGCCTCTGGCTTATGCTCATACCACTTCTCAGAATGTGGTAAATTGTTTACTTTTCATAGGTGCCAGTGGATCACCCTGCCCATCACATCATGTCTCCAGCCCTTATAGTGAGTCTGGGCTAGGTGTTTACACTCGGATACAATGTGAGCCACAGTCTCCTCTCTCTCTCCACAGATCCTGCACAGTGGGATAGCCTCCTCCTTGTAAATGTGGTGTTTCAACCACTTCGTTTTGAGGGCCTGCTCCTGCACAGCCATTAACATTCCTTCTGTAGCCTTTTTAAGGTATCCTCTTTTCAACCAGTTCCATGTCTGTGGATCTCTAAATTCAGTTTTCTCAAAGAAGGTACTATGAAGGGATTTTTCCTGAAGGCTGCTCTTTCTCCTTGATGTTATTTCCTCCTTGGACATCCCCTGGCCTATTATCCCCTCCTTCAGTACAGTTCTGAGCATTGGCTCCTTACTATCAGTCACGTATTTGTGTAGGTTGTTTTTCTCTTATTATTATTATTATTATTATTATTATTATTATTATTATTATTATTATTATTGAGTTTGAACGGACGTCTTTTTTCTCGTTCTCGTAAGTTTATTTATTTACCTGTCAAAACTTATTTATTGAATTTTTTTGTTGTTGTGTAAGGCATACAAGCCCTTGGACTTTGCCCTGTGAAGGGGAAAGAATAATATTTGGGCCTTTTGGCCCAAATATTTGAACTCTTTTACATTTTTTTTTTTAATTATCGAAAAAAAAAAAATATGGCTGACCACGCCCCCCAGCGATATGTCTGCTGTCGTGCGACTACGACGTAGAAGTTGAGAGGAGCGCTACGGCGAAATTCACAGAAATTGATACAACAAACACCACCACAAACAATGTAAACAAAGACACCAATGATAACAACACTGAGAACTCTAATTTTGAAAAAAAAATGACAGTTACAGCGACAATGAAAATACAGATAACAAAAAAAATGACAAATGCAACAACAATATCAACACCACTAACATGAAAACAAATAGCGACAACACCAACAGCAACAATACCAACTGCACCGATAACAACGGCGGCACCAAAGACAACAATGATAACAGTGACAGTGATAACAACAACAACACCAACAAGAACAACGACAACAACAACAACACCCCCAAAGACAACAAGAACACTTTCGCTGCGGCAGCAGCAAAAAAGAGGCCATACTTCAACATGGACCTCTCAAAGAAAGATGAAAAGTTGGCCCAGGCATGGAAGCTCATCAAGCAAGAGCAAACCTGGGCCAACTAAACGGTCCCGGTAGAAGCTATTGAGGCAGTGGAGCGCAGAACGGTGCATTATAGCTACATCTCAGCACAAACCAAAAGGGCAGCTTTAATCCCACAAGCAGATGTCGAAGTCGCGTGAGGTGCATCAGAGAAGACACCCAGTACATAGAGAGGGGCAGACAGTACGGCACCATTTCGGTGCTGTTCAAGTCAGAAGCCCTCGCTATGAGACACGCTATCCCACCAGGACTTGACATGTGGTGGCTTCTGGGATGTGTGATTGTGGAGGGGACGGATACTGTCCCGATAGAAGTGACCAGAACGGCCAGAGAGGACTGGTCCGGGGTTGACTTGGAGATACTTCTCCAGATCAGACCGGAGAATGTGAAGACAATCCCGGACCACATCCGCCTTCAGAATGGGACTGTCATTCACATTATGACCGAAGCAGAAGGCCGCATTGTTTTGTTTGTGGGGGAAAAAAATCATTTGCGAGCCTTCTGCCCTCAACTGCTGAAAGATGCAAGGGGTCGAAATGCTCCACTGCTGCCGACGCCGGGGCGAGGACCACAACCAACACCAGCACCGGCAAAACGACCAACAACAACACCAATAGAAAGACCACCACCAACATTGACCACCCAGGGGGAAAACGAGTAAAGTTGTCAAATTCCCCCTCCCCCAAAAATACACACACCAATAAAAACATAAACACACACACAGACACACTTACAGACACAGACCCCTCATCTACCAGTAGTGAAGATGAGGGAAAACCAAAATCCCCCAAAATACAAAAAAGGAAACACAATAAAGAAAGAAAAAAACTCAACAAAGCACAAAATCACCCACAATAAAAAAACGCAGACACCACCCACGCAAACATCTCTCCAATAACACCAACATCAACACCACCATCACCATCACCAGAATCCCCCAAACGCAAACAATCGAAACAGACGCAAGAACAAATATACACACAAACATCTGAAACCACAGACACTGCACTCACAACAAACACAGACACAACCGAAACAACACCACCAAAACCATCTCCACCACAGCCACGCAAACAAATAAAATCACACCAACAAAACATACAAAACTTTGTGCTCGTCAGGAGGGCCAACAAGGAACTGATGGCCCTCGTAGCACGAAGTGAAAATATACAAAAAGAGGGGGAAATGTTTAAATCGAGCACATTTCGCGTGCCGGAAGATTTGGTTCTGGTGCGAATGTCGCTCGATTTATACAAAGAGATACGAGACAGCTTTCTTCGGGACGTGGGAACCCTGAACGTAAAACCCACTTCAAGACTTTTAAAGGGGTTCCCAAAAGAAACCCCACCAACTATGGAGGTCGAACCACCCGACCTTCACAAGAGCCCGGAAGGTAAGTAAACCTCTCTTCTCTCTCTTTTTAACCTGCCAACATGGCCGTATTAAGAGTAGGAAGTTTAAATGTTCGAGGCCTGGGATCGTCCTGGAATCAGGGTCACCTGCTCAACGACCTCAGGTCTCTAGAAATGGATGTAATTGCCGTCAGCGAGACCAGGATTTCCGACACGCGCGCACTAGCCCCAATTTTCGACGACTATCAGATCTTTGCATCTGTTAGCCGGCCGGGAATGGGAGGCGGGGCGGCAGTACTGTTTAGGAAAGGCCTGGATCTCGAGGTAAGGTCGATCTTCCGAGACCCGGATGGGAAGTTGGTGGTCCTGGACGTGAACAATAACGAAGGTGGTGCCTTTAGACTGGTGGCCGTCTATGCCCCTACTGGGGCAGGACGGCCGGACTTCTTTATACGCCTGGAAGCCTTTCTGGGTACGTCTCGCCCTTTGCTGTTAGCGGGGGACTGGAATGGCATCTTAGACGCACGCTGGGACTGTTTGGGAGTATCCGATAGGAGCGGGGTGGGGGGGGGGGGGGTGCAAAAGAACCTGATCAGCCAGTTCCAACTGTCTGACAGGTACCGACTAGATTTGCCTAATGCGCCAGTGTGGACCTGGGCTAACCGCATAGGGTCATCTAGATCGTATATAGACAGGATATTCATTAGGAAAATAGACAGAAATAGTGTAAGCTGTCCACGTTTTAAAACGGTCGCCTATTCAGATCACAAGTTTGTGATCTGTATGGTCGACCTAGATAAGACGCGTAGGTTAGGACCTGGTTACTGGAAGCTAAACATGTCATTTCCGGCACTTAAGGCTTACAGGGACCAGGTCAACAATTTAGTTAAGAAAAAGTTGACAGGGGGAGTCGTCAACAATAGATGGTGGGGGGGGGGGCTCTCAAAAGAGAGATTAAAGTAATGTCGATAGAGTTTAGCAAAGAAGTAGCGTTAGAGAAAAATAGAAAGGAGGAGTTGGTAGATAAGTTAGACGAGGCTATTGGTAGTGGCATTGCAACTGATGTGCTAGCGGCGAGAATGGCATTAGACCATTTCTTCAATGTGAAACACGAAGGTTGCATTGTCAGAGCTAAGGCGCGTGCTCTGAGAAACGAGGGAGCCAGAGCTGTTCGATGGGCCCGCGTGGCAGAGGCGCAGCGTGGTAATAAAACCACGATTCGGTCTTTGGCGGACCGAGACGAACACGAGCTGAGCGATTCCAAGCCTTTCGCCAACAGTTTGCTCGGTTTTTCGGGGAATGTGGCGGGTCAAAGATGGTGGTGGACTTCAATCCCAACCTCGATGGCTTGCCGCATCTCTCGACGGCTGACGCTGGGCGCTGCGAAAGGCCAATCACTTCAGCCGAGATTCAGGATGCCATTGTAGGCTGCATGAGGCGCAAGTCACCCGGTTTGGATGGTCTGCCCTACGAGCTTTACGTAAATATGCCAGACTTGTTCTCCAATCTCCTCGAAGCCCTCTACTGCAACTGGCAGCAGAACGGGAGTATTCCCAGTACTGTGAGCCGGGGCGTAGTGATGCTTATAAGGAAAGACGAGAACAAGAGGGATACATTAGACAACTTCAGGCCCATAACTCTGCTCAACACAGAGTTTAAGATTTTGGCCAGGGTGTTAGCGAAGAGGTTGGCGCTTGTCGTCGGGGATTTGGTTGGGGAGGCGCAAACTTGCGCAATCCCAACCAGGTCCATACACGACAACCTCCACCCAATGCGATACATCATAGAGAAGGTAGGGTGTAAACCTGGCTTCGGTGGGGCTCTGATCAATTTAGATCAATCGAAAGCATTCGATATGGTCGACCATCGTTATCTGGAGGCTGTCCTCAAGGCGGCTGGCTTCGGCCCCGTCTTCAGAAGCTGGGTCGCTGCAATGCACAGCGGCACCTGTTCGGTGGTCAAAATTAATGGCCACCTCTCGGAACCGTTTCAGGTCTCCCGATTGGTCCGTCAAGGGTGCCCTCTCTCCTCCCTTCTGTACGTATTGACTCTAGAGCCTTTACTTCGGAAGCTGGAGCTGTTGCAGGGTATCCAGCTCGAAATGGGACGCACCGGTAAAGTTGCTCGGGCTTTGGTTCGGGTCAGACTTCCAGGTGGATAAGAATTGGGAAGAGGTGACGGGTAGGGTAGCCAGTCTCACCCAGAAATGGGCTGGGAGGAAACTATCACTGAAAGGTCGAGCGGAGGTGGCGAACGCGTACATCGCGTCCGTCATCTACTACCGTATGATAGTCGTCCCTTGCCCCCGTTCGCGCCTCGCCATCTTGGAGCGGCTCCTCTTCAAATTCTTGTGGAGGGGTCAGGTTCCGCAGGTGTGGTCGCCGTTTCTCAGACGGGCCTTTCCGCAGCGCGTTTCTTTGACTGAGTTGCAGTGCTGGGTCAAGAAGAGACCGAGACTGGGTAACTGGCATCTGGAATGTTGCCAGGCACTCACTGCCCTCTACCAGGCGGGCAATGAGGTCAGTGGAACTTCCACTCTCGAGTTCTATAGAGGATTAGTGGTGGGCAAGTGCGATGACGCACTCGGAGAGGCTCTGGGAGTCAACGAAGTCGAACTAACCAGTCTGTTCCGGAGGACTTTCGAGCCGGTGACGATGGATAATTTCCAAAAATCCCTCGCTTGGCAATGCTACCGGGGGGGGGGGGGGGGGGCACTGCCGGTTTGAGATAAACTCTACAGGCACGGAAGTGCTGTCAGACGGACCTGCCCGAGATGCGCGCAGAACGACGAAATCGTTCTGCACGCACTCGTTCAGTGTCCGTGCATTACTGACTTGTGGAGTTATGTCGAACAGCTGTTGTCGCGTGTAGAACGGACCCGGCTGTCGGCCGAGTCCATAGTGAAGATCGACCCGCCGCCTTCTTTTGGCCAGGAAGGGCAGGAAATTTTCCTCTGTCTGGCGGCAGTAGCGTTAGAGGTTGTATGGTGGACGAGGTTGAAAGGACTGAAGACAGACACTTTTCTCTTCGGCCAATCCCTCATCAACTTTTCAAGTTTCACTTGGAAAGGAAGGTGAGGGTGGAGAGAGAAGTGCTGCCCTCCAGTACATTTACTGAAAGGTGGGTGAATGTGGCGAGAATGGCCCGTATAAGTGGGCCTACTCTGGACATGCGCCTGTAGATAGGTAAATTTGAGGAGGAGAAGGGTGCCCTTATAGGGTGCTCTCGAAGCGTCGGGTCGTTCAGGATTGGTGGGGTACCTGAGCGAACCCTGGGAATTTTCTTGCTGTATTTTTATTGTTACTTTGTTATTGTTATTCATATTGTTTACTCGATTTTTCTGTAAAACCCCACTGTCTTGGTCTTTTGTATTGTCCTCTATATGTCGGCCCGTGTGGCCAATAAATGAAATCATTAGTAGTAGTAGTAGTAGTAGTAGTAGTAGTAGTAGTAGTAGTAGTATTTTGCAGCATAGAGCTATGTCCCTTTACAGCAGACTGAGTTCAAATCCCCCCGAGGTTAACTTTGCCATTCATCCTTACGGGGTCGATAAAATAAAGTACCAGTAATGTACTGGATATTTGCTGGCCTTGTGCCAAAAGTAGAACCAGTTATTATTATTACTAGCAGTGTATCCCGGCGTTGCACGGGTAAGAACATTGGTAATAGCACCTCCAATGAGAAACGTTTATTTGTGAGTGCCTGTTAAAAACTCACAAACTGGACATGCTCACCGACATCCAGAGTTGACACTGCACTCAATGCTCCTGTGGGAGCGCCTGCATGGACACACTGGAAAAGGAAGACCGAATTTAACATGTGTTGATGCCCTAAGGACTGACACTGGTCTGTTGGAGACGTAGGACATAGCAGCGATAATGATAGACAGAGACCGCTGGAGAGAACTCGTCCATGGATCTCGGGAATTTTACCCGCTCTAGATAGATAGATAGATTTTTATGTGTATATTTATATATATGTATATGTGTATATATATATGTGCATTTGTGTTTGTATATGTATGTATGTCTATATATACATATAAAAGTGAAATTGTGTGTGTGTGTGTGTGTGTGTGTGTGTGTGTGTGTGTGTGTGTGTGTGTGTGTGTGTGTGTGTGTGTGTGTGTGTGTGTGTGTGTGTGTGTGTGTGTGTGTGTGTGTTGCACCGTCAAGGAAGCACCAGAGATGTCGCAGCCTCAGCGCGTGTTTGAGCATCATCAGCCACGGCATGCCCAGCCCTCCACGCAACGGGTGTTAACAGCAGATGGAGCATCTGACCATGGGAGCACGTCCCTTCCATAAAAAAAGAGTTGGGCCGGGGCGAGGCACAACGGTTAGGCGGTAGCATTCACTACCTCTGCTCGACCTTTCAGGGACAGCTTCCTCTCGGCCCATTTCTGGGTGAGAGAGGCCACCCTGTTCGTCACCTCGCTCCAGTTTTTCTCCATCTGGAGGTCCGGACCGAACCAGACCCCGAGCAATTTAACCGGTCCTTCCGTCCAGCGCCCCACGACGCTGTCGGGCGGCATGGACTTGCCTCTCCAGGTGCCGAGCTGCAAGCCCACCGACTTTTCCTGGTTTAACTTTGCTCCTGTCACTGCTTCATATTCCTTGAGAGCGGTGCCGAGCATCTGGACATTTCCGGCGCTTGACTGGGCCCGCTCTGATTATGCGCCTGTAGACTGAGGAGTGGAAAACTGAGAGAGGGCGCTTGTCCTGGTGGTTAGGGTGGCCGTGGTCTTTTTTGTGGCTTTCGCCACGAGTGACCCTCGGAAGTTTCCTCCCTATTGCGGAATTTTTGAATTTTTTGATATTTCTATCTTCTTGTTATAACCTTTTTTACACGGCCAAAACTCACGCTGGAGAGAACTCGTCCATGGATCTCGGGAATTTTACCCGCCCTAGATAGATAGATAGATAGATAGATATATTTTTATGTGTATATTTATATATAAGTATATGTGTATATATATATATATATGTGTATATGTGTTTGTATATGCATGTATGTATATGTATTTATGTATATATATGTGTGTGCATATGTATATATGTGTATATATATGTGTATATATATATATATGTATATGTATATATATGCATATATATGTGTGTGTGAATGTGGCGAAGATAATACGTCAGCAATGACGTGTTGGTCATAATGTCGTTATGCAGACAGACAGGCATACAGACAGATATTATAAGGGCGCGACGGAGATCGATAACCGGCGCTTAACACCCTTTTAACAACAGAAAATTGAAAAATAAAAGCTGCAGTTAATATCTTTAGACCGCAAGGAATATATGAATGCAAGTTTGAAGTCAATCGGAGTAGAAATGTGGATTTGTATAGACTTTGCAAAAATGAGGACACACACAGACAACTACAGTTTTTACGTAACGCTTTTGTTCTGGCAGATGTTATGCCGATACTATAGCAAAAGAGCGAGCCATAGTCAATGACCAAAGGCTCTTTGAGTCATTCCTTCTCCTTCAACTTTCCAACACCCTTCTTAGATTGTTGGCCTTGAGCCTAAATCAGAAACCATTATACCCCAATTTGTATAATTCTAACGACTATCCTAGGTTTTTAATTTGTTTATTTTGTGAAAGGGAAATGAGGAGGTACTTATTAACTGTTAATTTAATGATACTTCTAGAAAAGTGAGTTCTTTCTAGTAGAAACTAATAACTTTTAAAAAATTGCTATCATCGTGTGATTAGTGTGTTAAGTTCAAGGCTGTTGTAAGATATACTGAAAGGTTTGTTTAAGTATTTGAGCTTTTATCTAACACATTATGTAAGTAGGTGATATATTTCTTATTATTATTATTATTATTATTATTATTATTATTATTATTATTATTCTTCTTCACCCACATATTCCTGAGAGGGTCGTGGGGGCAGAGTCCTCAAACACTCCTTCCAATGGGCCCGTCAGAAGCAACCGATTCCAACTGATCAAGATGTTTTAATGAAGACACGGGGTCTCTCACTCCACTGCTCCTCACAAAAAAGTACTTTATTGGATGGCAGTTGACTCTCCTGAGTTACCCCACACTTTGACGGGTTTTATTTTTCATCCCGCATGGTGTCCAAGATCCTCCTCCTCATCAATCAAGCTTGGTATGGGTTGCTGGTTTACATACATACATATATGTATGATTATTTCTATGTCCCCGCGCATATATATACACATGTATACATGTATACACATATACATATATACACATGTATATACATCTTTACACATTTTTGGAAGGTCGTTGTCTCTTATGACTTCTTCCGCCCTACAGACACGGGATGAAGAAAAATCTTGACCTGGTTACAACGTTCTCAAAGGATATAGGAATGGAGTTTGGCCAAGATAAATGTTCATATATGATTGTAAAGCGGAACGAACTACAACCCAATCTAGCAATACTTGTATTAATGGACTAATTGTTTCACCGATATCTGACGAGGACTGCTACAGGTACCTAGGGATAGATGAGAATATATCCTATAATGGTATTTGTATTAAGGAACGCGTAACCAGGGAATATTACACCCGATTAAGAAAAATATGGTCATCGGAATTCTCTGCGCACAGTAAAACAGTGGATCACAATGTGTTTGCTGTGCCTGTCCTAACACCAACGTTTGGAATACTCGAGTGGACGATAGACGAAATCCGAGCAATTGATGTTAAAACTCGAAAAATTCTAAACACCGGAAACTTCCACGTCAACAGTGACATAGACTGTCACTACTTGAAACGTAAGCAGGGAGGCAGAGGCCTAACATCGGCCCAGATAGCATTTAATGTGTGAATTCCAATGAGAGAGTCTTGTATCTATGTTAGAAACCGACACTCTCTATTGGTAAAAATTTGTGAAATTATAAAACCAGAACATACATACATATACACATAGGAAATTACAAGTACAATCCATTAATGGAACAGTAAAATATGTAAAACATTCCAAACATTCTGCATCTAATAACTCCATGTACACATGTACAGATACAAAACATATGCACATGCACACATATAACTCAAAACAAACACATCCATACATACAATAACATCCATACCTGCACACACTCATGCATGCAGACATGCATACATATCTACCTAGTTGGTGTCGTTTAAATTCCAATGAGAGAGTCTGTGTTAGAAACCGAGTCTCTCTCTCTTTTGGTAAAAAATGTATAAGATTATAAAACCAGAAGAACATTCTTACATACATACCACGGATTCTAGCGTAGTTTCCGTTTATCTAATTTAAAGACGCGAGTTTCAAGACTTTGGTTGACCCGAATTTATGACAAAAGACACATTTGTAAGTGATTTGACTGTGTGGCTAAGAGACAAACATCTTAACAACACGGCCATTCCTGATTAGATTTTGTTTCTGTTTTATCTTAAAATATGCTGTTATCAAGTGTGTTACTTTGAATTACTCGATAGCTAGGTGATACAAGAAACGCCCTTGGATACTGGCAGGTTTAGCTGAATATCTGTAGTAGATAGATTTACGATATCGGATAGCAATGTATAATTTTATGATCAACGAAGCATGAAGGTGTGTGGTTTAGTGGTTAGAGTGTTTAGATCAAAATCGAAAAAGTCCTCAGTTCGATTCCAAGCGACGTATTGTGTCCTAGAGCTCAACACTTTATTTCACGTGGCTGTTGACAACTCAACTGGCAAATACGAGAGTTCAAATTATAATTCAAAGGTCTAACCTTGCCATAACTTTGGCACGAGAAATGCCCTTAAATACCGGTAGATACTGGGGAATATATTGTCGTAGTCAGATATACGATATAGGACATAAAGTTATGATTTCATGATCAACGAAGCAGAAAATTCGGATGAAGGAATTCAAACAACCACAACCTTTTTCTGACAAAATCAACCTGTTGAGTGGGTGGAGTTCACAAGTTTGGTGTTAGGCTTTGGGGAAAGTAGGAGTTTAGTGATATGGGTTGGTTAGTTGGTTTAGTGATAGTAGTAGTAGTAGTAGTAGTAGTAGCAGTAGATAGTAATGGAGAGAACAATGGAAACATTGTTTTTTTGGTCCGATTTGATGAGTTCCACCCACTCGGTACGCGAACGAGGTCGGATCTTATCAGTCGATTTAAGCTTACGGCAATAACTAGCAGAAAGAATTACTTTTATTATGTCTGTAATTTAGGGTTGTGTTTAAGGAACTCCAAGTCATTCTATGCTCTTTCTCTGGAATTATGTAAGAAAGTGTTGAGGTGAGTCTGAAATCATATATTATAAAATGGTGTAGAATATAAAATGTTGTAAAGCCTTTTGTTCGGCGCTCTACCGATTCTGACATCCAACTGCTAAGGCATGATAAATATCAGAACTTCATTGCATATAAGACATTCCAGTAATATGCAGAAAGAGTACATTATATTCGAGTCATAAAATACATTATATACTAGTCATATAAGACATTCCAGTAATATACAGAAAGAGTACCTTATATTCGAGTCATATATGACATTATATCCGAGTCATATAAGAAATTCCTGCAACATGCAAAAAGAATACATTATATACGAGTCATATAAGACATTCCTGAAATATGCAGAGAGAGTACATTATAGTCAGCATTTATAGATTTTACTCATCAGACAAAAATACAAAGAAATCTTTAAAGTAATAAATTATTCAATGAATGTACATTATTTCCTTTTGCTTAAAAGGTCAGTCTTCTACGACAACTGACTCCGAAACAGTGTTGGTCTTTGTTCATAGATTTATGTCTGGAAATAGAAACAGAGTGTCTTTACATCATCAACTTGTTGTGACGCAGTTGTTCAGTCAGGCTGACTACAATTTGTTCATTATGTACGAGTTATATATATATATAAATGGAAAAAAATGAAACGAAATTTCATTTCTCACTCTTAGTACGGCTGATACTTAAATGTAAGTATGTATGTATACGTACATACATATATGTATACAGACGTACAGACGTACATATATTGTTCCTGTGTCAGTGTTGAACAAAAAGGCGACGATGGTTATCTGAACACTGTACGGCGTAATTCGGGCCGTTTGTTTGTTTACAAACAAACCCAACATTATAATAAATGTTCGGTAAACCCATACGTACATATATATATGTGTGCATGTATGTATATATATACATACTACTGTACGTCTGTATACATATATGTATGTACGTATACATACATATATATATATATATATATATATATATATATATATATATATATGTGTGTATATTTGTATGTATGTATGTGTGTATGTGTGTGTGTGTGTTCAACTCACCAAACCATCATGTGTCTGGTTTTGAAAAAATGAGAAGCAATTGCCTTTTGAGCGAGCTTCGGTTAACTAAATCTTTCATACTTAAATGGTGTTAAATATGCTTATTTTTTATATCTATACAAATCTAGAGTCTAAAGTCTGTCTCGAGCCCGGTGGTTTCCGCGCCGTGAAGAGATTGATAGTACAAGACTTCCCTCTGGACAGGACACCAGTCCACCACAGGGTTAAATCCCCAACTATTGCTGGTATTCATTTTCAGTTAAGTATAGTGGAGCATCGTGAAATGAAGTGTTTTGCTCAAGAACACAACACACAACCATGAATCGAACACCCGACATTATGATCATAAGTTCAATACCCTTGCCACTAGGTCACGTGCTTTCCCCTAGTCTGTCATGGATTACTAGCTCTATATGGATGTTTTAATGTATTTTTTATTTTATATTCACTTATCTCTGCATATCTTGTTTTTTGTTTCTCAATTATAAGATGTACTAGATACTTCCACTTTCCTATCATAGCTTACTAGCTCTATCCAGACGTATAATTTGATTAAATAAATAAATAATTTCGTGGAAAATTGAATGTTTATACTTAGAGGGAAATCTTTTCTTTGATGTTAGGAAATGTGGTAGCTACGAACATGTTTCGTTCCTCAGCTGATATTAAATTTCTGGGGCTTGGTACGTCAGTAGGGAAAACTTTTACAAGTAGAAATCTTTTTACGAAGATTTCTGTCCGGTATAATATATATAATGTCAAAATATGTGCCTCGATAGAAATAACTGTTGGGTCAATGACATTAAGTTAGAATATTTTCGGGGGGGGGGGGGGGGGCGACAATGACAGACGCATAAAACATTCATTGAGTTGAAACTTGTCTCGTGGACAACTACGAAGACTACACGACGCTTTGATGATAAGGTAGAATGGTTTCTGATTTAAGTCCAAGGCCAATAATTTCAGGGGCGGGAGTCGATTAAATTGACCCCAGTGCATTATTGGTGTTTTATTTTATCGACCCCCGCAAGGATGAAAGGCAAGCTTGTTGAATCCCAACAAATTAAATATAACCTCTTATCACTTTCTTATCACTTCACTATTCAAGGAAAACTTTCTTTCCTTGGTTATGTCAAAATTTATAAAACAAACTTTGTATTTTATCTGATGAAAGCGTACCAAAGTTTTGGTACCCTTGAAATTTATATAATAGAATAAATATGGTTTTATAAATATATATAAATATAAATATATATTCATTGAATATTATACTCCAGAAAAACTGTTGAGTGCTCTGAATCAGTTATAATCATTTATATTTGTTGGTAATTCAATTTGTTGGTAATTCAACAAATATAAATGATTATAACTGATTCAGAGCACTCAACAGTTTTTCTGGAGTATAATATTCAATGAATATATATTTATATTTATATATATTTATAAAACCATATTTATTCTATTATATATATTTCAAGGGTACCAAAACTTTGGTACGCTTTCATCAGATAAAATACAAAGTTTGTTTTATAAATTTTGACATAACCAAGGAAAGAAAGTTTTCCTTGGATAGTGAAGTGATAAGAAAGTGATAAGAAATATAAACAACTAAATATAAGAAATATAAACAACTAATAATTGTAAATTATTTCTATTTCTATAATACTTATACATGCACAATTATTAATCTATATAGATATTTATATACTATTGTAATGTAATAAGATAAAATATACTTACAACCATAATTCTTCATATAACCTAATTGATTATATATACAATATTATAACTCATAATATAGCTAAATAAATTTAAATTCTGGAATCATATTCCACCATTCCCCCAAATTGTTAATTCCTTTTAAATTAAGGTAAATACAAGCTCTTCTTCCTTTTTCTTCTTCCTACTCATACATACATGTATCCTAATTATTTAAATTCTGCATAGCGTCTAAAATAACGTGTTTTTTTTAGCCCTATACCTCAACCTCATTTGCATACTCATCTTAATAATTTGAAATATCTGACTTTTCTTCTCTTTTTCCTTCACTATCCAAAGAAAACTTGAACCATTAAGGTATCTTTTCTTGGTTATGTCAATATTTATAAAACAAACTTTGTATTTTATCTGATGAAAGCGTACCAAAGTTTTGGTACCCTTGAAATATATATAATAGAATAAATATGGTTTTATAAATATAGTTTCCATTTATTTAATATCATTGTATATATATATATATATATATATATATATATATATATATATAAGTATTTCCGAGGAAAATGTAAAGGAAAGAAGAGTGCTCTATGTATAGTACAGAGCTATTTAATTATTTATATATATATATAAATGCTTGGTTTTTAAAATTTGTTTTGCAAGATTTCTTATCTGAAAATGTGTGTTGAAACAGATATTGTTATATTTTGGGAGGGTCATGTTACCAATAAAAACACACGCGTCTGTTGGTTTTCACTTCAATTTATTAGAGATTTCCGGTTGGTTGGTTGGTTGGTTGGTTCAATAACCGGATGGTTGTTTATATATAGTCAAAGCTCTTTCGTCATACATTTTGTGACCTCCTCAGTGACTGGGTTTTTATTTTCTTTCTCTCCTTTGTTCTGTCCTAAGCATCTTGTTTTTGTATCAAACCAACCAGCCGGAAATTTATAATAAATTGAAGTTAAACTCACCAGGTGCGTGTGTTTTTATTGGTAGCATGACCCTCTCAAAGTATAACAATATGTATGTATATATATGGGGGGGGGGGTCTGTGTGTGTAGGCATATATGTAAAGTTATACGAAGATTTAAATGTAACAATATCATTTCAGCACAGTTGTGTTTATCAAGAATTAAATAAGTAAAACTAGAATATAAAGGGGAGATAATAAAACGCTAAAGAAACACAATGACCTACAATGAAGCTGTGTCGTCGTCTGCCTGTTGGAAAATAATACATATATATAAAATATAAATATAAAGATTAAAAGAAATAATCCCTAAACTAAACAAAACTGTCAACCACTTTAACTAGATTATATGCACATCATATTGACCTTATTTCTTTTAACTAGAGGGCTCTGGTGAATGGGGTGGTGGGGTTGTGTGGGGGGTTGGGGGGGGAGTATGTGGGGGCGATGGGGGGGATTGGGTGAGGTGCTGTATGTGTGTCTGTGTGGAGGTATGATTGTATGTATGGGAAGAGGTGGGTGCGTATTTGTGTATGCGTGTTTGTGTTTTCATGTGTTTGTGTGTGACTTTGTGTATGCGGACGGGTGCGTATTTGTTTGTGCGTAGGTTTCTGTATATGTGTGTGGGTTTATGTGTGCTGATCTGTGTATGCATATGTGTGTGGGTTTGTGTGTGCGTATTTGCATATGTTTGTGTGTGTGCATTTTCGTGTGTGTATGTGTTTGCGTAAACCCCCTCTCTCTCTCTCTCTCACTCCCGTTCTCTCTCTTCTTTTCTCTTTCATCCGTCCCTCCTTTCTCTCTCTCTCACTCTCTCTCCCCAACTGCTTAAATGCAATCCTGTATAATAACCCTCCAGCCTCATCACGACCACCACCGCCATCACCACCACCACCACCACAACCATCACTACCACTACCACAAACACCATCACCGCCACCACAACCAGCACCACCACCAACAACACCACTACCAACAACAACAACAACAACAACAACACAACCTCCACCAACAACACCGCCACCATCAACAACAACACCACCACCACCACCACCCTGTATGGTAGTTACTGATACCATTCCTCACCCGACTCTATACATATCATTAAATCTTTCTTTTACCACAGTCACCAGCTTTATTACTTCAACTTACTTCATCCATTAGAATAAAAAATAAATTCAAAAAATACATTTTAAAATGGCATTTTAGTTCAAGGCCACATATATGTCGCTACCCAAACAGTTAAACGTTTTAGTTCAAGGCCACATATATGTCGCTACCCAAACAGTTAAACGTTTTAGTTCAAGGTCACATATATGTCGCTACCCAAACAGTTAAACGTTTTAGTTCAAGGCCACATATCTGTCACTACCCACACAGCCTAACGTTTTAGTTCAAGGCCACATATCTGTCACTACCCACACAGTTAAACATTTTAGTTCAAGGCCACATATCTGTCACTACCCACACAGTTAAACATTTTAGTTCAAGGCCACATATATGTCGCTACCCAAACAGTTAAACGTTTTAGTTCAAGGCCACATATCTGTCACTACCCACACAGTTAAACGTTTTAGTTCAAGGCCACATATCTGTCACTACCCACACAGTTAAACGTTTTAGTTCAAGGCCACATATCTGTCACTACCCACACAGTTAAACATTTTAGTTCAAGGCCACATATCTGTCACTACCCACACAGTTAAACGTTTTAGTTCAAGGCCACATATCTGTCACTACCCACACAGTTAAACGTTTTAGTTCAAGGCCACATATCTGTCACTACCCACACAGTTAAACATTTTAGTTCAAGGCCACATATCTGTCACTACCCACACAGTTAAACGTTTTAGTTCAAGGCCACATATCTGTCACTACCCACACAGTTAAACGTTTTAGTTCAAGGCCACATATCTGTCACTACCCACACAGTTAAACATTTTAGTTCAAGGCCATATATCTGTCACTACCCACACAGTTAAACATTTTAGTTCAAGGCCACATATCTGTCACTACCCACACAGTTAAACATTTTAGTTCAAGGCCACATATCTGTCACTACCCACACAGTTAAACGTTTTAGTTCAAGGCCACATATCTGTCACTACCCACACAGTTAAACATTTTAGTTCAAGGCCACATATCTGTCACTACCCACACAGTTAAACGTTTTAGTTCAAGGCCACATATCTGTCACTACCCACACAGTTAAACGTTTTAGTTCAAGGCCACATATCTGTCACTACCCACACAGTTAAACATTTTAGTTCAAGGCCACATATCTGTCACTACCCACACAGTTAAACATTTTAGTTCAAGGCCACATATCTGTCACTACCCACACAGTTAAACATTTTAGTTCAAGGCCACATATCTGTCACTACCCACACAGTTAAACGTTTTAGTTCAAGGCCACATATATGTCGCTACCCAAACAGTTAAACGTTTTAGTTCAAGGCCACATATCTGTCACTACCCACACAGTTAAACGTTTTAGTTCAAGGCCACATATCTGTCACTACCCACACAGTTAAACGTTTTAGTTCAAGGCCACATATCTGTCACTACCCACACAGTTAAACGTTTTAGTTCAAGGCCACATATATGTCGCTACCCAAACAGTTAAACGTTTTAGTTCAAGGCCACATATCTGTCACTACCCACACAGTTAAACGTTTTAGTTCAAGGCCACATATCTGTCACTACCCACACAGTTAAACGTTTTAGTTCAAGGCCACATATCTGTCACTACCCACACAGTTAAACGTTTTAGTTCAAGGCCACATATCTGTCACTACCCACACAGTTAAACGTTTTAGTTCAAGGCCACATATCTGTCACTACCCACACAGTTAAACATTTTAGTTCAAGGCCACATATCTGTCACTACCCACACAGTTAAACATTTTAGTTCAAGGCCACATATCTGTCACTACCCACACAGTTAAACATTTTAGTTCAAGGCCACATATCTGTCACTACCCACACAGTTAAACGTTTTAGTTCAAGGCCACATATCTGTCACTACCCACACAGTTAAACGTTTTAGTTCAAGGCCACATATCTGTCACTACCCACACAGTTAAACGTTTTAGTTCAAGGCCACATATCTGTCACTACCCACACAGTTAAACGTTTTAGTTCAAGGCCACATATCTGTCACTACCCACACAGTTAAACGTTTTAGTTCAAGGCCACATATCTGTCACTACCCACACAGTTAAACATTTTAGTTCAAGGCCACATATCTGTCACTACCCACACAGTTAAACATTTTAGTTCAAGGCCACATATCTGTCACTACCCACACAGTTAAACATTTTAGTTCAAGGCCACATATCTGTCACTACCCACACAGTTAAACATTTTAGTTCAAGGCCACATATCTGTCACTACCCACACAGTTAAACATTTTAGTTCAAGGCCACATATCTGTCACTACCCACACAGTTAAACATTTTATAACGTCTGTTTGTTTAGTTGTTGCTATTCATCTTCATATTCTTCTTATTCTTGCTGTTGTTGCCCAGATTCCGTGTCTATTCCAAATTCTTTAGTTGTAACTTGTCCTATTTATCTACTCTATCTTTCACCCTTATCCTATTTGTGTACCCTATATGTAACTTGTCCTAGTAATGTACCCTATATGTAACTTCACCTATTTATGTACCCTATATGTCTCCTATGTCCTATTTATCTAGCCTAAATGTAACTCGTCCTATTTATGTACCCTTCATGTCACCCTTGTCCTAGTAATGTACCCTATATGTCTCCTATGTCCTATTTATGTACCTTATACAGTATTGTACAGCGAGTGAGTAAAAATCCCAACCAACACTTGTGTTATACAATCTATAGCCAGCGTTTGGTTTTTTTTTTTTTACTTATAAATGTCCTATCTGATTATGCTGGTCGCCTGGTAAATATTCCCAGTTTCCACAACTATTTGAGTCTTAATATATTTCAATGAATAGTCACAGCCATTGAAACAGTAATTATAAACACAGGATGAGACAAGTAGGATAGAGTAAATGGCAATAAAATATCTAACAAAACATCGCTGTGAAATTAGAAAATAAAATGGCAGTTACTGAAATAAATCATATAGCTTCTATTTAATAATAAATATGATTTACATTCAAACAATACAAAAAGACGTATGCATTGAAAGCATTGGTATTGGATTACTCCACAATATAATAGTTCTAAACCACTTTATCTATATAAAACTTAAAATACTTAACTGAAATGACAAACGAAAGAAGATAAACACAATTGCAAGACACAAAGAATAAGATATAAATAAGAACTCACACAACAGATGGGAAAAATTGTTATATCTTTCAAATAAAAGTGAAGCCGCTCAAATATATATTAAAGGAAATAAAGTTAAAAAGAAGTATTTCTTTCTTTCTCTCTCAATGGAGATATAATTTTCTAACAGGCTGAAGCTGAAAGATATGACCTCTGGTGGGGATGAAGTCTTAACTGAATCGTATTTTATCGACCCGAAAGGATGACAGACAAAAAGCGATCAAAACTGGATTTGAACTAGGAATGTAAAAATGACATACTTATGTTTCTTACGCCGTTCTATCGATTCTGCCAGCCGCCGCCGCCTTCTTCTTCTTCTTCTTCTTGAGGGGATCGTGGAGGTAGAGTCCTCAAATTATCATTCCAGTGGATCCAAACAGAAGTAACTGTCTCCAACTAATCTGACTGGATCCCCAAGCGAGACCAACCAAGCTCATGGATGTTATCCAACCATCTTGCTCGTGGTCTACCCCTAGGTCTCCTGCTACGCCTAGGTTTTGCCTGTAAAATCTGTCCAGCGATCTTTTCCTGAGACATTCCAACCACGTAGCCGTAGTATCAGAGCTGTGATCTCTCAAATTGAAGAAGTAGCGGTTCTACCTGGAGTGACTCTCTGATCTCCGAGCTACGCACTTTATCGAGTAACGTTACTCCAAAGATCTTTCAGAGGAACCCCAGCTTACTTAATATACAATTAAGACTGCTACCTCACCAGGAGGAATTCCAACCTTGGTTATAATAAAGAAAATACTAATCTCTATTATGGTATTGCATACTTATTCTCGCAACCGACAATACTAAGCGAATATTTGTGCATCCACTGGTGAGTTCATCCGACTTACTGCCTGCATATGTAGAGAAATCTAACATACAGGTATAGCTGTATAGTTAAGCATTTCAAGCGGCAACCTGTTGCAGTCTGCGACTAATCCAGGCTCTGCTTCACTTCAGGCCGAGGATGGTAAACTCTCCAAATGTCGGTCGCTCTCCGACAGGTTTTGCAGTCGAGCTCGTAGCAGTGGAGACTTCCGATGTCCTTGGCCCTAGGACCACCTCCCTACTCACCACCATATATACTATATATACAGTAGAGTCTCACATATATAATATATATACAGTAGGGTCTCACGCATATACTCTATAAATGGTATGGCCTCACGTATGTAATATAAGCAGCTACAAATGTTTTTTTAATTTTTTTATTAACTAATGTTTCGGCTCAGAAGTAAAGATCTGAAACATTCGCTTGAGGGTGTTTCTTCTCTGAAGATCTGCTGTCCTGAGAGTTTCTTAACACTATAAGTAATTATTAGATATGTATGTATGTATGTATGTCAGGTCACCAATTGGTGCTACTGGTAACATGTATCCCAGTACAACGTGTCCCATGGTCGGGTCGTTGGCGACTAAACTGGCAACCCCACCAAGGTTTCTTGGTGAGGGGGGTGACTTTGGACATCCTGCAGGACTCAAAACAAAACCTGTCAAAGGCAGAATTCTAGGAGAAGGAAAACTCTGATATAACACCTGCAACCCTGATGGTATTCAATGATGTTGACTTGTTCTTCTTTTTGGTAAATATCATCTTGGTTAAGAGAGTGGGACTGGCTTTGTGCAGTTCCTTTGCTCACTATAAAAGCTTCACGGCACAGGAATTGCTTTATATCTGGAGATCTCTCTGCACTTGTCGTCACATGGTACCAAGGGCCCAGCACTATGTGTCAATAATTGTCACAAGTGTAGTGTTTGTACCAGAGTTTTCAAGTCGCAGGCTGGACTAAAAAGTCACACACGTTCAGCGCATCGGTAGGAGTTCTCCTACATGGATATAAAGTAGTGGCCGTACTCGAAAACGAGTTGGCAGCCACCATGTATGTATGTATGTGTGTATGTATGTATGTATGTATTTATATATGTATGAACATAGGGGGCTGGGTTTGTGAGGTGTGTGGTCGTCTATTGCTCTCTAAATCTGGGGACATCACTCATTTAAAATCACATAAAAAGCCAACTGTATGCAGTTCTATCCCTCTAATGCTAGATGAGACAACATGTGTGGTGTGCAAAAATATCTGCAAATCAATCCCTGGTCTTAAAAGGCATATGAAGGTACATAAGGATGACATCCCACAAACTGACCGAATTAATCCAATAGAGGGCATATCTTGTCTGTCACATTTGCTGCAGACCGTGCAAATCTAATGCTGGACTTAAAAGCCATCGAGGAGGCCATGAATGGACGTTTGGATATGGTGACGGTTGATGGAGGTGGAGAGAGAGATGGCAATCATCTGAAAAGATGAAGCAATCACCATGTATATGTGTGTATGTATGTATGTATGTTTTCTCTTTCTCTTAATTTTGAGTATATTTTTTTGACCGGCCACCTTCCTGGTGGCAAGGTTGTAAAAGAAAAGAAATTGTCATCCCTTGAATCGCAAGAATGTTTTGCAAATTTTGAAGGTGCCAGCTATCGCAGCCATTTGTAGACTATGACTTAGGGAGCTGCGCTTTTTGTCCGAAAATCCAAGTTCAGTCATACTTTGGTCCAAGCGGGTTGGTATATAACCCGTAGCACCAATAATGATGGGTATGAAGCTAAAGGTGTATCTTGGATACTGGATTTGTAAACTCCTCATCAATGGTCCGTAGATGTATGTATGTATGTATGTATGTATGTATGTATGTATGTATGTATGTATGTATGTATGTATGTATGTATGTATGTATGTGTACATGTATGTTTGCATGCATGTATATATGTACGTAGACGTATGAACGTATGTAAGTACATATACGTATGAATATAAGTATGTATACGTATGAATGTATGTATACGTATGAATATAAATACATATATGAATGTATATAGGAATACGTATATGTACTTATATTCATACGTATGAATATATGTATGTATACGTATGAATATAAGTACGTATACGTATGAATGTATGTGTGTAAGTATGTATGTAAGTATGTATATATCTATATGTATAAATATATGTATGTATACGTATGAATATAAGTACATATAAGTATGTATGTATATATGTATACGTATGTATGTATATGTGTATACGTATGTATGTATATATGTATACGTATCAATATAAGTATGAGTGTATGTGTGTATACGTAATGTATGTATATATATCTATACGTATGAATGTATGTATGCGTATGAATATAAGTACATATACGTAAGAATGTATATATGTGTACGTATGTATGTATAGTATAGTTTACATATCCTTAAGTGAAACTTAAAAAACCAGGCCAGTTTCTGTGTCAATGATGGTGTTGATTTTTGTTACATATTTGTTTGAAAACAACCGAAACAAAACAATTATACGTCGGATATGAAAATAAGAGATTTTCAACATTTTATTCATTTTGAAAAAGGAAAAACACAGAAAAATATGACATCAACTATTGTCCTAACGTAATTTCCGTTGGACTTTGTCAATGATACTGTTGTTGTTGTTGGGATTGTTGTTGTGTTTGTTGTGATTGTGATTGTTGTTGTTAGGATTGTAGTTGTTGATCGTGCTTTTGTTATTGTTGTTGTTTTGATTGTAGTTGTTATTGTTGCGGTAGTAGCTTTTATTATTGTTATTATGCATGTATGTATATATATATATATATATATATATGTGTGTGTGTGTGTGTGTGTGTGTGTGTGTGTGTGTGTGTGTGTGTGTGTGTGTGTGTGTGTGTGTGTGTGTGTGTGTGTGTGTGTGTGTGTGTGTGAAGGCGCGTGGCCGAGTGGTTAAAGAATTGGATTCGCAATTGTGAGGTTGTGAGTTCGATTCCGTTGCTCCTTCTACCTGGAGTTGCGACCGATAGATAGTATTAGCAACTGGAAAGACCAACGGAAACATTGTTTCCTCGGTCCGATTTGACGAAAGTCGATCGACTGTCGATATATATATATATTGCAAAAAATATTGATGTAATTCATTTCAAGAACTCAACGCACATTTCCCTCTCAGGAGTGACGGAGTATTATTAGAAAAAGGAAATACAAACTTTAGATGCTAAAGTCCTTTATTGATAAGGTCGTGATACATATTTCGAGGACGATAATTGGTTACGCAATACAGCGTAGAAGCTAGTGCCATGCTCTCTTCAGACAACGTCTTACATAATAAATAAAAAACGGTCCTTCGATTAATAAACATCGCTGTTTGTCCGTTCCCTTTGTCACTTCAATTTTGGATTACCTCCTTCATTGTAACTTTATTATGTAAGACGTTGTCTGAGGAGAGCATGTCAGTGGCCTCTACGTCGAATTGCGTAACTAATGTCGTCTTCGAACTATGTATCACGACCTTATCAATAAAGGACTTTATCATCTAAACTTTGTATTTCCTTTATATATATATATATATATATATATATATATATATATATATATATATATATATATATATATATATATATATATATATATATATATATATATATATATATCGAACCCTTAACCTCTAACTACCACCTGATAAACTGCATATACTTAAGACTTTCTACCCTCGTATTGTATCTAACCCCTTTAATTACCCACAATAACCAATACCTATATCCCTCCCTCCTCCTTCATTCCTTCTCTCTTTTTCTTTTTTCGTTTTCTTCCTTTCCTCTCTCCCTTATTTTTTTGCTATCTTTTCTTCCCCCTGCCCCCTCCTTTATTTTTATTTTTATTTTTATTTATATATATATATTTCTCTCTCTCTCTCTCTCTCTCTCTCTCTCTCTCTCTCTCTCTCTCTCTCTCTCTCTCTCTCTCTCTCTCTCTCCCACTATAAACAATATAATTCTCTTTAACTCCCTACACTGTAAATCGACGACATGAAGTCTACGAATCAAAACTGATCGAGGAATCCTTCCACCTTTACCCCTTCCTCCATCTCCATTTGTCACTCTCCTTCCTAATTCTTCTACCTCTTCCTCTCTCTCTCTATACTACTCCGTTTGTCAATCTACTTTCTAATTCCTTTCCCCCTTCCTCTCTCTTTATACTAGTAAATACAATTCCAAAAAAATGTTTTTCTCTATATTAAGAACCTTTTAAGAGTAACGTATTCACTATTTTGAAAATTTGGAGGTGAACAACAATTATTATTGAGTGGCTGCTATTTGCAGTATAGCAATATAAGGTTGTACTTACCAATGAAACGGTCGTAAATACCCGGATAAAATCCTTTTTTAATGCTTACCTGTGTTTTCTCTTTTATCCTCTATACTCCAAGATTGAACGTGATTCTTACAAACTTGAGTTACCCCTAACCGTACGTCGAAACCGTCCATGAAACTGGCTTTCTTAACCACGAGCTGGATTACAATAAGCAATTTTCTGCAATTTTCTGCATTTTTTCCGTTTATCGTTTTCGCTGCACCCGGCCGATTAACCCACTCGATATGCAAATTGGGCTACTCAGCCGTTAATATGCATAAGGAAAGTATATACTTTCGGACGTTCAACAATCTGGCAGGAAGGTATACGTTGCTGACGATAGCTAACAAGCTTGAAACTAGTACAGCGTTCCTTTGTCAGTGTTGAACAAACGAGCAACGGTGGTTGCTAGACACTGCGGCTTTATACGGGATGTTTGTTTACAAACACACCGAGCATTATAATAAATGTTTGGTGAATCCATACGTACATATATATATGTGTGCATGTATGTATATATATACATACTACTGTACGTCTGTATACATATATGTATGTACGTATACATACTTATATTTAAGTAACAGCCGTACTAAGAGTGGGAAATGAAATTTCGTTTCATTTTTTCCGTTTATATATATATATATATATATATATATATATATATGTAGATAAATCTACCAAAATGTACGGTAGTGTCCAATCCGTATGAAGAACTCAATGTAATCCGAATATCATGAAAAGAGATGTATTCATAAAATTTTTTTCGATGAAAAATACAGGAAAACAGTCAAGATAAATTAATAAAAATAATGAATAAACAAAGAAACAGTTCCGTATATTAAAAAATTCATCATTTTACGATCGTTTCTAGGATATATATGTTAGTGTTGGTATGCATATCCTATAGATCTATGTAAAATGTTTACAAACTATCAGAAGGAATATACATACCTACACATATATATGCTGTCTTCAGAAATAATTGTTTCTACTTTAGGCACAAGGCCAGCAATTACCCAGTGTATTACTGGTACTTTATTTTATCGACCCTGTAAGGATGAAAGGCAAAGTCAACCTCGGCAGGATTTGAACTCAGATCGTAAAGGGACGTAACTATGCTGGAAAGCATGGCGTCCGACTCTCTACCGATACTGCCAATCCACCGCCCTTCAGAAATAATGATATTTGTTTATTGAAAAAAACCAACAAAGATTTAATACAATAGGTCTGTTTGGGAACAGGTTTTGAATTGACCAATAGAAAGATAGTGAAGGTCAAGATGGTAAAATAGTAGTAAAAGAACCTTAATTTAGGGGTAGTGGAAGGTAGATTTCAGTTTTGGATGGAAAGAATATTATGAATGAAAGATTATTTTAGGGATGAAAATAGGTCATATGCTGTCTTCAGAAAGAATTATATTTGTTCATTGAATAAAACCAACAAAGATTTAATATAATAGGTCTATTATATTAAATCTTTGTTGGTTTTATTCAATGAACAAATATAATTATTTCTGAAGACAGCATATATATGTGTAGGTATGTATATTCCTTCTGATAGTTTGTAAAAATTTTACATAGATCTATAGGATATGCATACCAACACTAACATATATATCCTAGAAACGATCGTAAAATGATGAATTTTTTAATATAAGGAACTGTTTCTTTGTTTATTCATTATTTTTATTAATTTATATATATATATATATACAGGGGCGGTGGAAGCATTTCGGTATTGGAGGGTGGGGTAGCAATTTAGTTGTAGTGATTAGTTTAGCTCTTTGCACTCTCAAACTTCGATATACGATAAACATAACATGCATATATCCAAATAGATATATTTTGGTAGTTTGGGGCAAAATATGATTATTGGAGGGGATATGCCCCCCCCCCCCCCGCTCCCTCAGTTCCACCGTCACTGTATATATATTATTAAAACAAAATTATGCTTCGTGTACTTTCCTAAGGGTTTAATATATCGAGCTTCTTCGCATATGGTAAAAAAATAATGGTATTATACCGAATTTATTCATCTCATATATATATATATGTATGTATGTAAAAGGTAAACAGAAATAACAACACAATCAGTAGAGCATATGGAAGGAATATATTAGGTTAACGCTTGATATAGCAGAAAGAGGGTCTTAATGGTTCGGACGCTAGTCCTTCATTAGAAGAGAGAATGAGAAATAAGATAGATTGAAGGGGCGGGCGAGTTGGAATTAGAAAAAAAAGTCTTTAGATAAAAATAACAGGTCTATTCATGTTGACATCTCTTATATATATATGTATGTATGTGAGTGTGGGTAAGTATGCATACGTACATATGTACATACATACATATATACATGGTGGCTGCCAACTCGTTTTCGAGTAAGGCCACTACTTTATATCCATGTAGGAGAACCCCAACCAATGCACTGAACGAGTGTGACTTTTTAGTCCAGCCAGCGACTTGAAAACTCTGGTACAAACACTACACTTGTGACAATTATTGACACATAGTGCTGGGCCCATGGTACCATGTGACGACAAGTGCAGAGAGATCTCCAGATATAAAGCAATGCCTATGCCGTGAAGCTTTTATAGTGAGCAAAGGCACTGCACAAAGCCAGTCCCACTCTCTTAACCAAGATGATATTTACCAAAAAGAAGAACAAGTCAACATCATTGGATACCATCAGGGTTGCAGGTGTTATATCAGAGTTTCCCTTCTCCTAGAACTCTGCCTTGACAAAGGCTAAGGGGTCATCTTCCCGATACATACATACATACATACATACATACATACATACATACATACATACATACATACATACATACATACATGGTGGCCGCCAACTCGTTTTCGAGTACGGCCACTACTTTATATCCATGTAGGAGAGCCCCTACCAATGCACTGAACGAGTGTGACTTTTTAGTCCAGCCAGCGACTTGAAAACTCTGGTACAAACACTACACTTGTGACAATTATTGACACATAGTGCTGGGCCCATGGTACCATGTGATGACAAGTGCAAAGAGATCTCCAGATATAAAGCAATGCCTGTGCCGTGATGTACACACATACATACATATACACACTTATTAATCTATCCCCGGCGAATTTTTTTCTTTTTACATCAAAAACTATACATCACAAAAAAAGTACATTACTAGAAATCCTATTCGTTATGAAATAAATAGGATGGGTTGGGGTCGCACTATATAAACTAAACCACTAATTCTGGTTTTCAAAAAAAAATCAACGGAGAGAACCTAGAAAAATTAACGATACCCCGCTTATTCCACCCCAAACCCCATTATTTGGGACCCGAGAGTACATGTAAACATCATCATTCTCACAGATCTTGAAGGATCTGCGAAAGCCATGGGCAGACACCCCACCGATAGGCTAAACCAATAAAAAATAAACAACCCTCTGTATCTCACTTTCAACACCCACGCTAATCACTCGACCTTTTTTTTTTTTGTTTTTGCTGTTTCAGAAAATGAAGGTCCCTCGACACCAACGTATTTCCTCCAGGTGCTCCCTAGCAGATGTTCAAGATAAACACGTCATAAATGGTATCAGTATCACCAGTAGTGAGGGGAGGGGAGAGAACGTAACATGTACAACCTCATCCTCTAGAAGAAGACTTACAAATAGACTAGTACTTCATTCATTTCATTATAACCCACCAAATTACGAGTTGACTGTTTTTGTTATTGTTGTTGGAGGAGGTTTGGTGATTATGTTGTTGTGGTTGGTGGTGCGGGTGCTGGTGGTGGTTTGGAAATGTGTTGTTGGTGTTGTTGTTGTTGGAGGTTTGGTGATTGTGTTGTTGTGGTTGGTGGTGTGGTGGTGGTGGTGGTTTGGTAATGTGTTGTTGGTGTTGTTGTTGTTGGAGGTGGCTTGGTGATTGTGTTGTTGTTGTTGTTGTTATTGGTGGTAGTTTGGTAATTGTGTTGTTGTTGTTGTTGTTATTATTGGTGGTGGTTTGGTAATTGTGTTGTCGTTGTTGTTATTGGTGGTGGTTTGGTGATTGTGTTGTTGTTGTTGTTATTATTGGTGGTGGTTTGGTAATTGTGTTGTTGTTGTTGTTGTTATTGGTGGTGGTTTGGTAATTGTGTTGTTGTTGTTGTTGTTATTGGTGGTGGTTTGGTGATTGTGTTGTTGTTGTTGTTGTTATTATTGGTGGTGGTTTGGTGATTGTGTTGTTGTTGTTGTTATTATTGGTGGTGGTTTGGTAATTGTGTTGTTGTTGTTGTTATTATTGGTGGTGGTTTGGTAATTGTGTTGTTGTTGTTGTTATTATTGGTGGTGGTTTGGTAATTGTGTTGTTGTTGTTATTATTATTGGTGGTGGTTTGGTAATTGTGTTGTTGTTGTTGTTATTATTGGTGGTGGTTTGGTAATTGTGTTGTTGTTGTTGTTGTTATTATTGGTGGTGGTTTGGTAATTGTGTTGTTGTTGTTATTATTATTGGTGGTGGTTTGGTAATTGTGTTGTTGTTGTTGTTGTTATTATTGGTGGTGGTTTGGTAATTGTGTTGTTGTTGTTGTTATTATTGGTGGTGGTTTGGTAATTGTGTTGTTGTTGTTGTTGTTATTATTGGTGGTGGTTTGGTAATTGTGTTGTTGTTGTTATTATTATTGGTGGTGGTTTGGTAATTGTGTTGTTGTTGTTGTTGTTATTATTGGTGGTGGTTTGGTAATTGTGTTGTTGTTGTTGTTATTATTGGTGGTGGTTTGGTAATTGTGTTGTTGTTGTTGTTATTATTGGTGGTGGTTTGGTAATTGTGTTGTTGTTGTTGTTATTATTGGTGGTGGTTTGGTAATTGTGTTGTTGTTGTTGTTATTATTGGTGGTGGTTTGGTAATTGTGTTGTTGTTGTTGTTATTATTGGTGGTGGTTTGGTAATTGTGTTGTTGTTGTTGTTATTATTGGTGGTGGTTTGGTAATTGTGTTGTTGTTGTTGTTATTATTGGTGGTGGTTTGGTAATTGTGTTGTTGTTGTTGTTATTATTGGTGGTGGTTTGGTAATTGTGTTGTTGTTGTTGTTATTATTGGTGGTGGTTTGGTAATTGTGTTGTTGTTGTTGTTATTATTGGTGGTGGTTTGGTAATTGTGTTGTTGTTGTTGTTATTATTGGTGGTGGTTTGGTAATTGTGTTGTTGTTGTTGTTATTATTGGTGGTGGTTTGGTAATTGTGTTGTTGTTGTTGTTATTATTGGTGGTGGTTTGGTAATTGTGTTGTTGTTGTTGTTATTATTGGTGGTGGTTTGGTAATTGTGTTGTTGTTGTTGTTATTGTTGGTGGTGGTTTGGTAATTGTGTTGTTGTTGTTGTTATTATTGGTGGTGGTTTGGTAATTGCTTTATTGTTGTTATTATTATTGGTGGTGGTTTGGTAATTGTGTTGTTGTTGTTGTTGTTATTATTGGTGGTGGTTTGGTAATTGTGTTGTTGTTGTTGTTGTTATTATTGGTGGTGGTTTGCTAATTGTGTTGTTATTGTTATTATTATTGGTGGTGGTTTGGTAATTGTGTTGTTGTTGTTGTTATTATTGGTGGTGGTTTGGTGATTGTGTTGTTGTTGTTGTTGTTGTTATTGGTGGTGGTTTGGTAATTGTGTTGTTGTTGTTGTTATTATTGGTGGTGGTTTGGTGATTGTGTTATTGTAGTTGTTATTATTGGTGGTGGTTTGGTGATTGTGTTGTTGTTGTTGTTGTTGTTATTGGTGGTGGTTTGGTAATTGTGTTGTTGTTGTTGTTGTTGTTATTGGTGGTGGTTTGGTGATTGTGTTGTTGTAGTTGTTATTATTGGTGGTGGTTTGGTAATTGTGTTGTTGTTGTTGTTATTATTGGTGGTGGTTTGGTAATTGTGTTGTTGTTGTTGTTATTATTGGTGGTGGTTTGGTAATTGTGTTGTTGTTGTTGTTATTATTGGTGGTGGTTTGGTAATTGTGTTGTTGTTGTTGTTATTATTGGTGGTGGTTTGGTAATTGTGTTGTTGTTGTTGTTATTATTGGTGGTGGTTTGGTAATTGTGTTGTTGTTGTTGTTATTATTGGTGGTGGTTTGGTAATTGTGTTGTTGTTGTTGTTGTTATTATTGGTGGTGGTTTGGTAATTGCTTTATTGTTGTTATTATTATTGGTGGTGGTTTGGTAATTGTGTTGCTGTTGTTGTTGTTATTATTGGTGGTGGTTTGGTAATTGTGTTGTTGTTGATGTTGTTATTGGTGGTGGTTTGGTGATTGTGTTATTGTAGTTGTTATTATTGGTGGTGGTTTGGTAATTGTGTTGTTGTTGTTGTTGTTGTTATTGGTGGTGGTTTGGTAATTGTGTTGTTGTTGTTGTTGTTATTGGTGGTGGTTTGGTGATTGTGTTGTTGTTGTTGTTATTGGTGGTGGTTTGGTAATTGTGTTGTTGTTGTTGTTGTTGTTATTGGTGGTGGTTTGGTGATTGTGTTGTTGTAGTTGTTATTATTGGTGGTGGTTTGGTAATTGTGTTGTTGTTGTTGTTATTATTGGTGGTGGTTTGGTAATTGTGTTGTTGTTGTTGTTATTATTGGTGGTGGTTTGGTGATTGTGTTGTTGTTGTTGTTATCATTGGTGGTGGTTTGGTAATTGTGTTGTTGTTGATTGGTGGTGGTTTGGTAATTGTGTTGTTGTTGTTGTTGTTATTGGTGGTGGTTTGGTGATTGTGTTGTTGTTGTTGTTGTTATTATTGGTGGTGGTTTGGTGATTGTGTTGTTGTTGTTGTTATTATTGGTGGTGGTTTGCTAATTGTGTTGTTGTTGTTGTTATTATTGGTGGTGGTTTGGTAATTGTGTTGTTGTTGTTATTATTGGTGGTGGTTTGGTAATTGTGTTGTTGTTGTTGTTATTATTGGTGGTGGTTTGCTAATTGTGTTGTTGTTGTTGTTATTATTGGTGGTGGTTTGGTAATTGTGTTGTTGTTGTTGTTATTATTGGTGGTGGTTTGGTAATTGTGTTGTTGTTGTTGTTATTATTGGTGGTAGTTTGGTAATTGTGTTGTTGTTGTTATTATTATTGGTGGTGGTTTGGTAATTGTGTTGTTGTTGTTGTTATTATTGGTGGTGGTTTGGTGATTGTGTTGTTGTTGTTGTTATTATTGGTGGTAGTTTGGTGATTGTGTTGTTGTTGTTGTTATTATTGGTGGTGGTTTGGTGATTGTGTTGTTGTTGTTGTTGTTGTTGTTATTGGTGGTGGTTTGGTAATTGTGTTGTTGTTGTTGTTGTTGTTATTGGTGGTGGTTTGGTGATTGTGTTGTTGTTGTTGTTATTATTGGTGGTGGTTTGGTAATTGTGTTGTTGTTGTTGTTATTATTGGTGGTGGTTTGGTGATTGTGTTGTTGTTGTTGTTATTATTGGTGGTGGTTTGGTAATTGTGTTGTTGTTGATTGGTGGTGGTTTGGTAATTGTGTTGTTGTTGTTGTTGTTATTGGTGGTGGATTGGTGATTGTGTTGTTGTTGTTGTTGTTATTATTGGTGGTGGTTTGGTGATTGTGTTGTTGTTGTTGTTATTATTGGTGGTGGTTTGGTAATTGTGTTGTTGTTGTTGTTATTATTGGTGGTGGTTTGGTAATTGTGTTGTTGTTGTTGTTATTATTGGTGGTGGTTTGGTAATTGTGTTGTTGTTGTTGTTATTATTGGTGGTGGTTTGCTAATTGTGTTGTTGTTGTTGTTATTATTGGTGGTGGTTTGCTAATTGTGTTGTTGTTGTTGTTTTTATTGGTGGTGGTTTGGTGATTGTGTTGTTGTTGTTGTTATTATTGGTGGTGGTTTGGTGATTATGTTGTTGTTGTTATTATTATTGGTGGTGGTTTGGTAATTGTGTTGTTGTTGTTGTTATTATTATTGGTGGTGGTTTGGTAATTGTGTTGTTGTTGTTGTTATTATTGGTGGTGGTTTGGTAATTGTGTTGTTGTTGTTGTTATTATTGGTGGTTCTTTGGTAATTGTGTTGTTGTTGTTGTTATTATTGGTGGTGGTTTGGTGATTGTGTTGTTGTTGTTGTTATTATTGGTGGTGGTTTGGTGATTGTGTTGTTGTTGTTGTTATTATTGGTGGTGGTTTGGTAATTGTGTTGTTGTTGTTGTTGTTATTGTTGGTGGTGGTTTGGTAATTGTGTTGTTGTTGTTGTTGTTGTTATTGGTGGTGGTTTGGTAATTGTGTTGTTGTTGTTGTTGTTATTGGTGGTGGTTTGGTAATTGTGTTGTTGTTGTTGTTGTTGTTGTTATTGGTGGTGGTTTGGTAATTGTGTTGTTGTTGTTGTTGTTGTTATTGGGTGGTTTGGTAATTGTGTTGTTGTTGTCGTTATTATTGGTGGTGGTTTGGTAATTGTGTTGTTGTTGTTGTTATTATTGGTGGTGGTTTGGTAATTGTGTTTTTGTTGTTGTTGTTGTTATTGGTGGCGGTTTGGTAATTGTGTTGTTGTTGTTGTTATTATTGGTGGTGGTTTGGTAATTGTGTTGTTGTTGTTGTTGTTATTGGTGGTGATTTGGTAATTGTGTTGTTGTTGTTGTTATTATTGGTGGTGGTTTGGTAATTGTGTTGTTGTTGTTGTTGTTGTTGTTGTTGTTATTGGTGGTGGTTTGGTAATTATGTTGTTGTTGTTGTTATTGGTGGTGGTTTGGTAATTGTGTTGTTGTTGTTGTTGTTATTGGTGGTGGTTTGGTAATTGTGTTCTTGTTGTTGTTGTTATTGGTGGTGGTTTGGTAATTGTGTTGTTGTTGTTGTTATTATTGGTGGTGGTTTGGTAATTGTGTTGTTGTTGTTGTTGTTATTGGTGGTGGTTTGGTAATTATGTTGTTGTTGTTGTTATTGGTGGTGGTTTGGTAATTGTGTTGTTGTTGTTGTTATTATTGGTGGTGGTTTGGTAATTGTGTTGTTGTTGTTGTTGTTGTTATTGGTGGTGGTTTGGTAATTGTGTTGTTGTTGTTGTTATTATTGGTGGTGGTTTGGTAATTGTGTTGTTGTTGTTGTTATTGGTGGTGGTTTGGTAATTGTGTTGTTGTTGTTGTTGTTATTGGTGGTTGTTTGGTAATTGTGTTGTTGTTGTTATTATTATTGGTGGTGGTTTGGTAATTGTGTTGTTGTTGTTGTTATTATTGGTGGTGGTTTGGTAATTGTGTTGTTGTTGTTGTTGTTATTATTGGTGGTGGTTTGGTAATTGTGTTGTTCTTGTTGTTGTTATTGGTGGTGGTTTGGTAATTGTGTTGTTGTTGTTGTTGTTATTGGTGGTGGTTTGGTAATTGTGTTGTTGTTGTTATTATTATTGGTGGTGGTTTGGTAATTGTGTTGTTGTTGTTGTTATTATTGGTGGTGGTTTGGTAATTGTGTTGTTGTTGTTGTTGTTATTATTGGTGGTGGTTTGGTAATTGTGTTGTTGTTGTTATTATTATTGGTGGTGGTTTGGTAATTGTGTTGTTGTTGTTGTTGTTATTATTGGTGGTGGTTTGGTAATTGTGTTGTTGTTGTTGTTATTATTGGTGGTGGTTTGGTAATTGTGTTGTTGTTGTTGTTATTATTGGTGGTGGTTTGGTAATTGTGTTGTTGTTGTTGTTATTATTGGTGGTGGTTTGGTAATTGTGTTGTTGTTGTTGTTATTATTGGTGGTGGTTTGGTAATTGTGTTGTTGTTGTTATTATTATTGGTGGTGGTTTGGTGATTGTGTTGTTGTTGATTGGTGGTGGTTTGGTAATTGTGTTGTTGTTGTTGTTGTTATTGGTGGTGGATTGGTGATTGTGTTGTTGTTGTTGTTGTTATTATTGGTGGTGGTTTGGTGATTGTGTTGTTGTTGTTGTTATTATTGGTGGTGGTTTGGTAATTGTGTTGTTGTTGTTGTTATTATTGGTGGTGGTTTGGTAATTGTGTTGTTGTTGTTGTTATTATTGGTGGTGGTTTGGTAATTGTGTTGTTGTTGTTGTTATTATTGGTGGTGGTTTGCTAATTGTGTTGTTGTTGTTGTTATTATTGGTGGTGGTTTGGTGATTGTGTTGTTGTTGTTGTTGTTGTTGTTATTGGTGGTGGTTTGGTAATTGTGTTGTTGTTGTTGTTGTTGTTATTGGTGGTGGTTTGGTGATTGTGTTGTTGTTGTTGTTATTATTGGTGGTGGTTTGGTAATTGTGTTGTTGTTGTTGTTATTATTGGTGGTGGTTTGGTGATTGTGTTGTTGTTGTTGTTATTATTGGTGGTGGTTTGGTAATTGTGTTGTTGTTGATTGGTGGTGGTTTGGTAATTGTGTTGTTGTTGTTGTTGTTATTGGTGGTGGATTGGTGATTGTGTTGTTGTTGTTGTTGTTATTATTGGTGGTGGTTTGGTGATTGTGTTGTTGTTGTTGTTATTATTGGTGGTGGTTTGGTAATTGTGTTGTTGTTGTTGTTATTATTGGTGGTGGTTTGGTAATTGTGTTGTTGTTGTTGTTATTATTGGTGGTGGTTTGGTAATTGTGTTGTTGTTGTTGTTATTATTGGTGGTGGTTTGCTAATTGTGTTGTTGTTGTTGTTATTATTGGTGGTGGTTTGCTAATTGTGTTGTTGTTGTTGTTTTTATTGGTGGTGGTTTGGTGATTGTGTTGTTGTTGTTGTTATTATTGGTGGTGGTTTGGTGATTATGTTGTTGTTGTTATTATTATTGGTGGTGGTTTGGTAATTGTGTTGTTGTTGTTGTTATTATTATTGGTGGTGGTTTGGTAATTGTGTTGTTGTTGTTGTTATTATTGGTGGTGGTTTGGTAATTGTGTTGTTGTTGTTGTTATTATTGGTGGTTCTTTGGTAATTGTGTTGTTGTTGTTGTTATTATTGGTGGTGGTTTGGTGATTGTGTTGTTGTTGTTGTTATTATTGGTGGTGGTTTGGTGATTGTGTTGTTGTTGTTGTTATTATTGGTGGTGGTTTGGTAATTGTGTTGTTGTTGTTGTTGTTATTGTTGGTGGTGGTTTGGTAATTGTGTTGTTGTTGTTGTTGTTGTTATTGGTGGTGGTTTGGTAATTGTGTTGTTGTTGTTGTTGTTATTGGTGGTGGTTTGGTAATTGTGTTGTTGTTGTTGTTGTTGTTGTTATTGGTGGTGGTTTGGTAATTGTGTTGTTGTTGTTGTTGTTGTTATTGGGTGGTTTGGTAATTGTGTTGTTGTTGTCGTTATTATTGGTGGTGGTTTGGTAATTGTGTTGTTGTTGTTGTTATTATTGGTGGTGGTTTGGTAATTGTGTTTTTGTTGTTGTTGTTGTTATTGGTGGCGGTTTGGTAATTGTGTTGTTGTTGTTGTTATTATTGGTGGTGGTTTGGTAATTGTGTTGTTGTTGTTGTTGTTATTGGTGGTGATTTGGTAATTGTGTTGTTGTTGTTGTTATTATTGGTGGTGGTTTGGTAATTGTGTTGTTGTTGTTGTTGTTGTTGTTGTTGTTATTGGTGGTGGTTTGGTAATTATGTTGTTGTTGTTGTTATTGGTGGTGGTTTGGTAATTGTGTTGTTGTTGTTGTTGTTATTGGTGGTGGTTTGGTAATTGTGTTCTTGTTGTTGTTGTTATTGGTGGTGGTTTGGTAATTGTGTTGTTGTTGTTGTTATTATTGGTGGTGGTTTGGTAATTGTGTTGTTGTTGTTGTTGTTATTGGTGGTGGTTTGGTAATTATGTTGTTGTTGTTGTTATTGGTGGTGGTTTGGTAATTGTGTTGTTGTTGTTGTTATTATTGGTGGTGGTTTGGTAATTGTGTTGTTGTTGTTGTTGTTGTTATTGGTGGTGGTTTGGTAATTGTGTTGTTGTTGTTGTTATTATTGGTGGTGGTTTGGTAATTGTGTTGTTGTTGTTGTTATTGGTGGTGGTTTGGTAATTGTGTTGTTGTTGTTGTTGTTATTGGTGGTTGTTTGGTAATTGTGTTGTTGTTGTTATTATTATTGGTGGTGGTTTGGTAATTGTGTTGTTGTTGTTGTTATTATTGGTGGTGGTTTGGTAATTGTGTTGTTGTTGTTGTTGTTATTATTGGTGGTGGTTTGGTAATTGTGTTGTTCTTGTTGTTGTTATTGGTGGTGGTTTGGTAATTGTGTTGTTGTTGTTGTTGTTATTGGTGGTGGTTTGGTAATTGTGTTGTTGTTGTTATTATTATTGGTGGTGGTTTGGTAATTGTGTTGTTGTTGTTGTTATTATTGGTGGTGGTTTGGTAATTGTGTTGTTGTTGTTGTTGTTATTATTGGTGGTGGTTTGGTAATTGTGTTGTTGTTGTTATTATTATTGGTGGTGGTTTGGTAATTGTGTTGTTGTTGTTGTTGTTATTATTGGTGGTGGTTTGGTAATTGTGTTGTTGTTGTTGTTATTATTGGTGGTGGTTTGGTAATTGTGTTGTTGTTGTTGTTATTATTGGTGGTGGTTTGGTAATTGTGTTGTTGTTGTTGTTATTATTGGTGGTGGTTTGGTAATTGTGTTGTTGTTGTTGTTATTATTGGTGGTGGTTTGGTAATTGTGTTGTTGTTGTTATTATTATTGGTGGTGGTTTGGTAATTGTGTTGTTGTTGTTGTTATTATTGGTGGTGGTTTGGTAATTGTGTTGTTGTTGTTGTTATTATTGGTGGTGGTTTGGTAATTGTGTTGTTGTTGTTGTTATTATTGGTGGTGGTTTGGTAATTGTGTTGTTGTTGTTGTTATTATTGGTGGTGGTTTGGTAATTGTGTTGTTGTTGTTGTTATTATTGGTGGTGGTTTGGTAATTGTGTTGTTGTTGTTGTTATTATTGGTGGTGGTTTGGTAATTGTGTTGTTGTTGTTGTTATTATTGGTGGTGGTCTGGTAATTGTGTTGTTGTTGTTGTTATTATAGGTGGTGGTTTGGTAATTGTGTTGTTGTTGTTGTTATTATTGTTGGTGGTTTGGTAATTGCGTTATTGTTGTTATTATTATTGGTGGTGGTTTGGTAATTGTGTTGTTGTTGTTGTTGTTATTATTGGTGGTGGTTTGGTAATTGCGTTATTGTTGTTATTATTATTGGTGGTGGTTTGGTAATTCTGTTGTTGTTGTTGTTGTTATTATTGGTGGTGGTTTGGTAATTGTGTTGTTGTTGTTGTTATTATTGGTGGTGGTTTGCTAATTGTGTTGTTGTTGTTGTTATTATTGGTGGTGGTTTGCTAATTATGTTGTTATTGTTATTATTATTGGTGGTGGTTTGGTAATTGTGTTGTTGTTGTTGTTATTATTGGTGGTGGTTTGGTGATTGTGTTGTTGTTGTTGTTATTATTGGTGGTGGTTTGGTGATTGTGTTATTGTAGTTGTTATTATTGGTGGTGGTTTGGTGATTGTGTTGTTGTTGTTGTTGTTGTTATTGGTGGTGGTTTGGTAATTGTGTTGTTGTTGTTGTTGTTGTTATTGGTGGTGGTTTGGTGATTGTGTTGTTGTTGTTATTATTGGTGGTGGTTTGGTAATTGTGTTGTTGTTGTTGTTATTATTGGTGGTGGTTTGGTAATTGTGTTGTTGTTGTTGTTATTATTGGTGGTGGTTTGGTGATTGTGTTGTTGTTGTTGTTATCATTGGTGGTGGTTTGGTAATTGTGTTGTTGTTGATTGGTGGTGGTTTGGTAATTGTGTTGTTGTTGTTGTTGTTATTGGTGGTGGTTTGGTGATTGTGTTGTTGTTGTTGTTGTTATTATTGGTGGTGGTTTGGTGATTGTGTTGTTGTTGTTGTTATTATTGGTGGTGGTTTGCTAATTGTGTTGTTGTTGTTGTTATTATTGGTGGTGGTTTGGTAATTGTGTTGTTGTTGTTGTTATTATTGGTGGTGGTTTGGTAATTGTGTTGTTGTTGTTGTTATTATTGGTGGTGGTTTGCTAATTGTGTTGTTGTTGTTGTTATTATTGGTGGTGGTTTGGTAATTGTGTTGTTGTTGTTGTTATTATTGGTGGTGGTTTGGTAATTGTGTTGTTGTTGTTGTTATTATTGGTGGTAGTTTGGTAATTGTGTTGTTGTTGTTATTATTATTGGTGGTGGTTTGGTAATTGTGTTGTTGTTGTTGTTATTATTGGTGGTGGTTTGGTGATTGTGTTGTTGTTGTTGTTATTATTGGTGGTTGTTTGGTGATTGTGTTGTTGTTGTTGTTATTATTGGTGGTGGTTTGGTGATTGTGTTGTTGTTGTTGTTGTTGTTGTTATTGGTGGTGGTTTGGTAATTGTGTTGTTGTTGTTGTTGTTGTTATTGGTGGTGGTTTGGTGATTGTGTTGTTGTTGTTGTTATTATTGGTGATGGTTTGGTAATTGTGTTGTTGTTGTTGTTATTATTGGTGGTGGTTTGGTGATTGTGTTGTTGTTGTTATTATTGGTGGTGGTTTGGTAATTGTGTTGTTGTTGATTGGTGGTGGTTTGGTAATTGTGTTGTTGTTGTTGTTGGTATTGGTGGTGGTTTGGTGATTGTGTTGTTGTTGTTGTTGTTATTATTGGTGGTGGTTTGGTGATTGTGTTGTTGTTGTTGTTATTATTGGTGGCGGTTTGCTAATTGTGTTGTTGTTGTTGTTATTATTGGTGGTGGTTTGGTAATTGTGTTGTTGTTGTTGTTATTATTGGTGGTGGTTTGGTAATTGTGTTGTTGTTGTTGTTATTATTGGTGGTGGTTTGCTAATTGTGTTGTTGTTGTTGTTATTATTGGTGGTGGTTTGCTAATTGTGTTGTTGTTGTTGTTTTTATTGGTGGTGGTTTGGTGATTGTGTTGTTGTTGTTGTTATTATTGGTGGTGGTTTGGTGATTGTGTTGTTGTTGTTATTATTATTGGTGGTGGTTTGGTAATTGTGTTGTTGTTGTTGTTATTATTATTGGTGGTGGTTTGGTAATTGTGTTGTTGTTGTTGTTATTATTGGTGGTGGTTTGGTAATTGTGTTGTTGTTGTTGTTATTATTGGTGGTTCTTTGGTAATTGTGTTGTTGTTGTTGTTATTATTGGTGGTGGTTTGGTGATTGTGTTGTTGTTGTTGTTATTATTGGTGGTGGTTTGGTGATTGTGTTGTTGTTGTTGTTATTATTGGTGGTGGTTTGGAAATTGTGTTGTTGTTGTTGTTGTTGTTATTAGTGGTGGTTTGGTAATTGTGTTGTTGTTGTTGTTGTTATTGGTGGTGGTTTGGTAATTGTGTTGTTGTTGTTGTTGTTGTTGTTATTGGTGGTGGTTTGGTAATTGTGTTGTTGTTGTTGTTGTTGTTATTGGGGTGGTTTGGTAATTGTGTTGTTGTTGTTGTTATTATTGGTGGTGGTTTGGTAATTGTGTTGTTGTTGTTGTTATTATTGGTGGTGGTTTGGTAATTGTGTTTTTGTTGTTGTTGTTGTTATTGGTGGTGGTTTGGTAATTGTGTTGTTGTTGTTGTTATTATTGGTGGTGGTTTGGTAATTGTGTTGTTGTTGTTGTTGTTATTGGTGGTGGTTTGGTAATTGTGTTGTTGTTGTTGTTATTATTGGTGGTGGTTTGGTAATTGTGTTGTTGTTGTTGTTGTTGTTGTTGTTGTTGTTGTTGTTGTTGTTGTTGTTGTTATTGGTGGTGGTTTGGTAATTATGTTGTTGTTGTTGTTATTGGTGGTGGTTTGGTAATTGTGTTGCTGTTGTTGTTGTTATTGGTGGTGGTTTGGTGATTGTGTTGTTGTTGTTGTTGTTATTGGTGGTGGTTTGGTAATTGTGTTGTTGTTGTTGTTATTAATGGTCGTGGTTTGGTAATTGTGTTGTTGTTGTTGTTGTTATTGGTGGTGGTTTGGTAATTGTGTTGATGTTGTTGTTGTTGTTGTTGTCGTTATTAGTGGCGTTTGGTAATTGTGTTGTGTTGTTATTGGTGGTGGTTTGCTAATTGTGTTGTTGTTGTTGTTGTTGTTGTTATTGGTGGTGGTTTGGTAATTGTGTTGTTTTTGTTGT
This sequence comes from Eledone cirrhosa, assembly GCA_964016885.1. NCBI lineage: Eukaryota > Metazoa > Mollusca > Cephalopoda > Octopoda > Eledonidae > Eledone > Eledone cirrhosa. Next base: position 181,471,201 of record OZ024743.1, read on the forward strand.
TGTTGTTGTTATTGGTGGTGGTTTGGTAATTGTGTTGTTGTTGTTGTTGTTGTTATTGGTGGTGGTTTGGTAATTGTCTTTTGTTGGTGTTGTTATTGGTGGTGGTTTGGTAATTGTGTTGTTGTGGTTGTTGTTGTTGTTGTTGTTATTGGTGGTGGTGTGTTAATTGTGTTGTTGTTGTTGTTATTGGTTGTGGTTTGGGAATTGTGATGTTGTTGTTGTTGTTGTTGTTATTGGTGGTGGTTTGGTAATTGTGTTGTTGTTGTTGTTGTTATTGTTATTGTTGGTGGTTTGGTAATTGTGTTGTTGTTGTTGTTGTTGTTGTTGTTGTTATTGGTGGTGGTTTGGTAATTGTGTTGGGGTTGTTGTTGTTATTGGTGGTGGTTTGGTAATAGTGTTGTTGTTGTTGTTGTTATTGGTGGTGATTTGGTAATTGTGTTGTTGTTGTTGTTGTTATTGGTGGTGATTTGTTAATTGTGTTGTTGTTGTTGTTATTATTGGTGGTGGTTTGGTAATTGTGTTGTTGTTGTTGATATTGGTGGAGGTTTACTGATTGTGTTGTTGTTGTTGTTGTTGTTATTGGTGGTGGTTTGGTAATTGTGTTGTTGTTGTTATTATTGCTGGTGGTTTGGTAATTGTGTTGTTGTTGTTGTTGTTATTGGTGGTGATTTGGTAATTGTGTTGTTGTTGTTGTTGTTATTGGTGGTGGTTTGGTAATTGTGTTGTTGTTGTTGTTGTTATTGGTGGTGATTTGGTGATTGTGTTGTTGTTGTTGTTATTATTGGTGGTGGTTTGGTGATTGTGTTGTTGTTGTTGTTATTATTGGTGGTGGTTTGGTAATTGTGTTGTTGTTGTTGTTGTTATTGTTGGTGGTGGTTCGGTAATTGTGTTGTTGTTGTTGTTGTTGTTATTAGTGGTGGTTTGGTAATTGTGTTGTTGTTGTTGTTGTTATTGGTGGTGGTTTGGTAATTGTGTTGTTGTTGTTGTTGTTGTTGTTATTGGTGGTGTTTTGGTAATTGTGTTGTTGTTGTTGTTGTTGTTATTGGGGTGGTTTGGTAATTGTGTTGTTGTTGTTGTTATTATTGGTGGTGGTTTGGTAATTGTGTTGTTGTTGTTGGTATTATTGGTGGTGGTTTGGTAATTGTGTTTTTGTTGTTGTTGTTGTTATTGGTGGTGGTTTGGTAATTGTGTTGTTGTTGTTGTTATTATTGGTGGTGGTTTGGTAATTGTGTTGTTGTTGTTGTTGTTATTGGTGGTGGTTTGGTAATTGTGTTGTTGTTGTTGTTATTATTGGTGGTGGTTTGGTAATTGTGTTGTTGTTGTTGTTGTTGTTGTTGTTGTTATTGGTGGTGGTTTGGTAATTATGTTGTTGTTGTTGTTATTGGTGGTGGTTTGGTAATTGTGTTGCTGTTGTTGTTGTTATTGGTGGTGGTTTGGTGATTGTGTTGTTGTTGTTGTTGTTATTGGTGGTGGTTTGGTAATTGTGTTGTTGTTGTTGTTATTAATGGTCGTGGTTTGGTAATTGTGTTGTTGTTGTTGTTGTTATTGGTGGTGGTTTGGTAATTGTGTTGATGTTGTTGTTGTTGTTGTTGTTGTTATTAGTGGCGTTTGGTAATTGTGTTGTGTTGTTATTGGTGGTGGTTTGCTAATTGTGTTGTTGTTGTTGTTGTTGTTGTTATTGGTGGTGGTTTGGTAATTGTGTTGTTTTTGTTGTTGTTGTTGTTATTGGTGGTGGTTTGGTAATTGTGTTGTTGTTGTTGTTGTTGTTATTGGTGGTGGTTTGGTAATTGTCTTTTGTTGGTGTTGTTATTGGTGGTGGTTTGGTAATTGTGTTGTTGTGGTTGTTGTTGTTGTTGTTGTTATTGGTGGTGGTGTGTTAATTGTGTTGTTGTTGTTGTTATTGGTTGTGGTTTGGGAATTGTGATGTTGTTGTTGTTGCTGTTGTTATTGGTGGTGGTTTGGTAATTGTGTTGTTGTTGTTGTTGTTATTGTTATTGTTGGTGGTTTGGTAATTGTGTTGTTGTTGTTGTTGTTGTTGTTGTTGTTATTGGTGGTGGTTTGGTAATTGTGTTGGGGTTGTTGTTGTTATTGGTGGTGGTTTGGTAATAGTGTTGTTGTTGTTGTTGTTATTGGTGGTGATTTGGTAATTGTGTTGTTGTTGTTGTTGTTATTGGTGGTGATTTGTTAATTGTGTTGTTGTTGTTGTTATTATTGGTGGTGGTTTGGTAATTGTGTTGTTGTTGTTGATATTGGTGGAGGTTTACTGATTGTGTTGTTGTTGTTGTTGTTATTGGTGGTGGTTTGGTAATTGTGTTGTTGTTGTTATTATTGCTGGTGGTTTGGTAATTGTGTTGTTGTTGTTGTTGTTATTGGTGGTGATTTGGTAATTGTGTTGTTGTTGTTGTTGTTATTGGTGGTGGTTTGGTAATTGTGTTGTTGTTGTTGTTGTTATTGGTGGTGATTTGGTAATTGTGTTGTTGTTGTTGTTGTTATTGGTGGTGATTTGGTAATTGTGTTGTTGTTGCTATTATTGGTGGTGGTTTGATAATTGTGTTGTTGTTGTTGTTATTATTGGTGGTGGTTTGGTAATTGTTTTGTTGTTGTTGTTATTGGTGGAGGTTTGGTAATTGTGTCGTTGTGTCGTTGTTGTTGTTGTTATTGGTGGTGGTTTGGTAATTGTGTTGTTGTTGTTGTTGTTGTTATTGGTGTTGGTTTGGTAATTGTGTTGTTGTTGTTGTTATTGGTGGAGGTTTGGTAATTGTGTTGTTGTTGTTGTTATTATTGGTGGTGGTTTGGTAATTGTGTTGTTGTTGTTGTTATTATTGGTGGTGGTTGGGTAATTGTGTTGTTGTTGTTGTTATTATTGGTGGTAGTTTGGTAATTGTGTTGTTGTTGTTATTATTATTGGTGGTGGTTTGGTAATTGTGTTGTTGTTGTTGTTATTATTGGTGGTGGTTTGGTGATTGTGTTGTTGTTGTTGTTATTATTGGTGGTGGTTTGGTGATTGTGTTGTTGTTGTTGTTGTTGTTGTTATTGGTGGTGGTTTGGTAATTGTGTTGTTGTTGTTGTTGTTGTTATTGGTGGTGGTTTGGTGATTGTGTTGTTGTTGTTGTTATTATTGGTGGTGGTTTGGTAATTGTGTTGTTGTTGTTGTTATTATTGGTGGTGGTTTGGTGATTGTGTTGTTGTTGTTGTTATTATTGGTGGTGGTTTGGTAATTGTGTTGTTGTTGTTGTTATTATTGGTGGTGGTTTGCTAATTGTGTTGTTGTTGTTGTTATTATTGGTGGTGGTTTGCTAATTGTGTTGTTGTTGTTTTTATTGGTGCTGGTTTGGTGATTGTGTTGTTGTTGTTGTTATTATTGGTGGTGGTTTGGTGATTGTGTTGTTGTTGTTATTATTATTGGTGGTGGTTTGGTAATTGTGTTGTTGTTGTTATTATTATTGGTGGTGGTTTGGTAATTGTGTTGTTGTTGTTGTTATTATTGGAGGTGGTTTGGTAATTGTGTTGTTGTTGTTGTTATTATTGGTGGTTCTTTGGTAATTGTGTTGTTGTTGTTGTTATTATTGGTGGTGGTTTGGTAATTGTGTTGTTGTTGTTGTTATTATTGGTGGTGGTTTGGTGATTGTGTTGTTGTTGTTGTTATTATTGGTGGTGGTTTGGTGATTGTGTTGTTGTTGTTGTTATTATTGGTGGTGGTTTGGTAATTGTGTTGTTGTTGTTGTTGTTATTGTTGGTGGTGGTTTGGTAATTGTGTTGTTGTTGTTGTTGTTGTTATTGGTGGTGGTTTGGTAATTGTGTTGTTGTTGTTGTTGTTATTGGTGGTGGTTTGGTAATTGTGTTGTTGTTGTTGTTGTTGTTGTTATTGGTGGTGGTTTGGTAATTGTGTTGTTGTTGTTGTTGTTGTTGTTATTGGGGTGGTTTGGTAATTGTATTGTTGTTGTTGTTATTATTGGTGGTGGTTTGGTAATTGTGTTATTGTTGTTGTTATTATTGGTGGTGGTTTGGTAATTGTGTTTTTGTTGTTGTTGTTGTTATTGGTGGTGGTTTGGTAATTGTGTTGTTGTTGTTGTTATTATTGGTGGTGGTTTGGTAATTGTGTTGTTGTTGTTGTTGTTATTGGTGGTGTTTTGGTAATTGTGTTGTTGTTGTTGTTATTATTGGTGGTGGTTTGGTAATTGTGTTGTTGTTGTTGTTGTTGTTGTTGTTATTGGTGGTGGTTTGGTAATTATGTTGTTGTTGTTGTTGTTATTGGTGGTGGTTTGGTAATTGTGTTGCTGTTGTTGTTGTTATTGGTGGTGGTTTGGTGATTGTGTTGTTGTTGTTGTTGTTATTGGTGGTGGTTTGGTAATTGTGTTGTTGTTGTTGTTATTATTGGTCGTGGTTTGGTAATTGTGTTGTTGTTGTTGTTGTTATTGGTGGTGGTTTGGTAATTGTGTTGATGTTGTTGTTGTTGTTGTTGTTGTTGTTATTAGTGGCGTTTGGTAATTGTGTTGTGTTGTTATTGGTGGTGGTTTGCTAATTGTGTTGTTGTTGTTGTTGTTGTTATTGGTGGTGGTTTGGTAATTGTGTTGTTTTTGTTGTTGTTGTTGTTATTGGTGGTGGTTTGGTAATTGTGTTGTTGTTGTTGTTGTTGTTATTGGTGGTGGTTTGGTAATTGTCTTTTGTTGTTGTTGTTATTGGTGGTGGTTTGGTAATTGTGTTGTTGTGGTTGTTGTTGTTGTTGTTGTTATTGGTGGTGGTGTGTTAATTGTGTTGTTGTTGTTGTTATTGGTGGTGGTTTGGGAATTGTGATGTTGTTGTTGTTGTTGTTGTTATTGGTGGTGGTTTGTTAATTGTGATGTTTTTGTTGTTGTTGTTGTTATTGGTGGTGGTTTGGTAATTGTGTTGTTGTTGTTGTTGTTGTTGTTATTGTTATTGTTGGTGGTTTGGTAATTGTGTTGTTGTTGTTGTTGTTGTTATTGGTGGTGGTTTGGTAATTGTGTTGTGGTTGTTGTTGTTATTGGTGGTGGTTTGGTAATAGTGTTGTTGTTGTTGTTGTTATTGGTGGTGATTTGGTAATTGTGTTGTTGTTGTTGTTGTTATTGGTGGTGATTTGTTAATTGTGTTGTTGTTGTTGTTATTATTGGTGGTGGTTTGGTAATTGTGTTGTTGTTGTTGTTATTGGTGGAGGTTTACTGATTGTGTTGTTGTTGTTGTTGTTATTGGTGGTTGTTTGGTAATTGTGTTGTTGTTGTTGTTGTTATTGGTGGTGATTTGGTAATTGTGTTGTTGTTGTTGTTGTTATTGGTGGTGGTTTGGTAATTGTGTTGTTGTTGTTGTTGTTATTGGTGGTGATTTGGTAATTGTGTTGTTGTTGTTGTTGTTGTTATTGGTGGTGATTTGGTAATTGTGTTGTTGTTGCTATTATTGGTGGTGGTTTGGTAATTGTGTTGTTGTTGTTGTTATTATTGGTGGTGGTTTGGTAATTGTGTTGTTGTTGTTGTTATTGGTGGAGGTTTGGTAATTGTGTCGTTGTTGTTGTTGTTATTGGTGGTGGTTTGGTAATTGTGTTGTTGTTGTTGTTGTTGTTATTGGTGTTGGTTTGGTAATTGTGTTGTTGTTGTTGTTATTTGTGGAGGTTTGGTAATTGTGTTGTTGTTGTTGTTATTATTGGTGGTGGTTTGGTAATTGTGTTGTTGTTGTTGTTATTATTGGTGGTGGTTTGGTAATTGTGTTGTTGTTGTTGTTATTATTGGTGGTAGTTTGGTAATTGTGTTGTTGTTGTTATTATTATTGGTGGTGGTTTGGTAATTGTGTTGTTGTTGTTGTTATTATTGGTGGTGGTTTGGTGATTGTGTTGTTGTTGTTGTTGTTGTTATTGGTGGTGGTTTGGTAATTGTGTTGTTGTTGTTGTTGTTGTTATTGGTGGTGGTTTGGTGATTGTGTTGTTGTTGTTGTTATTATTGGTGGTGGTTTGGTAATTGTGTTGTTGTTGTTGTTATTATTGGTGGTGGTTTGGTGATTGTGTTGTTGTTGTTGTTATTATTGGTGGTGGTTTGGTAATTGTGTTGTTGTTGTTGTTGTTATTGGTGGTGGTTTGGTGATTGTGTTGTTGTTGTTGTTGTTATTATTGGTGGTGGTTTGGTGATTGTGTTGTTGTTGTTGTTATTATTGGTGGTGGTTTGCTAATTGTGTTGTTGTTGTTGTTATTATTGGTGGTGGTTTGGTAATTGTGTTGTTGTTGTTGTTATTATTGGTGGTGGTTTGGTAATTGTGTTGTTGTTGTTGTTATTATTGGTGGTGGTTTGCTAATTGTGTTGTTGTTGTTGTTATTATTGGTGGTGGTTTGGTAATTGTGTTGTTGTTGTTGTTGTTGTTGTTGTTGTTATTGGTGGTGGTTTGGTAATTATGTTGTTGTTGTTGTTATTGGTGGTGGTTTGGTAATTGTGTTGCTGTTGTTGTTGTTATTGGTGGTGGTTTGGTGATTGTGTTGTTGTTGTTGTTGTTATTGGTGGTGGTTTGGTAATTGTGTTGTTGTTGTTGTTATTATTGGTCGTGGTTTGGTAATTGTGTTGTTGTTGTTGTTGTTATTGGTGGTGGTTTGGTAATTGTGTTGATGTTGTTGTTGTTGTTGTTGTTGTTGATATTAGTGGCGTTTGGTAATTGTGTTGTGTTGTTATTGGTGGTGGTTTGCTAATTGTGTTGTTGTTGTTGTTGTTGTTATTGGTGGTGGTTTGGTAATTGTGTTGTTTTTGTTGTTGTTGTTGTTATTGGTGGTGGTTTGGTAATTGTGTTGTTGTTGTTGTTGTTGTTATTGGTGGTGGTTTGGTAATTGTCTTTTGTTGTTGTTGTTATTGGTGGTGGTTTGGTAATTGTGTTGTTGTGGTTGTTGTTGTTGTTGTTGTTATTGGTGGTGGTGTGTTAATTGTGTTGTTGTTGTTGTTATTGGTGGTGGTTTGGGAATTGTGATGTTGTTGTTGTTGTTGTTATTGGTGGTGGTTTGTTAATTGTGATGTTTTTGTTGTTGTTGTTGTTATTGGTGGTGGTTTGGTAATTGTGTTGTTGTTGTTGTTGTTATTGGTGGTGGTTTGGTAATTGTGTTGTTGTTGTTGTTGTTGTTGTTATTGTTATTGTTGGTGGTTTGGTAATTGTGTTGTTGTTGTTGTTGTTGTTGTTGTTGTTGTTATTGGCGGTGGTTTGGTAATTGTGTTGTGGTTGTTGTTGTTATTGGTGGTGGTTTGGTAATAGTGTTGTTGTTGTTGTTGTTATTGGTGGTGATTTGGTAATTGTGTTGTTGTTGTTGTTGTTATTGGTGGTGATTTGTTAATTGTGTTGTTGTTGTTGTTATTATTGGTGGTGGTTTGGTAATTGTGTTGTTGTTGTTGTTATTGGTGGAGGTTTACTGATTGTGTTGTTGTTGTTGTTGTTATTGGTGGTGGTTTGGTAATTGTGTTGTTGTTGTTGTTGTTATTGGTGGTGATTTGGTAATTGTGTTGTTGTTGTTGTTGTTATTGGTGGTGGTTTGGTAATTGTGTTGTTGTTGTTGTTGTTATTGGTGGTGATTTGGTAATTGTGTTGTTGTTGTTGTTGTTATTGGTGGTGATTTGGTAATTGTGTTGTTGTTGCTATTATTGGTGGTGGTTTGGTAATTGTGTTGTTGTTGTTGTTATTATTGGTGGTGGTTTGGTAATTGTGTTGTTGTTGTTGTTATTGGTGGAGGTTTGGTAATTGTGTCGTTGTTGTTGTTGTTATTGGTGGTGGTTTGGTAATTGTGTTGTTGTTGTTGTTGTTGTTATTGGTGTTGGTTTGGTAATTGTGTTGTTGTTCTTGTTATTGGTGGAGGTTTGGTAATTGTGTTGTTGTTGTTGTTATTATTGGTGGTGGTTTGGTAATTGTGTTGTTGTTGTTGTTATTATTGGGGTGGTTTGGTAATTGTGTTGTTGTTGTTGTTATTATTGGTGGTAGTTTGGTAATTGTGTTGTTATTGTTATTATTATTGGTGGTGGTTTGGTAATTGTGTTGTTGTTGTTGTTATTATTGGTGGTGGTTTGGTGATTGTGTTGTTGTTGTTGTTGTTATTATTGGTGGTAGTTTGGTGATTGTGTTGTTGTTGTTGTTATTATTGTTGGTGGTTTGGTGATTGTGTTGTTGTTGTTGTTGTTGTTGTTATTGGTGGTGGTTTGGTAATTGTGTTGTTGTTGTTGTTGTTGTTATTGGTGGTGGTTTGGTGATTGTGTTGTTGTTGTTGTTATTATTGGTGGTGGTTTGGTAATTGTGTTGTTGTTGTTGTTATTATTGGTGGTGGTTTGGTGATTGTGTTGTTGTTGTTGTTATTATTGGTGGTGGTTTGGTAATTGTGTTGTTGTTGATTGGTGGTGGTTTGGTAATTGTGTTGTTGTTGTTGTTGTTATTGGTGGTGGTTTGGTGATTGTGTTGTTGTTGTTGTTGTTATTATTGGTGGTGGTTTGGTGATTGTGTTGTTGTTGTTGTTATTATTGGTGGTGGTTTGCTAATTGTGTTGTTGTTGTTGTTATTATTGGTGGTGGTTTGGTAATTGTGTTGTTGTTGTTGTTATTATTGGTGGTGGTTTGGTAATTGTGTTGTTGTTGTTGTTATTATTGGTGGTGGTTTGCTAATTGTGTTGTTGTTGTTGTTATTATTGGTGGTGGTTTGCTAATTGTGTTGTTGTTGTTGTTTTTATTGGTGGTGGTTTGGTGATTGTGTTGTTGTTGTTGTTATTATTGGTGGTGGTTTGGTGATTGTGTTGTTGTTGTTATTATTATTGGTGGTGGTTTGGTAATTGTGTTGTTGTTGTTGTTATTATTATTGGTGGTGGTTTGGTAATTGTGTTGTTGTTGTTGTTATTATTGGAGGTGGTTTGGTAATTGTGTTGTTGTTGTTGTTATTATTGGTGGTTCTTTGGTAATTGTGTTGTTGTTGTTGTTATTATTGGTGGTGGTTTGGTAATTGTGTTGTTGTTGTTGTTATTATTGGTGGTGATTTGGTGATTGTGTTGTTGTTGTTGTTATTATTGGTGGTGGTTTGGTGATTGTGCTGTTGTTGTTGTTATTATTGGTGGTGGTTTGGTAATTGTGTTGTTGTTGTTGTTGTTATTGTTGGTGGTGGTTTGGTAATTGTGTTGTTGTTGTTGTTGTTGTTATTGGTGGTGGTTTGGTAATTGTGTTGTTGTTGTTGTTGTTATTGGTGGTGGTTTGGTAATTGTGTTGCTGTTGTTGTTGTTGTTGTTATTGGTGGTGGTTTGGTAATTGTGTTGTTGTTGTTGTTGTTGTTGTTATTGGGGTGGTTTGGTAATTGTGTTGTTGTTGTTGTTATTATTGGTGGTGGTTTGGTAATTGTGTTGTTGTTGTTGTTATTATTGGTGTTGGTTTGGTAATTGTGTTTTTGTTGTTGTTGTTGTTATTGGTGGTGGTTTGGTAATTGTGTTGTTGTTGTTGTTATTTTTGGTGGTGGTTTGGTAATTGTGTTGTTGTTGTTGTTGTTATTGGTGGTGGTTTGGTAATTGTGTCGTTGTTGTTGTTATTATTGGTGGTGGTTTGGTAATTGTGTTGTTGTTGTTGTTGTTGTTGTTGTTATTGGTGGTGGTTTGGTAATTATGTTGTTGTTGTTGTTATTGGTGGTGGTTTGGTAATTGTGTTGCTGTTGTTGTTGTTATTGGTGGTGGTTTGGTGATTGTGTTGTTGTTGTTGTTGTTATTGGTGGTGGTTTGGTAATTGTGTTGTTGTTGTTGTTATTATTGGTCGTGGTTTGGTAATTGTGTTGTTGTTGTTGTTGTTATTGGTGGTGGTTTGGTAATTGTGTTGATGTTGTTGTTGTTGTTGTTGTTGTTGTTGTTATTAGTGGCGTTTGGTAATTGTGTTGTGTTGTTATTGGTGGTGGTTTGCTAATTGTGTTGTTGTTGTTGTTGTTGTTATTGGTGGTGGTTTGGTAATTGTGTTGTTTTTGTTGTTGTTGTTGTTGTTATTGGTGGTGGTTTGGTAATTGTGTTGTTGTTGTTGTTGTTGTTATTGGTGGTGGTTTGGTAATTGTCTTTTGTTGTTGTTGTTATTGGTGGTGGTTTGGTAACTGTGTTGTTGTGGTTGTTGTTGTTGTTGTTGTTATTGGTGGTGGTGTGTTAATTGTGTTGTTGTTGTTGTTATTGGTGGTGGTTTGGGAATTGTGATGTTGTTGTTGTTGTTGTTGTTATTGGTGGTGGTTTGTTAATTGTGATGTTTTTGTTGTTGCTGTTGTTATTGGTGGTGGTTTGGTAATTGTGTTGTTGTTGTTGTTGTTGTTGTTATTGTTATTGTTGGTGGTTTGGTAATTGTGTTGTTGTTGTTGTTGTTGTTGTTGTTGTTGTTATTGGTGGGGGTTTGGTAATTGTGTTGTGGTTGTTGTTGTTATTGGTGGTGGTTTGGTAATAGTGTTGTTGTTGTTGTTGTCATTGGTGGTGATTTGGTAATTGTGTTGTTGTTGTTGTTGTTATTGGTGGTGATTTGTTAATTGTGTTGTTGTTCTTGTTATTATTGGTGGTGGTTTGGTAATTGTGTTGTTGTTGTTGTTATTGGTGGAGGTTTACTGATTGTGTTGTTGTTGTTGTTGTTATTGGTGGTGGTTTGGTAATTGTGTTGTTGTTGTTGTTGTTATTGGTGGTCATTTGGTAATTGTGTTGTTGTTGTTGTTGTTATTGGTGGTGGTTTGGTAATTGTGTTGTTGTTGTTGTTGTTATTGGTGGTGATTTGGTAATTGTGTTGTTGTTGTTGTTGTTATTGGTGGTGATTTGGTAATTGTGTTGTTGTTGCTATTATTGGTGGTGGTTTGGTAATTGTGTTGTTGTTGTTGTTATTGGTGGAGGTTTGGTAATTGTGTTGTTGTTGCTATTATTGGTGGTGGTTTGGTAATTGTGTTGTTGTTGTTGTTATTGGTGGTGATTTGGTAATTGTGTTGTTGTTGCTATTATTGGTGGTGGTTTGGTAATTGTGTTGTTGTTGTTGTTATTGGTGGAGGTTTGGTAATTGTGTCGTTGTTGTTGTTGTTATTGGTGGTGGTTTGGTAATTGTGTTGTTGTTGTTGTTATTGGTGGAGGTTTGGTAATTGTGTCGTTGTTGTTGTTGTTATTGGTGTTGGTTTGGTAATTGTGTTGTTGTTGTTGTTATTGGTGGAGGTTTGGTAATTGTGTTGTTGTTGTTGTTGTTGTTATTTGTGGTGATTTGGTAATTGTGTTGTTGTTGTTGTTGTTATAGGTGGTGATTTGGTAATTGTGTTGTTGTTGTTGTTAGTATTGGTGGTGGTTTGGTAATCGTGTTGTTGTTGTTGTTATTGGTGGAGGTTTGGTGATTGTGTTGTTGTTGTTGTTGTTATTGGTGGTGGTTTGGTAATTGTGTTGTTGTTGTTATTAGTGGTGGTTTGGTAATTGTGTTGTTGTTGTTGTTGTTATTGGTGGTGGTTTGGTAATTGTGTTGATGTTGTTGTTATTGGTGGTGGTTTGGTAATGGTGTTGTTGTTTCGGTTATTGTTATTATTGGTGGTGGTTTGGTAATTGTGTTGTTGTCATTGTTGTTGTTGTTATTGGTGGTGGTTTGGTAATTGTGTTTTTGTTGTTGTTATTATTGGTGGTGGTTTGGTGATTGTGTTGTTGTTGTTGTTGTTGTTGTTATCGGTGGTGGTTTGGTAATTGTGTTGTTGTTGTTGTTATTATTGGTGGTGGTTTGGTGATTGTGTTGTTGTTGTTGTTGTTGTTATTGGTGGTGGTTTGGTAATTGTGTTGTTCTTGTTGTTGTTATTGTTGGAGGTGGTTTGGTAATTGTGTTGTTGTTGTTGTTGTTGTTATTGGTGGTGGTTTGGTAATTGTGTTGTTGTTGTTGTTATTATTGGTGGTGGTTTGGTAATTGTGTTGTTGTTGTTGTTGTTGTTGTTATTGGTGGTGGTTTAGTAATTGTGTTGTTGTTGTTGTTGTTGTTATTGGGGTGGTTTGGTAATTGTGTTGTTGTTGTTGTTATTATTGGTGGTGGTTTGGTAATTGTGTTGTTGTTGTTGTTATTATTGGTGGTGGTTTGGTAATTGTGTTTTTGTTGTTGTTGTTGTTATTGGTGGTGGTTTGGTAATTGTGTTGTTGTTGTTGTTATTATTGGTGATGGTTTGGTAATTGTGTTGTTGTTGTTGTTATTGGTGGTGGTTTGGTAATTGTGTTGTTGTTGTTGTTATTATTGGTGGTGGTTTGGTAATTGTGTTGTTGTTGTTGTTGTTGTTGTTGTTGTTGTTGTTATTGGTGGTGGTTTGGTAATTATGTTGTTGTTGTTGTTGTTATTGGTGGTGGTTTGGTAATTGTGTTGCTGTTGTTGTTGTTATTGGTGGTGGTTTGGTGATTGTGTTGTTGTTGTTGTTGTTATTGGTGGTGGTTTGGTACTTGTGTTGTTGTTGTTGTTATTATTGGTGGTGGTTTGGTAATTGTGTTGTAGTTTTTTGTTGTTATTGGTGGTGGTTTGGTAATTGTGTTGATGTTGTTGTTGTTGTTGTTGTTGTTATTAGTGGCGTTTGGTAATTGTGTTGTGTTGTTATTGGTGGTGGTTTGCTAATTGTGTTGTTGTGGTTGTTGTTGTTGTTGTTGTTATTGGTGGTGGTGTGTTAATTGTGTTGTTGTTGTTGTTATTGGTGGTGGTTTGGTAATTGTGATGTTGTTGTTGTTGTTGTTGTTATTGGTGGTGGTTTGTTAATTGTGATGTTTTTGTTGTTGTTGTTGTTATTGGTGGTGGTTTGGTAATTGTGTTGTTGTTGTTGTTGTTGTTGTTATTGTTATTGTTGGTGGTTTGGTAATTGTGTTGTTGTTGTTGTTGTTGTTGTTGTTGTTGTTGTTATTGGTGGTGGTTTGGTAATTGTGTTGTTGTTGTTGTTGTTGTTGTTGTTGTTGTTGTTATTGGTGGTGGTTTGGTAATAGTGTTGTTGTTGTTGTTGTTATTGGTGGTGATTTGGTAATTGTGTTGTTGTTGTTGTTGTTATTGGTGGTGATTTGTTAATTGTGTTGTTGTTGTTGTTATTATTGGTGGTGGTTTGGTAATTGTGTTGTTGTTGTTGTTATTGGTGGAGGTTTACTGATTGTGTTGTTGTTGTTGTTGTTATTGGTGGTGGTTTGGTAATTGTGTTGTTGTTGTTGTTATTATTGCTGGTGGTTTGGTAATTGTGTTGTTGTTGTTGTTGTTATTGGTGGTGATTTGGTAATTGTGTTGTTGTTGTTGTTGTTATTGGTGGTGGTTTGGTAATTGTGTTGTTGTTGTTGTTGTTATTGGTGGTGATTTGGTAATTGTGTTGTTGTTGTTGTTGTTATTGTTGGTGATTTGGTAATTGTGTTGTTGTTGTTATTATTGGTGGTGGTTTGGTAATTGTGTTGTTGTTGTTGTTAATATTGGTGGTGGTTTGGTAATTGTGTTGTTGTTGTTGTTATTGGTGGAGGTTTGGTAATTGTGTCGTTGTTGTTGTTGTTATTGGTGGTGGTTTGGTAATTGTGTTGTTGTTGTTGTTGTTGTTGTTGTTGTTGTTATTGGTGTTGGTTTGGTAATTGTGTTGTTGTTGTTGTTATTGGTGGAGGTTTGGTAATTGTGTTGTTGTTGTTGTTGTTGTTATTTGTGGTGATTTGGTAATTGTGTTGTTGTTGTTGTTGTTATAGGTGGTGATTTGGTAATTGTGTTGTTGTTGTTGTTATTATTGGTGGTGGTTTGGTAATTGTGTTGTTGTTGTTGTTATTGGTGGAGGTTTGGTGATTGTGTTGTTGTTGTTGTTGTTATTGGTGGTGGTTTGGTAATTGTGTTGTTGTTGTTGTTATTATTGGTGGTGGTTTGGTAATTGTGTTGTTGTTGTTGTTGTTATTGGTGGTGGTTTGGTAATTGTGTTGTTGTTGTTGTTATTGGTGGTGGTTTGGTAATTGTGTTGTTGTTGTTGTTGTTATTGGTGGTGGTTTGGTAATTGTGTTGATGTTGTTGTTATTGGTGGTGGTTTGGTAATGGTGTTGTTGTTTCGGTTATTGTTATTATTGGTGGTGGTTTGGTAATTGTGTTGTTGTCATTGTTGTTGTTGTTATTGGTGATGGTTTGGTAATTGTGTTGTTGTTGTTGTTATTATTGGTGGTGGTTTGGTGATTGTGTTGTTGTTGTTGTTGTTGTTATTGGTGGTGGTTTGGTAATTGTGTTGTTGTTGTTGTTATTATTGGTGGTGGTTTGGTGATTGTGTTGTTGTTGTTGTTATTATTGGTGGTGGTTTGGTAATTGTGTTGTTGTTGTTGTTGTTATTGTTGGAGGTGGTTTGGTAATTGTGTTGTTGTTGTTGTTGTTGTTATTGGTGGTGGTTTGGTAATTGTGTTGTTGTTGTTGTTATTATTGGTGGTGGTTTGGTAATTGTGTTGTTGTTGTTGTTGTTGTTGTTATTGGTGGTGGTTTAGTAATTGTGTTGTTGTTGTTGTTGTTGTTATTGGTGTGGTTTGGTAATTGTGTTGTTGTTGTTGTTATTATTGCTGGTGGTTTGGTAATTGTGTTGTTGTTGTTGTTATTAATGGTGGTGGTTTGGTAATTGTGTTTTTGTTGTTGTTGTTGTTATTGGTGGTGGTTTGGTAATTGTGTTGTTGTTGTTATTATTGGTGGTGGTTTGGTAATTGTGTTGTTGTTGTTGTTATTGGTGGTGGTTTGGTAATTGTGTTGTTGTTGTTGTTATTATTGCTGGTGGTTTGGTAATTGTGTTGTTGTTGTTGTTATTGGTGGAGGTTTGGTAATTGTGTCGTTGTTGTTGTTGTTATTGGTGGTGGTTTGGTAATTGTGTTGTTGTTGTTGTTGTTGTTGTTATTGGTGGTGGTTTGGTAATTGTGTTGTTGTTGTTATTGGTGGAGGTTTGGTAATTGTGTTGTTGTTGTTGTTGTTGTTATTGGTGGAGGTTTGGTGATTGTGTTGTTGTTGTTATTGGTGGAGGTTTGGTGATTGTGTTGTTGTTGTTGTTGTTATTGGTGGTGGTTTGGTAATTGTGTTGTTGTTGTTGTTGTTGTTATTGGTGGTGGTTTGGTAATTGTGTTGATGTTGTTGTTGTTATTGGTGGTGGTTTGGTAATTGTGTTGTTGTTGTTGTTGTTATTGGTGGTGATTTGGTAATTGTGTTGTTGTTGTTGTTGTTATTGTTGGTGATTTGGTAATTGTGTTGTTGTTGTTATTATTGGTGGTGGTTTGGTAATTGTGTTGTTGTTGTTGTTAATATTGGTGGTGGTTTGGTAATTGTGTTGTTGTTGTTGTTATTGGTGGAGGTTTGGTAATTGTGTCGTTGTTGTTGTTGTTATTGGTGGTGGTTTGGTAATTGTGTTGTTGTTGTTGTTGTTGTTGTTGTTGTTATTGGTGTTGGTTTGGTAATTGTGTTGTTGTTGTTGTTATTGGTGGAGGTTTGGTAATTGTGTTGTTGTTGTTGTTGTTGTTATTTGTGGTGATTTGGTAGTTGTGTTGTTGTTGTTGTTGTTATAGGTGGTGATTTGGTAATTGTGTTGTTGTTGTTGTTATTATTGGTGGTGGTTTGGTAATTGTGTTGTTGTTGTTGTTATTGGTGGAGGTTTGGTGATTGTGTTGTTGTTGTTGTTGTTATTGGTGGTGGTTTGGTAATTGTGTTGTTGTTGTTTTTATTATTGGTGGTGGTTTGGTAATTGTGTTGTTGTTGTTGTTGTTATTGGTGGTGGTTTGGTAATTGTGTTGTTGTTGTTGTTATTGGTGGTGGTTTGGTAATTGTGTTGTTGTTGTTGTTGTTATTGGTGGTGGTTTGGTAATTGTGTTGATGTTGTTGTTATTGGTGGTGGTTTGGTAATGGTGTTGTTGTTTCGGTTATTGTTATTATTGGTGGTGGTTTGGTAATTGTGTTGTTGTCATTGTTGTTGTTGTTATTGGTGATGGTTTGGTAATTGTGTTGTTGTTGTTTTTATTATTGGTGGTGGTTTGGTGATTGTGTTGTTGTTGTTGTTGTTGTTATTGGTGGTGGTTTGGTAATTGTGTTGTTGTTGTTGTTATTATTGGTGGTGGTTTGGTGATTGTGTTGTTGTTGTTGTTATTATTGGTGGTGGTTTGGTAATTGTGTTGTTGTTGTTGTTGTTATTGTTGGAGGTGGTTTGGTAATTGTGTTGTTGTTGTTGTTGTTGTTATTGGTGGTGGTTTGGTAATTGTGTTGTTGTTGTTGTTATTATTGGTGGTGGTTTGGTAATTGTGTTGTTGTTGTTGTTGTTGTTGTTATTGGTGGTGGTTTAGTAATTGTGTTGTTGTTGTTGTTGTTGTTATTGTTGTGGTTTGGTAATTGTGTTGTTGTTGTTGTTATTATTGCTGGTGGTTTGGTAATTGTGTTGTTGTTGTTGTTATTGGTGGAGGTTTGGTAATTGTGTCGTTGTTGTTGTTGTTATTGGTGGTGGTTTGGTAATTGTGTTGTTGTTGTTGTTGTTGTTGTTATTGGTGGTGGTTTGGTAATTGTGTTGTTGTTGTTATTGGTGGAGGTTTGGTAATTGTGTTGTTGTTGTTGTTGTTGTTATTGGTGGAGGTTTGGTGATTGTGTTGTTGTTGTTATTGGTGGAGGTTTGGTGATTGTGTTGTTGTTGTTGTTGTTATTGGTGGTGGTTTGGTAATTGTGTTGTTGTTGTTGTTGTTGTTATTGGTGGTGGTTTGGTAATTGTGTTGATGTTGTTGTTATTGGTGGTGGTTTGGTGATTGTGTTGTTGTTGTTGTTGTTATTGGTGGTGGTTTGGTAATTGTGTTGTTGTTGTTGTTATTATTGGTGGTGATTTGCTAATTGTGTTGTTGTTGTTGTTATTGGTGGTGGTTTGGTAATTGTGTTGTTGTTGTTGTTGTTATTGGTGGTGGTTTGGTAATTGTGTTGATTTTGTTGTTATTGGTGGTGGTTTGGTAATGGTGTTGTTGTTTCGGTTATTGTTATTATTGGTGGTGGTTTGGTAATTGTGTTGTTGTCGTTGTTGTTGTTGTTATTGGTGGTGGTTTGGTAATTGTGTTCTTGTTGTTGTTATTATTGGTGGTGGTTTGGTAATTGTGTTGTTGTTGTTGTTGTTATTGGTGGTGGTTTGGTAATTGTGTTGATGTTGTTGTTATTGGTGGTGGTTTGGTAATGGTGTTGTTGTTTTTGTTATTGTTATTATTGGTGGTGGTTTGGTAATTGTGTTGTTGTCGTTGTTGTTGTTGTTATTGCTGGTGGTTTGGTAATTGTGTTGTTGTTTGTCTTGTTGTTGTTGTTGTTATTGGTGGTGGTTTGGTAATTGTGTTGTTGTTGTTGTTATTATTGGTGGTGGTGTGTTAATTGTGTTGTTGTTGTTATTGGTGGAGGTTTGGTGATTGTGTTGTTGTTGTTGTTGTTATTGGTGGTGGTTTGGTAATTGTGTTTTTGTTGTTGTTATTATTGGTGGTGGTTTGGTAATTGTGTTGTTGTTGTTGTTGTTGTTGTTATTGGTGGTGGTTTGGTAATTGTGTTGATGTATTTGTTATTGGTGGTGGTTTGGTGATTGTGTTGTTGTTGTTGTTGTTGTTATTGGTGGTGGTTTGGTAATTGTGTTGTTGTTGTTGTTATTATTGGTGGTGGTTTGGTAATTGTGTTGTTGTTGTTGTTATTGGTGGTGGTTTGGTAATTGTGTTGTTGTTGTTGTTGTTATTGGTGGTGGTTTGGTAATTGTGTTGTTGTTGTTGTTATTATTGGTGGTGATTTGGTAATTGTGTTGATGTTGTTGTTATTGGTGGTGGTTTGGTAATGGTGTGGTTGTTTCGGTTATTGTTATTATTGGTGGTGGTTTGGTAATTGTGTTGTTGTCGTTGTTGTTGTTGTTATTGGTGGTGGTTTGGTAATTGTGTTGTTGTTTTTGTTGTTGTTGTTGTTGTTATTGGTGGTGGTTTGGTAATTGTGTTCTTGTTGTTGTTATTATTGGTGGTGGTTTGGTAATTGTGTTGTTGTTGTTGTTGTTATTGGTGGTGGTTTGGTAATTGTGTTGATGTTGTTGTTATTGGTGGTGGTTTGGTAATGGTGTTGTTGTTTTTGTTATTGTTATTATTGGTGGTGGTTTGGTAATTGTGTTGTTGTCGTTGTTGTTGTTGTTATTGCTGGTGGTTTGGTAATTGTGTTGTTGTTTGTCTTGTTGTTGTTGTTGTTATTGGTGGTGGTTTGGTAATTGTGTTGTTGTTGTTGTTATTATTGGTGGTGGTTTGGTAATTGTGTTGATGTTGTTGTTATTGGTGGTGGTTTGGTAATTGTGTTGATGTTGTTGTTATTGGTGGCGGTTTGGTAATGGTGTTGTTGTTTTTGTTATTGTTATTATTGGTGGTGGTTTGGTAATTGTGTTGTTGTCCTTGTTGTTGTTGTTATTGGTGGTGGTTTGGTAATTGTGTTGTTGTTTTTGTTGTTGTTGTTGTTGTTGTTATTGGTGGTGGTTTGGTAATTGTGTTGTTGTTGTTGTTATTATTGGTGGTGGTTTGGTAATTGTGTTGTTGTTGTTATTGGTGGTGGTTTGGTAATTGTGTTGATGTTGTTGTTATTGGTGGTGGTTTGGTAATTGTGTTGTTGTTGTTGTTATTATTGGTGGTGGTTTGGTGATTGTGTTGTTGTTGTTGTTATTAATGGTGGTGGTTTGGTAATTGTGTTGTTGTTGTTGTTGTTGTTATTGGGGTGGTTTGGTAATTGTGTTGTTGTTGTTGTTATTATTGGTGGTGGTTTGGTAATTGTGTTGTTGTTGTTGTTATTATTGGTGGTGGTTTGGTAATTGTGTTGTTGTTGTTGTTATTATTGGTGGTGGTTTGGTAATTGTGTTGTTGTTGTTGTTATTATTGGTGGTGGTTTGGTGATTGTGTTGTTGTTGTTGTTGTTGTTATTGGTGGTGGTTTGGTAATTGTGTTGTTGTTGTTGTTATTATTGGTGGTGGTTTGGTAATTGTGTTGTTGTTGTTGTTATTATTGGTGGTGGTTTGGTAATTGTGTTGTTGTTGTTGTTATTGGTGGTGGTTTGGTAATTGTGTTGATGCTGTTGTTATTGGTGGTGGTTTGGTAATTGTGTTGTTGTTGTTGTTATTATTGGTGGTGGTTTGGTAATTGTGTTGTTGTTGTTGTTATTGGTGGTGGTTTGGTAATTGTGTTGTTGTTGTTGTTGTTGTTATTGAGGTGGTTTGGTAATTGTGTTGTTGTTGTTGTTATTATTGGTGGTGGTTTGGTAATTGTGTTGTTGTTGTTGTTATTATTGGTGGTGGTTTGGTAATTGTGTTTTTGTTGTTGTTGTTGTTATTGGTGGTGGTTTGGTAATTGTGTTGTTGTTGTTGTTATTATTGGTGGTGGTTTGGTAATTGTGTTGTTGTTGTTGTTATTATTGGTGGTGGTTTGGTGATTGTGTTGTTGTTGTTGTTGTTGTTATTGGTGGTGGTTTGGTAATTGTGTTGTTGTTGTTGTTATTATTGGTGGTGGTTTGGTGATTGTGTTGTTGTTGTTATTATTGGTGGTGGTTTGGTAATTGTGTTGTTGTTGTTGTTGTTATTGTTGGAGGTGGTTTGGTAATTGTGTTGTTGTTGTTGTTGTTGTTATTGGTGGTGGTTTGGTAATTGTGTTGTTGTTGTTGTTATTATTGGTGGTGGTTTGGTAATTGTGTTGTTGTTGTTGTTGTTGTTGTTATTGGTGGTGGTTTAGTAATTGTGTTGTTGTTGTTGTTGTTGTTGTTGTTGTTGTTATTGGGGTGGTTTGGTAATTGTGTTGTTGTTGTTGTTATTATTGGTGGTGGTTTGGTAATTGTGTTGTTGTTGTTGTTATTATTGGTGGTGGTTTGGTAATTGTGTTTTTGTTGTTGTTGTTGTTATTGGTGGTGGTTTGGTAATTGTGTTGTTGTTGTTGTTATTATTGGTGGTGGTTTGGTAATTGTGTTGTTGTTGTTGTTATTGGTGGTGGTTTGGTAATTGTGTTGTTGTTGTTGTTATTATTGGTGGTGGTTTGGTAAATGTGTTGTTGTTGTTGTTGTTGTTGTTGTTGTTATTGGTGGTGGTTTGGTAATTATGTTGTTGTTGTTGTTATTGGTGGAGGTTTGGTAATTGTGTTGCTGTTGTTGTTGTTATTGGCGGTGGTTTGGTGATTGTGTTGTTGTTGTTGTTGTTATTGGTGGTGGTTTGGTAATTGTGTTGTTGTTGTTGTTATTATTGGTGGTGGTTTGGTAATTGTGTTGTTGTTGTTGTTGTTATTGGTGGTGGTTTGGTAATTGTGTTGATGTTGTTGTTGTTGTTGTTGTTGTTATTAGTGGCGTTTGGTAATTGTGTTGTGTTGTTATTGGTGGTGGTTTGCTAATTGTGTTGTTGTTGTTGTTGTTGTTATTGGTGGTGGTTTGGTAATTGTGTTGTTGTTGTTGTTGTTGTTATTGGTGGTGGTTTGGTAATTGTGTTGTTGTTGTTATTATTGGTGGTGGTTTGGTAATTGTGTTGTTGTTGTTGTTGTTATTGGTGGTGGTTTGGTAATTGTCTTTTGTTGTTGTTGTTATTGGTGGTGGTTTGGTAATTGTGTTGTTGTGGTTGTTGTTGTTGTTGTTATTATTGGTGGTGGTGTGTTAATTGTGTTGTTGTTGTTGTTGTTATTGGTGGTGGTTTGGTAATTGTGATGTTGTTGTTGTTGTTATTGGTGGTGGTTTGTTAATTGTGATGTTTTTGTTGTTGTTGTTGTTATTGGTGGTGGGTTGGTAATTGTGTTGTTGTTGTTGTTGTTATTGTTATTGTTGGTGTTTTGGTAATTGTGTTGTTGTTGTTGTTGTTGTTGTTATTGATGGTGGTTTGGTAATTGTGTTGTTGTTGTTGTTGTTATTGTTGGTGGTTTCGTAATTGTGTTGTTGTTGTTGTTGTTATTGGTGGTGATTTGGTAATTGTGTTGTTGTTGTTGTTGTTATTGGTGGTGATTTGTTAATTGTGTTGTTGTTGTTGTTATTATTGGTGGTGGTTTGGTAATTGTGTTGTTGTTGTTATTATTGCTGGTGGTTTGGTAATTGTGTTGTTGTTGTTGTTGTTATTGGTGGTGATTTGGTAATTGTGTTGTTGTTGTTGTTGTTATTGGTGGTGGTTTGGTAATTGTGTTGTTGTTGTTGTTGTTGTTATTGGTGGTGATTTGGTAATTGTGTTGTTGTTGTTGTTATTGGTGGTGATTTGGTAATTATGTTGTTGTTGTTATTATTGGTGGTGGTTTGGTAATTGTGTTGTTGTTGTTGTTATTATTGGTGGTGGTTTGGTAATTGTGTTGTTGTTGTTGTTGTTGTTATTGGTGGAGGTTTGGTAATTGTGTCGTTGTTGTTGTTGTTATTGGTGGTGGTTTGGTAATTGTGTTGTTGTTGTTGTTGTTGTTATTGATGGTGATATGGTAATTGTGTTGTTGTTGTTGTTGTTGTTGTTATTGGTGGTGGTTTGGTAATTGTGTTGTTGTTGTTGTTATTGGTGGAGGTTTGGTAATTGTGTTGTTGTTGTTGTTGTTGTTATTGTTGGTGATTTGGTAATTGTGTTGTTGTTGTTGTTGTTATTGGTGGTGATTTGGTAATTGTGTTGTTGTTGTTGTTATTATTGGTGGTGGTTTGGTAATTGTATTGTTGTTGTTATTGGTGGAGGTTTGGTGATTGTGTTGTTGTTGTTGTTGTTATTGGTGGTGGTTTGGTAATTGTGTTTTTGTTGTTGTTATTATTGGTGGTGGTTTGGTAATTGTGTTGTTGTTGTTGTTGTTGTTATTGGTGGTGGTTTGGTAATTGTGTTGATGTTGTTGTTATTGGTGGTGGTTTGGTGATTGTGTTGTTGTTGTTGTTGTTATTGGTGGTGGTTTGGTAATTGTGTTGTTGTTGTTGTTATTATTGGTGGTGATTTGGTAATTGTGTTGTTGTTGTTGTTATTGGTGGTGGTTTGGTAATTGTGTTGTTGTTGTTGTTGTTATTGGTGGTGGTTTGGTAATTGTGTTGATTTTGTTGTTATTGGTGGTGGTTTGGTAATGGTGTTGTTGTTTCGGTTATTGTTATTATTGGTGGTGGTTTGGTAATTGTGTTGTTGTCGTTGTTGTTGTTGTTATTGGTGGTGGTTTGGTAATTGTGTTGTTGTTTTTGTTGTTGTTGTTGTTGTTATTGGTGGTGGTTTGGTAATTGTGTTCTTGCTGTTGTTATTATTGGTGGTGGTTTGGTAATTGTGTTGTTGTTGTTGTTGTTATTGGTGGTGGTTTGGTAATTGTGTTGTTGTTTGTCTTGTTGTTGTTGTTATTGGTGGTGGTTTGGTAATTGTGTTGTTGTTGTTGTTATTATTGGTGGTGGTGTGTTAATTGCGTTGTTGTTGTTGTTGTTATTGGTGGTGGTTTAGTAATTGTGATGTTGTTGTTGTTGTTGTTGTTATTGGTGGTGGTTTGTTAATTGTGATGTTTTTGTTGTTGTTGTTGTTATTGGTGGTGGTTTGGTAATTGTGTTGTTGTTGTTGTTGTTGTTGTTGTTGTTGTTATTGGTGGTGGTTTGGTAATTGTGTTGTTGTTGTTGTTGTTATTGTTGGTGGTTTCGTAATTGTGTTGTTGTTGTTGTTTTTATTGGTGGTGATTTGGTAATTGTTTTGTTGTTGTTGTTGTTATTGGTGGTGATTTGTTAATTGTGTTGTTGTTGTTGTTATTATTGGTGGTGGTTTGGTATTTGTGTTGTTGTTGTTGTTATTGGTGGAGGTTTACTGATTGTGTTGTTGTTGTTGTTGTTATTGGTGGTGGTTTGGTAATTGTGTTGATGTTGTTATTATTGGTGGTGGTTTGGTAATTGTGTTGTTGTTGTTGTTGTTATTGGTGGTGATTTGGTAATTGTGTTGTTGTTGTTGTTTTTATTGGTGGTGGTTTGGTAATTGTGTTGTTGTTGTTGTTATTATTGGTGGTGGTTTGGTAATTGTGTTGTTGTTGTTGTTATTGGTGGAGGTTTGGTAATTGTGTCGTTGTTGTTGTTGTTATTGATGGTGGTTTGGTAATTGTGTTGTTGTTGTTGTTGTTGTTGTTATTGGTGGTGGTTTGGTAATTGTGTTGTTGTTGTTGTTATTGGTGGTGCTTTGGTAATTGTGTTGTTGTTGTTGTTGTTGTTGTTATTGGTGGTGATTTGGTAATTGTGTTGTTGTTGTTGTTGTTATTGGTGGTGATTTGGTAATTGTGTTGTTGTTGTTGTTATTATTGGTGGTGGTTTGGTAATTGTGTTGTTGTTGTTATTGGTGGAGGTTTGGTGATTGTGTTGTTGTTGTTGTTGTTATTGGTGGTGGTTTGGTAATTGTGTTTTTGTTGTTGTTATTATTGGTGGTGGTTTGGTAATTGTGTTGTTGTTGTTGTTGTTGTTGTTATTGGTGGTGGTTTGGTAATTGTGTTGTTGTTGTTGTTGTTGTTATTGGTGGTGGTTTGGTAATTATGTTGTTGTTGTTGTTGTTATTGGTGGTGATTTGGTAATTGTGTTGTTGTTGTTGTTATTATTGGTGGTGGTTTGGTAATTGTATTGTTGTTGTTATTGGTGGTGGTTTGGTAATTGTGTTGTTGTTGTTGTTGTTATTGGTGGTGGTTTGGTAATTGTCTTTTGTTGTTGTTGTTATTGGTGGTGGTTTGGTAATTGTGTTGTTGTGGTTGTTGTTGTTGTTGTTATTATTGGTGGTGGTGTGTTAATTGTGTTGTTGTTGTTGTTGTTATTGGTGGTGGTTTGGTAATTGTGATGTTGTTGTTGTTGTTGTTATTGGTGGTGGTTTGTTAATTGTGATGTTTTTGTTGTTGTTGTTGTTATTGGTGGTGGGTTGGTAATTGTGTTGTTGTTGTTGTTGTTATTGTTATTGTTGGTGTTTTGGTAATTGTGTTGTTGTTGTTGTTGTTGTTGTTATTGGTGGTGGTTTGGTAATTGTGTTGTTGTTGTTGTTGTTATTGTTGGTGGTTTCGTAATTGTGTTGTTGTTGTTGTTGTTATTGGTGGTGATTTGGTAATTGTGTTGTTGTTGTTGTTGTTATTGGTGGTGATTTGTTAATTGTGTTGTTGTTGTTGTTATTATTGGTGGTGGTTTGGTAATTGTGTTGTTGTTGTTATTGGTGGAGGTTTACTGATTGTGTTGTTGTTGTTGTTGTTATTGGTGGTGGTTTGGTAATTGTGTTGTTGTTGTTATTATTGCTGGTGGTTTGGTAATTGTGTTGTTGTTGTTGTTGTTATTGGTGGTGATTTGGTAATTGTGTTGTTGTTGTTGTTGTTATTGGTGGTGGTTTGGTAATTGTGTTGTTGTTGTTGTTGTTGTTATTGGTGGTGATTTGGTAATTGTGTTGTTGTTGTTGTTGTTGTTACTGGTGGTGATTTGGTAATTATGTTGTTGTTATTATTGGTGGTGGTTTGGTAATTGTGTTGTTGTTGTTGTTATTATTGGTGGTGGTTTGGTAATTGTGTTGTTGTCGTTGTTGTTATTGGTGGAGGTTTGGTAATTGTGTCGTTGTTGTTGTTGTTATTGGTGGTGGTTCGGTAATTGTGTTGTTGTTGTTGTTGTTGTTGTTATTGGTGGTGGTTTGGTAATTGTGTTGTTGTTGTTGTTATTGGTGGAGGTTTGGTAATTGTGTTGTTGTTGTTGTTGTTGTTATTGGTGGTGATTTGGTAATTGTGTTGTTGTTGTTATTGGTGGTGGTTTGGTAATTGTGTTGTTGTTGTTATTGGTGGAGGTTTGGTGATTGTGTTGTTGTTGTTGTTGTTATTGGTGGTGGTTTGGAAATTGTGTTTTTGTTGTTGTTATTATTGGTGGTGGTTTGGTAATTGTGTTGTTGTTGTTGTTATTATTGGTGGTGGTTTGGTAATTGTGTTTTTGTTGTTGTTATTATTGGTGGTGGTTTGGTAATTGTGTTGTTGTTGTTGTTGTTGTTATTGGTGGTGGTTTGGTAATTGTGTTGATGTTGTTGTTATTGGTGGTGGTTTGGTGATTGTGTTGTTGTTGTTGTTGTTATTGGTGGTGGTTTTGTAATTGTGTTGTTGTTGTTGTTATTATTGGTGGTGATTTGGTAATTGTGTTGTTGTTGTTGTTATTGGTGGTGGTTTGGTAATTGTGTTGTTGTTGTTGTTGTTATTGGTGGTGGTTTGGTAATTGTGTTGATTTTGTTGTTATTGGTGGTGGTTTGGTAATTGTGTTGTTGTTGTTGTTGTTGTTATTGGTGGTGATTTGGTAATTGTGTTGTTCTTGTTGTTGTTATTGGTGGGTTTTTTTGTAATTGTGTTGTTGTTGTTGTTGTTGTTGTTATTGGTGGTGGTTTGGTAATTGTGTTGTTGTTGTTGTTATTGATTGTGGTTTGGTAATTGCGTTGTTGTTGTTGTTGTTATTATTGGTGGTGGTTTGGTAATTGTGTTGTTGTTGTTGTTGTTATTGGTGGTGGTTTGGTAATTGTGTTGTTGTTGTTGTTATTATTGGTGGTGGTTTGGTAATTGTGTTGTTGTTATTGTTGTTATTGGTGGTGGTTTGGTAAATGTGTTGTTGTTGTTGTTATTATTGGTGGTGGTTTGGTAATTGTGTTTTTGTTGTTGTTGCTGTTATTGGTGGTGGTTTGATGATTGTGTTGTTGTTGTTGTTATTATTGGTGGTGGTTTGCTAATTGTGTTGTTGTTGTTGTTATTGGTGGTAGTTTGGTAATTGTGTTGTTGTTGTTGTTATTATTGGTGTTGGTTTGGTAATTGTGTTGTTGTTGTTGTTATTGGTGGTGGTTTGGTGATTGTGTTGTTGTTGTTATTATTGGTGGTGGTTTGGTAATTGTGTTGTTGTTGTTGTTGTTATTGGTGGTGGTTTGGTAATTATGTTGTTGTTGTTGTTGTTGTTGTTATTGGTGGTGGTTTAGTAATTGTGTTGTTGTTGTATTTGTTATTATTGGTGGTGGTTTGGTAATTGTGTTGTTGTTGTAGTTATTGGTGGTGGTTTGGTAATTGTGTTGTTGTTTTTGTTGTTATTGGTGGTGGTTTGGTAATTGTGTTGTTGTTGTTGTTATTGGTGGTGATTTGGTAATTGTGTTTTTGTTGTTGTTGTTATTGATTGTGGTTTGGTAATTGCGTTGTTGTTGTTGTTGTTATTATTGGTGGTGATTTGGTAATTGTGTTGTTGTTGTTGTTGTTACTGGTGGTGGTTTGGTAATTGTGTTTT
Source organism: Eledone cirrhosa (assembly GCA_964016885.1). Taxonomy (NCBI): domain Eukaryota; kingdom Metazoa; phylum Mollusca; class Cephalopoda; order Octopoda; family Eledonidae; genus Eledone; species Eledone cirrhosa. The sequence goes on from OZ024743.1 coordinate 181,497,297, forward strand.
TGTTGTTCTTGTTATTGGTGGTGGTTTGGTGATTTTGTTGTTGTTGTTGTTGTTGTTATTGGTGGTGGTTTTGTAATTGTGTTGTTGTTGTTGTTGTTATTATTGATGGTGGTTTGGTAATTGTGTTGTTGTTGGTGTTGTTATTGGTGGTGGTTTGGTAATTGTGTTGTTGTTGTTGTTATTATTGGTGGTAGTTTGGTAATTGTGTCGTTGTTGTTGTTATTGGTGGTGGTTTGGTGATTGTGTTGTTGTTGTTGTTGTTGTTATTGGTGGTGGTTCGGTAATTGTGTTGTTGTTGTTGTTGTTGTTGTTATTGGTGGAGGTTTGGTAATTGTGTTGTTGTTTTTGTTGTTGTTGTTGTTATTGGTGGTGGTTCGGTAATTGTGTCGTTGTTGTTATTGGTGGTGGTTTGGTAATTGTGTTGTTGTTGTTGTTGTTATTATTGGTGGTGGTTTGGTAAATGTGTTGTTGTTGTTGTTATTGGTGGTGGTTTGGTAATTGTGTTGTTGTTGTTGTTGTTATTGGTGGTGGTGTGTTAATTGTGTTGTTGTTGTTGTTGTTATTGGTGGTGGTTTGGTAATTGTCTTTTGTTGTTGTTGTTATTGGTGGTGGTTTGGTAATTGTGTTGATGTTGTTGTTGTTATTGGTGGTGGTGTGTTAATTGTGTTGTTGTTGTTGTTGTTGTTATTGGTGGTGGTTTGGTAATTGTGATGTTGTTGTTGTTCTTGTTGTTGTTATTGGTGGTGGTTTGCTAATTGTGTTGTTGTTCTTGTTGTTATTGGTGGTGGTTTGGTAATTGTGTTGTTGTTGTTGTTGTTGTTATTGGTGGTGGTTTGGTAATTGTGATGTTGTTGTTGTTGTTGTTGTTGTTATTGGTGGTGCTTTGTTAATTGTGATGTAGTTGTTGTTGTTGTTGTTATTGGTGGTGGTTTGGTAATTGTGTTGTTGTTGTTGTTGTTATTGTTGTTGGTTTGGTAATTGTGTTGTTGTTGTTGTTGTTATTGGTGGTGGTTTGGTAATTGTGTTGTTGTTGTTGTTGTTATTGGTGGTGATTTGGTAATTGTGTTGTTGTTGTTGTTATTATTGGTGGTGGTTTGGTAATTGTGTTGTTGTTGTTGTTATTGGTGGAGGTTTGGTGATTGTGTTGTTGTTGTTGTTGTTATTGGTGGTGGTTTGGTAATTGTGTTGTTGTTGTTGTTATTATTGGTGGTGGTTTGGTAATTGTGTTGTTGTTGTTGTTGTTATTGGTGGTGGTTTGGTAATTGTGTTGATGTTGTTGTTATTGGTGGCGGTTTGGTGATTGTGTTGTTGTTGTTGTTGTTGTTATTGGTGGTGGTTTGGTAATTGTGTTGTTGTTGTTGTTATTATAGGTGGTGATTTGGTAATTGTGTTGTTGTTGTTGTTATTGGTGGTGGTTTGGTAATTGTGTTGTTGTTGTTGTTGTTGTTATTGATGGTGGTTTGGTAATTGTGTTGATGTTGTTGTTATTGGTGGTGGTTTGGTAATGGTGTTGTTGTCTTTGTTGTTGTTGTTATTGGTGGTGGTTTGGTAATTGCGTTGTTGTTTTTGTTGTTGTTGTTGTTGTTATTGGTGGTGGTTTGGTAATTGTGTTGTTGTTGTTGTTATTATTGGTGGTGGTTTGGTAATTGTGTTGTTGTTGTTGTTGTTATTGGTGGTGGTTTGGTAATTGTGTTGTTGTTTGTGTTGTTGTTGTTGTTGTTATTGTTGGTGGTTTGGTAATTGTGTTGTTGTTGTTGTTATTATTGGTGGTGGTTTTTTAATTGTGTTGTTGTTGTTGTTGTTATTGGTGGTGGTTTGGTAATTGTGTTGATGTTGTTGTTATTGGTGGTGGTTTGGTAATGGTGTTGTTGTTTTTGTTGTTATTGGTGGTGGTTTAGTAATTGTGTTGTTGTTGTTGTTGTTATTGGTGGTGGTTTGGTAATTGTGTTGTTGTTTTTGTTGTTGTTGTTGTTGTTATTGGTGGTGGTTTGGTAATTGTGTTGTTGTTGTTATTATTGGTGGTGGTTTGGAAATTGTGTTGTTGTTGTTGTGGTTATTGGTGGTGGTTTGGTAATTGTGTTGATGTTGTTGTTATTGGTGGTGGTTTGGTGATTGTGTTGTTGTTGTTGTTGTTATTGGTGGTGGTTTGGTAATCGTGTTGTTGTTGTTGTTATTATTGGTGGTGATTTGGTAATTGTGTTGTTGTTGTTGTTGTTATTGGTGGTGGTTTGGTAATTGTGTTGTCGTTGTTATTATTGGTGGTGGTTTGGTAATTGTGTTGTTGTTGTTATTGGTGGTGGTTTGGTAATTGTGTTGATGTTGTTGTTATTGGTGGTGGTTTGGTAATGGTGTTGTTGTTTTTGTTATTGTTATTATTGGTGGTGGTTTGGTAATTGTGTTGTTGTCGTTGTTGTTGTTGTTATTGGTGGTGGTTTGGTAATTGTGTTGTTGTTTCTGTTGTTGTTGTTGTTGTTATTGGTGGTGGTTTGGTAATTGTGTTTTTGTTGTTGTTATTATTGGTGGTGGTTTGGTAATTGTGTTGTTGTTGTTGTTGTTATTGGTGGTGGTTTGGTAATTGTGTTGATGTTGTTGTTATTGGTGGTGGTTTGGTAATGGTGTTGTTGTTTTTGTTATTGTTATTATTGGTGGTGGTTTGGTAATTGTGTTGTTGTCGTTGTTGTTGTTGTTATTGGTGGTGATTTGGTAATTGTGTTGTTGTTGTTGTTGTTGTTATTGGTGGTGGTTTGGTAATTGTGTTGTTGTTGTTGTTATTATTGGTGGTGGTTTGGTAATTGTGTTGATGTTGTTGTTATTGGTGGTGGTTTGGTGATTGTGTTGTTGGTGTTGTTGTTATTGGTGGTGGTTTGGTAATTGTGTTGTTGTTGTTGTTATTGGTGGAGGTTTGGTGATTGTGTTGTTGTTGTTTTTGTTGTTGTTGTTATTGGTGGTGGTTTGGTAATGGTGTTGTTGTTGTTGTTATTGTTATTATTGGTGGTGGTTTGGTAATTGTGTTGTTGTTTTTGTTGTTGTTGTTGTTGTTATTGGTGGTGGTTTGGTAATTGTGTTGTTGTTTTTGTTGTTGTTGTTGTTATTGGTGGTGGTTTGGTAATTGTGTTGTTGTTGTTGTTGTTGTTGTTGTTATTGGTGGTGGTTTGGTAATTGTGTTGTTGTTGTTCTTATTGGTGGTGGTGTGTTAATTGTGTTGTTGTTGTTGTTGTTGTTGTTATTGGTGGTGGTTTGGTAATTGTCTTTTGTTGTTGTTGTTATTGGTGGTGGTTTGGTAATTGTGTTGTTGTTGTTGTTGTTAATAGTGGTGGTGTGTTAATTGTGTTGTTGTTGTTGTTGTTGTTATTGGTGGTGGTTTGGTAATTGTGATGTTGTTGTTGTTGTTGTTGTTGTTGTTGTTATTGGTGGTGGTTTGGTAATTGTGTTGTTGTTGTTGTTGTTATTGGTGGTGGTGTGTTAATTGTGTTGTTGTTGTTGTTGTTGTTGTTGTTATTGGTGGTGCTTTGTTAATTGTGATGTTGTTGTTGTTGTTGTTGTTATTGGTGGTGGTTTGGTAATTGTGTTGTTGTTGTTGTTGTTGTTATTGGTGGTGGTTTGGTAATTATGTTGTTGTTGTTGTTATTGTTATTGGTGGTGGTTTGGTAATTGTGTTGTTGTTGTAGTTGTTATTATTGGTGGTGGTTTGGTAATTGTGTTGTTGTTGTTGTTGTTATTGGTGGTGATTTGGTAATTGTGTTGTTGTTGTTGTTGTTATTGATTGTGGTTTGGTAATTGCGTTGTTGTTGTTGTTGTTATTATTGGTGGTGGTTTGGTAATTGTGTTGTTGTTGTTGTTGTTATTGGTGGTGGTTTGGTAATTGTGTTGTTGTTGTTGTTATTATTGGTGGTGGTTTGGTAATTGTGTTGTTGTTGTTGTTGTTATTGGTGGTGGTTTGCTAATTGTGTTGTTGTTGTTGTTGTTATTGGTGGTGGTTTGGTGATTTTGTTGTTGTTGTTGTTGTTATTGGTGGTGGTTTTGTAATTGTGTTGTTGTTGTTGTTATTATTGATGGTGGTTTGGTAATTGTGTTGTTGTTGTTGTTGTTGTTATTGGTGGTGGTTTGGTAATTGTGTTGTTGTTGTTGTTATTATTGGTGGTGGTTTGGTAATTGTGTCGTTGTTGTTGTTGTTATTGGTGGTGGTTTTGTGATTGTGTTGTTGTTGTTGTTGTTATTGGTGGTGGTTCGGTAATTGTGTTGTTGTTCTTGTTGTTGTTGTTGTTATTGGTGGAGGTTTGGTAATTGTGTTGTTTTTTTGTTGTTGTTGTTGTTGTTATTGGTGGTGGTTTGGTAATTTTGTTGTTGTTGGTGTTGTTGTTATTGGTGGTGGTTTGGTAATTGTGTTGTTGTTGTTGTTATTGGTGGTGGTTTGGTAATTGTGTTGTTGTTGTTGTTATTGGTGGTGGTTTGGTAATTGTGTTGTTGGTGTTGTTGTTATTGGTGGTGGTGTGTTAATTGTGTTGTTGTTGTTGTTGTTGTTATTGGTGGTGGTTTGGTAATTGTGATGTTGTTGTTGTTGTTGTTGTTGTTGTTGTTGTTGTTGTTGTTGTTATTGGTGGTGGTTTGGTAATTGTGTTGTTGCTGTTGTTGTTGGTGGTGTTGGTTTGGTAATTGTGATGTTTTTGTTGTTGTTGTTATTGGTGGTGCTTTGTTAATTGTGATGTAGTTGTTGTTGTTGTTGTTATTGGTGGTGGTTTGGTAATTGTGTTGTTGTTGTTGTTGTTATTGTTGGTGGTTTGGTAATTGTGTTGTTGTTGTTGTTGTTATTGATGGTGGTTTGGTAATTGTGTTGTTGTTGTTGTTGTCATTGGTGGTGGTTTGGTAATTGTGTTGTTGTTGTTGTTGTTATTGGAGGTGGTTTGGTAATTATGTTGTTGTTGTTGTTGTTGTTGATATTGGAGGTGGTTTGGTAATTGTGTTGTTGTTGTAGTTGTTATTATTGGTGGTGGTTTGGTAATTGTGTTGTTGTTGTTGTTATTGGTGGTGGTTTGGTAATTGTGTTGTTGTTGTTGTTGTTATTGGTGGTGGTTTGGTAATTGTGTTGTTGTTGTTGTTATTGGTGGTGATTTGGTAATTGTGTTGTTGTTGTTGTTGTTATTGATTGTGGTTTGGTAATTGCGTTGTTGTTATTGTTGTTATTATTGGTGGTGGTTTGGTAATTGTGTTGTTGTTGTTGTTATTATTGGTGGTGGTTTGGTAATTGTGTTGTTGTTGTTGTTGTTGTTGTTGGTGGTGGTTTGGTAATTGTGTTGTTGTTGTTATTATTGGTGGTGGTTTGGTAATTGTGTTGTTGTTGTTGTTATTGGTGGTGCTTTGGTAATTAAGTTGTTGTTGTTGTTGTTATTGGTGGTGATTTGGAAATAGTGTTGTTGTTGTTGTTGTTGTTATTGGTGGTTTGGTAATTGTGTTGTTGTTGTTGTTATTGGTGGTGGTTTTTTAATTGCGTTGTTGTTGTTGTTGTTATTGGTGGAGGTTTGGTAATGGTGTTGTTGTTGTTGTTTTTGTTATTATTGGTGCTGGTTTGGTAATTTTGTTGTTGTTGTTGTTGTTATTGGTGGTGGTTTGGTAATTGTGTTGTTGTTGTTGTTGTTATTGGTGGTGGTTTGGTAATTGTGTTGTTGTTGTTGTTATTGGTGGTGGTTTGGTAATTGTGTTGTTGTTGTTGTTATTGGTGGTGGTGTGTTAATTGTGTTGTTGTTGTTGCTGTTATTGGTGGTGGTTTGGTAATTGTCTTTTGTTGTTGTTGTTATTGGTGGTGGTTTGGTAATTGTGTTGTTGTTGTTGTTGTTATTGGTGGTGGTGTGTTAATTGTGTTGTTGTTGTTGTTGTTGTTGTTATTGGTGGTGGTTTGGTAATTGTGATGTTGTTGTTGTTGTTGTTGTTGTTATTGGTGGTGGTTTGGTAATTGTGTTGTTGTTGTTGTTGTTATTGGTGGTGGTTTGGTAATTGTGTTGTTGTTGTTGTTCTTATTGGTGGTGGTTTGGTAATTGTGTTGTTGCTGTTGTTGTTGGTGGTGGTGATTTGGTAATTGTGTTGTTGCTGTTGTTGTCATTGGTGGTGGTTTGGTAATTGTGTTGTTGTTGTTGTTATTAGTGGTGGTTTGGTAATTATGTTGTTGTTGTTGTTGTTGATATTGGTGGTGGTTTGGTAATTCTGTTGTTGTTGTAGTTGTTATTATTTGTGGTGGTTTGGTAATTGTGTTGTTGTTGTTGTTATAGGTGGTGGTTTGGTAATTGTGTTGTTGTTGTTGTTGTTATTATTGGTGGTGGTTTGGTAATTGTGTTGTTGTTGTTGTTGTTATTGGGGGTGATTTGGAAATAGTGTTGTTGTTGTTGTTGTTATTTGTGGTTTGGTAATTGTGTTGTTGTTGTTGTTATTGGTGGTGGTTTTGTAATTGTGTTGTTGTTGTTGTTGTTATTGGTGGAGGTTTGGTAATGGTGTTGTTGTTGTTGTTTTTGTTATTATTGTTGGTGGTTTGGTAATTTTGTTGTTGTCGTTGTTGTTGTTGTTATTCGTGGTGGTTTGGTGATTGTGTTGTTGTTGTTGTCGTTGTTATTGGTGGTGGTTTGGTGATTGTGTTGTTGTTGTTGTTGTTGTTATTGGTGGTGGTTTGGTAATTGTGTTGTTGTTGTTGTTATTATTGGTGGTGGTTTGGTAATTGTGTTGTTGTTGTTGTTATTGGTGGTGGTTTGGTAATTGTGTTGTTGTTGTTGTTGTTATTGGTGGTGGTTTGGTAATTGTGTTGTTGTTGTTGTTATTATTGGTGGTGATTTGGTAATTGTGTTGATGTTGTTGTTATTGGTGGTGGTTTGGTAATGGTGTGGTTGTTTCGGTTATTGTTATTATTGGTGGTGGTTTGGTAATTGTGTTGTTGTCGTTGTTGTTGTTGTTATTGGTGGTGGTTTGGTAATTGTGTTGTTGTTTTTGTTGTTGTTGTTGTTGTTATTGGTGGTGGTTTGGTAATTGTGTTCTTGTTGTTGTTATTATTGGTGGTGGTTTGGTAATTGTGTTGTTGTTGTTGTTGTTATTGGTGGTGGTTTGGTAATTGTGTTGATGTTGTTGTTATTGGTGGTGGTTTGGTAATGGTGTTGTTGTTTTTGTTATTGTTATTATTGGTGGTGGTTTGGTAATTGTGTTGTTGTCGTTGTTGTTGTTGTTATTGCTGGTGGTTTGGTAATTGTGTTGTTGTTTGTCTTGTTGTTGTTGTTGTTATTGGTGGTGGTTTGGTAATTGTGTTGTTGTTGTTGTTATTATTGGTGGTGATTTGGTAATTGTGTTGATGTTGTTGTTATTGGTGGTGGTTTGGTAATTGTGTTGATGTTGTTGTTATTGGTGGCGGTTTGGTAATGGTGTTGTTGTTTTTGTTATTGTTATTATTGGTGGTGGTTTGGTAATTGTGTTGTTGTCCTTGTTGTTGTTGTTATTGGTGGTGGTTTGGTAATTGTGTTGTTGTTTTTGTTGTTGTTGTTGTTGTTGTTATTGGTGGTGGTTTGGTAATTGTGTTGTTGTTGTTGTTATTATTGGTGGTGGTTTGGTAATTGTGTTGTTGTTGTTGTTATTGGTGGTGGTTTGGTAATTGTGTTGATGTTGTTGTTATTGGTGGTGGTTTGGTAATTGTGTTGTTGTTGTTGTTATTATTGGTGGTGGTTTGGTGATTGTGTTGTTGTTGTTGTTATTAATGGTGGTGGTTTGGTAATTGTGTTGTTGTTGTTGTTGTTGTTATTGGGGTGGTTTGGTAATTGTGTTGTTGTTGTTGTTATTATTGGTGGTGGTTTGGTAATTGTGTTGTTGTTGTTGTTATTATTGGTGGTGGTTTGGTAATTGTGTTGTTGTTGTTGTTATTATTGGTGGTGGTTTGGTAATTGTGTTGTTGTTGTTGTTATTATTGGTGGTGGTTTGGTGATTGTGTTGTTGTTGTTGTTGTTGTTATTGGTGGTGGTTTGGTAATTGTGTTGTTGTTGTTGTTATTATTGGTGGTGGTTTGGTAATTGTGTTGTTGTTGTTGTTATTATTGGTGGTGGTTTGGTAATTGTGTTGTTGTTGTTGTTATTGGTGGTGGTTTGGTAATTGTGTTGATGCTGTTGTTATTGGTGGTGGTTTGGTAATTGTGTTGTTGTTGTTGTTATTATTGGTGGTGGTTTGGTAATTGTGTTGTTGTTGTTGTTATTGGTGGTGGTTTGGTAATTGTGTTGTTGTTGTTGTTGTTGTTATTGAGGTGGTTTGGTAATTGTGTTGTTGTTGTTGTTATTATTGGTGGTGGTTTGGTAATTGTGTTGTTGTTGTTGTTATTATTGGTGGTGGTTTGGTAATTGTGTTTTTGTTGTTGTTGTTATTATTGGTGGTGGTTTGGTAATTGTGTTGTTGTTGTTGTTGTTATTGGTGGTGGTTTGGTAATTGTGTTGTTGTTGTTGTTATTATTGGTGGTGGTTTGGTAATTGTGTTGTTGTTGTTGTTGTTATTGGTGGTGGTTTGCTAATTGTGTTGTTGTTGTTGTTGTTATTGGTGGTGGTTTGGTGATTTTGTTGTTGTTGTTGTTGTTATTGGTGGTGGTTTTGTAATTGTGTTGTTGTTGTTGTTATTATTGATGGTGGTTTGGTAATTGTGTTGTTGTTGTTGTTGTTGTTATTGGTGGTGGTTTGGTAATTGTGTTGTTGTTGTTGTTATTATTGGTGGTGGTTTGGTAATTGTGTCGTTGTTGTTGTTGTTATTGGTGGTGGTTTTGTGATTGTGTTGTTGTTGTTGTTGTTATTGGTGGTGGTTCGGTAATTGTGTTGTTGTTCTTGTTGTTGTTGTTGTTGTTATTGGTGGAGGTTTGGTAATTGTGTTGTTTTTTTGTTGTTGTTGTTGTTGTTATTGGTGGTGGTTTGGTAATTTTGTTGTTGTTGGTGTTGTTGTTATTGGTGGTGGTTTGGTAATTGTGTTGTTGTTGTTGTTATTGGTGGTGGTTTGGTAATTGTGTTGTTGTTGTTGTTATTGGTGGTGGTTTGGTAATTGTGTTGTTGGTGTTGTTGTTATTGGTGGTGGTGTGTTAATTGTGTTGTTGTTGTTGTTGTTGTTATTGGTGGTGGTTTGGTAATTGTGATGTTGTTGTTGTTGTTGTTGTTGTTGTTGTTGTTGTTGTTGTTGTTATTGGTGGTGGTTTGGTAATTGTGTTGTTGCTGTTGTTGTTGGTGGTGTTGGTTTGGTAATTGTGATGTTTTTGTTGTTGTTGTTATTGGTGGTGCTTTGTTAATTGTGATGTAGTTGTTGTTGTTGTTGTTATTGGTGGTGGTTTGGTAATTGTGTTGTTGTTGTTGTTGTTATTGTTGGTGGTTTGGTAATTGTGTTGTTGTTGTTGTTGTTATTGATGGTGGTTTGGTAATTGTGTTGTTGTTGTTGTTGTCATTGGTGGTGGTTTGGTAATTGTGTTGTTGTTGTTGTTGTTATTGGAGGTGGTTTGGTAATTATGTTGTTGTTGTTGTTGTTGTTGATATTGGAGGTGGTTTGGTAATTGTGTTGTTGTTGTAGTTGTTATTATTGGTGGTGGTTTGGTAATTGTGTTGTTGTTGTTGTTATTGGTGGTGGTTTGGTAATTGTGTTGTTGTTGTTGTTGTTATTGGTGGTGGTTTGGTAATTGTGTTGTTGTTGTTGTTATTGGTGGTGATTTGGTAATTGTGTTGTTGTTGTTGTTGTTATTGATTGTGGTTTGGTAATTGCGTTGTTGTTATTGTTGTTATTATTGGTGGTGGTTTGGTAATTGTGTTGTTGTTGTTGTTATTATTGGTGGTGGTTTGGTAATTGTGTTGTTGTTGTTGTTGTTGTTGTTGGTGGTGGTTTGGTAATTGTGTTGTTGTTGTTATTATTGGTGGTGGTTTGGTAATTGTGTTGTTGTTGTTGTTATTGGTGGTGCTTTGGTAATTAAGTTGTTGTTGTTGTTGTTATTGGTGGTGATTTGGAAATAGTGTTGTTGTTGTTGTTGTTGTTATTGGTGGTTTGGTAATTGTGTTGTTGTTGTTGTTATTGGTGGTGGTTTTTTAATTGCGTTGTTGTTGTTGTTGTTATTGGTGGAGGTTTGGTAATGGTGTTGTTGTTGTTGTTTTTGTTATTATTGGTGCTGGTTTGGTAATTTTGTTGTTGTTGTTGTTGTTATTGGTGGTGGTTTGGTAATTGTGTTGTTGTTGTTGTTGTTATTGGTGGTGGTTTGGTAATTGTGTTGTTGTTGTTGTTATTGGTGGTGGTTTGGTAATTGTGTTGTTGTTGTTGTTATTGGTGGTGGTGTGTTAATTGTGTTGTTGTTGTTGCTGTTATTGGTGGTGGTTTGGTAATTGTCTTTTGTTGTTGTTGTTATTGGTGGTGGTTTGGTAATTGTGTTGTTGTTGTTGTTGTTATTGGTGGTGGTGTGTTAATTGTGTTGTTGTTGTTGTTGTTGTTGTTATTGGTGGTGGTTTGGTAATTGTGATGTTGTTGTTGTTGTTGTTGTTGTTATTGGTGGTGGTTTGGTAATTGTGTTGTTGTTGTTGTTGTTATTGGTGGTGGTTTGGTAATTGTGTTGTTGTTGTTGTTCTTATTGGTGGTGGTTTGGTAATTGTGTTGTTGCTGTTGTTGTTGGTGGTGGTGATTTGGTAATTGTGTTGTTGCTGTTGTTGTCATTGGTGGTGGTTTGGTAATTGTGTTGTTGTTGTTGTTATTAGTGGTGGTTTGGTAATTATGTTGTTGTTGTTGTTGTTGATATTGGTGGTGGTTTGGTAATTCTGTTGTTGTTGTAGTTGTTATTATTTGTGGTGGTTTGGTAATTGTGTTGTTGTTGTTGTTATAGGTGGTGGTTTGGTAATTGTGTTGTTGTTGTTGTTGTTATTATTGGTGGTGGTTTGGTAATTGTGTTGTTGTTGTTGTTGTTATTGGGGGTGATTTGGAAATAGTGTTGTTGTTGTTGTTGTTATTTGTGGTTTGGTAATTGTGTTGTTGTTGTTGTTATTGGTGGTGGTTTTGTAATTGTGTTGTTGTTGTTGTTGTTATTGGTGGAGGTTTGGTAATGGTGTTGTTGTTGTTGTTTTTGTTATTATTGTTGGTGGTTTGGTAATTTTGTTGTTGTCGTTGTTGTTGTTGTTATTCGTGGTGGTTTGGTGATTGTGTTGTTGTTGTTGTCGTTGTTATTGGTGGTGGTTTGGTGATTGTGTTGTTGTTGTTGTTGTTGTTATTGGTGGTGGTTTGGTAATTGTGTTGTTGTTGTTGTTATTATTGGTGGTGGTTTGGTAATTGTGTTGTTGTTGTTGTTATTGGTGGTGGTTTGGTAATTGTGTTGTTGTTGTTGTTGTTATTGGTGGTGGTTTGGTAATTGTGTTGTTGTTGTTGTTATTATTGGTGGTGATTTGGTAATTGTGTTGATGTTGTTGTTATTGGTGGTGGTTTGGTAATGGTGTGGTTGTTTCGGTTATTGTTATTATTGGTGGTGGTTTGGTAATTGTGTTGTTGTCGTTGTTGTTGTTGTTATTGGTGGTGGTTTGGTAATTGTGTTGTTGTTTTTGTTGTTGTTGTTGTTGTTATTGGTGGTGGTTTGGTAATTGTGTTCTTGTTGTTGTTATTATTGGTGGTGGTTTGGTAATTGTGTTGTTGTTGTTGTTGTTATTGGTGGTGGTTTGGTAATTGTGTTGATGTTGTTGTTATTGGTGGTGGTTTGGTAATGGTGTTGTTGTTTTTGTTATTGTTATTATTGGTGGTGGTTTGGTAATTGTGTTGTTGTCGTTGTTGTTGTTGTTATTGCTGGTGGTTTGGTAATTGTGTTGTTGTTTGTCTTGTTGTTGTTGTTGTTATTGGTGGTGGTTTGGTAATTGTGTTGTTGTTGTTGTTATTATTGGTGGTGATTTGGTAATTGTGTTGATGTTGTTGTTATTGGTGGTGGTTTGGTAATTGTGTTGATGTTGTTGTTATTGGTGGCGGTTTGGTAATGGTGTTGTTGTTTTTGTTATTGTTATTATTGGTGGTGGTTTGGTAATTGTGTTGTTGTCCTTGTTGTTGTTGTTATTGGTGGTGGTTTGGTAATTGTGTTGTTGTTTTTGTTGTTGTTGTTGTTGTTGTTATTGGTGGTGGTTTGGTAATTGTGTTGTTGTTGTTGTTATTATTGGTGGTGGTTTGGTAATTGTGTTGTTGTTGTTGTTATTGGTGGTGGTTTGGTAATTGTGTTGATGTTGTTGTTATTGGTGGTGGTTTGGTAATTGTGTTGTTGTTGTTGTTATTATTGGTGGTGGTTTGGTGATTGTGTTGTTGTTGTTGTTATTAATGGTGGTGGTTTGGTAATTGTGTTGTTGTTGTTGTTGTTGTTATTGGGGTGGTTTGGTAATTGTGTTGTTGTTGTTGTTATTATTGGTGGTGGTTTGGTAATTGTGTTGTTGTTGTTGTTATTATTGGTGGTGGTTTGGTAATTGTGTTGTTGTTGTTGTTATTATTGGTGGTGGTTTGGTAATTGTGTTGTTGTTGTTGTTATTATTGGTGGTGGTTTGGTGATTGTGTTGTTGTTGTTGTTGTTGTTATTGGTGGTGGTTTGGTAATTGTGTTGTTGTTGTTGTTATTATTGGTGGTGGTTTGGTAATTGTGTTGTTGTTGTTGTTATTATTGGTGGTGGTTTGGTAATTGTGTTGTTGTTGTTGTTATTGGTGGTGGTTTGGTAATTGTGTTGATGCTGTTGTTATTGGTGGTGGTTTGGTAATTGTGTTGTTGTTGTTGTTATTATTGGTGGTGGTTTGGTAATTGTGTTGTTGTTGTTGTTATTGGTGGTGGTTTGGTAATTGTGTTGTTGTTGTTGTTGTTGTTATTGAGGTGGTTTGGTAATTGTGTTGTTGTTGTTGTTATTATTGGTGGTGGTTTGGTAATTGTGTTGTTGTTGTTGTTATTATTGGTGGTGGTTTGGTAATTGTGTTTTTGTTGTTGTTGTTGTTATTGGTGGTGGTTTGGTAATTGTGTTGTTGTTGTTGTTATTATTGGTGGTGGTTTGGTAATTGTGTTGTTGTTGTTGTTATTATTGGTGGTGGTTTGGTGATTGTGTTGTTGTTGTTGTTGTTGTTATTGGTGGTGGTTTGGTAATTGTGTTGTTGTTGTTGTTATTATTGGTGGTGGTTTGGTGATTGTGTTGTTGTTGTTATTATTGGTGGTGGTTTGGTAATTGTGTTGTTGTTGTTGTTGTTATTGTTGGAGGTGGTTTGGTAATTGTGTTGTTGTTGTTGTTGTTGTTATTGGTGGTGGTTTGGTAATTGTGTTGTTGTTGTTGTTATTATTGGTGGTGGTTTGGTAATTGTGTTGTTGTTGTTGTTGTTGTTGTTATTGGTGGTGGTTTAGTAATTGTGTTGTTGTTGTTGTTGTTGTTGTTATTGGGGTGGTTTGGTAATTGTGTTGTTGTTGTTGTTATTATTGGTGGTGGTTTGGTAATTGTGTTGTTGTTGTTGTTATTATTGGTGGTGGTTTGGTAATTGTGTTTTTGTTGTTGTTGTTGTTATTGGTGGTGGTTTGGTAATTGTGTTGTTGTTGTTGTTATTATTGGTGGTGGTTTGGTAATTGTGTTGTTGTTGTTGTTATTGGTGGTGGTTTGGTAATTGTGTTGTTGTTGTTGTTATTATTGGTGGTGGTTTGGTAATTGTGTTGTTGTTGTTGTTGTTGTTGTTGTTGTTGTTATTGGTGGTGGTTTGGTAATTATGTTGTTGTTGTTGTTATTGGTGGAGGTTTGGTAATTGTGTTGCTGTTGTTGTTGTTATTGGCGGTGGTTTGGTGATTGTGTTGTTGTTGTTGTTGTTATTGGTGGTGGTTTGGTAATTGTGTTGTTGTTGTTGTTATTATTGGTGGTGGTTTGGTAATTGTGTTGTTGTTGTTGTTGTTATTGGTGGTGGTTTGGTAATTGTGTTGATGTTGTTGTTGTTGTTGTTGTTGTTATTAGTGGCGTTTGGTAATTGTGTTGTGTTGTTATTGGTGGTGGTTTGCTAATTGTGTTGTTGTTGTTGTTGTTGTTATTGGTGGTGGTTTGGTAATTGTGTTGTTGTTGTTGTTGTTGTTATTGGTGGTGGTTTGGTAATTGTGTTGTTGTTGTTATTATTGGTGGTGGTTTGGTAATTGTGTTGTTGTTGTTGTTGTTATTGGTGGTGGTTTGGTAATTGTCTTTTGTTGTTGTTGTTATTGGTGGTGGTTTGGTAATTGTGTTGTTGTGGTTGTTGTTGTTGTTGTTATTATTGGTGGTGGTGTGTTAATTGTGTTGTTGTTGTTGTTGTTATTGGTGGTGGTTTGGTAATTGTGATGTTGTTGTTGTTATTGGTGGTGGTTTGTTAATTGTGATGTTTTTGTTGTTGTTGTTGTTATTGGTGGTGGGTTGGTAATTGTGTAGTTGTTGTTGTTGTTATTGTTATTGTTGGTGTTTTGGTAATTGTGTTGTTGTTGTTGTTGTTGTTGTTATTGATGGTGGTTTGGTAATTGTGTTGTTGTTGTTGTGGTTATTGTTGGTGGTTTCGTAATTGTGTTGTTGTTGTTGTTGTTATTGGTGGTGATTTGGTAATTGTGTTGTTGTTGTTGTTGTTATTGGTGGTGATTTGTTAATTGTGTTGTTGTTGTTGTTATTATTGGTGGTGGTTTGGTAATTGTGTTGTTGTTGTTATTATTGCTGGTGGTTTGGTAATTGTGTTGTTGTTGTTGTTGTTATTGGTGGTGATTTGGTAATTGTGTTGTTGTTGTTGTTGTTATTGGTGGTGGTTTGGTAATTGTGTTGTTGTTGTTGTTGTTGTTATTGGTGGTGATTTGGTAATTGTGTTGTTGTTGTTGTTATTGGTGGTGATTTGGTAATTATGTTGTTGTTGTTATTATTGGTGGTGGTTTGGTAATTGTGTTGTTGTTGTTGTTATTATTGGTGGTGGTTTGGTAATTGTGTTGTTGTTGTTGTTGTTGTTATTGGTGGAGGTTTGGTAATTGTGTCGTTGTTGTTGTTGTTATTGGTGGTGGTTTGGTAATTGTGTTGTTGTTGTTGTTGTTGTTATTGTTGGTGATATGGTAATTGTGTTGTTGTTGTTGTTGTTGTTGTTATTGGTGGTGGTTTGGTAATTGTGTTGTTGTTGTTGTTATTGGTGGAGGTTTGGTAATTGTGTTGTTGTTGTTATTGTTGTTGTTATTGGTGGTGCTTTGGTAATTGTGTTGTTGTTGTTGTTGTTGTTATTGGTGGTGATTTGGTAATTGTGTTGTTGTTGTTGTTGTTATTGGTGGTGGTTTGGTAATTGTGTTGTTGTTGTTGTTGTTGTTATTGGTGGTGGTTTGGTAATTGTGTTGTTGTTGTTGTTGTTGTTATTGGTGGTGATTTGGTAATTATGTTGTTGTTGTTGTTATTATTGGTGGTGGTTTGGTAATTGTGTTGTTGTTGTTGTTATTATTGGTGGTGGTTTGGTAATTGTGTTGTTGTTGTTGGTATTATTGGTGGTGGTTTGGTAATTGTGTCGTTGTTGTTGTTGTTGTTATTGGTGGTGATTTGGTAATTATGTTGTTGTTGTTGTTATTATTGGTGGTGGTTTGGTAATTGTGTTGTTGTTGTTGTTATTATTGGTGGTGGTTTGGTAATTGTGTTGTTGTTGTTGTTGTTGTTATTGGTGGAGGTTTGGTAATTGTGTCGTTGTTGTTGTTGTTATCGGTGGTGGTTCGGTAATTGTGTTGTTGTTGTTGTTATTGGTGGTGGTTTGGTAATTGTGTTGTTGTTGTTGTTATTGGTGGAGGTTTGGTAATTGTGTTGTTGTTGTTGTTGTTGTTATTGGTGGTGATTTGGTAATTGTGTTGTTGTTGTTGTTGTTATTGGTGGTGATTTGGTAATTGTGTTGTTGTTGTTGTTATTATTGGTGGTGGTTTGGTAATTGTATTGTTGTTGTTATTGGTGGAGGTTTGGTGATTGTGTTGTTGTTGTTGTTGTTATTGGTGGTGGTTTGGTAATTGTGTTTTTGTTGTTGTTATTATTGGTGGTGGTTTGGTAATTGTGTTGTTGTTGTTGTTGTTATTGGTGGTGGTTTGGTAATTGTGTTGATGTTGTTGTTATTGGTGGTGGTTTGGTGATTGTGTTGTTGTTGTTGTTGTTATTGGTGGTGGTTTGGTAATTGTGTTGTTGTTGTTGTTATTATTGGTGGTGATTTGGTAATTGTGTTGTTGTTGTTGTTGTTATTGGTGGTGGTTTGGTAATTGTGTTGTTGTTGTTGTTGTTATTGGTGGTGGTTTGGTAATTGTGTTGATTTTGTTGTTATTGGTGGTGGTTTGGTAATGGTGTTGTTGTTTCGGTTATTGTTATTATTGGTGGTGGTTTGGTAATTGTGTTGTTGTCGTTGTTGTTGTTGTTATTGGTGGTGGTTTGGTAATTGTGTTGTTGTTTTTGTTGCTGTTGTTGTTGTTATTGGTGGTGGTTTGGTAATTGTGTTCTTGCTGTTGTTATTATTGGTGGTGGTTTGGTAATTGTGTTGTTGTTGTTGTTGTTATTGGTGGTGGTTTGGTAATTGTGTTGTTGTTTGTCTTGTTGTTGTTGTTATTGGTGGTGGTTTGGTAATTGTGTTGTTGTTGTTGTTATTATTGGTGGTGGTGTGTTAATTGCGTTGTTGTTGTTGTTGTTATTGGTGGTGGTTTGGTAATTGTGATGTTGTTGTTGTTGTTGTTGTTATTGGTGGTGGTTTGTTAATTGTGATGTTTTTGTTGTTGTTGTTGTTATTGGTGGTGGTTTGGTAATTGTGTTGTTGTTGTTGTTGTTGTTGTTGTTGTTATTGGTGGTGGTTTGGTAATTGTGTTGTTGTTGTTGTTGTTATTGTTGGTGGTTTCGTAATTGTGTTGTTGTTGTTGTTTTTATTGGTGGTGATTTGGTAATTGTATTGTTGTTGTTGTTGTTATTGGTGGTGATTTGTTAATTGTGTTGTTGTTGTTGTTATTATTGGTGGTGGTTTGGTATTTGTGTTGTTGTTGTTGTTATTGGTGGAGGTTTACTGATTGTGTTGTTGTTGTTGTTGTTATTGGTGGTGGTTTGGTAATTGTGTTGATGTTGTTATTATTGGTGGTGGTTTGGTAATTGTGTTGTTGTTGTTGTTGTTATTGGTGGTGATTTGGTAATTGTGTTGTTGTTGTTGTTTTTATTGGTGGTGGTTTGGTAATTGTGTTGTTGTTGTTGTTATTATTGGTGGTGGTTTGGTAATTGTGTTGTTGTTGTTGTTATTGGTGGAGGTTTGGTAATTGTGTCGTTGTTGTTGTTGTTATTGATGGTGGTTTGGTAATTGTGTTGTTGTTGTTGTTGTTGTTGTTATTGGTGGTGGTTTGGTAATTGTGTTGTTGTTGTTGTTATTGGTGGAGGTTTGGTAATTGTGTTGTTGTTGTTGTTGTTGTTATTGGTGGTGATTTGGTAATTGTGTTGTTGTTGTTGTTGTTATTGGTGGTGATTTGGTAATTGTGTTGTTGTTGTTGTTATTATTGGTGGTGGTTTGGTAATTGTGTTGTTGTTGTTATTGGTGGAGGTTTGGTGATTGTGTTGTTGTTGTTGTTGTTATTGGTGGTGGTTTGGTAATTGTGTTTTTGTTGTTGTTATTATTGGTGGTGGTTTGGTAATTGTGTTGTTGTTGTTGTTGTTGTTGTTATTGGTGGTGGTTTGGTAATTGTGTTGTTGTTGTTGTTGTTGTTATTGGTGGTGGTTTGGTAATTCTGTTGTTGTTGTTGTTGTTATTGGTGGTGATTTGGTAATTGTGTTGTTGTTGTTGTTATTATTGGTGGTGGTTTGGTAATTGTATTGTTGTTGTTATTGGTGGTTGTTTGGTAATTGTGTTGTTGTTGTTGTTGTTATTGGTGGTGGTTTGGTAATTGTCTTTTGTTGTTGTTGTTATTGGTGGTGGTTTGGTAATTGTGTTGTTGTGGTTGTTGTTGTTGTTGTTATTATTGGTGGTGGTGTGTTAATTGTGTTGTTGTTGTTGTTGTTATTGGTGGTGGTTTGGTAATTGTGATGTTGTTGTTGTTGTTGTTATTGGTGGTGGTTTGTTAATTGTGATGTTTTTGTTGTTGTTGTTGTTATTGGTGGTGGGTTGGTAATTGTGTTGTTGTTGTTGTTGTTATTGTTATTGTTGGTGTTTTGGTAATTGTGTTGTTGTTGTTGTTGTTGTTGTTATTGGTGGTGGTTTGGTAATTGTGTTGTTGTTGTTGTTGTTATTGTTGGTGGTTTCGTAATTGTGTTGTTGTTGTTGTTGTTATTGGTGGTGATTTGGTAATTGTGTTGTTGTTGTTGTTGTTATTGGTGGTGATTTGTTAATTGTGTTGTTGTTGTTGTTATTATTGGTGGTGGTTTGGTAATTGTGTTGTTGTTGTTATTGGTGGAGGTTTACTGATTGTGTTGTTGTTGTTGTTGTTATTGGTGGTGGTTTGGTAATTGTGTTGTTGTTGTTATTATTGCTGGTGGTTTGGTAATTGTGTTGTTGTTGTTGTTGTTATTGGTGGTCATTTGGTAATTGTGTTGTTGTTGTTGTTGTTATTGGTGGTGGTTTGGTAATTGTGTTGTTGTTGTTGTTGTTGTTATTGGTGGTGATTTGGTAATTGTGTTGTTGTTGTTGTTGTTGTTACTGGTGGTGATTCGGTAATTATGTTGTTGTTGTTATTATTGGTGGTGGTTTGGTAATTGTGTTGTTGTTGTTGTTATTATTGGTGGTGGTTTGGTAATTGTGTTGTTGTTGTTGTTGTTATTGGTGGAGGTTTGGTAATTGTGTCGTTGTTGTTGTTGTTATTGGTGGTGGTTCGGTAATTGTGTTGTTGTTGTTGTTGTTGTTGTTATTATTGGTGGTGGTTTGGTAATTGTGTTGTTGTTGTTGTTGTTACTGGTGGTGATTTGGTAATTATGTTGTTGTTGTTATTATTGGTGGTGGTTTGGTAATTGTGTTGTTGTTGTTGTTATTATTGGTGGTGGTTTGGTAATTGTGTTGTTGTTGTTGTTATTGGTGGAGGTTTGGTAATTGTGTTGTTGTTGTTGTTGTTGTTATTGGTGGTGATTTGGTAATTGTGTTGTTGTTGTTATTGGTGGTGGTTTGGTAATTGTGTTGTTGTTGTTATTGGTGGAGGTTTGGTGATTGTGTTGTTGTTGTTGTTGTTATTGGTGGTGGTTTGGTAATTGTGTTTTTGTTGTTGTTATTATTGGTGGTGGTTTGGTAATTGTGTTGTTGTTGTTGTTATTATTGGTGGTGGTTTGGTAATTGTGTTTTTGTTGTTGTTATTATTGGTGGTGGTTTGGTAATTGTGTTGTTGTTGTTGTTGTTGTTATTGGTGGTGGTTTGGTAATTGTGTTGATGTTGTTGTTATTGGTGGTGGTTTGGTGATTGTGTTGTTGTTGTTGTTGTTATTGGTGGTGGTTTGGTAATTGTGTTGTTGTTGTTGTTATTATTGGTGGTGATTTGGTAATTGTGTTGTTGTTGTTGTTATTGGTGGTGGTTTGGTAATTGTGTTGTTGTTGTTGTTGTTATTGGTGGTGGTTTGGTAATTGTGTTGATTTTGTTGTTATTGGTGGTGGTTTGGTAATTGTGTTGTTGTTGTTGTTGTTGTTATTGGTGGTGATTTGGTAATTGTGTTGTTCTTGTTGTTGTTATTGGTGGTTTTTTTTGTAATTGTGTTGTTGTTGTTGTTGTTGTTGTTATTGGTGGTGGTTTGGTAATTGTGTTGTTGTTGTTGTTATTGGTGGAGGTTTGGTAATTGTGTTGTTGTTGTTGTTGTTGTTATTGGTGGTGATTTGGTAATTGTGTTGTTCTTGTTGTTGTTATTGGTGGTGATTTGGTAATTGTGTTGTTGTTGTTGTTGTTATTGATTGTGGTTTGGTAATTGCGTTGTTGTTGTTGTTGTTATTATTGGTGGTGGTTTGGTAATTGTGTTGTTGTTGTTGTTGTTATTGGTGGTGGTTTGGTAATTGTGTTGTTGTTGTTGTTATTATTGGTGGTGGTTTGGTAATTGTGTTGTTGTTATTGTTGTTATTGGTGGTGGTTTGGTAATTGTGTTGTTGTTGTTGTTATTATTGGTGGTGGTTTGGTAATTGTGTTGTTGTTGTTGTTATTATTGGTGGTGGTTTGCTAATTGTGTTGTTGTTGTTGTTATTGGTGGTAGTTTGGTAATTGTGTTGTTGTTGTTGTTATTATTGGTGTTGGTTTGGTAATTGTGTTGTTGTTGTTGTTATTGGTGGTGGTTTGGTGATTGTGTTGTTGTTGTTATTATTGGTGGTGGTTTGGTAATTGTGTTGTTGTTGTTGTTGTTATTGGTGGTGGTTTGGTAATTATGTTGTTGTTGTTGTTGTTGTTGTTATTGGTGGTGGTTTAGTAATTGTGTTGTTGTTGTAGTTGTTATTATTGGTGGTGGTTTGGTAATTGTGTTGTTGTTGTAGTTATTGGTGGTGGTTTGGTAATTGTGTTGTTGTTTTTGTTGTTATTGGTGGTGGTTTGGTAATTGTGTTGTTGTTGTTGTTATTGGTGGTGATTTGGTAATTGTGTTTTTGTTGTTGTTGTTATTGATTGTGGTTTGGTAATTGCGTTGTTGTTGTTGTTGTTATTATTGGTGGTGATTTGGTAATTGTGTTGTTGTTGTTGTTGTTACTGGTGGTGGTTTGGTAATTGTGTTTTTGTTGTTCTTGTTATTGGTGGTGGTTTGGTGATTTTGTTGTTGTTGTTGTTGTTGTTATTGGTGGTGGTTTTGTAATTGTGTTGTTGTTGTTGTTGTTATTATTGATGGTGGTTTGGTAATTGTGTTGTTGTTGGTGTTGTTATTGGTGGTGGTTTGGTAATTGTGTTGTTGTTGTTGTTATTATTGGTGGTAGTTTGGTAATTGTGTCGTTGTTGTTGTTATTGGTGGTGGTTTGGTGATTGTGTTGTTGTTGTTGTTGTTGTTATTGGTGGTGGTTCGGTAATTGTGTTGTTGTTGTTGTTGTTGTTATTGAGGTGGTTTGGTAATTGTGTTGTTGTTGTTGTTATTATTGGTGGTGGTTTGGTAATTGTGTTGTTGTTGTTGTTATTATTGGTGGTGGTTTGGTAATTGTGTTGTTGTTGTTGTTATTATTGGTGGTGGTTTGGTGATTGTGTTGTTGTTGTTGTTGTTGTTATTGGTGGTGGTTTGGTAATTGTGTTGTTGTTGTTGTTATTATTGGTGGTGGTTTGGTGATTGTGTTGTTGTTGTTATTATTGGTGGTGGTTTGGTAATTGTGTTGTTGTTGTTGTTGTTATTGTTGGAGGTGGTTTGGTAATTGTGTTGTTGTTGTTGTTGTTGTTATTGGTGGTGGTTTGGTAATTGTGTTGTTGTTGTTGTTATTATTGGTGGTGGTTTGGTAATTGTGTTGTTGTTGTTGTTGTTGTTGTTATTGGTGGTGGTTTAGTAATTGTGTTGTTGTTGTTGTTGTTGTTGTTATTGGGGTGGTTTGGTAATTGTGTTGTTGTTGTTGTTATTATTGGTGGTGGTTTGGTAATTGTGTTGTTGTTGTTGTTATTATTGGTGGTGGTTTGGTAATTGTGTTTTTGTTGTTGTTGTTGTTATTGGTGGTGGTTTGGTAATTGTGTTGTTGTTGTTGTTATTATTGGTGGTGGTTTGGTAATTGTGTTGTTGTTGTTGTTATTGGTGGTGGTTTGGTAATTGTGTTGTTGTTGTTGTTATTATTGGTGGTGGTTTGGTAATTGTGTTGTTGTTGTTGTTGTTGTTGTTGTTGTTGTTATTGGTGGTGGTTTGGTAATTATGTTGTTGTTGTTGTTATTGGTGGAGGTTTGGTAATTGTGTTGCTGTTGTTGTTGTTATTGGCGGTGGTTTGGTGATTGTGTTGTTGTTGTTGTTGTTATTGGTGGTGGTTTGGTAATTGTGTTGTTGTTGTTGTTATTATTGGTGGTGGTTTGGTAATTGTGTTGTTGTTGTTGTTGTTATTGGTGGTGGTTTGGTAATTGTGTTGATGTTGTTGTTATTGTTGTTGTTGTTATTAGTGGCGTTTGGTAATTGTGTTGTGTTGTTATTGGTGGTGGTTTGCTAATTGTGTTGTTGTTGTTGTTGTTGTTATTGGTGGTGGTTTGGTAATTGTGTTGTTGTTGTTGTTGTTGTTATTGGTGGTGGTTTGGTAATTGTGTTGTTGTTGTTATTATTGGTGGTGGTTTGGTAATTGTGTTGTTGTTGTTGTTGTTATTGGTGGTGGTTTGGTAATTGTCTTTTGTTGTTGTTGTTATTGGTGGTGGTTTGGTAATTGTGTTGTTGTGGTTGTTGTTGTTGTTGTTATTATTGGTGGTGGTGTGTTAATTGTGTTGTTGTTGTTGTTGTTATTGGTGGTGGTTTGGTAATTGTGATGTTGTTGTTGTTGTTATTGGTGGTGGTTTGTTAATTGTGATGTTTTTGTTGTTGTTGTTGTTATTGGTGGTGGGTTGGTAATTGTGTTGTTGTTGTTGTTGTTATTGTTATTGTTGGTGTTTTGGTAATTGTGTTGTTGTTGTTGTTGTTGTTGTTATTGATGGTGGTTTGGTAATTGTGTTGTTGTTGTTGTTGTTATTGGTGGTGGTTTGGTAATTATGTTGTTGTTGTTGTTGTTGTTGTTATTGGTGGTGGTTTAGTAATTGTGTTGTTGTTGTAGTTGTTATTATTGGTGGTGGTTTGGTAATTGTGTTGTTGTTGTAGTTATTGGTGGTGGTTTGGTAATTGTGTTGTTGTTTTTGTTGTTATTGGTGGTGGTTTGGTAATTGTGTTGTTGTTGTTGTTATTGGTGGTGATTTGGTAATTGTGTTTTTGTTGTTGTTGTTATTGATTGTGGTTTGGTAATTGCGTTGTTGTTGTTGTTGTTATTATTGGTGGTGATTTGGTAATTGTGTTGTTGTTGTTGTTGTTACTGGTGGTGGTTTGGTAATTGTGTTTTTGTTGTTCTTGTTATTGGTGGTGGTTTGGTGATTTTGTTGTTGTTGTTGTTGTTGTTATTGGTGGTGGTTTTGTAATTGTGTTGTTGTTGTTGTTGTTATTATTGATGGTGGTTTGGTAATTGTGTTGTTGTTGGTGTTGTTATTGGTGGTGGTTTGGTAATTGTGTTGTTGTTGTTGTTATTATTGGTGGTAGTTTGGTAATTGTGTCGTTGTTGTTGTTATTGGTGGTGGTTTGGTGATTGTGTTGTTGTTGTTGTTGTTGTTATTGGTGGTGGTTCGGTAATTGTGTTGTTGTTGTTGTTGTTGTTATTGAGGTGGTTTGGTAATTGTGTTGTTGTTGTTGTTATTATTGGTGGTGGTTTGGTAATTGTGTTGTTGTTGTTGTTATTATTGGTGGTGGTTTGGTAATTGTGTTTTTGTTGTTGTTGTTGTTATTGGTGGTGGTTTGGTAATTGTGTTGTTGTTGTTGTTATTATTGGTGGTGGTTTGGTAATTGTGTTGTTGTTGTTGTTATTATTGGTGGTGGTTTGGTGATTGTGTTGTTGTTGTTGTTGTTGTTATTGGTGGTGGTTTGGTAATTGTGTTGTTGTTGTTGTTATTATTGGTGGTGGTTTGGTGATTGTGTTGTTGTTGTTATTATTGGTGGTGGTTTGGTAATTGTGTTGTTGTTGTTGTTGTTATTGTTGGAGGTGGTTTGGTAATTGTGTTGTTGTTGTTGTTGTTGTTATTGGTGGTGGTTTGGTAATTGTGTTGTTGTTGTTGTTATTATTGGTGGTGGTTTGGTAATTGTGTTGTTGTTGTTGTTGTTGTTGTTATTGGTGGTGGTTTAGTAATTGTGTTGTTGTTGTTGTTGTTGTTGTTATTGGGGTGGTTTGGTAATTGTGTTGTTGTTGTTGTTATTATTGGTGGTGGTTTGGTAATTGTGTTGTTGTTGTTGTTATTATTGGTGGTGGTTTGGTAATTGTGTTTTTGTTGTTGTTGTTGTTATTGGTGGTGGTTTGGTAATTGTGTTGTTGTTGTTGTTATTATTGGTGGTGGTTTGGTAATTGTGTTGTTGTTGTTGTTATTGGTGGTGGTTTGGTAATTGTGTTGTTGTTGTTGTTATTATTGGTGGTGGTTTGGTAATTGTGTTGTTGTTGTTGTTGTTGTTGTTGTTGTTGTTGTTGTTGTTATTGGTGGTGGTTTGGTAATTATGTTGTTGTTGTTGTTATTGGTGGAGGTTTGGTAATTGTGTTGCTGTTGTTGTTGTTATTGGCGGTGGTTTGGTGATTGTGTTGTTGTTGTTGTTGTTATTGGTGGTGGTTTGGTAATTGTGTTGTTGTTGTTGTTATTATTGGTGGTGGTTTGGTAATTGTGTTGTTGTTGTTGTTGTTATTGGTGGTGGTTTGGTAATTGTGTTGATGTTGTTGTTATTGTTGTTGTTGTTATTAGTGGCGTTTGGTAATTGTGTTGTGTTGTTATTGGTGGTGGTTTGCTAATTGTGTTGTTGTTGTTGTTGTTGTTATTGGTGGTGGTTTGGTAATTGTGTTGTTGTTGTTGTTGTTGTTATTGGTGGTGGTTTGGTAATTGTGTTGTTGTTGTTATTATTGGTGGTGGTTTGGTAATTGTGTTGTTGTTGTTGTTGTTATTGGTGGTGGTTTGGTAATTGTCTTTTGTTGTTGTTGTTATTGGTGGTGGTTTGGTAATTGTGTTGTTGTGGTTGTTGTTATTGTTGTTATTATTGGTGGTGGTGTGTTAATTGTGTTGTTGTTGTTGTTGTTATTGGTGGTGGTTTGGTAATTGTGATGTTGTTGTTGTTGTTATTGGTGGTGGTTTGTTAATTGTGATGTTTTTGTTGTTGTTGTTGTTATTGGTGGTGGGTTGGTAATTGTGTTGTTGTTGTTGTTGTTATTGTTATTGTTGGTGTTTTGGTAATTGTGTTGTTGTTGTTGTTGTTGTTGTTATTGATGGTGGTTTGGTAATTGTGTTGTTGTTGTTGTTGTTATTGTTGGTGGTTTCGTAATTGTGTTGTTGTTGTTGTTGTTATTGGTGGTGATTTGGTAATTGTGTTGTTGTTGTTGTTGTTGTTATTGGTGGTGATTTGTTAATTGTGTTGTTGTTGTTGTTATTATTGGTGGTGGTTTGGTAATTGTGTTGTTGTTGTTATTATTGCTGGTGGTTTGGTAATTGTGTTGTTGTTGTTGTTGTTATTGGTGGTGATTTGGTAATTGTGTTGTTGTTGTTGTTGTTATTGGTGGTGGTTTGGTAATTGTGTTGTTGTTGTTGTTGTTATTGGTGGTGATTTGGTAATTGTGTTGTTGTTGTTGTTATTGGTGGTGATTTGGTAATTATGTTGTTGTTGTTATTATTGGTGGTGGT
The DNA here is from genome assembly GCA_964016885.1 of Eledone cirrhosa. Classification (NCBI taxonomy): domain Eukaryota; kingdom Metazoa; phylum Mollusca; class Cephalopoda; order Octopoda; family Eledonidae; genus Eledone; species Eledone cirrhosa. Next base: position 181,522,538 of record OZ024743.1, read on the forward strand.
TTGGTAATTGTGTTGTTGTTGTTGTTATTATTAGTGGTGGTTTGGTAATTGTGTTGTTGTTGTTGTTGTTGTTATTGGTGGAGGTTTGGTAATTGTGTCGTTGTTGTTGTTGTTATTGGTGGTGGTTTGGTAATTGTGTTGTTGTTGTTGTTGTTGTTATTGTTGGTGATATGGTAATTGTGTTGTTGTTGTTGTTGTTGTTGTTATTGGTGGTGGTTTGGTAATTGTGTTGTTGTTGTTGTTATTGGTGGAGGTTTGGTAATTGTGTTGTTGTTGTTATTGTTGTTGTTATTGGTGGTGGTTTGGTAATTGTGTTGTTGTTGTTGTTGTTATTGGTGGTGATTTGGTAATTGTGTTGTTGTTGTTGTTGTTATTGGTGGTGGTTTGGTAATTGTGTTGTTGTTGTTGTTGTTGTTATTGGTGGTGGTTTGGTAATTGTGTTGTTGTTGTTGTTGTTGTTATTGGTGGTGATTTGGTAATTATGTTGTTGTTGTTGTTATTATTGGTGGTGGTTTGGTAATTGTGTTGTTGTTGTTGTTATTATTGGTGGTGGTTTGGTAATTGTGTTGTTGTTGTTGTTATTATTGGTGGTGGTTTGGTAATTGTGTCGTTGTTGTTGTTGTTGTTATTGGTGGTGATTTGGTAATTATGTTGTTGTTGTTGTTATTATTGGTGGTGGTTTGGTAATTGTGTTGTTGTTGTTGTTATTATTGGTGGTGGTTTGGTAATTGTGTTGTTGTTGTTGTTGTTGTTATTGGTGGAGGTTTGGTAATTGTGTCGTTGTTGTTGTTGTTATCGGTGGTGGTTCGGTAATTGTGTTGTTGTTGTTGTTATTGGTGGTGGTTTGGTAATTGTGTTGTTGTTGTTGTTATTGGTGGAGGTTTGGTAATTGTGTTGTTGTTGTTGTTGTTGTTATTGGTGGTGATTTGGTAATTGTGTTGTTGTTGTTGTTGTTATTGGTGGTGATTTGGTAATTGTGTTGTTGTTGTTGTTATTATTGGTGGTGGTTTGGTAATTGTATTGTTGTTGTTATTGGTGGAGGTTTGGTGATTGTGTTGTTGTTGTTGTTGTTATTGGTGGTGGTTTGGTAATTGTGTTTTTGTTGTTGTTATTATTGGTGGTGGTTTGGTAATTGTGTTGTTGTTGTTGTTGTTATTGGTGGTGGTTTGGTAATTGTGTTGATGTTGTTGTTATTGGTGGTGGTTTGGTGATTGTGTTGTTGTTGTTGTTGTTGTTATTGGTGGTGGTTTGGTAATTGTGTTGTTGTTGTTGTTATTATTGGTGGTGATTTGGTAATTGTGTTGTTGTTGTTGTTATTGGTGGTGGTTTGGTAATTGTGTTGATGTTGTTGTTATTGGTGGTGGATTGGTAATGGTGTTGTTGTTTCGGTTATTGTTATTATTGGTGGTGGTTTGGTAATTGTGTTGTTGTCGTTGTTGTTGTTGTTATTGGTGGTGGTTTGGTAATTGTGTTGTTGTTTTTGTTGTTGTTGTTGTTGTTATTGGTGGTGGTTTGGTAATTGTGTTCTTGCTGTTGTTATTATTGGTGGTGGTTTGGTAATTGTGTTGTTGTTGTTGTTGTTATTGGTGGTGGTTTGGTAATTGTGTTGTTGTTTGTCTTGTTGTTGTTGTTATTGGTGGTGGTTTGGTAATTGTGTTGTTGTTGTTGTTATTATTGGTGGTGGTGTGTTAATTGCGTTGTTGTTGTTGTTGTTATTGGTGGTGGTTTGGTAATTGTGATGTTGTTGTTGTTGTTGTTGTTATTGGTGGTGGTTTGTTAATTGTGATGTTTTTGTTGTTGTTGTTGTTATTGGTGGTGGTTTGGTAATTGTGTTGTTGTTGTTGTTGTTGTTGTTGTTGTTATTGGTGGTGGTTTGGTAATTGTGTTGTTGTTGTTGTTGTTATTGTTGGTGGTTTCGTAATTGTGTTGTTGTTGTTGTTTTTATTGGTGGTGATTTGGTAATTGTATTGTTGTTGTTGTTGTTATTGGTGGTGATTTGTTAATTGTGTTGTTGTTGTTGTTATTATTGGTGGTGGTTTGGTATTTGTGTTGTTGTTGTTGTTATTGGTGGAGGTTTACTGATTGTGTTGTTGTTGTTGTTGTTATTGGTGGTGGTTTGGTAATTGTGTTGATGTTGTTATTATTGGTGGTGGTTTGGTAATTGTGTTGTTGTTGTTGTTGTTATTGGTGGTGATTTGGTAATTGTGTTGTTGTTGTTGTTTTTATTGGTGGTGGTTTGGTAATTGTGTTGTTGTTGTTGTTATTATTGGTGGTGGTTTGGTAATTGTGTTGTTGTTGTTGTTATTGGTGGAGGTTTGGTAATTGTGTCGTTGTTGTTGTTGTTATTGATGGTGGTTTGGTAATTGTGTTGTTGTTGTTGTTGTTGTTGTTATTGGTGGTGGTTTGGTAATTGTGTTGTTGTTGTTGTTATTGGTGGAGGTTTGGTAATTGTGTTGTTGTTGTTGTTGTTGTTATTGGTGGTGATTTGGTAATTGTGTTGTTGTTGTTGTTGTTATTGGTGGTGATTTGGTAATTGTGTTGTTGTTGTTGTTATTATTGGTGGTGGTTTGGTAATTGTGTTGTTGTTGTTATTGGTGGAGGTTTGGTGATTGTGTTGTTGTTGTTGTTGTTATTGGTGGTGGTTTGGTAATTGTGTTTTTGTTGTTGTTATTATTGGTGGTGGTTTGGTAATTGTGTTGTTGTTGTTGTTGTTGTTGTTATTGGTGGTGGTTTGGTAATTGTGTTGTTGTTGTTGTTGTTGTTATTGGTGGTGGTTTGGTAATTCTGTTGTTGTTGTTGTTGTTATTGGTGGTGATTTGGTAATTGTGTTGTTGTTGTTGTTATTATTGGTGGTGGTTTGGTAATTGTATTGTTGTTGTTATTGGTGGTGGTTTGGTAATTGTGTTGTTGTTGTTGTTGTTATTGGTGGTGGTTTGGTAATTGTCTTTTGTTGTTGTTGTTATTGGTGGTGGTTTGGTAATTGTGTTGTTGTGGTTGTTGTTGTTGTTGTTATTATTGGTGGTGGTGTGTTAATTGTGTTGTTGTTGTTGTTGTTATTGGTGGTGGTTTGGTAATTGTGATGTTGTTGTTGTTGTTGTTGTTATTGGTGGTGGTTTGTTAATTGTGATGTTTTTGTTGTTGTTGTTGTTATTGGTGGTGGGTTGGTAATTGTGTTGTTGTTGTTGTTGTTATTGTTATTGTTGGTGTTTTGGTAATTGTGTTGTTGTTGTTGTTGTTGTTGTTATTGGTGGTGGTTTGGTAATTGTGTTGTTGTTGTTGTTGTTATTGTTGGTGGTTTCGTAATTGTGTTGTTGTTGTTGTTGTTATTGGTGGTGATTTGGTAATTGTGTTGTTGTTGTTGTTGTTATTGGTGGTGATTTGTTAATTGTGTTGTTGTTGTTGTTATTATTGGTGGTGGTTTGGTAATTGTGTTGTTGTTGTTATTGGTGGAGGTTTACTGATTGTGTTGTTGTTGTTGTTGTTATTGGTGGTGGTTTGGTAATTGTGTTGTTGTTGTTATTATTGCTGGTGGTTTGGTAATTGTGTTGTTGTTGTTGTTGTTATTGGTGGTGATTTGGTAATTGTGTTGTTGTTGTTGTTGTTATTGGTGGTGGTTTGGTAATTGTGTTGTTGTTGTTGTTGTTGTTATTGGTGGTGATTTGGTAATTGTGTTGTTGTTGTTGTTGTTGTTACTGGTGGTGATTTGGTAATTATGTTGTTGTTGTTATTATTGGTGGTGGTTTGGTAATTGTGTTGTTGTTGTTGTTATTATTGGTGGTGGTTTGGTAATTGTGTTGTTGTTGTTGTTGTTATTGGTGGAGGTTTGGTAATTGTGTCGTTGTTGTTGTTGTTATTGGTGGTGGTTCGGTAATTGTGTTGTTGTTGTTGTTGTTGTTGTTATTGGTGGTGGTTTGGTAATTGTGTTGTTGTTGTTGTTATTGGTGGAGGTTTGGTAATTGTGTTGTTGTTGTTGTTGTTGTTATTGGTGGTGATTTGGTAATTGTGTTGTTGTTGTTATTGGTGGTGGTTTGGTAATTGTGTTGTTGTTGTTATTGGTGGAGGTTTGGTGATTGTGTTGTTGTTGTTGTTGTTATTGGTGGTGGTTTGGTAATTGTGTTTTTGTTGTTGATATTATTGGTGGTGGTTTGGTAATTGTGTTGTTGTTGTTGTTATTATTGGTGGTGGTTTGGTAATTGTGTTTTTGTTGTTGTTATTATTGGTGGTGGTTTGGTAATTGTGTTGTTGTTGTTGTTGTTTTTATTGGTGGTGGTTTGGTAATTGTGTTGATGTTGTTGTTATTGGTGGTGGTTTGGTGATTGTGTTGTTGTTGTTGTTGTTTTGGTGGTGGTTTGGTAATTGTGTTGTTGTTGTTGTTATTATTGGTGGTGATTTGGTAATTGTGTTGTTGTTGTTGTTATTGGTGGTGGTTTGGTAATTGTGTTGTTGTTGTTGTTGTTATTGGTGGTGGTTTGGTAATTGTGTTGATTTTGTTGTTATTGGTGGTGGTTTGGTAATTGTGTTGTTGTTGTTGTTGTTGTTATTGGTGGTGATTTTGTAATTGTGTTGTTCTTGTTGTTGTTATTGGTGGTTTTTTTTGTAATTGTGTTGTTGTTGTTGTTGTTGTTGTTATTGGTGGTGGTTTGGTAATTGTGTTGTTGTTGTTGTTATTGGTGGAGGTTTGGTAATTGTGTTGTTGTTGTTGTTGTTGTTATTGGTGGTGATTTGGTAATTGTGTTGTTCTTGTTGTTGTTATTGGTGGTGATTTGGTAATTGTGTTGTTGTTGTTGTTATTGATTGTGGTTTGGTAATTGCGTTGTTGTTGTTGTTGTTATTATTGGTGGTGGTTTGGTAATTGTGTTGTTGTTGTTGTTATTGGTGGTGGTTTGGTAATTGTGTTGTTGTTGTTGTTGTTATTGGTGGTGGTTTGGTAATTGTGTTGATTTTGTTGTTATTGGTGGTGGTTTGGTGATTGTGTTGTTGTTGTTGTTGTTATTGGTGGTGGTTTGGTAATTGTGTTGTTGTTGTTGTTATTATTGGTGGTGATTTGGTAATTGTGTTGTTGTTGTTGTTATTGGTGGTGGTTTGGTAATTGTGTTGTTGTTGTTGTTGTTATTGGTGGTGGTTTGGTAATTGTGTTGATTTTGTTGTTATTGGTGGTGGTTTGGTAATTGTGTTGTTGTTGTTGTTGTTGTTATTGGTGGTGATTTGGTAATTGTGTTGTTCTTGTTGTTGTTATTGGTGGTTTTTTTTGTAATTGTGTTGTTGTTGTTGTTGTTGTTGTTATTGGTGGTGGTTTGGTAATTGTGTTGTTGTTGTTGTTATTGGTGGAGGTTTGGTAATTGTGTTGTTGTTGTTGTTGTTGTTATTGGTGGTGATTTGGTAATTGTGTTGTTCTTGTTGTTGTTATTGGTGGTGATTTGGTAATTGTGTTGTTGTTGTTGTTGTTATTGATTGTGGTTTGGTAATTGCGTTGTTGTTGTTGTTGTTATTATTGGTGGTGGTTTGGTAATTGTGTTGTTGTTGTTGTTGTTATTGGTGGTGGTTTGGTAATTGTGTTGTTGTTGTTGTTATTATTGGTGGTGGTTTGGTAATTGTGTTGTTGTTATTGTTGTTATTGGTGGTGGTTTGGTAATTGTGTTGTTGTTGTTGTTATTATTGGTGGTGGTTTGGTAATTGTGTTGTTGTTGTTGTTATTATTGGTGGTGGTTTGCTAATTGTGTTGTTGTTGTTGTTATTGGTGGTAGTTTGGTAATTGTGTTGTTGTTGTTGTTATTATTGGTGTTGGTTTGGTAATTGTGTTGTTGTTGTTGTTATTGGTGGTGGTTTGGTGATTGTGTTGTTGTTGTTATTATTGGTGGTGGTTTGGTAATTGTGTTGTTGTTGTTGTTGTTATTGGTGGTGGTTTGGTAATTATGTTGTTGTTGTTGTTGTTGTTGTTATTGGTGGTGGTTTAGTAATTGTGTTGTTGTTGTAGTTGTTATTATTGGTGGTGGTTTGGTAATTGTGTTGTTGTTGTAGTTATTGGTGGTGGTTTGGTAATTGTGTTGTTGTTTTTGTTGTTATTGGTGGTGGTTTGGTAATTGTGTTGTTGTTGTTGTTATTGGTGGTGATTTGGTAATTGTGTTTTTGTTGTTGTTGTTATTGATTGTGGTTTGGTAATTGCGTTGTTGTTGTTGTTGTTATTATTGGTGGTGATTTGGTAATTGTGTTGTTGTTGTTGTTGTTACTGGTGGTGGTTTGGTAATTGTGTTTTTGTTGTTCTTGTTATTGGTGGTGGTTTGGTGATTTTGTTGTTGTTGTTGTTGTTGTTATTGGTGGTGGTTTTGTAATTGTGTTGTTGTTGTTGTTGTTATTATTGATGGTGGTTTGGTAATTGTGTTGTTGTTGGTGTTGTTATTGGTGGTGGTTTGGTAATTGTGTTGTTGTTGTTGTTATTATTGGTGGTAGTTTGGTAATTGTGTCGTTGTTGTTGTTATTGGTGGTGGTTTGGTGATTGTGTTGTTGTTGTTGTTGTTGTTATTGGTGGTGGTTCGGTAATTGTGTTGTTGTTGTTGTTGTTGTTATTGAGGTGGTTTGGTAATTGTGTTGTTGTTGTTGTTATTATTGGTGGTGGTTTGGTAATTGTGTTGTTGTTGTTGTTATTATTGGTGGTGGTTTGGTAATTGTGTTGTTGTTGTTGTTATTATTGGTGGTGGTTTGGTGATTGTGTTGTTGTTGTTGTTGTTGTTATTGGTGGTGGTTTGGTAATTGTGTTGTTGTTGTTGTTATTATTGGTGGTGGTTTGGTGATTGTGTTGTTGTTGTTATTATTGGTGGTGGTTTGGTAATTGTGTTGTTGTTGTTGTTGTTATTGTTGGAGGTGGTTTGGTAATTGTGTTGTTGTTGTTGTTGTTGTTATTGGTGGTGGTTTGGTAATTGTGTTGTTGTTGTTGTTATTATTGGTGGTGGTTTGGTAATTGTGTTGTTGTTGTTGTTGTTGTTGTTATTGGTGGTGGTTTAGTAATTGTGTTGTTGTTGTTGTTGTTGTTGTTATTGGGGTGGTTTGGTAATTGTGTTGTTGTTGTTGTTATTATTGGTGGTGGTTTGGTAATTGTGTTGTTGTTGTTGTTATTATTGGTGGTGGTTTGGTAATTGTGTTTTTGTTGTTGTTGTTGTTATTGGTGGTGGTTTGGTAATTGTGTTGTTGTTGTTGTTATTATTGGTGGTGGTTTGGTAATTGTGTTGTTGTTGTTGTTATTGGTGGTGGTTTGGTAATTGTGTTGTTGTTGTTGTTATTATTGGTGGTGGTTTGGTAATTGTGTTGTTGTTGTTGTTGTTGTTGTTGTTGTTGTTATTGGTGGTGGTTTGGTAATTATGTTGTTGTTGTTGTTATTGGTGGAGGTTTGGTAATTGTGTTGCTGTTGTTGTTGTTATTGGCGGTGGTTTGGTGATTGTGTTGTTGTTGTTGTTGTTATTGGTGGTGGTTTGGTAATTGTGTTGTTGTTGTTGTTATTATTGGTGGTGGTTTGGTAATTGTGTTGTTGTTGTTGTTGTTATTGGTGGTGGTTTGGTAATTGTGTTGATGTTGTTGTTATTGTTGTTGTTGTTATTAGTGGCGTTTGGTAATTGTGTTGTGTTGTTATTGGTGGTGGTTTGCTAATTGTGTTGTTGTTGTTGTTGTTGTTATTGGTGGTGGTTTGGTAATTGTGTTGTTGTTGTTGTTGTTGTTATTGGTGGTGGTTTGGTAATTGTGTTGTTGTTGTTATTATTGGTGGTGGTTTGGTAATTGTGTTGTTGTTGTTGTTGTTATTGGTGGTGGTTTGGTAATTGTCTTTTGTTGTTGTTGTTATTGGTGGTGGTTTGGTAATTGTGTTGTTGTGGTTGTTGTTGTTGTTGTTATTATTGGTGGTGGTGTGTTAATTGTGTTGTTGTTGTTGTTGTTATTGGTGGTGGTTTGGTAATTGTGATGTTGTTGTTGTTGTTATTGGTGGTGGTTTGTTAATTGTGATGTTTTTGTTGTTGTTGTTGTTATTGGTGGTGGGTTGGTAATTGTGTTGTTGTTGTTGTTGTTATTGTTATTGTTGGTGTTTTGGTAATTGTGTTGTTGTTGTTGTTGTTGTTGTTATTGATGGTGGTTTGGTAATTGTGTTGTTGTTGTTGTTGTTATTGGTGGTGGTTTGGTAATTATGTTGTTGTTGTTGTTGTTGTTGTTATTGGTGGTGGTTTAGTAATTGTGTTGTTGTTGTAGTTGTTATTATTGGTGGTGGTTTGGTAATTGTGTTGTTGTTGTAGTTATTGGTGGTGGTTTGGTAATTGTGTTGTTGTTTTTGTTGTTATTGGTGGTGGTTTGGTAATTGTGTTGTTGTTGTTGTTATTGGTGGTGATTTGGTAATTGTGTTTTTGTTGTTGTTGTTATTGATTGTGGTTTGGTAATTGCGTTGTTGTTGTTGTTGTTATTATTGGTGGTGATTTGGTAATTGTGTTGTTGTTGTTGTTGTTACTGGTGGTGGTTTGGTAATTGTGTTTTTGTTGTTCTTGTTATTGGTGGTGGTTTGGTGATTTTGTTGTTGTTGTTGTTGTTGTTATTGGTGGTGGTTTTGTAATTGTGTTGTTGTTGTTGTTGTTATTATTGATGGTGGTTTGGTAATTGTGTTGTTGTTGGTGTTGTTATTGGTGGTGGTTTGGTAATTGTGTTGTTGTTGTTGTTATTATTGGTGGTAGTTTGGTAATTGTGTCGTTGTTGTTGTTATTGGTGGTGGTTTGGTGATTGTGTTGTTGTTGTTGTTGTTGTTATTGGTGGTGGTTCGGTAATTGTGTTGTTGTTGTTGTTGTTGTTATTGAGGTGGTTTGGTAATTGTGTTGTTGTTGTTGTTATTATTGGTGGTGGTTTGGTAATTGTGTTGTTGTTGTTGTTATTATTGGTGGTGGTTTGGTAATTGTGTTTTTGTTGTTGTTGTTGTTATTGGTGGTGGTTTGGTAATTGTGTTGTTGTTGTTGTTATTATTGGTGGTGGTTTGGTAATTGTGTTGTTGTTGTTGTTATTATTGGTGGTGGTTTGGTGATTGTGTTGTTGTTGTTGTTGTTGTTATTGGTGGTGGTTTGGTAATTGTGTTGTTGTTGTTGTTATTATTGGTGGTGGTTTGGTGATTGTGTTGTTGTTGTTATTATTGGTGGTGGTTTGGTAATTGTGTTGTTGTTGTTGTTGTTATTGTTGGAGGTGGTTTGGTAATTGTGTTGTTGTTGTTGTTGTTGTTATTGGTGGTGGTTTGGTAATTGTGTTGTTGTTGTTGTTATTATTGGTGGTGGTTTGGTAATTGTGTTGTTGTTGTTGTTGTTGTTGTTATTGGTGGTGGTTTAGTAATTGTGTTGTTGTTGTTGTTGTTGTTGTTATTGGGGTGGTTTGGTAATTGTGTTGTTGTTGTTGTTATTATTGGTGGTGGTTTGGTAATTGTGTTGTTGTTGTTGTTATTATTGGTGGTGGTTTGGTAATTGTGTTTTTGTTGTTGTTGTTGTTATTGGTGGTGGTTTGGTAATTGTGTTGTTGTTGTTGTTATTATTGGTGGTGGTTTGGTAATTGTGTTGTTGTTGTTGTTATTGGTGGTGGTTTGGTAATTGTGTTGTTGTTGTTGTTATTATTGGTGGTGGTTTGGTAATTGTGTTGTTGTTGTTGTTGTTGTTGTTGTTGTTGTTATTGGTGGTGGTTTGGTAATTATGTTGTTGTTGTTGTTATTGGTGGAGGTTTGGTAATTGTGTTGCTGTTGTTGTTGTTATTGGCGGTGGTTTGGTGATTGTGTTGTTGTTGTTGTTGTTATTGGTGGTGGTTTGGTAATTGTGTTGTTGTTGTTGTTATTATTGGTGGTGGTTTGGTAATTGTGTTGTTGTTGTTGTTGTTATTGGTGGTGGTTTGGTAATTGTGTTGATGTTGTTGTTATTGTTGTTGTTGTTATTAGTGGCGTTTGGTAATTGTGTTGTGTTGTTATTGGTGGTGGTTTGCTAATTGTGTTGTTGTTGTTGTTGTTGTTATTGGTGGTGGTTTGGTAATTGTGTTGTTGTTGTTGTTGTTGTTATTGGTGGTGGTTTGGTAATTGTGTTGTTGTTGTTATTATTGGTGGTGGTTTGGTAATTGTGTTGTTGTTGTTGTTGTTATTGGTGGTGGTTTGGTAATTGTCTTTTGTTGTTGTTGTTATTGGTGGTGGTTTGGTAATTGTGTTGTTGTGGTTGTTGTTGTTGTTGTTATTATTGGTGGTGGTGTGTTAATTGTGTTGTTGTTGTTGTTGTTATTGGTGGTGGTTTGGTAATTGTGATGTTGTTGTTGTTGTTATTGGTGGTGGTTTGTTAATTGTGATGTTTTTGTTGTTGTTGTTGTTATTGGTGGTGGGTTGGTAATTGTGTTGTTGTTGTTGTTGTTATTGTTATTGTTGGTGTTTTGGTAATTGTGTTGTTGTTGTTGTTGTTGTTGTTATTGATGGTGGTTTGGTAATTGTGTTGTTGTTGTTGTTGTTATTGTTGGTGGTTTCGTAATTGTGTTGTTGTTGTTGTTGTTATTGGTGGTGATTTGGTAATTGTGTTGTTGTTGTTGTTGTTGTTATTGGTGGTGATTTGTTAATTGTGTTGTTGTTGTTGTTATTATTGGTGGTGGTTTGGTAATTGTGTTGTTGTTGTTATTATTGCTGGTGGTTTGGTAATTGTGTTGTTGTTGTTGTTGTTATTGGTGGTGATTTGGTAATTGTGTTGTTGTTGTTGTTGTTATTGGTGGTGGTTTGGTAATTGTGTTGTTGTTGTTGTTGTTATTGGTGGTGATTTGGTAATTGTGTTGTTGTTGTTGTTATTGGTGGTGATTTGGTAATTATGTTGTTGTTGTTATTATTGGTGGTGGTTTGGTAATTGTGTTGTTGTTGTTGTTATTATTGGTGGTGGTTTGGTAATTGTGTTGTTGTTGTTGTTGTTGTTATTGGTGGAGGTTTGGTAATTGTGTCGTTGTTGTTGTTGTTATTGGTGGTGGTTTGGTAATTGTGTTGTTGTTGTTGTTGTTGTTATTGTTGGTGATATGGTAATTGTGTTGTTGTTGTTGTTGTTGTTGTTATTGGTGGTGGTTTGGTAATTGTGTTGTTGTTGTTGTTATTGGTGGAGGTTTGGTAATTGTGTTGTTGTTGTTATTGTTGTTGTTATTGGTGGTGGTTTGGTAATTGTGTTGTTGTTGTTGTTGTTATTGGTGGTGATTTGGTAATTGTGTTGTTGTTGTTGTTGTTATTGGTGGTGGTTTGGTAATTGTGTTGTTGTTGTTGTTGTTGTTATTGGTGGTGGTTTGGTAATTGTGTTGTTGTTGTTGTTGTTGTTATTGGTGGTGATTTGGTAATTATGTTGTTGTTGTTGTTATTATTGGTGGTGGTTTGGTAATTGTGTTGTTGTTGTTGTTATTATTGGTGGTGGTTTGGTAATTGTGTTGTTGTTGTTGTTATTATTGGTGGTGGTTTGGTAATTGTGTCGTTGTTGTTGTTGTTGTTATTGGTGGTGATTTGGTAATTATGTTGTTGTTGTTGTTATTATTGGTGGTGGTTTGGTAATTGTGTTGTTGTTGTTGTTATTATTGGTGGTGGTTTGGTAATTGTGTTGTTGTTGTTGTTGTTGTTATTGGTGGAGGTTTGGTAATTGTGTCGTTGTTGTTGTTGTTATCGGTGGTGGTTCGGTAATTGTGTTGTTGTTGTTGTTATTGGTGGTGGTTTGGTAATTGTGTTGTTGTTGTTGTTATTGGTGGAGGTTTGGTAATTGTGTTGTTGTTGTTGTTGTTGTTATTGGTGGTGATTTGGTAATTGTGTTGTTGTTGTTGTTGTTATTGGTGGTGATTTGGTAATTGTGTTGTTGTTGTTGTTATTATTGGTGGTGGTTTGGTAATTGTATTGTTGTTGTTATTGGTGGAGGTTTGGTGATTGTGTTGTTGTTGTTGTTGTTATTGGTGGTGGTTTGGTAATTGTGTTTTTGTTGTTGTTATTATTGGTGGTGGTTTGGTAATTGTGTTGTTGTTGTTGTTGTTATTGGTGGTGGTTTGGTAATTGTGTTGATGTTGCTTTTATTGGTGGTGGTTTGGTGATTGTGTTGTTGTTGTTGTTGTTATTGGTGGTGGTTTGGTAATTGTGTTGTTGTTGTTGTTATTATTGGTGGTGATTTGGTAATTGTGTTGTTGTTGTTGTTATTGGTGGTGGTTTGGTAATTGTGTTGATGTTGTTGTTATTGGTGGTGGATTGGTAATGGTGTTGTTGTTTCGGTTATTGTTATTATTGGTGGTGGTTTGGTAATTGTGTTGTTGTCGTTGTTGTTGTTGTTATTGGTGGTGGTTTGGTAATTGTGTTGTTGTTTTTGTTGTTGTTGTTGTTGTTATTGGTGGTGGTTTGGTAATTGTGTTCTTGCTGTTGTTATTATTGGTGGTGGTTTGGTAATTGTGTTGTTGTTGTTGTTGTTATTGGTGGTGGTTTGGTAATTGTGTTGTTGTTTGTCTTGTTGTTGTTGTTATTGGTGGTGGTTTGGTAATTGTGTTGTTGTTGTTGTTATTATTGGTGGTGGTGTGTTAATTGCGTTGTTGTTGTTGTTGTTATTGGTGGTGGTTTGGTAATTGTGATGTTGTTGTTGTTGTTGTTGTTATTGGTGGTGGTTTGTTAATTGTGATGTTTTTGTTGTTGTTGTTGTTATTGGTGGTGGTTTGGTAATTGTGTTGTTGTTGTTGTTGTTGTTGTTGTTGTTATTGGTGGTGGTTTGGTAATTGTGTTGTTGTTGTTGTTGTTATTGTTGGTGGTTTCGTAATTGTGTTGTTGTTGTTGTTTTTATTGGTGGTGATTTGGTAATTGTATTGTTGTTGTTGTTGTTATTGGTGGTGATTTGTTAATTGTGTTGTTGTTGTTGTTATTATTGGTGGTGGTTTGGTATTTGTGTTGTTGTTGTTGTTATTGGTGGAGGTTTACTGATTGTGTTGTTGTTGTTGTTGTTATTGGTGGTGGTTTGGTAATTGTGTTGATGTTGTTATTATTGGTGGTGGTTTGGTAATTGTGTTGTTGTTGTTGTTGTTATTGGTGGTGATTTGGTAATTGTGTTGTTGTTGTTGTTTTTATTGGTGGTGGTTTGGTAATTGTGTTGTTGTTGTTGTTATTATTGGTGGTGGTTTGGTAATTGTGTTGTTGTTGTTGTTATTGGTGGAGGTTTGGTAATTGTGTCGTTGTTGTTGTTGTTATTGATGGTGGTTTGGTAATTGTGTTGTTGTTGTTGTTGTTGTTGTTATTGGTGGTGGTTTGGTAATTGTGTTGTTGTTGTTGTTATTGGTGGAGGTTTGGTAATTGTGTTGTTGTTGTTGTTGTTGTTATTGGTGGTGATTTGGTAATTGTGTTGTTGTTGTTGTTGTTATTGGTGGTGATTTGGTAATTGTGTTGTTGTTGTTGTTATTATTGGTGGTGGTTTGGTAATTGTGTTGTTGTTGTTATTGGTGGAGGTTTGGTGATTGTGTTGTTGTTGTTGTTGTTATTGGTGGTGGTTTGGTAATTGTGTTTTTGTTGTTGTTATTATTGGTGGTGGTTTGGTAATTGTGTTGTTGTTGTTGTTGTTGTTGTTATTGGTGGTGGTTTGGTAATTGTGTTGTTGTTGTTGTTGTTGTTATTGGTGGTGGTTTGGTAATTCTGTTGTTGTTGTTGTTGTTATTGGTGGTGATTTGGTAATTGTGTTGTTGTTGTTGTTATTATTGGTGGTGGTTTGGTAATTGTATTGTTGTTGTTATTGGTGGTGGTTTGGTAATTGTGTTGTTGTTGTTGTTGTTATTGGTGGTGGTTTGGTAATTGTCTTTTGTTGTTGTTGTTATTGGTGGTGGTTTGGTAATTGTGTTGTTGTGGTTGTTGTTGTTGTTGTTATTATTGGTGGTGGTGTGTTAATTGTGTTGTTGTTGTTGTTGTTATTGGTGGTGGTTTGGTAATTGTGATGTTGTTGTTGTTGTTGTTGTTATTGGTGGTGGTTTGTTAATTGTGATGTTTTTGTTGTTGTTGTTGTTATTGGTGGTGGGTTGGTAATTGTGTTGTTGTTGTTGTTGTTATTGTTATTGTTGGTGTTTTGGTAATTGTGTTGTTGTTGTTGTTGTTGTTGTTATTGGTGGTGGTTTGGTAATTGTGTTGTTGTTGTTGTTGTTATTGTTGGTGGTTTCGTAATTGTGTTGTTGTTGTTGTTGTTATTGGTGGTGATTTGGTAATTGTGTTGTTGTTGTTGTTGTTATTGGTGGTGATTTGTTAATTGTGTTGTTGTTGTTGTTATTATTGGTGGTGGTTTGGTAATTGTGTTGTTGTTGTTATTGGTGGAGGTTTACTGATTGTGTTGTTGTTGTTGTTGTTATTGGTGGTGGTTTGGTAATTGTGTTGTTGTTGTTATTATTGCTGGTGGTTTGGTAATTGTGTTGTTGTTGTTGTTGTTATTGGTGGTGATTTGGTAATTGTGTTGTTGTTGTTGTTGTTATTGGTGGTGGTTTGGTAATTGTGTTGTTGTTGTTGTTGTTGTTATTGGTGGTGATTTGGTAATTGTGTTGTTGTTGTTGTTGTTGTTACTGGTGGTGATTTGGTAATTATGTTGTTGTTGTTATTATTGGTGGTGGTTTGGTAATTGTGTTGTTGTTGTTGTTATTATTGGTGGTGGTTTGGTAATTGTGTTGTTGTTGTTGTTGTTATTGGTGGAGGTTTGGTAATTGTGTCGTTGTTGTTGTTGTTATTGGTGGTGGTTCGGTAATTGTGTTGTTGTTGTTGTTGTTGTTGTTATTGGTGGTGGTTTGGTAATTGTGTTGTTGTTGTTGTTATTGGTGGAGGTTTGGTAATTGTGTTGTTGTTGTTGTTGTTGTTATTGGTGGTGATTTGGTAATTGTGTTGTTGTTGTTATTGGTGGTGGTTTGGTAATTGTGTTGTTGTTGTTATTGGTGGAGGTTTGGTGATTGTGTTGTTGTTGTTGTTGTTATTGGTGGTGGTTTGGTAATTGTGTTTTTGTTGTTGATATTATTGGTGGTGGTTTGGTAATTGTGTTGTTGTTGTTGTTATTATTGGTGGTGGTTTGGTAATTGTGTTTTTGTTGTTGTTATTATTGGTGGTGGTTTGGTAATTGTGTTGTTGTTGTTGTTGTTTTATTGGTGGTGGTTTGGTAATTGTGTTGATGTTGTTGTTATTGGTGGTGGTTTGGTGATTGTGTTGTTGTTGTTGTTGTTATTGGTGGTGGTTTGGTAATTGTGTTGTTGTTGTTGTTATTATTGGTGGTGATTTGGTAATTGTGTTGTTGTTGTTGTTATTGGTGGTGGTTTGGTAATTGTGTTGTTGTTGTTGTTGTTATTGGTGGTGGTTTGGTAATTGTGTTGATTTTGTTGTTATTGGTGGTGGTTTGGTAATTGTGTTGTTGTTGTTGTTGTTGTTATTGGTGGTGATTTTGTAATTGTGTTGTTCTTGTTGTTGTTATTGGTGGTTTTTTTTGTAATTGTGTTGTTGTTGTTGTTGTTGTTGTTATTGGTGGTGGTTTGGTAATTGTGTTGTTGTTGTTGTTATTGGTGGAGGTTTGGTAATTGTGTTGTTGTTGTTGTTGTTGTTATTGGTGGTGATTTGGTAATTGTGTTGTTCTTGTTGTTGTTATTGGTGGTGATTTGGTAATTGTGTTGTTGTTGTTGTTATTGATTGTGGTTTGGTAATTGCGTTGTTGTTGTTGTTGTTATTATTGGTGGTGGTTTGGTAATTGTGTTGTTGTTGTTGTTGTTATTGGTGGTGGTTTGGTAATTGTGTTGTTGTTGTTGTTATTATTGGTGGTGGTTTGGTAATTGTGTTGTTGTTATTGTTGTTATTGGTGGTGGTTTGGTAATTGTGTTGTTGTTGTTGTTATTATTGGTGGTGGTTTGGTAATTGTGTTGTTGTTGTTGTTATTATTGGTGGTGGTTTGCTAATTGTGTTGTTGTTGTTGTTATTGGTGGTAGTTTGGTAATTGTGTTGTTGTTGTTGTTATTATTGGTGTTGGTTTGGTAATTGTGTTGTTGTTGTTGTTATTGGTGGTGGTTTGGTGATTGTGTTGTTGTTGTTATTATTGGTGGTGGTTTGGTAATTGTGTTGTTGTTGTTGTTGTTATTGGTGGTGGTTTGGTAATTATGTTGTTGTTGTTGTTGTTGTTGTTATTGGTGGTGGTTTAGTAATTGTGTTGTTGTTGTAGTTGTTATTATTGGTGGTGGTTTGGTAATTGTGTTGTTGTTGTAGTTATTGGTGGTGGTTTGGTAATTGTGTTGTTGTTTTTGTTGTTATTGGTGGTGGTTTGGTAATTGTGTTGTTGTTGTTGTTATTGGTGGTGATTTGGTAATTGTGTTTTTGTTGTTGTTGTTATTGATTGTGGTTTGGTAATTGCGTTGTTGTTGTTGTTGTTATTATTGGTGGTGATTTGGTAATTGTGTTGTTGTTGTTGTTGTTACTGGTGGTGGTTTGGTAATTGTGTTTTTGTTGTTCTTGTTATTGGTGGTGGTTTGGTGATTTTGTTGTTGTTGTTGTTGTTGTTATTGGTGGTGGTTTTGTAATTGTGTTGTTGTTGTTGTTGTTATTATTGATGGTGGTTTGGTAATTGTGTTGTTGTTGGTGTTGTTATTGGTGGTGGTTTGGTAATTGTGTTGTTGTTGTTGTTATTATTGGTGGTAGTTTGGTAATTGTGTCGTTGTTGTTGTAATTGGTGGTGGTTTGGTGATTGTGTTGTTGTTGTTGTTGTTGTTATTGGTGGTGGTTCGGTAATTGTGTTGTTGTTGTTGTTGTTGTTGTTATTGGTGGAGGTTTGGTAATTGTGTTGTTGTTTTTGTTGTTGTTGTTGTTGTTATTGGTGGTGGTTCGGTAATTGTGTCGTTGTTGTTATTGGTGGTGGTTTGGTAATTGTGTTGTTGTTGTTGTTGTTATTGGTGGTGGTTTGGTAATTGTGTTGTTGTTGTTGTTGTTATTATTGGTGGTGGTTTGGTAATTGTGTTGTTGTTGTTGTTATTGGTGGTGGTTTGGTAATTGTGTTGTTGTTGTTGTTGTTATTGGTGGTGGTGTGTTAATTGTGTTGTTGTTGTTGTTGTTATTGGTGGTGGTTTGGTAATTGTCTTTTGTTGTTGTTGTTATTGGTGGTGGTTTGGTAATTGTGTTGATGTTGTTGTTGTTATTGGTGGTGGTGTGTTAATTGTGTTGTTGTTGTTGTTGTTGTTATTGGTGGTGGTTTGGTAATTGTGATGTTGTTGTTGTTGTTGTTGTTGTTGTTATTGGTGGTGGTTTGCTAATTGTGTTGTTGTTCTTGTTGTTATTGGTGGTGGTTTGGTAATTGTGTTGTTGTTGTTGTTGTTGTTATTGGTGGTGGTTTGGTAATTGTGATGTTGTTGTTGTTGTTGTTGTTGTTATTGGTGGTGCTTTGTTAATTGTGATGTAGTTGTTGTTGTTGTTGTTATTGGTGGTGGTTTGGTAATTGTGTTGTTGTTGTTGTTGTTATTGTTGTTGGTTTGGTAATTGTGTTGTTGTTGTTGTTGTTATTGGTGGTGGTTTGGTAATTGTGTTGTTGTTGTTGTTGTTATTGGTGGTGATTTGGTAATTGTGTTGTTGTTGTTGTTATTATTGGTGGTGGTTTGGTAATTGTGTTGTTGTTGTTGTTATTGGTGGAGGTTTGGTGATTGTGTTGTTGTTGTTGTTGTTATTGGTGGTGGTTTGGTAATTGTGTTGTTGTTGTTGTTATTATTGGTGGTGGTTTGGTAATTGTGTTGTTGTTGTTGTTGTTATTGGTGGTGGTTTGGTAATTGTGTTGATGTTGTTGTTATTGGTGGCGGTTTGGTGATTGTGTTGTTGTTTTTGTTGTTGTTATTGGTGGTGGTTTGGTAATTTTTTTGTTGTTGTTGTTATTATAGGTGGTGATTTGGTAATTGTGTTGTTGTTGTTGTTATTGGTGGTGGTTTGGTAATTGTGTTGTTGTTGTTGTTGTTGTTATTGATGGTGGTTTGGTAATTGTGTTGATGTTGTTGTTATTGGTGGTGGTTTGGTAATGGTGTTGTTGTCTTTGTTGTTGTTGTTATTGGTGGTGGTTTGGTAATTGTGTTGTTTTTTTTGTTGTTGTTGTTGTTGTTATTGGTGGTGGTTTGGTAATTTTGTTGTTGTTGGTGTTGTTGTTATTGGTGGTGGTTTGGTAATTGTGTTGTTGTTGTTGTTATTGGTGGTGGTTTGGTAATTGTGTTGTTGTTGTTGTTATTGGTGGTGGTTTGGTAATTGTGTTGTTGGTGTTGTTGTTATTGGTGGTGGTGTGTTAATTGTGTTGTTGTTGTTGTTGTTGTTATTGGTGGTGGTTTGGTAATTGTGATGTTGTTGTTGTTGTTGTTGTTGTTGTTGTTGTTGTTGTTATTGGTGGTGGTTTGGTAATTGTGTTGTTGCTGTTGTTGTTGGTGGTGTTGGTTTGGTAATTGTGATGTTTTTGTTGTTGTTGTTATTGGTGGTGCTTTGTTAATTGTGATGTAGTTGTTGTTGTTGTTGTTGTTATTGGTGGTGGTTTGGTAATTGTGTTGTTGTTGTTGTTGTTATTGGAGGTGGTTTGGTAATTGTGTTGTTGTTGTAGTTGTTATTATTGGTGGTGGTTTGGTAATTGTGTTGTTGTTGTTGTTATTGGTGGTGGTTTGGTAATTGTGTTGTTGTTGTTGTTGTTATTGGTGGTGGTTTGGTAATTGTGTTGTTGTTGTTGTTATTGGTGGTGATTTGGTAATTGTGTTGTTGTTGTTGTTGTTATTGATTGTGGTTTGGTAATTGCGTTGTTGTTGTTGTTGTTATTATTGGTGGTGGTTTGGTAATTGTGTTGTTGTTGTTGTTATTATTGGTGGTGGTTTGGTAATTGTGTTGTTGTTGTTATTGTTGTTGTTGGTGGTGGTTTGGTAATTGTGTTGTTGTTGTTATTATTGGTGGTGGTTTGGTAATTGTGTTGTTGTTGTTGTTGTTATTGGTGGTGCTTTGGTAATTAAGTTGTTGTTGTTGTTGTTATTGGTGGTGATTTGGAAATAGTGTTGTTGTTGTTGTTGTTGTTATTGGTGGTTTGGTAATTGTGTTGTTGTTGTTGTTATTGGTGGTGGTTTTTTAATTGCGTTGTTGTTGTTGTTGTTATTGGTGGAGGTTTGGTAATGGTGTTGTTGTTGTTGTTTTTGTTATTATTGGTGCTGGTTTGGTAATTTTGTTGTTGTTGTTGTTGTTATTGGTGGTGGTTTGGTAATTGTGTTGTTGTTGTTGTTGTTATTGGTGGTGGTTTGGTAATTGTGTTGTTGTTGTTGTTATTGGTGGTGGTTTGGTAATTGTGTTGTTGTTGTTGTTATTGGTGGTGGTGTGTTAATTGTGTTGTTGTTGTTGCTGTTATTGGTGGTGGTTTGGTAATTGTCTTTTGTTGTTGTTGTTATTGGTGGTGGTTTGGTAATTGTGTTGTTGTTGTTGTTGTTATTGGTGGTGGTGTGTTAATTGTGTTGTTGTTGTTGTTGTTGTTGTTATTGGTGGTGGTTTGGTAATTGTGATGTTGTTGTTGTTGTTGTTGTTGTTATTGGTGGTGGTTTGGTAATTGTGTTGTTGTTGTTGTTGTTATTGGTGGTGGTTTGGTAATTGTGTTGTTGTTGTTGTTCTTATTGGTGGTGGTTTGGTAATTGTGTTGTTGCTGTTGTTGTTGGTGGTGGTGATTTGGTAATTGTGTTGTTGCTGTTGTTGTCATTGGTGGTGGTTTGGTAATTGTGTTGTTGTTGTTGTTATTAGTGGTGGTTTGGTAATTATGTTGTTGTTGTTGTTGTTGATATTGGTGGTGGTTTGGTAATTCTGTTGTTGTTGTAGTTGTTATTATTTGTGGTGGTTTGGTAATTGTGTTGTTGTTGTTGTTATAGGTGGTGGTTTGGTAATTGTGTTGTTGTTGTTGTTGTTATTATTGGTGGTGGTTTGGTAATTGTGTTGTTGTTGTTGTTGTTATTGGGGGTGATTTGGAAATAGTGTTGTTGTTGTTGTTGTTATTTGTGGTTTGGTAATTGTGTTGTTGTTGTTGTTATTGGTGGTGGTTTTGTAATTGTGTTGTTGTTGTTGTTGTTATTGGTGGAGGTTTGGTAATGCTGTTGTTGTTGTTGTTTTTGTTATTATTGTTGGTGGTTTGGTAATTTTGTTGTTGTCGTTGTTGTTGTTGTTATTCGTGGTGGTTTGGTGATTGTGTTGTTGTTGTTGTCGTTGTTATTGGTGGTGGTTCGGTAATTGTGTTGTTGTTCTTGTTGTTGTTGTTGTTATTGGTGGAGGTTTGGTAATTGTGTTGTTGTTGTTGTTGTTGTTATTGGTGGTGATTTGGTAATTGTGTTGTTGTTGTTGTTGTTATTGATTGTGGTTTGGTAATTGCGTTGTTGTTGTTGTTGTTATTATTGGTGGTGGTTTGGTAATTGTGTTGTTGTTGTTGTTGTTATTGGTGGTGGTTTGGTAATTGTGTTGTTGTTGTTGTTATTATTGGTGGTGGTTTGGTAATTGTGTTGTTGTTATTGTTGTTATTGGTGGTGGTTTGGTAATTGTGTTGTTGTTGTTGTTATTATTGGTGGTGGTTTGGTAATTGTGTCGTTGTTGTTGTTGTTATTGGTGGTGGTTTTGTGATTGTGTTGTTGTTGTTGTTGTTATTGGTGGTGGTTCGGTAATTGTGTTGTTGTTGTTGTTATTTGTGGAGGTTTGTTAATTGTGTTGTTGCTGTTGTTGTTGTTATTTGTTGAGGTTTGGTAATTGTGTTGTTGTTGTTGTTGTTATTGGTGGTGGTTTGGTAATTGTGTTGATGTTGTTGTTGTTATTGTAATTGTGTTGTTGTTGTTGTTGTTGTTGTGATTGGTGGTGGTTTGGTAATTGTGTTGTTGATGTTGTTGTTATTGGTGGTGGTTTGGTAATTGTGTTGATGTTGTTGTTGTTATTGGGTGTGTTAGTGTAATTGTGTTGTTGTTGTTGTTGTTGTGATTGGTGGTGGTTTGGTAATTGTGTTGTTGGTGTTGTTGTTATTGGTGGTGATTTGATAATTGTGTTGTTGTTGTTGTTGTTATTGGTGGTGGTTTGGTAATTGTGTTGTTGTTGTTGTTGTTATTGGTGGTTGGTTAGGTAATTGTGTTGTTGGTGTTGTTGTTATTGGTGGTGATTTGGTAATTGTGTTGTTGTTGTTTTTGTTATTGGTGGTGGTTTGGTAATTGTGTTGTTGGTGTTGTTGTTATTGGTGGTGATTTGGTAATTGTGTTGTTGTTGTTGTTGTTATTGGTGGTGGTTTGGTAATTGTGTTGTAGTTGTTGTTGTTTTTGTTGTTACTGGTGTTGGTTTGGTAATTGTGTTGATGTTGTTGTTGTTAATGGTGGTGGTTTGTAATTGTGTTGTTGTTGTTGTTGTTGTTATTGCTGTTGGTTTGATAATTGTGTTGTTGTTGTTGTTGTTATTGGTGGTGGTTTGATTATAGTGTTGTTGTTGTTGTTATTGGTGGTGGTTTGGTAATTGTGTTGTTGTTATTGTTATTATTGGTGGTGGTTTGGTTATTGTGTTGTTGTAGTTGTTGGTGGTGGTGGTGGCTTGCTAATTGTGTTGTTGTTGTTGTTGTTATTGGTGTTGGTTTGGTAATTGTGTTGTTGTTATTGTTGTTATTGTTGGTGGTTTTGTAATTGTGTCGTCGTTGTTGTTGTTGTTGTTATTGGTGGTGGTTTGGTAACTGTGTTGTTGTTGTTTTTGTTATTGGTGATGGTTTGGTAATTGTGTTGTTGTTGTTGTTGTTATTGTTGGTGGTGTGTTAATTGTGTTGTTGTTGTTGTTGTTATTGGTGGTGGTTTGGTAGTTGTGTTGTTGTTGTTGTTGTTATTGTTGGTGGTTTGGTAATTGTGTTGTTGTTGTTGTTATTGGTGGTGGTTTGGTAATTGCGTTGTTGATATTGGTGGTGGTTTTGTAATTGTGTTGTTGTTGTTGTTGGTGGTGGTGGTGGTGGTTTGGTAATTGTGTTGTTGTTGTTGTTGTTATTGGTGGTGGTTTGGTAATTGTGTTGTTGTTGTTGTTGTTGTTGTTGTTGTTATTGGTGGTGGTTTGGTAATTGTGTTGTTGTCGTTGTTGTTGTTGTTATTGGTGGTGGTTTGGTAATTGTGTTGTTGTTGTTGTTGTTATTCGTGGTGGTTTGGTAATTTTGTTGTTGTTATTGGTGGTGGTTAGGTAATTGTGTTGTTGTTATTGTTGTTATTGGTGGTGGTTTGGTATTGTGTAGTTGTTGTTGTTGTTGTTATTGGTGGTGGTTTGGTAATTGTGTTGTTATTGTTGTTGTTATTGGTGGTGATTTGTTAATTGTGTTGTTGTTGTTGTTGTTATTTGTGGAGGTTTGTTAATTGTGTTGTTGCTGTTGTTGTTGTTATTGGTGGAGGTTTGTTAATTGTATTGTTGTTGTTGTTGTTATTGGTGGAGGTTTGTTAATTGTGTTGTTGTTGTTGTTGTTATTTGTGGAGGTTTGTTAATTGTGTTGTTGCTGTTGTTGTTGTTATTGGTGGAGGTTTGTTAATTGTGTTGTTGTTGTTGTTGTTGTTGTAGTTGTTGTTGTTGTTATTGGTGGTGTTTCGGTAATTGTGTTGTAGCTGTTGTTATTGGTGGTTGTTTGGTAATTGTGTTGTTGTTGTTGTTATTGGTCGTAGTTTGGTAATGGTATTGTTGTTGTTGTTGTTATTGGTGGTGGTTTGGTATTTGTATTGTTGTTGTTGTTTTTGTTTTTGTTGTTTTTGGTGGTGGTTTGGTAATTGTGTTGTTGTTATTGTTGTTATTGGTGTTGGTTTTGTAATTGTGTTGTTGTTGTTGTTATTGGTGAAGGTTTGGTAATTGTGTTGTTGTTGTTGTTGTTATTGGGGAAGGTTTTTTAATTGTGCTGTTGTTGTTGTTGTTATTGGTGGTGGTTTGGTAATGGTGTTGTTGTTGTTATTGGTGGTGGTTTGGTAATTGTGTTGTTGTTATTGTTGTTGTTATTGGTGGTGATTTTGTAATTGTGTTGTTGTTGTTGTTGTTGTTGTTATTGGTGGTAGTTTGGTAATTGTGTTGTTGTCGTTGTTGTTGTTATTGTTATTGGTGATTGTTTGGTAATTGTGTTGTTGTTGTTGTTATTGTTGTTGTTGATATTGGTGGTGATTTGGTAATTGTGTTGTTGTTATTGTTGTTATTGGTGCTGGTTTGATTATTGTGTTGTTGCTGTTGTTGTTGTTGTTATTGGTGGTGGTTTGGTAATTGTGTTGTTGTTGTTGTTGTTGTTATTGCTGGTGGTTTGGTAATTGTGTGGTTGTTATTGTTGTTATTGGTGGTGGTTTTGTAATTCTGTTGTTGTTGTTGCTGTTGTTGTTGGTGGTTTGGTAATTGTGTTGTTGTTGATGTTGTTGTTGTTATTGGTGGTGGTTTGTAATTTTGTTGTTGTTGTTGTTGTTGTTGTTAGTGTTGGTGGTTTAATAATTGTGTTGTTGTTGTTATTGGTGGTGGTTTGATTATTGTGTTGTTGTTGTTGTTGTTATTATTGGTGGTGGTTTGGTGATTGTGTTGTTGTTGTTGTTATTGGTGGTGGTTTGGTAATTGTGTTGTTGTTGTTGTTGTTGTTGTTATTGGTGGTGGTCTGGTAATTGTGTTGTTTTTGTTGTTGTTATTGGTGGTGGTTTGGTAATTGTATTGTTGTTGTTGGTGGTGGTGGGGGTTTGGTAATTGTGTTGTTGTTGTTGTTATTGTTGGTGGTTTGGTAATTGTGTTGTTGTTGCTATTGGTGGTGGTTTGGTAATTGTGTTGTTGTTGTTGTCGTTATTGGTGGTGGTTTGGTAATTGTGTTGTTGTTGTTATTGGTGGTGGTTTGGTAATTGTGTTGTTGTTGTTGGTGGTGGTGGTGGTTTGGTAATTGTGTTGTTTTTGTTGTGGTTGTTATTTGTGGTAGTTTGGTAATTGTGTTGTTGCCGTTGTTGTTGTTATTGTTATTGGTGATTGTTTGGTAATTGTGTTGTTGTTGTTGTTGTTATTTGTGGTGGTTTGGTAATTGTGTTGTTGTTGTTGTTGTTGTTGTTGTTGTGATTGGTGGTGGTTTGGTAATTGTTTTGTTGTTGTTGTTGTTATTAGTGGTGGTTTGGTAATTGTGTTGTTATTGTTGTTAATGGTGGTGGTTTGGTAATTGTGTTGTTGTTGTTGTTGTTGTTGTAGTTGTTATTGATGGTGGTGTGTTTATTGTGTTGTTGTTGTTGTTGTTGTTGTTGTTGTTGTTGTTAATGGTTGTCGTGTGTTAGTTGTGTTGTTGTTGTTGTTGTTGTTATTGCTGGTGGTTTGGTAATTGTGTTATTGTTGTTGTTGTTATTGTTGGTGGTTTGGTAATTTTGTTGTTGTTGTTGTTGTTGTTGTTATTGGTGGGGGTTTGGTAATTGTGTTGTTGTTATTGTTGTTGTTATTTTCTGGTGGTTTGGTAATTGTATTGTTGTTGTTGTTATTATTGGTGTTGGTTTGTTAATTGTGTTGTTGTTGTTGTTGTTATTGGTGGAGGTTTGTTAATTGTGTTGTTGTTATTGTTATTTGTGGAGGTTTGTTAATTGTGTTGTTGCTGTTGTTGTTGTTATTGGTGGTGGTTTGGTAATTGTGTTGTTGTTGTTGTTGTTGTTGTATTTGGTGGTAGTTTGGTAATTGTGTTGTTGTTGTTGTTATTGTTGTTGTTGATATTGGTGGTGATTTGGTAATTGTGTTGTTGTTATTGTTGTTATTGGTGCTGGTTTGATTATTGTGTTGTTGCTGTTGTTGTTGTTGTTATTGGTGGTGGTTTGGTAATTGTGTTGTTGTTGTTGTTGTTATTGGTGGTTGTTTGGTAATTGTGTTGTTGTTGTTGTTGGTGGTGGTGGTGGTGGTGGCTTGGTAATTGTGTTGTTGTTGTTATTGGTGGTGGTTTGGTAATTGTGTGGTTGTTATTGTTGTTATTGGTGGTGGTTTTGTAATTGTGTTGGTGTTGTTGTTGTTATTGTTGGTGGTTTGGTAATTGTGTTGTTGTTGTTATTGGTGGTGGTTTGATTATTGTGTTGTTGTTGTTGTTATTATTGGTGGTGGTTTGGTGATTGTGTTGTTGTTGTTGTTATTGGTGGTGGTTTGGTAATTGTGTTGTTGTTGTTGTTGTTGTTGTTATTGGTGGTGGTTTGGTAATTGTGTTGTTGTTGTTGTTGTTGTTGGTGGTGGTTTGTTAATTGTGTTGTTGTTGTTGTTGTTATTGGTGTTGGTATGGTAATTGTGTTGATGTTGTTGTTGATATTGGTGGTGGTTTGGTAATTGTGTTGTTGTTATTTTTGTTATTGGTGGTGGTTTGGTAATTGTGTTGTTGTTGTTGTTGTTGTTGTTATTGGTGGTGGCTTGGTAATTGTGTTGTTGTTGATGTTGTTATTGGTGGGGGTTTGGTAATTGTGTTGTTGTTGTTGTTATTGGTGGCGGTTTGTTAATTCTGTTGTTGTTGTTGTTGTTGTTGTTGTTGTTATTGGTGGTAGTTTGGTAATTGTATTGTTGTTGTTATTGTTGTTGTTGTTATTGGTGGTGGTGGTTTGGTAATTGTGTTGTTGTTGTTGTTGTTATTGGTGGTGGTTTGGTATTTGTGTTGTTGTTGTTGTTGTTATTGGTGGTGGTTTGGTAATTGTATTGTTGTTATTGTTGTTATTGGTGGTGGTTTGATAATTGTGTTGTTGCTGTTGATATTGTTGTTATTGGTGGTGGTTTGGTAATTGTGTTGTTGTTGTTTTTATTAGTGATGGTTTGGTAATCGTGTTGTTGTTGTTGTTGTTATTGGTGGTGGCTTGGTAATTGTGTTGTTGTTGTTGTTGTTATTGGTGGTGGTTTGGTAATTGTGTTGTTGTTATTGTTGTTATTGGTGGTGGTTTGGTAATTGTGTTGTTGTTGTTGTTGTTTTTGTTGTTACTGGTGGTGGTTTGGTAATTGTGTTGATGTTGTTGTTGTTATTGATGATGGTTTGTAATTGTGTTGTTGTTGTTATTGTTGTTATTGCTGGTGGTTTGGTAATTGTGTTGTTGTTGTTGTTATTGGTGGTGGTTTGATTATTGTGTAGTTGTTGTTGTTGTTATTGGTGGTGGTTTGTTGATTGTGTTGTTGTTGTTGTTATTGGTGGTGGTTTGGTAATTGTGTTGTTGGTGTTGTTGTTATTGGTGGTGGTTTGGTAATTGTGTTGTTGATGTTGTTGTTATTGGTGGTGGTTTGTAAATTGTGTTGTTGTTGTTATTATTGGTGGTGGTTTGTTGATTGTGTTGTTGTAGTTGTTGGTGGTGGTGGTGGCTTGGTAATTGTGTTGTTGTTGTTGTTATTGGTGGTGGTTTTGTAATTGTGTTGTTGTTGTTGTTATTGGTGGTGGTTTGGTAATTGTGTTGTTGTTGTTGTTGTTATTGGTGGCTGTTTGGTAATTGTGTTGTTGTTGTTGTTGTTATTGGTGGCTGTTTGGTAATTGTGTTGTTGTTGTTGTTGTTATTGGTGGGGGTTTGGTAATTGTGTTGTTGTTATTGTTGTTGTTATTTTCTGGTGGTTTGGTAATTGTATTGGTGTTGTTGTTATTATTGGTGTTGGTTTGTTAATTGTGTTGTTGTTGTTGTTGTTATTGGTGGAGGTTTGTTAATTGTGTTGTTGTTATTGTTATTTGTGGAGGTTTGTTAATTGTGTTGTTGCTGTTGTTGTTGTTATTGGTGGTGGTTTGTTAATTGTGTTGTTGTTGTTACTGTTATTGGTGGTGGTTTGGTAATTGTGTTCTTGTTGTTGTTGTAGTTATATGTGGTGGTTTGGTAATTGTGTTGTTGTTGTTGTTGTTGTTGTATTTGGTGGTAGTTTGGTAATTGTGTTGTTGTTGTTGTTATTGTTGTTGTTGATATTGGTGGTGATTTGGTAATTGTGTTGTTGTTATTGTTGTTATTGGTGCTGGTTTGATTATTGTGTTGTTGCTGTTGTTGTTGTTGTTATTGGTGGTGGTTTGGTAATTGTGTTGTTGTTGTTGTTGTTATTGGTGGTTGTTTGGTAATTGTGTTGTTGTTGTTGTTGGTGGTGGTGGTGGTGGTGGCTTGGTAATTGTGTTGTTGTTGTTATTGGTGGTGGTTTGGTAATTGTGTGGTTGTTATTGTTGTTATTGGTGGTGGTTTTGTAATTGTGTTGGTGTTGTTGTTGTTATTGTTGGTGGTTTGGTAATTGTGTTGTTGTTGTTATTGGTGGTGGTTTGATTATTGTGTTGTTGTTGTTGTTATTATTGGTGGTGGTTTGGTGATTGTGTTGTTGTTGTTGTTATTGGTGGTGGTTTGGTAATTGTGTTGTTGTTGTTGTTGTTGTTGTTATTGGTGGTGGTTTGGTAATTGTGTTGTTGTTGTTGTTGTTGTTGGTGGTGGTTTGTTAATTGTGTTCTTGTTGTTGTTGTTATTGGTGTTGGTATGGTAATTGTGTTGATGTTGTTGTTGATATTGGTGGTGGTTTGGTAATTGTGTTGTTGTTATTTTTGTTATTGGTGGTGGTTTGGTAATTGTGTTGTTGTTGTTGTTGTTGTTGTTATTGGTGGTGGCTTGGTAATTGTGTTGTTGTTGATGTTGTTATTGGTGGGGGTTTGGTAATTGTGTTGTTGTTGTTGTTATTGGTGGCGGTTTGTTAATTCTGTTGTTGTTGTTGTTGTTGTTGTTGTTGTTATTGGTGGTAGTTTGGTAATTGTATTGTTGTTGTTATTGTTGTTGTTGTTATTGGTGGTGGTGGTTTGGTAATTGTGTTGTTGTTGTTGTTGTTATTGGTGGTGGTTTGGTATTTGTGTTGTTGTTGTTGTTGTTATTGGTGGTTGTTTGGTAATTGTATTGTTGTTATTGTTGTTATTGGTGGTGGTTTGATAATTGTGTTGTTGCTGTTGATATTGTTGTTATTGGTGGTGGTTTGGTAATTGTGTTGTTGTTGTTTTTATTAGTGATGGTTTGGTAATCGTGTTGTTGTTGTTGTTGTTATTGGTGGTGGCTTGGTAATTGTGTTGTTGTTGTTGTTGTTATTGGTGGTGGTTTGGTAATTGTGTTGTTGTTATTGTGTTATTGGTGGTGGTTTGGTAATTGTGTTGTTGTTGTTGTTGTTTTTGTTGTTACTGGTGGTGGTTTGGTAATTGTGTTGATGTTGTTGTTGTTATTGATGATGGTTTGTAATTGTGTTGTTGTTGTTATTGTTGTTATTGCTGGTGGTTTGGTAATTGTGTTGTTGTTGTTGTTATTGGTGGTGGTTTGATTATTGTGTAGTTGTTGTTGTTGTTATTGGTGGTGGTTTGTTGATTGTGTTGTTGTTGTTGTTATTGGTGGTGGTTTGGTAATTGTGTTGTTGGTGTTGTTGTTATTGGTGGTGGTTTGGTAATTGTGTTGTTGATGTTGTTGTTATTGGTGGTGGTTTGTAAATTGTGTTGTTGTTGTTATTATTGGTGGTGGTTTGTTGATTGTGTTGTTGTAGTTGTTGGTGGTGGTGGTGGCTTGGTAATTGTGTTGTTGTTGTTGTTATTGGTGGTGGTTTTGTAATTGTGTTGTTGTTGTTGTTATTGGTGGTGGTTTGGTAATTGTGTTGTTGTTGTTGTTGTTATTGGTGGCTGTTTGGTAATTGTGTTGTTGTTGTTGTTGTTATTGGTGGCTGTTTGGTAATTGTGTTGTTGTTGTTGTTGTTATTGGTGGTGGTTTGGTAATTGTGTTGTTGTTGTTGTTGTTGTTGTTATTGGTGGTGGTTTGGTAATTGTGTTGTTGTTGTTGTTATTGGTGGTGGTTTGGTAATTGTGTTGTTGTTATTGGTGGTGGTTTGGTAATTGTGTTGTTGTTGCTGTTGTTGTTGTTGTTGTTGTTGTTGTTAATGGTGGTGGTGTGTTAATTATGTTGTTGTTGTTGTTGTTATTGGTCGTAGTTTGGTAATTGTGTTGTTGTTGTTATTGGTGATGGTTTGGTAATGGTGTTGTTGTTGTTGTTGTTATTGGTGGTGGTTTTGTAATTGTGTTGTTGTTGTTGCTTTTGTTATTGTTGGTGGTTTGGTAATTGTGTTGTTGTTGTTTTCGTTATTGTTGGTGGTGTGTTAATTGTGTTGTTGTTGTTGTTGTTATTGGTGGTGGTTTGGTAATTGTGTTGTTGTTGTTGGTGGTGGTGGTGGTTTGGTAATTGTGTTGTTGTTGTTGTTGTTATTGTTGGTGGTTTGGTAATTGTGTTGTTGTTGTTGTTGTTATTGGTGGTGGTTTGGTAATTGCGTTGTTGTTGTTGTTGATATTGGTGGTGGTTTTGTAATTGTGTTGTTGTTGTTGGTGGTGGTGGTTTGGTAATTGTGTTGTTGTTGTTGTTGTTGTTATTGGTGGTGGTTTGGTAATTGTGTTGTTGTTGTTGTTGTTGTTGTTGTTATTGGTGGTGGTTTGGTAATTGTGTTGTTGTCGTTGTTGTTGTTGTTATTGGTGGTGGTTTGGTAATTGTGCTGTTGTTGTTGTTATTCGTGGTGGTTTGGTAATTTTGTTGTTGTTATTGGTGGTGGTTAGGTAATTGTGTTGTTGTTATTGTTGTTATTGGTGGTGGTTTGGTAATTGTGTAGTTGTTGTTGTTGTTGTTATTGGTGGTGGTTTGGTAATTGTGTTGTTATTGTTGTTGTTATTGGTGGTGGTTTGTTAATTGTGTTGTTGTTGTTGTTGTTATTTGTGGAGGTTTGTTAATTGTATTGTTGTTGTTGTTGTTATTGGTGGAGGTTTGTTAATTGTGTTGTTGCTGTTGTTGTTGTTATTGGTGGAGGTTTGTTAATTGTGTTGTTGTTGTTGTTGTTGTAGTTGTTGTTGTTGTTATTGGTGGTGGTTCGGTAATTGTGTTGTAGCTGTTGTTATTGGTGGTTGTTTGGTAATTGTGTTGTTGTTGTTGTTATTGGTCGTAGTTTGGTAATGGTATTGTTGTTGTTGTTGTTGTTGTTGTTATTGGTGGTGGTTTGGTATTTGTATTGTTGTTGTTGTTTTTGTTTTTGTTGTTATTGGTGGTGGTTTGGTAATTGTGTTGTTGTTATTGTTGTTATTGGTGGTGGTTTGGTAATTGTGTTGTTGTTATTGTTGTTATTGGTGGTGGTTTGGTAATTGTGTTGTTGTTGTTGTTGTTATTGGTGGCTGTTTGGTAATTGTGTTGTTGTTGTTGTTGTTATTGGTGGCTGTTTGGTAATTGTGTTGTTGTTGTTGTTGTTATTGGTGGTGGTTTGGTAATTGTGTTGTTGTTGTTGTTGTTGTTGTTATTGGTGGTGGTTTGGTAATTGTGTTGTTGTTATTGGTGGTGGTTTGGTAATTGTGTTGTTGTTGCTGTTGTTGTTATTGTTGTTGTTGTTAATGGTGGTGGTGTGTTAATTATGTTGTTGTTGTTGTTGTTATTGGTCGTGGTTTGGTAATTGTGTTGTTGTTGTTATTGTTGTTATTGGTGGTCGTTTTGTAATTGTGATGTTGTTGTTGTTATTGGTGGTGGGTTGGTAATTGTGTTGTTGTTGTTGTTGTTATCGGTGGCTGTTTGGTAATTGTGTTGTTGTTGTTGTTGTTATTGGTGGTGGTTTGGTGATTGTGTTGCTGTTATTGTTGTTATTGTTGGTGGTTTTGTAATTGTGTTGTCGTTGTTGTTGTTGTTATTGGTGGTGGTTTGGTAACTGTGTTGTTGTTTTTGTTATTGGTGATGGTTTGGTAATGGTGTTGTTGTTGTTGTTGTTATTGGTGGTGGTTTTGTAATTGTGTTGTTGTTGTTGTTGCTTTTGTTATTGTTGGTGGTTTGGTAATTGTGTTGTTGTTGTTTTTGTTATTGTTGGTGGTGTGTTAATTGTGTTGTTGTTGTTGTTGTTATTGGTGGTGGTTTGGTAATTGTGTTGTTGTTGTTGGTGGTGGTGGTGGTTTGGTAATTGTGTTGTTGTTGTTGTTGTTATTGTTGGTGGTTTGGTAATTGTGTTGTTGTTGTTGTTGTTATTGGTGGTGGTTTGGTAATTGCGTTGTTGTTGTTGTTGATATTGGTGGTGGTTTTGTAATTGTGTTGTTGTTGTTGGTGGTGGTGGTGGTGGTGGTGGTGGTTTGGTAATTGTGTTGTTGTTGTTGTTGTTGTTATTGGTGGTGGTTTGGTAATTGTGTTGTTGTTGTTGTTGTTGTTGTTGTTGTTATTGGTGGTGGTTTGGTAATTGTGTTGTTGTTGTTGTTGTTGTTGTTATTGGTGGTGGTTTGGTAATTGTGCTGTTGTTGTTGTTATTCGTGGTGGTTTGGTAATTTTGTTGTTGTTATTGGTGGTGGTTAGGTAATTGTGTTGTTGTTATTGTTGTTATTGGTGGTGGTTTGGTAATTGTGTAGTTGTTGTTGTTGTTGTTATTGGTGGTGGTTTGGTAATTGTGTTGTTATTGTTGTTGTTATTGGTGGTGGTTTGTTAATTGTGTTGTTGTTGTTGTTGTTATTTGTGGAGGTTTGTTAATTGTATTGTTGTTGTTGTTGTTATTGGTGGAGGTTTGTTAATTGTGTTGTTGCTGTTGTTGTTGTTATTGGTGGAGGTTTGTTAATTGTGTTGTTGTTGTTGTTGTTGTAGTTGTTGTTGTTGTTATTGGTGGTGGTTCGGTAATTGTGTTGTAGCTGTTGTTATTGGTGGTTGTTTGGTAATTGTGTTGTTGTTGTTGTTATTGGTCGTAGTTTGGTAATGGTATTGTTGTTGTTGTTGTTGTTGTTGTTATTGGTGGTGGTTTGGTATTTGTATTGTTGTTGTTGTTTTTGTTTTTGTTGTTATTGGTGGTGGTTTGGTAATTGTGTTGTTGTTATTGTTGTTATTGGTGGTGGTTTGGTAATTGTGTTGTTGTTGCTGTTGTTGTTGTTGTTGTTGTTGTTAATGGTGGTGGTGTGTTAATTATGTTGTTGTTGTTGTTGTTATTGGTCGTGGTTTGGTAATTGTGTTGTTGTTGTTATTGTTGTTATTGGTGGTCGTTTTGTAATTGTGATGTTGTTGTTGTTATTGGTGGTGGGTTGGTAATTGTGTTGTTGTTGTTGTTGTTATTGGTGGCTGTTTGGTAATTGTGTTGTTGTTGTTGTTGTTATTGGTGGTGGTTTGGTGATTGTGTTGCTGTTATTGTTGTTATTGTTGGTGGTTTTGTAATTGTGTTGTCGTTGTTGTTGTTGTTATTGGTGGTGGTTTGGTAACTGTGTTGTTGTTTTTGTTATTGGTGATGGTTTGGTAATGGTGTTGTTGTTGTTGTTGTTATTGGTGGTGGTTTTGTAATTGTGTTGTTGTTGTTGTTGCTTTTGTTATTGTTGGTGGTTTGGTAATTGTGTTGTTGTTGTTTTTGTTATTGTTGGTGGTGTGTTAATTGTGTTGTTGTTGTTGTTGTTATTGGTGGTGGTTTGGTAATTGTGTTGTTGTTGTTGGTGGTGGTGGTGGTTTGGTAATTGTGTTGTTGTTGTTGTTGTTATTGTTGGTGGTTTGGTAATTGTGTTGTTGTTGTTGTTGTTATTGGTGGTGGTTTGGTAATTGCGTTGTTGTTGTTGTTGATATTGGTGGTGGTTTTGTAATTGTGTTGTTGTTGTTGGTGGTGGTGGTGGTGGTGGTGGTGGTTTGGTAATTGTGTTGTTGTTGTTGTTGTTGTTATTGGTGGTGGTTTGGTAATTGTGTTGTTGTTGTTGTTGTTGTTGGTGGTGGTTTGTTAATTGTGTTGTTGTTGTTGTTGTTATTGGTGTTGGTATGGTAATTGTGTTGATGTTGTTGTTGATATTGGTGGTGGTTTGGTAATTGTGTTGTTGTTATTTTTGTTATTGGTGGTGGTTTGGTAATTGTGTTGTTGTTGTTGTTGTTGTTGTTATTGGTGGTGGCTTGGTAATTGTGTTGTTGTTGATGTTGTTATTGGTGGGGGTTTGGTAATTGTGTTGTTGTTGTTGTTATTGGTGGCGGTTTGTTAATTCTGTTGTTGTTGTTGTTGTTGTTGTTGTTGTTATTGGTGGTAGTTTGGTAATTGTATTGTTGTTGTTATTGTTGTTGTTGTTATTGGTGGTGGTGGTTTGGTAATTGTGTTGTTGTTGTTGTTGTTATTGGTGGTGGTTTGGTATTTGTGTTGTTGTTGTTGTTGTTATTGGTGGTGGTTTGGTAATTGTATTGTTGTTATTGTTGTTATTGGTGGTGGTTTGATAATTGTGTTGTTGCTGTTGATATTGTTGTTATTGGTGGTGGTTTGGTAATTGTGTTGTTGTTGTTTTTATTAGTGATGGTTTGGTAATCGTGTTGTTGTTGTTGTTGTTATTGGTGGTGGCTTGGTAATTGTGTTGTTGTTGTTGTTGTTATTGGTGGTGGTTTGGTAATTGTGTTGTTGTTATTGTTGTTATTGGTGGTGGTTTGGTAATTGTGTTGTTGTTGTTGTTGTTTTTGTTGTTACTGGTGGTGGTTTGGTAATTGTGTTGATGTTGTTGTTGTTATTGATGATGGTTTGTAATTGTGTTGTTGTTGTTATTGTTGTTATTGCTGGTGGTTTGGTAATTGTGTTGTTGTTGTTGTTATTGGTGGTGGTTTGATTATTGTGTAGTTGTTGTTGTTGTTATTGGTGGTGGTTTGTTGATTGTGTTGTTGTTGTTGTTATTGGTGGTGGTTTGGTAATTGTGTTGTTGGTGTTGTTGTTATTGGTGGTGGTTTGGTAATTGTGTTGTTGATGTTGTTGTTATTGGTGGTGGTTTGTAAATTGTGTTGTTGTTGTTATTATTGGTGGTGGTTTGTTGATTGTGTTGTTGTAGTTGTTGGTGGTGGTGGTGGCTTGGTAATTGTGTTGTTGTTGTTGTTATTGGTGGTGGTTTTGTAATTGTGTTGTTGTTGTTGTTATTGGTGGTGGTTTGGTAATTGTGTTGTTGTTGTTGTTGTTATTGGTGGCTGTTTGGTAATTGTGTTGTTGTTGTTGTTGTTATTGGTGGCTGTTTGGTAATTGTGTTGTTGTTGTTGTTGTTATTGGTGGGGGTTTGGTAATTGTGTTGTTGTTATTGTTGTTGTTATTTTCTGGTGGTTTGGTAATTGTATTGTTGTTGTTGTTATTATTGGTGTTGGTTTGTTAATTGTGTTGTTGTTGTTGTTGTTATTGGTGGAGGTTTGTTAATTGTGTTGTTGTTATTGTTATTTGTGGAGGTTTGTTAATTGTGTTGTTGCTGTTGTTGTTGTTATTGGTGGTGGTTTGTTAATTGTGTTGTTGTTGTTACTGTTATTGGTGGTGGTTTGGTAATTGTGTTCTTGTTGTTGTTGTAGTTATATGTGGTGGTTTGGTAATTGTGTTGTTGTTGTTGTTGTTGTTGTATTTGGTGGTAGTTTGGTAATTGTGTTGTTGTTGTTGTTATTGTTGTTGTTGATATTGGTGGTGATTTGGTAATTGTGTTGTTGTTATTGTTGTTATTGGTGCTGGTTTGATTATTGTGTTGTTGCTGTTGTTGTTGTTGTTATTGGTGGTGGTTTGGTAATTGTGTTGTTGTTGTTGTTGTTATTGGTGGTTGTTTGGTAATTGTGTTGTTGTTGTTGTTGGTGGTGGTGGTGGTGGTGGCTTGGTAATTGTGTTGTTGTTGTTATTGGTGGTGGTTTGGTAATTGTGTGGTTGTTATTGTTGTTATTGGTGGTGGTTTTGTAATTGTGTTGGTGTTGTTGTTGTTATTGTTGGTGGTTTGGTAATTGTGTTGTTGTTGTTATTGGTGGTGGTTTGATTATTGTGTTGTTGTTGTTGTTATTATTGGTGGTGGTTTGGTGATTGTGTTGTTGTTGTTGTTATTGGTGGTGGTTTGGTAATTGTGTTGTTGTTGTTGTTGTTGTTGTTATTGGTGGTGGTTTGGTAATTGTGTTGTTGTTGTTGTTGTTGTTGGTGGTGGTTTGTTAATTGTGTTCTTGTTGTTGTTGTTATTGGTGTTGGTATGGTAATTGTGTTGATGTTGTTGTTGATATTGGTGGTGGTTTGGTAATTGTGTTGTTGTTGTTGTTGTTGTTGTTATTGGTGGTGGCTTGGTAATTGTGTTGTTGTTGATGTTGTTATTGGTGGGGGTTTGGTAATTGTGTTGTTGTTGTTGTTATTGGTGGCGGTTTGTTAATTCTGTTGTTGTTGTTGTTGTTGTTGTTGTTGTTATTGGTGGTAGTTTGGTAATTGTATTGTTGTTGTTATTGTTGTTGTTGTTATTGGTGGTGGTGGTTTGGTAATTGTGTTGTTGTTGTTGTTGTTATTGGTGGTGGTTTGGTATTTGTGTTGTTGTTGTTGTTGTTATTGGTGGTTGTTTGGTAATTGTATTGTTGTTATTGTTGTTATTGGTGGTGGTTTGATAATTGTGTTGTTGCTGTTGATATTGTTGTTATTGGTGGTGGTTTGGTAATTGTGTTGTTGTTGTTTTTATTAGTGATGGTTTGGTAATCGTGTTGTTGTTGTTGTTGTTGTTATTGGTGGTGGCTTGGTAATTGTGTTGTTGTTGTTGTTGTTATTGGTGGTGGTTTGGTAATTGTGTTGTTGTTATTGTGTTATTGGTGGTGGTTTGGTAATTGTGTTGTTGTTGTTGTTGTTTTTGTTGTTACTGGTGGTGGTTTGGTAATTGTGTTGATGTTGTTGTTGTTATTGATGATGGTTTGTAATTGTGTTGTTGTTGTTATTGTTGTTATTGCTGGTGGTTTGGTAATTGTGTTGTTGTTGTTGTTATTGGTGGTGGTTTGATTATTGTGTAGTTGTTGTTGTTGTTATTGGTGGTGGTTTGTTGATTGTGTTGTTGTTGTTGTTATTGGTGGTGGTTTGGTAATTGTGTTGTTGGTGTTGTTGTTATTGGTGGTGGTTTGGTAATTGTGTTGTTGATGTTGTTGTTATTGGTGGTGGTTTGTAAATTGTGTTGTTGTTGTTATTATTGGTGGTGGTTTGTTGATTGTGTTGTTGTAGTTGTTGGTGGTGGTGGTGGCTTGGTAATTGTGTTGTTGTTGTTGTTATTGGTGGTGGTTTTGTAATTGTGTTGTTGTTGTTGTTATTGGTGGTGGTTTGGTAATTGTGTTGTTGTTGTTGTTGTTATTGGTGGCTGTTTGGTAATTGTGTTGTTGTTGTTGTTGTTATTGGTGGCTGTTTGGTAATTGTGTTGTTGTTGTTGTTGTTATTGGTGGTGGTTTGGTAATTGTGTTGTTGTTGTTGTTGTTGTTGTTATTGGTGGTGGTTTGGTAATTGTGTTGTTGTTGTTGTTATTGGTGGTGGTTTGGTAATTGTGTTGTTGTTATTGGTGGTGGTTTGGTAATTGTGTTGTTGTTGCTGTTGTTGTTGTTGTTGTTGTTGTTGTTAATGGTGGTGGTGTGTTAATTATGTTGTTGTTGTTGTTGTTATTGGTCGTAGTTTGGTAATTGTGTTGTTGTTGTTATTGGTGATGGTTTGGTAATGGTGTTGTTGTTGTTGTTGTTATTGGTGGTGGTTTTGTAATTGTGTTGTTGTTGTTGCTTTTGTTATTGTTGGTGGTTTGGTAATTGTGTTGTTGTTGTTTTCGTTATTGTTGGTGGTGTGTTAATTGTGTTGTTGTTGTTGTTGTTATTGGTGGTGGTTTGGTAATTGTGTTGTTGTTGTTGGTGGTGGTGGTGGTTTGGTAATTGTGTTGTTGTTGTTGTTGTTATTGTTGGTGGTTTGGTAATTGTGTTGTTGTTGTTGTTGTTATTGGTGGTGGTTTGGTAATTGCGTTGTTGTTGTTGTTGATATTGGTGGTGGTTTTGTAATTGTGTTGTTGTTGTTGGTGGTGGTGGTTTGGTAATTGTGTTGTTGTTGTTGTTGTTGTTATTGGTGGTGGTTTGGTAATTGTGTTGTTGTTGTTGTTGTTGTTGTTGTTATTGGTGGTGGTTTGGTAATTGTGTTGTTGTCGTTGTTGTTGTTGTTATTGGTGGTGGTTTGGTAATTGTGCTGTTGTTGTTGTTATTCGTGGTGGTTTGGTAATTTGGTTGTTGTTATTGGTGGTGGTTAGGTAATTGTGTTGTTGTTATTGTTGTTATTGGTGGTGGTTTGGTAATTGTGTAGTTGTTGTTGTTGTTGTTATTGGTGGTGGTTTGGTAATTGTGTTGTTATTGTTGTTGTTATTGGTGGTGGTTTGTTAATTGTGTTGTTGTTGTTGTTGTTATTTGTGGAGGTTTGTTAATTGTATTGTTGTTGTTGTTGTTATTGGTGGAGGTTTGTTAATTGTGTTGTTGCTGTTGTTGTTGTTATTGGTGGAGGTTTGTTAATTGTGTTGTTGTTGTTGTTGTTGTAGTTGTTGTTGTTGTTATTGGTGGTGGTTCGGTAATTGTGTTGTAGCTGTTGTTATTGGTGGTTGTTTGGTAATTGTGTTGTTGTTGTTGTTATTGGTCGTAGTTTGGTAATGGTATTGTTGTTGTTGTTGTTGTTGTTGTTATTGGTGGTGGTTTGGTATTTGTATTGTTGTTGTTGTTTTTGTTTTTGTTGTTATTGGTGGTGGTTTGGTAATTGTGTTGTTGTTATTGTTGTTATTGGTGGTGGTTTGGTAATTGTGTTGTTGTTATTGTTGTTATTGGTGGTGGTTTGGTAATTGTGTTGTTGTTGTTGTTGTTATTGGTGGCTGTTTGGTAATTGTGTTGTTGTTGTTGTTGTTATTGGTGGCTGTTTGGTAATTGTGTTGTTGTTGTTGTTGTTATTGGTGGTGGTTTGGTAATTGTGTTGTTGTTGTTGTTGTTGTTGTTATTGGTGGTGGTTTGGTAATTGTGTTGTTGTTATTGGTGGTGGTTTGGTAATTGTGTTGTTGTTGCTGTTGTTGTTATTGTTGTTGTTGTTAATGGTGGTGGTGTGTTAATTATGTTGTTGTTGTTGTTGTTATTGGTCGTGGTTTGGTAATTGTGTTGTTGTTGTTATTGTTGTTATTGGTGGTCGTTTTGTAATTGTGATGTTGTTGTTGTTATTGGTGGTGGGTTGGTAATTGTGTTGTTGTTGTTGTTGTTATCGGTGGCTGTTTGGTAATTGTGTTGTTGTTGTTGTTGTTATTGGTGGTGGTTTGGTGATTGTGTTGCTGTTATTGTTGTTATTGTTGGTGGTTTTGTAATTGTGTTGTCGTTGTTGTTGTTGTTATTGGTGGTGGTTTGGTAACTGTGTTGTTGTTTTTGTTATTGGTGATGGTTTGGTAATGGTGTTGTTGTTGTTGTTGTTATTGGTGGTGGTTTTGTAATTGTGTTGTTGTTGTTGTTGCTTTTGTTATTGTTGGTGGTTTGGTAATTGTGTTGTTGTTGTTTTTGTTATTGTTGGTGGTGTGTTAATTGTGTTGTTGTTGTTGTTGTTATTGGTGGTGGTTTGGTAATTGTGTTGTTGTTGTTGGTGGTGGTGGTGGTTTGGTAATTGTGTTGTTGTTGTTGTTGTTATTGTTGGTGGTTTGGTAATTGTGTTGTTGTTGTTGTTGTTATTGGTGGTGGTTTGGTAATTGCGTTGTTGTTGTTGTTGATATTGGTGGTGGTTTTGTAATTGTGTTGTTGTTGTTGGTGGTGGTGGTGGTGGTGGTGGTGGTTTGGTAATTGTGTTGTTGTTGTTGTTGTTGTTATTGGTGGTGGTTTGGTAATTGTGTTGTTGTTGTTGTTGTTGTTGTTGTTGTTATTGGTGGTGGTTTGGTAATTGTGTTGTTGTTGTTGTTGTTGTTGTTATTGGTGGTGGTTTGGTAATTGTGCTGTTGTTGTTGTTATTCGTGGTGGTTTGGTAATTTTGTTGTTGTTATTGGTGGTGGTTAGGTAATTGTGTTGTTGTTATTGTTGTTATTGGTGGTGGTTTGGTAATTGTGTAGTTGTTGTTGTTGTTGTTATTGGTGGTGGTTTGGTAATTGTGTTGTTATTGTTGTTGTTATTGGTGGTGGTTTGTTAATTGTGTTGTTGTTGTTGTTGTTATTTGTGGAGGTTTGTTAATTGTATTGTTGTTGTTGTTGTTATTGGTGGAGGTTTGTTAATTGTGTTGTTGCTGTTGTTGTTGTTATTGGTGGAGGTTTGTTAATTGTGTTGTTGTTGTTGTTGTTGTAGTTGTTGTTGTTGTTATTGGTGGTGGTTCGGTAATTGTGTTGTAGCTGTTGTTATTGGTGGTTGTTTGGTAATTGTGTTGTTGTTGTTGTTATTGGTCGTAGTTTGGTAATGGTATTGTTGTTGTTGTTGTTGTTGTTGTTATTGGTGGTGGTTTGGTATTTGTATTGTTGTTGTTGTTTTTGTTTTTGTTGTTATTGGTGGTGGTTTGGTAATTGTGTTGTTGTTATTGTTGTTATTGGTGGTGGTTTGGTAATTGTGTTGTTGTTGCTGTTGTTGTTGTTGTTGTTGTTGTTAATGGTGGTGGTGTGTTAATTATGTTGTTGTTGTTGTTGTTATTGGTCGTGGTTTGGTAATTGTGTTGTTGTTGTTATTGTTGTTATTGGTGGTCGTTTTGTAATTGTGATGTTGTTGTTGTTATTGGTGGTGGGTTGGTAATTGTGTTGTTGTTGTTGTTGTTATTGGTGGCTGTTTGGTAATTGTGTTGTTGTTGTTGTTGTTATTGGTGGTGGTTTGGTGATTGTGTTGCTGTTATTGTTGTTATTGTTGGTGGTTTTGTAATTGTGTTGTCGTTGTTGTTGTTGTTATTGGTGGTGGTTTGGTAACTGTGTTGTTGTTTTTGTTATTGGTGATGGTTTGGTAATGGTGTTGTTGTTGTTGTTGTTATTGGTGGTGGTTTTGTAATTGTGTTGTTGTTGTTGTTGCTTTTGTTATTGTTGGTGGTTTGGTAATTGTGTTGTTGTTGTTTTTGTTATTGTTGGTGGTGTGTTAATTGTGTTGTTGTTGTTGTTGTTATTGGTGGTGGTTTGGTAATTGTGTTGTTGTTGTTGGTGGTGGTGGTGGTTTGGTAATTGTGTTGTTGTTGTTGTTGTTATTGTTGGTGGTTTGGTAATTGTGTTGTTGTTGTTGTTATTGGTGGTGGTTTGGTAATTGCGTTGTTGTTGTTGTTGATATTGGTGGTGGTTTTGTAATTGTGTTGTTGTTGTTGGTGGTGGTGGTGGTGGTGGTGGTGGTTTGGTAATTGTGTTGTTGTTGTTGTTGTTGTTATTGGTGGTGGTTTGGTAATTGTGTTGTTGTTGTTGTTGTTGTTGTTGTTGTTATTGGTGGTGGTTTGGTAATTGTGTTGTTGTCGTTGTTGTTGTTGTTATTGGTGGTGGTTTGGTAATTGTGCTGTTGTTGTTGTTATTCGTGGTGGTTTGGTAATTTTGTTGTTGTTATTGGTGGTGGTTAGGTAATTGTGTTGTTGTTATTGTTGTTATTGGTGGTGGTTTGGTAATTGTGTAGTTGTTGTTGTTGTTGTTATTGGTGGTGGTTTGGTAATTGTGTTGTTATTGTTGTTGTTATTGGTGGTGGTTTGTTAATTGTGTTGTTGTTGTTGTTGTTATTTGTGGAGGTTTGTTAATTGTGTTGTTGTTATTTGTGGAGGTTTGTTAATTGTGTTGTTGCTGTTGTTGTTGTTATTGGTGGAGGTTTGTTAATTGTATTGTTGTTGTTGTTGTTATTGGTGGAGGTTTGTTAATTGTGTTGTTGCTGTTGTTGTTGTTATTGGTGGAGGTTTGTTAATTGTGTTGTTGTTGTTGTTGTTGTAGTTGTTGTTGTTGTTATTGGTGATGGTTCGGTAATTGTGTTGTAGCTGTTGTTATTGGTGGTTGTTTGGTAATTGTGTTGTTGTTGTTGTTATTGGTCGTAGTTTGGTAATGGTATTGTTGTTGTTGTTGTTGTTGTTGTTATTGGTGGTGGTTTGGTATTTGTATTGTTGTTGTTGTTTTTGTTTTTGTTGTTATTGGTGGTGGTTTGGTAATTGTGTTGTTGTTATTGTTGTTATTGGTGTTGGTTTTGTAATTGTGTTGTTGTTGTTGTTATTGGTGAAGGTTTGGTAATTGTGTTGTTGTTGTTGTTGTTATTGGTGAAGGTTTTTTAATTGTGCTGTTGTTGTTGTTGTTATTGGTGGTGGTTTGGTAATGGTGTTGTTGTTGTTATTGGTGGTGGTTTGGTAATGGTGTTGTTGTTATTGTTGTTGTTATTGGTGGTGGTTTTGTAATTGTGTTGTTGTTGTTGTTGTTGTTATTGGTGGTAGTTTGGTAATTGTGTTGTTGTCGTTGTTGTTGTTATTGTTATTGGTGATTGTTTGGTAATTGTGTTGTTGTTGTTGTTGTTGTTGTGATTGGTGGTGGTTTGTTAATTGTGTTGTTGTTGTTGTTGTTATTAGTGGTGGTTTGGTAATTGTGTTGTTGTTGTTGTTGTTGTTGTTGTTGTTGTTAATGGTGGTAGTGTGTAAGTTGTGTTGTTGTTGTTGTTGTTGTTATTGCTGGTGGTTTGGTAATTGTGTTATTGTTGTTGTTGTTATTGTTGGTGGTTTGGTAATTGTGTTGTTGTTGTTGTTGTTGTTGTAGTTGTTATTGGTGGTGGTGTGTTTATTGTGTTATTGTTGTTGTTGTTGTTATTGGTGGGGGTTTGGTAATTGTGGTGTTGTTATTGTTGTTGTTATTTTCTGGTGGTTTGGTAATTGTATTGTTGTTGTTGTTATTATTGGTGTTGGTTTGTTAATTGTGTTGTTGTTGTTGTTGTTATTGGTGGAGGTTTGTTAATTGTGTTGTTGCTGTTGTTGTTGTTGTTATTGGTGGTGGTTTGTTAATTGTGTTGTTGTTGTTGCTGTTATTGGTGGTGGTTTGGTAATTGTGTTCTTGTTGTTGTAGTTATATGTGGTGGTTTGGTAATTGTGTTGTTGTTGTTGTTGTTGTTGTATTTGGTGGTGGTTTGGTAATTGTGTTGTTGTTGTTGTTGTTATTAATGGTGGTTTGCTAATTGTGTTGTTGTTATTGTTGTTATTGGTGGTGGTTTGGTAATTGTGTTGTTGTTGTTGTTGTTGTTGTTATTGGTGGTGGTTTGGTAATTGTGTTGTTGTTGATGTTGTTATTGGTGGTGGTTTGTTAATTATTTTGTTGTTGTTGTTGTTATTGGTGGTGGTTTGGTATTTGGGTTGTTGTTGTTGTTGTTGTTGTTATTGGTGGTAGTTTGGTAATTGTGTTGTTGTTGTTGTTATTGTTGTTGTTGATATTGGTGGTGATTTGGTAATTGTGTTGTTGTTATTGTTGTTATTGCTGCTGGTTTGATTATTGTGTTGTTGCTGTTGTTGTTGTTGTTATTGGTGGTGGTTTGGTAATTGTGTTGTTGTTGTTGTTGTTATTGGTGGCGGTTTGGTAATTGTGTTGTTGTTGTTGTTGGTGGTGGTTTGGTAATTGTGTGGTTGTTATTGTTGTTATTGGTGGTGGTTTTGTAATTGTGTTGTTGTTGTTGGTGGTGTTGGTGGTTTGGTAATTGTGTTGTTGTTGTTGTTGTTGTTATTGGTGGTGGTTAAGTAATTGTGTTGTTGTTGTTGTTGTTATTGTTGGTGGTTAGGTAATTGTGTTGTTGTTGTTGTTATTGGTGTTGGTTTGGTAATTGTGTTGTTGTTGGTGGTGGTGGTGGTGGTTTGGTAATTATGTTGTTGTTGTTGTTGTTATTGGTGTTGGTTTGGTAATTGTGTTGATGTTGTTGTTGATATTGGTGGTGGTTTGGTAATTGTGTTGTTGTTATTTTTGTTATTGGTGGTGGTTTGGTAATTGTGTTGTTGTTGTTGTTGTTGTTATTGGTGGTGGTTTGGTAATTGTGTTGTTGTTGATGTTGTTATTGGTGGGGGTTTGGTAATTGTGTTGTTGTTGTTGTTATTGGTGGCGGTTTGTTAATTCTGTTGTTGTTGTTGTTGTTATTGGTGGTGGTTTGGTATTTGTGTTGTCGTTGTTGTTGTTGTTGTTGTTATTGGTGGTAGTTTGGTAATTGTGTTGTTGTTGTTGTTATTGGTGGTGGTTTGGTAATTGTGTTGTTGTTGTTGTTGTTATTGGTGGTGGTTTGGTATTTGTGTTGTTGTTGTTGTTGTTGTTGTTGTTGTTATTGGTGGTGGTTTGGTAATTGTGTTGTTGTTATTGTTGTTATTGGTGGTGGTTCGATAATTGTGTTGTTGCTGTTTTTATTAGTGATGGTTTGGTAATTGTGTTGTTGTTGTTGTTGTTATTGGTGGTGGTTTGGTAATTGTGTTGTTGTTGTTGTTGTTATTGGTGGTGGTTTGGTAATTGTGTTGTTGTTATTGTTGTTATTGGTGGTGGTTTGGTAATTGTGTTGCTGTTGTTGTTGTTTTTGTTGTTACTGGTGGTGGTTTGGTAATTGTGTTGATGTTGTTGTTGTTATTGATGATGGTTTGTAATTGTGTTGTTGTTGTTGTTGTTATTGCTGGTGGTTTGGTAATTGTGTTGTTGTTGTTGTTGTTATTGGTGGTGGTTTGATTATTGTGTTGTTGTTGTTGTTGTTATTGGTGGTGGTTTGTTGATTGTGTTGTTGTTGTTATTGGTGGTGGTTTGGTAATTGTGTTGTTGGTGTTGTTGTTATTGGTGGTGGTTTGGTAATTGTGTTGTTGATGTTGTTGTTATTGGTGGTGGTTTGTAAATTGTGTTGTTGTTGTTATTATTGGTGGTGGTTTGTTGATTGTGTTGTTGTAGTTGTTGGTGGTGGTGGTGGCTTGGTAATTGTGTTGTTGTTGTTGTTGTTATTGGTGGTGGTTTTGTAATTGTGTCGTTGTTGTTGTTGTTGTTGTTATTGGTGGTGGTTTGGTAATTGTGTTGTTGTTGATGTTGTTATTGGTGGTGGTTTGTTAATTGTTTTGTTGTTGTTGTTGTTATTGGTGGTGGTTTGGTATTTGTGTTGTTGTTCTTGTTGTTGTTGTTGTTATTGGTGGTAGTTTGGTAATTGTGTTGTTGTTGTTGTTATTGTTGTTGTTGATATTGTTGGTGATTTGGTAATTGTGTTGTTGTTATTGTTGTTATTGGTGCTGGTTTGATTATTGTGTTGTTGTTGTTGTTATTATTGCTGGTGGTTTGGTGATCGTGTTGTTGTTGTTGTTATTGGTGGTGGTTTGGTAATTGTGTAGTTGTTATTGTTGTTATTGGTGGTGGTTTTGTAATTGTGTTGTTGTTGTTGTTGTTATTGTTAGTGGTTTGGTAATTGTATTGTTGTTGATGTTGTTGTTGTTATTGGTGGTGGTTTGTAATTTTGTTGTTGTTGTTGTTAGTGTTGGTGGTTTGGTAATTGTGTTGTTGTTGTTATTGGTGGTGGTTTGATTATTGTGTTGTTGTTGTTGTTATTATTGCTGGTGGTTTGGTGATCGTGTTGTTGTTGTTGTTATTGGTGGTGGTTTGGTAATTGTGTTGTTGTTGTTGTTGTTGT
Source organism: Eledone cirrhosa (assembly GCA_964016885.1). Taxonomy (NCBI): domain Eukaryota; kingdom Metazoa; phylum Mollusca; class Cephalopoda; order Octopoda; family Eledonidae; genus Eledone; species Eledone cirrhosa. The sequence continues at coordinate 181,566,722 of OZ024743.1, forward strand.
TGTTATTGGTGGTGGTTTGGTAATTGTGTTGTTGTTGTTTTTGTTATTAGTGGAGGTTTGTTAATTGTGTTGTTGTTGTTGTTGTTGTTGTTATTGGTGGTGGTCTGGTAATTGTGTTGTTTTTGTTGTTGTTATTGGTGGTGGTTTGGTAATTGTGTTGTTGTTGGTGGTGGTGGTGGGGGTTTGGTAATTGTGTTGTTGTTGTTGTTATTGTTGGTGGTTTGGTAATTGTGTTGTTGTTGCTATTGGTGGTGGTTTGGTAATTGTGTTGTTGTTGTTGTCGTTATTGGTGGTGGTTTGGTAATTGTGTTGTTGTTGGTGGTGGTGGTGGTGGTTTGGTAATTGTGTTGTTGTTGTTGTTGTTGTTATTGGTGGTGGTTAAGTAATTGTGTTGTTGTTGTTGTTGTTATTGTTGGTGGTTAGGTAATTGTGTTGTTGTTGTTGTTTTTGGTGGTGGTTTGGTAATTGCGTTGTTGTTGTTGTTGTTATTGGTGTTGGTTTGGTAATTGTGTTGTTGTTGGTGGTGGTGGTGGTGGTTTGGTAATTATGTTGTTGTTGTTGTTATTGGTGTTGGTTTGTTAATTCTGTTGTTGTTGTTGTTGTTGTTATTGGTGGTGGTTAAGTAATTGTGTTGATGTTGTTGTTGATATAGTTGGTGGTTTGGTAAATGTGTTGTTGTTATTTTTGTTATTGGTGGTGGTTTGGTAATTGTGTTGTTGTTGTTGTTGTTATTGGTGGTGGTTTGGTAATTGTGTTGTTGTTGATGTTGTTAATAGTGGGGGTTTGGTAATTGTGTTGTTGTTGTTGTTATTGGTGGCGGTTTGTTAATTCTGTTGTTGTTGTTGTTGTTATTGGTGGTGGTTTGGTATTTGTGTTGTTGTTCTTGTTGTTGTTGTTGTTATTGGTGGTAGTTTGGTAATTGTGTTGTTGTTGTTATTGTTGTTGTTGTTATTGGTGGTGGTTTGGTAATTGTGTTGTTGTTGTTTTTATTAGTGATGGTTTGGTAATTGTGTAGTTGTTGTTGTTGTTATTGGTGGTGGTTTGGTAATTGTGTTGTTGTTGTTGTTGTTATTGGTGGTGGTTTGGTAATTGTGTTGTTGTTATTGTTGTTATTAGTGGTGGTTTGGTAATTGTGTTGTTGTTGTTGTTGTTTTTGTTGTTACTGGTGGTGGTTTGGTAATTGTGTTGATGTTGTTGTTGTTATTGATGATGGTTTGTAATTGTGTTGTTGTTGTTGTTGTTGTTATTTGTGGAGGTTTGTTAATTGTGTTGTTGCTGTTGTTGTTGTTATTGGTGGAGGTTTGTTAATTATGCTGTTGTTGTTGTAGTTGTTGTTGTTGTTGTTATTGGTTGTGATTCGGTAATTGTGTTGTAGCTGTTGTTATTGGTGGTTTTTTGGTAATTGTGTTGTTGTTCTTGTTATTGGTCGTAGTTTGGTAATTGTATTGTTGTTGTTGTTGTTGTTGTTGTTATTGGTGGTGGTTTGGTATTTGTGTTGTTGTTGTTTTTGTTTTTGTTGTTATTATTGCAGGCGGTTTGTTAATTGTGTTGTTGCTGTTGTTGGTATTTGTGGAGGTTTGTTAATTGTGTTGTTGCTGTTCGTGTTGTTATTGGTGGGGGTTTGTTAATTGTGTTGTTGTTGTTGTTGTTATTGGTGGTGCTTTTGTAATTGTGTTGTTGTTGTTATTGTTATTGGTGATTGTTTGGTAATTGTGTTGTTGTTGTTGTTATTTGTGGTGGTTTGGTAATTGTATTGTTGTTGTTGTTGTTGTTGTTAATGGTGCTAGTGTGTTAGTTGTGTTGTTGTTGTTGTTGTTATTGCTGGTGGTTTGGTAATTGTGTTGTTGTTGTTGTTGTTGTTGTTGTTATTGGTGGTGGTTTTGTAATTGTGTTGTTGTCGTTGTTGTTGTTGTTATTGGTGGTGATTAGGTAATTGTGTTGTTGTTGTTGTTGTTATTGTTCGTGGTTTGGTAATTTTGTTGTTGTTGTTGTTGTTGTTGTTATTGGTGGTGGTTTGGTAATTGTGTTGTTGTTATTGTTGTTGTTATTGGTGGTGGTTTGGTAATTGTATTATTGTTGTTGTTATTATTGGTGTTGGTTTGTTAATTGTGTTGTTGTTGTTGTTCTTGTTATTGGTGGTGGTTTGTTAATTGTGTTGTTGTTGTTGTTGCTGTTATTGGTGGTGGTTTGGTAATTGTGTTGTTGTTGTTATATGTGGTGGTTTGGTAATTGTGTTGTTGTTGTTGTTGTTGTTATTAGTGGTGGTTTGCTAATTGGGTTGTTGTTATTGTTGTTATTGGTGGTGGTTTGGTAATTGTGTTGTTGTTGTTGTTGTTGTTGTTGTTGTTATTGGTGGTGGTTTGGTAATTGTGTTGTTGTTTATGTTGTTATTGGTGGTGGTTTGGTAATTGTGTTGTTGTTGTTGTTATTGGTGGTGGTTTGTTAATTGTTTTGTTGTTGTTGTTGTTGTTATTGGTGGTAGTTTGGTAATTGTGTTGTTGTTGTTGTTATTGTTGTTGTTGATATTGGTGGTGATTTGGTAATTGTGTTGTTGTTGTTGTTGTTGTTATTGGTGGTGGTTTGGTATTTGTGTTGTTGTTGTTGTTGTTGTTATTGGTGGTGGTTTGGTAATTGTGTTGTTGTTATTGTTGTTATTGGTGCTGGTTTGATAATTGTGTTGTTGCTGTTGTTGTTGTTGTTATTGGTGGTGGTTTGGTAATTGTGTTGTTGTTGTTGTTGTTATTGGTTGTGGCTTGGTAATTGTGTTGTTGTTGTTGTTATTGGTGGTGGTTTGGTAATTGTGTGGTTGTTATTGTTGTTATTGGTGGTGGTTTTGTAATTGTGTTGTTGTTGTTGTTGTTATTGTTGGTGGTTCGATTATTGTGTTGTTGTTGTTGTTATTATTGGTGGTAGTTTGGTGATTGTGTTGTTGTTGTTGTTATTGGTGGTGGTTTGGTAATTGTGTTGTTGTTGTTGTTGTTATTGGTGGTGGTTTGTTAATTGTGTTGTTGTTGTTGTTGTTGTTGTTATTGGTGGTGGTCTGGTAATTGTGTTGTTGTTGTTGTTGTTATTGGTGGTGGTTTGGTAATTGAGTTGTTGTTGTTGTTGTTCTTGGTGGTGGTTTGGTAATTGTGTTGTTGTTGTTGTTATTATTGGTGGTGGTTTGGTAATTGTGTGGTTGTTGTTATTGGTGGTGGTTTGGTAATTGTGTTGTTGTTGTTGTTATTATTGGTGGTGGTTTGGTAATTGTGTTGTTGTTGTTGTTGGTGGTGGTGGTGGTTTGGTAATTGTGTTATTGTTGTTGTTGTTATTGGTGGTGGTTTGGTAATTGTGTTGTTGTTGTTATTATTGGTGGTGGTTTTGTAATTGTGTTGTTGTTGTTGTTGTTGTTGTTGTTGTTGTTGTTATTGTTGGTGGTTTGGTAATTGTGTTGTTTTTGTTATTACTGTTAGTGGTTTGTAATTGTGTTGTTGTTGTTGTTGTTGTTATTTGTGGTGGTTTGGTGATTGTGTTGTTGTTGTTGTTGTTGTTGTTGTTATTGGTGGTGGTTTGGTAATTGTGTTGTTGTTGTTGTTGTTGGTGGTGGTGGTTTGGTAATTGTGTTGTTGTTGTTGTTGTTATTGGTGGTGGTTTGGTAATTGTGTTGTTGTTGTTGTTATTATTGAGGTGGTTTGGTAATTGTGTTGTTGTTGTTGTTGTTATTCGTGGTGGTTTGCCAATTGTGTTGTTTTTGTTGTTATTGGTGGTGCTTTGCTAATTGTGTTGTTGTTGTTGTTATTGTTCGTGGTTTGGTAATTCTGTTATTGTTGTTGTTGTTATTGGTGGTGGTTTGCTAATTGTGTTGTTGTTGTTGTTGTTATTGGTGGTGGTTTGGTAATTGTGTTGTTGTTGTTGTTGTTATTGGTGGTGGTTTGATTATTGTGTTGTTGTTGTTGTTGTTATTGGTGGTGGTTTGATTATTGTGTTGTCGTTGTTGTTGTTGTTATTGGTGGTGGATTGTTGATTATGTTGTTGTTGTTGTTGTTGTTATTGGTGGTGGTTTGGTAATTGTGTTGTTGTTGTTGTTGTTATTGGTGGTAGTTTGGTAATTGTGTTGTTGTTGTTATTGGTGGTGGTTTGATTATTGTGTTGTTGTTATTGTTGTTGTTGTTATTGGTGGGGGTTTGATTATTGTGTTGTTGTTGTTATTGGTGGTGGTTTGATTATTGTGTTGTTGTTGTTTTTGTTGTTGTTATTGGTGATGGTTTGGTAATTGTGTTGTTGTTGTTCTTGTTGTTATTGGTGGTGGTTTGGTAATTGTGTTGTTGCTGTTGTTTTTGTTATTGGTGGTGGTTTGGTAATTGTGTTGTTGCTGTTGTTGTTGTTATTGGTGGTGGTTTCGTAATTGTGTTGTTGTTGTTGTTGTTGTTGTTGTTATTGGTGGTGGTTTGGTAATTGTGTTGTTGTTGTTGTTGTTATTGGTGGTGGTTTGGTAATTGTGTTGTTGTTGTTGTTGTTATTGGTGATGGTTTGGTAATTGTGTTGTTGTTATTGCTGTTATTGGTGGGGGTTTGGTAATTGTGTTGTTGCTGTTGTTGTCGTTATTGGTGGTGGTTTCGTAATTGTGTTGTTGTTGTTGTTGTTATTGGTGGAGGTTTTTTAATTGTGTTGTTGTTGTTGTTGGTGGTGGTGGTTTGGTAATTGTGTTGTTGTTGTTGGTGGCGGTGGTGGCGGTTTGGTGATTGTGTTGTTGTTGTTGTTATTGGTGGTGGTTTGGTAATCGTGTTGTTGTTGTTGTTGTTGTTGTTATTGGTGGTGGTTTGGTAATTGTGTTGTTGTTGTTGTTGTTGTTATTGGTGGTGGTTTGGTAATTGTGTTGCTGTTGTTGTTGTTATTGGTGGTGGTTTGTGATTGTGTTGTTGTTGTTATGGGTGGTGGTTTGGTAATTGTGTTGTTGTTGTTATTGGTGGTGGTTTGCTAATTGTGTTGCTGTTGTTGGTGGTTCGATTATTGTGTTGTTGTTGTTGTTGTTATTGGTGGTGGTTTGTAATTGTGTTGTTGTTGTTGTTGTTATTTGGTGGTTTGGTGATTGTTTTGTTGTTGTTTTTGTTAATGGTGGTGGTTTGGTAATTGTGTTGTTGTTGTTGTTGTTATTGGTGGTGGTTTGGTAATTGTGTTTTTGTTGTTGTTATTATTGGTGGTGGTTTGGTAATTGTGTTGTTGTTGTTGTTGTTATTGGTGGTGGTTTGGTAATTGTGTTGCTGTTGTTGTTGTTATTGGTGGTGGTTCGTAATTGTGTTGTTGTTGTTGTTATTGGTGGTGGTTTGGTAATTGTGTTGTTGTTGTTGTTGTTATTGGTGGTGGTTTGGTAATTGTGTTGTTGTTGTTATTATTGGTGGTGGTTTGGTAATTGTGTTGTTGTTGTTGTTATTGGTGGTGGTTTGATAATTGTATTGTTGTTGTTGTTGTTATTGTTGGTGGTGCGATTATCGTGTTGTTGTTGTTATTGTTGTTATTGGTGGTGGTTTGGTTATTGTGTGGTTGTTGTTATTGTTGGTTGTTCGTTTATTGTGTTGTTGCTGTTGTTGTTGTTATTCGAGGTGGTTTGGTAATTGTGTTGTTTTTGTTATTATTGTTGGTGGTTTGTAATTGTGTTGTTGTTGTTGTTGTTGTTATTTGGTGGTTTGGTGATTGTGTTGTTGTTGTTGTTGCTATTGGTGGTGGTTTGCTAATTGTGTTGATGTGGTTGTTGTTGTTATTGGTGGTGGTTTGGTAATTGTGTTGTTGTTGTTGTTGTTATTGGTGGTGATTTGCTAATTGTGTTGTTGTTGTTGTTGTTATTGGTGGTGGTTTGGTAATTGTGTTGTTGTTGTTGTTGTTATTGATGTGTGTTTGGTAATTGTGTTGTTGTTGTTGTTATTATTGGTGGTGGTTTGGTAATTATGTTGTTGTTGTTGTTGTTGTTGTTATTGGTGATGGTTTGGTAATTGTGTTGTTGTTGTTGTTATTGGTGGTGGTTTGGTAATCGTGTTGTTATTGTTGTTGTTATTGGTGGTGGTTAGGTAATTGTGTTGTTGTTGTTGTTGTTATTGGTGGTGGTTTGGTAATTGTGTTGTTGTTGTTGTTGTTATTGATGGTGGTTTGGTAATTGTGTTGTTGTTGTTGTTATTATTGGTGGTGGTTTGCTAATTATGTTGTTGTTGTTGTTGTTGTTATTGGTGATGGTTTGGTAATTGTGTTGTTGTTGTTGTTATAGGTGTTGGTTTGGTAATCGTGTTGTTATTGTTGTTTGTTATTGGTGGTGGTTTGGTAATTGTGTTGTTGTTGTTGTTGTTATTGGTGGTTGTTTGGTAATTGTGTTGTTGTTGTTGTTATTGGTGGTGGTTTGGTAATGTTGTTGTTGTTGTTGTTGTTGTTATTGGTGGTGGTTTGGTAATTGTGTTGTTGTTGTTGTTGTTGTTATTGGTGGTGGTTTGGTAATTGTGTTGATGTTGTTGTTATTGGTGGTGGTTTGGTAATTGTGTTGTTGTTATTGCTGTTATTGGTGGTGGTTTGTAAATTGTTTTGTTGTTGGTGTTGTTATTGGTGGTGGTTTGGTAATTGTGTTGTTGTTGTTGTTGTTGTCGTTATTGGTGGTGGTTTGGTAATTGTGTTGTTGCTGTTGTGGTTGTTATTGGTGGTTGTTTGGTAATTATGTTGTTGCTGTTGTTGTTGTTATTGGTGGTGGTTTGGTAATTGTGTTGTTGTTGTTGTTATTGGTGGTGGTTTGGTAATTGTGTTGTTGTTGTTGTTGTTATTGGTGATGGTTTGGTAATTGTTTTGTTGTTATTGTTGTTATTGGTGGTGGTTTGGTAATTGTGTTGTTGCTGTTGTTGTTGTTATTGGTGGTGGTTTCGTAATTGTGTTGTTGTTGTTGTTATTGTTGTTATTGGTGGTGGTTTGGTAATTGTGTTGTTGCTGTTGTTGTTGTTATTGGTGGTGCTTTGGTAATTGTGTTGTTGTTGTTGTTGTTATTGGTGGTGGTTTGGTAATTGTGTTGTTGTTGTTGTTATTGTTGGTGGTTTGGTAATTGTGTTGTTGTTGTTGTTATTGGTGATGGTTTGGTAATTGTGTTGTTGTTATTGTTGTTATTGGTGGCGGTTTGGTAATTGTGTTGTTGTTGTTGTTGTTGTTGTTGTTATTGGTGGTGGTTTGGTAATTGTGTTGTTGTTAATGGTGGTGGTTTGGTAATTGTGTTGTTGTTGTTGTTGTTATTGGTGGTGGTTTGGTAATTGTGTTGTTGTTGTTGTTATTGGTGGTGGTTTGGTAATTTTGTTGTTGTTGTTGTTGATGTTATTGGTGATGGTTTGGTAATCGTGTTGTTATTGTTGTTGTTATTGGTGGTGGTTTGGTAATTGTGTTGTTGTTGTTGTTGTTGTTGTTATTGTTGTTATTGGTGGTGATTTGGTAATTGTGTTGTTGTTGTTGTTATTGGTGGTGGATTGGTAATTGTGTTGTTGTTATTGTTATTATTGGTGATGGTTTGGTAATTGTGTTGTTGCTGTTGTTGTTGTTATTGGTGGTGGTTTCATAATTGTGTTGTTGTTGTTGTTATTGGTGGTGGATTGGTAATTGTGTTGTTGTTGTTGTTGTTGTTGTTGTTGTTATTGGTGGTGGTTTGGTAATTTTGTTGTTGTTGTTGGTGGTGGTGGTGGTGGTGGTTTGGTGATTGTGTTGTTGTTGTTGTTGTTATTGGTGGTGGTTTGGTAATCGTGTTGTTGTTGTTGTTGTTGTGTTTATTGGTGGTGGTTTGGTAATTGTGTTGTTGTTATTGTTGTTATTGGTGGTGGTTTGGTAATTGTGTTGTTGTTGTTGTTGTTATTGGTGGTGGTTTGGTAATTGTGTTGTTGTTGTTGTTGTTATTGGTGGTGGTTTGGTAAGTGTGTTGTTGTTGTTATTGGTGGTGGTTTGGTAATTTTGTTGTTGTTGTTGTTATTGGTGGTGGTTTGGTAATCGTGTTGTTATTGATGTTGTTATTGGTGGTGGTTTGGTAATTGTGTTGTTGTTGTTGTTGTTATTGGTGGTGGTTTGGTAATTGTGTTGTTGTTGTTGTTGTTATTGGTGGTTGTTTGCTAATTGTGTTTTTGTTGTTGTTGTTATTGGTGGTGGTTTTGTAATTGTGTTGTTGTTGTTGTTGTTATTGGTGGTGGTTTGGTAATTGTGTTGATGTTGTTGTTATTGGTGGTGGTTTGGTAATTGTGTTGTTGTTATTGTTGTTATTGGTGGTGGTTTGGTAATTATGTTGATGTTGTTGTTATTGGTGGTGGTTTGGTAATTGTGTTGTTGTTATTGCTGTTATTGGTGGTGGTTCATTAATTGTGTTGTTGTTGTTGTTATTGGTGGTGGTTTGGTAATTTTGTTGTTGTTGTTGTTATTGGTGGTGGTTTGGTAATCGTGTTGTTATTGATGTTGTTATTGGTGGTTGTTTGGTAATTGTGTTGTTGCTGTTGTTGTTGTTATTGCTGGTGGTTTCGTAATTGTGTTGTTGTTGTTGTTATTGTTGTTATTGGTGGTGGTTTGGTAATTGTGTTGTTGTTATTGTTGTTATTGGTGGTGGTTTGGTGATTGTGTTGTTGTTGTTGTTGTTGTTATTGGTGGTGGTTTGTAATTGTGTTGTTGTTGTTGTTATTGGTGGTGGTTTGGTAATTGTGTTGTTGTTGTTGTTGTTATTGGTGGTGGTTTGGTAATTGTGTTGTTGTTGTTATTATTGGTGGTGGTTTGGTAATTGTGTTGTTGTTGTTGTTATTGGTGGTGGTTTGGTAATTGTATTGTTGTTGTTGTTGTTATTGTTGGTGGTTCGATTATTGTGTTGTTGTTGTTATTGTTGTTATTGGTGGTGGTTTGGTTATTGTGTGGTTGTTGTTATTGTTGGTTGTTCGTTTATTGTGTTGTTGCTGTTGTTGTTGTTATTCGTGGTGGTTTGGTAATTGTGTTGTTTTTGTTATTATTGTTGGTGGTTTGTAATTGTGTTGTTGTTGTTGTTGTTATTTGGTGGTTTGGTGATTGTGTTGTTGTTGTTGTTATTGGTGGTGGTTTGGTAATTGTGTTGTTGTTGTTGTTGTTATTGATGGTGGTTTGGTAATTGTGTTGTTGTTGTTATTATTGGTGGTGGTTTGGTAATTATGTTGTTGTTGTTGTTGTTGTTGTTATTGGTGATGGTTTGGTAATTGTGTTGTTGTTGTTGTTATTGGTGGTGGTTTGGTAATCGTGTTGTTATTGTTGTTGTTATTGGTGGTGGTTTGGTAATTGTGTTGTTGTTGTTGTTGTTATTGGTGGTGGTTTGGTAATTGTGATGTTGTTGTTGTTGTTGTTATTGATTGTGGTTTGGTAATTGTGTTGTTGTTGTTGTTATTATTGGTGGTGGTTTGCTAATTATGTTGTTGTTGTTGTTGTTGTTATTGGTGATGGTTTGGTAATTGTGTTGTTGTTGTTGTTATTGGTGGTGGTTTGGTAATCGTGTTGTTATTGTTGTTGTTATTGGTGGTGGTTTGGTAATTGTGTTGTTGTTGTTGTTGTTATTGGTGGTGATTTGGTAATTGTGTTGTTGTTGTTGTTATTGGTGGTGGTTTGGTAATTGTGTTGTTGTTGTTGTTGTTATTGGTGGTGGTTTGGTAATTGTGTTGATGTTGTTGTTATTGGTGGTGGTTTGGTAATTGTGTTGTTGTTATTGCTGTTATTGGTGGTGGTTTGTAAATTGTTTTGTTGTTGGTGTTGTTATTGGTGGTGGTTTGGTAATTGTGTTGTTGTTGTTGTTGTTGTCGTTATTGGTGGTGGTTTGGTAATTGTGTTGTTGCTGTTGTGGTTGTTATTGGTGGTTGTTTGGTAATTGTGTTGTTGCTGTTGTTGTTGTTATTGGTGGTGGTTTGGTAATTGTGTTGTTGTTGTTGTTATTGGTGGTGGTTTGGTAATTGTGTTGTTGTTGTTGTTGTTATTGGTGATGGTTTGGTAATTGTTTTGTTGTTATTGTTGTTATTGGTGGTGGTTTGGTAATTGTGTTGTTGCTGTTGTTGTTGTTATTGGTGGTGGTTTCGTAATTGTGTTGTTGTTGTTGTTATTGTTGTTATTGGTGGTGGTTTGGTAATTGTGTTGTTGCTGTTGTTGTTGTTATTGGTGGTGCTTTGGTAATTGTGTTGTTGTTGTTGTTGTTATTGGTGGTGGTTTGGTAATTGTGTTGTTGTTGTTGTTATTGGTGGTGGTTTGGTAATTGTGTTGTTGTTGTTGTTATTGGTGATGGTTTGGTAATTGTGTTGTTGTTATTGTTGTTATTGGTGGTGGTTTGGTAATTGTGTTGTTGTTGTTGTTGTTGTTGTTATTGGTGGTGGTTTGGTAATTGTGTTGTTGTTGTTGTTAATGGTGGTGGTTTGGTAATTGTGTTGTTGTTGTTGTTGTTATTGGTGGTGGTTTGGTAATTGTGTTGTTATTGTTGTTGTTATTGGTGGTGGTTTGGTAATTGTTTTGTTGTTGTTGTTGTTGTTGTTATTGTTGTTATTGGTGGTGATTTGGTAATTGTGTTGTTGTTGTTGTTATTGGTGGTGGATTGGTAATTGTGTTGTTGTTGTTGTTATTATTGGTGATGGTTTGGTAATTGTGTTGTTGCTGTTGTTGTTGTTATTGGTGGTGGTTTCGTAATTGTGTTGTTGTTGTTGTTATTGGTGGTGGATTGGTAATTGTGTTGTTGTTGTTGTTGTTGTTGTTGTTGTTATTGGTGGTGGTTTGGTAATTTTGTTGTTGTTGTTGGTGGTGGTGGTGGTGGTGGTGGTTTGGTGATTGTGTTGTTGTTGTTGTTATTGGTGGTGGTTTGGTAATCGTGTTCTTGTTGTTGTTGTTGTGTTTATTGGTGGTGGTTTGGTAATTGTGTTGTTGTTATTGTTGTTATTGGTGGTGGTTTGGTAATTGTGTTGTTGTTGTTGTTGTTATTGGTGGTGGTTTGGTAATTGTGTTGTTGTTGTTGTTGTTATTGGTGGTGGTTTGGTAAGTGTGTTGTTGTTGTTATTGGTGGTGGTTTGGTAATTTTGTTGTTGTTGTTGTTATTGGTGGTGGTTTGGTAATCGTGTTGTTATTGATGTTGTTATTGGTGGTGGTTTGGTAATTGTGTTGTTGTTGTTGTTGTTATTGGTGGTGGTTTGGTAATTGTGTTGTTGTTGTTGTTGTTATTGGTGGTTGTTTGCTAATTGTGTTTTTGTTGTTGTTGTTATTGGTGGTGGTTTTGTAATTGTGTTGTTGTTGTTGTTGTTATTGGTGGTGGTTTGGTAATTGTGTTGATGTTGTTGTTATTGGTGGTGGTTTGGTAATTGTGTTGTTGTTATTGTTGTTATTGGTGGTGGTTTGGTAATTATGTTGATGTTGTTGTTATTGGTGGTGGTTTGGTAATTGTGTTGTTGTTATTGCTGTTATTGGTGGTGGTTCGTTAATTGTGTTGTTGTTGTTGTTATTGGTGGTGGTTTGGTAATTTTGTTGTTGTTGTTGTTATTGGTGGTGGTTTGGTAATCGTGTTGTTATTGATGTTGTTATTGGTGGTGGTTTGGTAATTGTGTTGTTGCTGTTGTTGTTGTTATTGCTGGTGGTTTCGTAATTGTGTTGTTGTTGTTGTTATTGTTGTTATTGGTGGTGGTTTGGTAATTGTGTTGTTGTTATTGTTGTTATTGGTGGTGGTTTGGTAATTGTGTTGTTGTTGTTGTTGTTGTTATTGGTGGTGGTTTGTAATTGTGTTGTTGTTGTTGTTATTGGTGGTGGTTTGGTAATTGTGTTGTTGTTGTTGTTGTTATTGGTGGTGGTTTGGTAATTGTATTGTTGTTGTTATTATTGGTGGTGGTTTGGTAATTGTGTTGTTGTTGTTGTTATTGGTGGTGGTTTGCTAATTGTATTGTTGTTGTTGTTGTTATTGTTGGTGGTTCGATTATTGTGTTGTTGTTGTTATTGTTGTTATTGGTGGTGGTTTGGTTATTGTGTGGTTGTTGTTATTGTAGGTTGTTCGTTTATTGTGTTGTTGCTGTTGTTGTTGTTATTCGTGGTGGTTTGGTAATTGTGTTGTTTTTGTTATTATTGTTGGTGGTTTGTAATTGTGTTGTTGTTGTTGTTGTTGTTGTTATTTGGTGGTTTGGTGATTGTGTTGTTGTTGTTGTTATTGGTGGTGGTTTGGTAATTGTGTTGTTGTTGTTGTTGTTATTGATGGTGGTTTGGTAATTGTGTTGTTGTTGTTGTTATTATTGGTGGTGGTTTGGTAATTATGTTGTTGTTGTTGTTGTTGTTGTTATTGGTGATGGTTTGGTAATTGTGTTGTTGTTGTTGTTATTGGTGGTGGTTTGGTAATCGTGTTGTTATTGTTGTTGTTATTGGTGGTGGTTTGGTAATTGTGTTGTTGTTGTTGTTGTTATTGGTGGTGGTTTGGTAATTGTGTTGTTGTTGTTGTTGTTATTGATGGTGGTTTGGTAATTGTGTTGTTGTTGTTTTTATTATTGGTGGTGGTTTGCTAATTATGTTGTTGTTGTTGTTGTTGTTATTGGTGATGGTTTGGTAATTGTGTTGTTGTTGTTGTTATTGGTGGTGGTTTGGTAATCGTGTTGTTATTGTTGTTGTTATTGGTGGTGGTTTGGTAATTGTGTTGTTGTTGTTGTTGTTATTGGTGGTGATTTGGTAATTGTGTTGTTGTTGTTGTTATTGGTGGTGGTTTGGTAATTGTGTTGTTGTTGTTGTTGTTAATGGTGGTGGTTTGGTAATTGTGTTGTTGTTGTTGTTGTTATTGGTGGTTGTTTGGTAATTGTGTTGTTGTTGTTGTTATTGGTGGTGGTTTGGTAATTTTGTTGTTGTTGTTGTTGTTGTTATTGGTGGTGGTTTGGTAATCGTGTTGTATTGTTGTTGTTATTGGTGGTGGTTTGGTAATTGTGTTATTGTTGTTGTTGTTATTGGTGATGGTTTGGTAATTGTGTTGTTGTTGTTGTTGTTATTGTTGGTGGTTTGGTAATTATGTTGTTGTTGTTGTTGTTGTTATTGGTGGTGGTTTGGTAATTGTGTTGTTGTTGTTGTTGTTATTGGTGGTGGTTTGGTAATTGTGTTGTTGTTGTTGTTGTTGTTATTGGTGGTGGTTTGGTAATTGTGTTGATGTTGTTGTTATTGGTGGTGGTTTGGTAATTGTGTTGTTGTTATTGCTGTTATTGGTGGTGGTTTGTTAATTGTTTTGTTGTTGGTGTTGTTATTGGTGGTGGTTTGGTAATTGTGTTGTTGTTGTTGTTGTTGTCGTTATTGGTGGTGGTTTGGTAATTGTGTTGTTGCTGTTGTTGTTGTTATTGGTGGTTGTTTGGTAATTGTGTTTTTGCTGTTGTTGTTGTTATTGGTGGTGGTTTGTTAATTGTGTTGTTGTTGTTGTTATTGGTGGTGGTTTGGTAATTGTGTTGTTGTTGTTGTTGTTATTGGTGATGGTTTGGTAATTGTTTTGTTGTTGTTGTTGTTATTGGTGGTGGTTTGGTAATTGTGTTGTTGCTGTTGTTGTTATTGGTGGTGGTTTGGTAATTGTGTTGTTGTTGTTATTGGTGATGGTTTGGTAATTGTGTTGTTGTTGTTGTTATTGGTGATGGTTTGGTAATTGTGTTCTTGTTATTGTTGTTATTGGTGGTGGTTTGGTAATTGTGTTGTTGTTGTTGTTATTGGTGATGGTTTGGTAATTGTGTTCTTGTTGTTGTTGTTATTGGTGGTGGTTTCGTAATTGTGTTGTTGTTGTTGTTATTGTTGTTATTGGTGGTGGTTTCGTAATTGTGTTGTTGCTGTTGTTGTTGTTATTGGTGGTGCTTTGGTAATTGTGTTGTTGTTGTTGTTGTTATTGGTGGTGGTTTGGTAATTGTGTTGTTGTTGTTGTTGTTATTGGTGGTGGTTTGGTAATTGTGTTGTTGTTGTTGTTATTGGTGATGGTTTGGTAATTGTGTTGTTGTTATTGTTGTTATTGGTGGTGGTTTGGTAATTGTGTTGTTGTTGTTGTTGTTGTTGTTGTTATTGGTGGTGGTTTGGTAATTGTGTTGTTGTTGTTGTAATGGTGGTGGTTTGGTAATTGTGTTGTTGTTGTTGTTGTAATTGGTGGTGGTTTGGTAATTGTGTTGTTGTTGTTGTTGTTATTGGTGGTGGTTTGGTAATTTTGTTGTTGTTGTTGTTGATGTTGTTATTGGTGATGGTTTGGTAATCGTGTTGTTATTGTTGTTGTTATTGGTGGTGGTTTGGTAATTGTGTTGTTGTTGTTGTTGTTGTTATTGTTGTTATTGGTGGTGATTTGGTAATTGTGTTGTTGTTGTTGTTATTGGTGGTGGATTGGTAATTGTGTTGTTGTTGTTGTTATTGGTGGTAGTTTGGTAATCGTGTTCTTGTTGTTGTTGTGTTTATTGGTGGTGGTTTGGTAATTGTGTTGTTGTTATTGTTGTTATTGGTGGTGGTTTTGTAATTGTGTTGTTGTTGTTGTTATTGGTGGTAGTTTGGTAATTGTGTTGTTGTTGTTGTTGTTGTTATTGGTGGTGGTTTGATTATTGTGTTGCTGTTGTTGTTGTTGTTGTTGTTATTGGTGGTGCTTTGGTAATTGTGTTGTTGCTGTTGTTGTTGTTATTGGTGGTGGTTTCGTAATTGTGTTGTTTTTGTTGGTATTGTTGTTATTGGTGGTGGTTTGGTAATTGTGTTGTTGCTGTTGTTGTTGTTATTGGTGGTGGTTTGGTAATTGTGTTATTGTTGTTGTTGTTATTGGTGGTGGTTTGGTAATTGTGTTGTTGTTATTGTTGTTATTGGTGGTGGTTTGGTAATTGTGTTGCTGTTGTTGTTGTTATTGGTGGTGATTTCGTAATTGTGTTGTTGTTGTTGTTGTTATTGGTGGTGGTTGGGCAATTGTGTTGTTGTTGTTGGTGGTGGTGGTGGTGGTGGTTTGGTGATTGTGTTGTTGTTGTTCTTGTTATTGGTGGTGGTTTGGTAATCATGTTGTTGTTGTTGTTGTTGTTATTGGTGGTGGTTTGGTAATTGTGTCGTTGTTATTGTTGTTATTGGTGGTGGTTTGGTAATTGTGTTGTTGTTGTTGTTATTCGTGGTGGTTTGGTAATTGTGTTGCTGTTGTTGTTGTTATTGGTGGTGGTTTGGTAATTGTGTTGTTGTTGTTGTTGTTGTTATTGGTGGTGGTTTGGTAATTGTGTTGTTGTTGTTATTATTGGTGGTGGTTTGCTAATTGTATTGTTGATGTTGTTGTTATTGTTGGTGGTTCGATTATTGTGTTGTTGTTGTTGTTGTTGTTATTGGCGTTGGTTTGGTAATTGTGTTGTTTTTGTTATTATTGTTGGTGGATTGTAATTGTGTTGTTGTTGTTGTTATTATTGGTGGTGGTTTGGTAATTATGTTGTTGTTGTTGTTGTTGTTATTGGTGGTGGTTTGGTAATTGTGTTGTTGTTGTTGTTATTGGTGGTGGTTTGGTAATCGTGTTGTTATTGTTGTTGTTATTGGTGGTTGTTTGGTAATTGTGTTGTTGTTGTTGTTGTTATTGGTGGTGGTTTGGTAATTGTGTTGTTGTTGTTGTTGTTATTGGTGGTGGTTTGGTAATTGTGTTGTTGTTGTTGTTGTTATTGGTGGTGGTTTGGTAAGTGTGTTGTTGTTGTTGTTATTGGTGGTGGTTTGGTAATTTTGTTGTTGTTGTTATTATTGGTGGTGGTTTGGTAATTGTGTTGTTGTTGTTGTTATTGGTGGTGGTTTGCTAATTGTATTGTTGTTGTTGTTGTTATTGTTGGTGGTTCGATTATTGTGTTGTTGTTGTTATTGTTGTTATTGGTGGTGGTTTGGTAATTTTGTTGTTGTTGTTATTATTGGTGGTGGTTTGGTAATTGTGTTGTTGTTGTTGTTATTGGTGGTGGTTTGCTAATTGTATTGTTGTTGTTGTTGTTATTGATGGTGGTTTGGTAATTGTGTTGTTGTTGTTGTTGTTATTGATGGTGGTTTGGTAATTGTGTTGTTGTTGTTGTTAATGGTGGTGGTTTGGTAATTGTGTTGTTGTTGTTGTTGTTATTGGTGGTGGTTTGGTAATTGTGTTGTTGTTGTTGTTATTGGTGGTGGTTTGGTAATTTTGTTGTTGTTGTTGATGTTGTTATTGGTGATGGTTTGGTAATCGTGTTGTTATTGTTGTTGTTATTGGAGGTGGTTTGGTAATTGTGTTGTTGTTGTTGTTGTTGTTATTGTTGTTATTGGTGGTGATTTGGTAATTGTGTTGTTGTTGTTGTTATTGGTGGTGGATTGGTAATTGTGTTGTTGTTGTTGTTATTATTTGTGATGGTTTGGTAATTGTGTTGTTGCTGTTGTTGTTGTTATTGGTGGTGGTTTCGTGATTGTGTTGTTGTTGTTGTTATTGGTGGTGGATTGGTAATTGTGTTATTGTTGTTGTTGTTATTAGTGGTGGTTTGGTAATTGTGTTGTTGTTGTTGGTGGTGGTGGTGGTGGTGGTGGTGGTTTGGTGATTGTGTTGTTGTTGTTGTTATTGGTGGTGGTTTGGTAATCGTGTTCTTGTTGTTGTTGTTGTGTTTATTAGTGGTGGTTTGGTAATTGTGTTGTTGTTATGGTTGTTATTGGTGGTGGTTTGGTAATTGTGTTGTTGTTGTTGTTGTTATTGGTGGTAGTTTGGTAATTGTGTTGTTGTTGTTGTTGTTGTTGTTATTGGTGGTGGTTTGATTATTGTGTTGCTGTTGTTGTTGTTGTTGTTGTTGTTGGTGGTGCTTTGGTAATTGTGTTGTTGCTGTTGTTGTTGTTATTGGTGGTGGTTTCGTAATTGTGTTGTTTTTGTTGGTATTGTTGTTATTGGTGGTGGTTTGGTAATTGTGTTGTTGCTGTTGTTGTTGTTATTGGTGGTGGTTTGGTAATTGTGTTATTGTTGTTGTTGTTATTGGTGGTGGTTTGGTAATTGTGTTGTTGTTATTGTTGTTATTGGTGGTGGTTTGGTAATTGTGTTGCTGTTGTTGTTGTTATTGGTGGTGATTTCGTAATTGTGTTGTTGTTGTTATTGGTGGTGGTTGGGCAATTGTGTTGTTGTTGTTGTTGGTGGTGGTGGTGGTGGTTTGGTGATTGTGTTGTTGTTGTTGTTGTTATTGGTGGTGGTTTGGTAATCATGTTGTTGTTGTTGTTGTTGTTATTGATGGTGGTTTGGTAATTGTGTTGTTGTTATTGTTGTTATTGGTGGTGGTTTGGTAATTGTGTTGTTGTTGTTGTTATTCGTGGTGGTTTGGTAATTGTGTTGCTGTTGTTGTTGTTATTGGTGGTGGTTTGGTAATTGTGTTGTTGTTGTTGTTGTTGATATTGGTGGTGGTTTGGTCATTGTGTTGTTGTTGTTGTTATTATTGGTGGTGGTTTGCTAATTGTATTGTTGTTGTTGTTGTTATTGTTGGTGGTTCGATTATTGTGTTGTTGTTGTTGTTGTTGTTGTTATTGGCGTTGGTTTGGTAATTGTGTTGTTTTTGTTATTATTGTTGGTGGATTGTAATTGTGTTGTTGTTGTTGTTATTTTTGGTGGTGGTTTGGTAATTATGTTGTTGTTGTTGTTGTTGTTATTGGTGGTGGTTTGGTAATCGTGTTGTTATTGTTGTTGTTATTGGTGGTTGTTTGGTAATTGTGTTGTTGTTGTTGTTGTTATTGGTGGTGGTTTGGTAATTGTGTTGTTGTTGTTGTTGTTATTGGTGGTGGTTTGGTAATTGTGTTGTTGTTGTTGTTGTTGTTATTGGTGGTGGTTTGGTAAGTGTGTTGTTGTTGTTGTTATTGGTGGTGGTTTGGTAATTTTGTTGTTGTTGTTATTATTGGTGGTGGTTTGGTAATTGTGTTGTTGTTGTTGTTATTGGTGGTGGTTTGCTAATTGTATTGTTGTTGTTGTTGTTATTGTTGGTGGTTCGATTATTGTGTTGTTGTTGTTATTGTTGTTATTGGTGGTGGTTTGGTAATTTTGTTGTTGTTATTATTGGTGGTGGTTTGGTAATTGTGTTGTTGTTGTTGTTATTGGTGGTGGTTTGCTAATTGTACTGTTGTTGTTGTTGTTATTGTTGGTGGTTCGATTATTGTGTTGTTGTTGTTCTTGTTGTTATTGGTGGTGGTTTGGTTATTGTGTGGTTGTTGTTATTGTTGGTTGTTCGTTTATTGTGTTGTTGCTGTTGTTGTTGTTATTCGTGGTGGTTTGGTAATTGTGTTGTTTTTGTTATTATTGTTGGTGGTTTGTAATTGTGTTGTTGTTGTTGTTGTTGTTATTTGGTGGTTTGGTGATTGTGTTGTTGTTGTTGTTGTTATTGGTGGTGGTTTGCTAATTGTGTTGTTGTGGTTGTTGTTGTTATTGGTGGTGGTTTGGTAATTGTGTTGTTGTTGTTGTTGTTATTGGTGGTGATTTGCTAATTGTGTTGTTGTTGTTGTTGTTATTGGTGGTGGTTTGCTAATTGTGTTGTTGTTGTTGTTGTTATTGATGGTGGTTTGGTAATTGTGTTGTTGTTGTTGTTATTATTGGTGGTGGTTTGGTAATTATGTTGTTGTTGTTGTTGTTGTTATTGGTGATGGTTTGGTAATTGTGTTGTTGTTGTTGTTATTGTTGGTGGTTTGGTAATCGTGTTGTTATTGTTGTTGTTATTGGTGGTGGTTTGGTAATTGTGTTGTTGTTGTTGTTGTTATTGGTGGTGGTTTGGTAATTGTGTTGTTGTTGTTGTTGTTATTGATGGTGGTTTGGTAATTGTGTTGTTGTTGTTGTTAATGGTGGTGGTTTGGTAATTGTGTTGTTGTTGTTGTTGTTATTGGTGGTGGTTTGGTAATTGTGTTGTTGTTGTTGTTATTGGTGGTGGTTTGGTAATTTTGTTGTTGTTGTTGATGTTGTTATTGGTGATGGTTTGGTAATCGTGTTGTTATTGTTGTTGTTATTGGTGGTGGTTTGGTAATTGTGTTGTTGTTGTTGTTGTTGTTATTGTTGTTATTGGTGGTGATTTGGCAATTGTGTTGTTGTTGTTGTTATTGGTGGTGGATTGGTAATTGTGTTGTTGTTGTTGTTATTATTGGTGATGGTTTGTTAATTGTGTTGTTGCTATTGTTGTTGTTATTGGTGGTGGTTTCGTAATTGTGTTGTTGTTGTTGTTATTGGTGGTGGATTGGTAATTGTGTTGTTGTTGTTGTTGTTATTAGTGGTGGTTTGGTAATTGTGTTGTTGTTGTTGGTGGTGGTGGTGGTGGTGGTGGTTTGGTGATTGTGTTGTTGTTGTTGTTGTTATTGGTGGTGGTTTGGTAATCGTGTTCTTGTTGTTGTTGTTGTGTTTATTGGTGGTGGTTTGGTAATTGTGTTGTTGTTATGGTTGTTATTGGTGGTGGTTTGGTAATTGTGTTGTTGTTGTTGTTGTTATTGGTGGTAGTTTGGTAATTGTGTTGTTGTTGTTGTTGTTGTTATTGGTGGTGGTTTGATTAGTGTGTTGCTGTTGTTGTTGTTGTTGTTGTTATTGGTGGGGCTTTGGTAATTGTGTTGTTGCTGTTGTTGTTGTTATTGGTGGTGGTTTCGTAATTGTGTTGTTTTTGTTGGTATTGTTGTTATTGGTGGTGGTTTGGTAATTGTGTTGTTGCTGTTGTTGTTGTTATTGGTGGTGGTTTGGTAATTGTGTTATTGTTGTTGTTGTTATTGGTGGTGGTTTGGTAATTGTGTTGTTGTTGTTGTTGTTATTGGTGGTGGTTTGGTAATTGTGTTGCTGTTGTTGTTGTTATTGGTGGTGATTTCGTAATTGTGTTGTTGTTGTTGTTGTTATTGGTGGTGGTTGGGCAATTGTGTTGTTGTTGTTGGTGGTGGTGGTGGTGGTGGTTTGGTGATTGTGTTGTTGTTGTTGTTATTGGTGGTGGTTTGGTAATCATGTTGTTGTTGTTGTTGTTATTGGTGGTGGTTTGGTAATTGTGTTGTTGTTATTGTTGTTATTGGTGGTGGTTTGTTAATTGTGTTGTTGTTGTTGTTATTCGTGGTGGTTTGGTAATTGTGTTGCTGTTGTTGTTGTTATTGGTGGTGGTTTGGTAATTGTGTTGTTGTTGTTGTTGTTGTTATTGGTGGTGGTTTGGTAATTGTGTTGTTGTTGTTATTATTGTTGGTGGATTGTAATTGTGTTGTTGTTGTTGTTATTATTGGTGGTGGTTTGGTAATTATGTTGTTGTTGTTGTTGTTGTTATTGGTGATGGTTTGGTAATTGTGTTGTTGTTGTTGTTATTGGTGGTGGTTTGGTAATCGTGTTGTTATTGTTGTTCTTATTGGTGGTTGTTTGGTAATTGTGTTGTTGTTGTTGTTGTTATTGGTTGTGGTTTGGTAAATGTGTTGTTGTTGTTGTTGTTATTGGTGGTGGTTTGGTAATTGTGTTGTTGTTGTTGTTGTTATTGGTGGTGGTTTGGTAAGTGTGTTGTTGTTGTTGTTATTGGTGGTGGTTTGGTAATTTTGTTGTTGTTGTTATTATTGGTGGTGGTTTGGTAATTGTGTTGTTGTTGTTGTTATTGGTGGTGGTTTGCTAATTGTATTGTTGTTGTTGTTGTTATTGGTGGTGGTTCGATTATTGTGTTGTTGTTGTTATTGTTGTTATTGGTAGTGGTTTGGTTATTGTGTGGTTGTTGTTATTGTTGGTTGTTCGTTTATTGTGTTGTTGCTGTTGTTGTTGTTATTCGTGGTGGTTTGGTAATTGTGTTGTTTTTGTTATTATTGTTGGTGGTTTGTAATTGTGTTGTTGTTGTTGTTGTTGTTATTTGGTGGTTTGGTGATTGTGTTGTTGTTGTTGTTGTTATTGGTGGTGGTTTGCTAATTGTGTTGTTGTGGTTGTTGTTGTTATTGGTGGTGGTTTGGTAATTGTGTTGTTGTTGTTGTTGTTATTGGTGGTGATTTGCTAATTGTGTTGTTGTTGTTGTTGTTATTGGTGGTGGTTTGATAATTGTGTTGTTGTTGTTGTTGTTGTTATTGATGGTGGTTTGGTAATTGTGTTGTTGTTGTTGTTATTATTGGTGGTGATTTGGTAATTATGTTGTTGTTGTTGTTGTTGTTATTGGTGATGGTTTGGTAATTGTGTTGTTGTTGTTGTTATTGGTGGTGTTTGGTAATCGTGTTGTTATTGTTGTTGTTATTGGTGGTGGTTTGGTAATTGTGTTGTTGTTGTTGTTGTTATTGGTGGTGGTTTGGTAATTGTGTTGTTGTTGTTGTTGTTATTGATGGTGGTTTGGTAATTGTGTTGTTGTTGTTGTTATTATTGGTGGTGGTTTGCTAATTATGTTGTTGTTGTTGTTGTTGTTGTTATTGGTGATGGTTTGGTAATTGTGTTGTTGTTGTTGTTGTTGTTGTTATTGGTGGGTGTTTGGTAATTGTGTTGTTGCTGTTGTTGTTGTTATTGGTGGTGGTTTGTTAATTGTGTTGTTGTTGTTGTTATTGGTGGTGGTTTGGTAATTGGGTTGTTGTTGTTGTTGTTGTTATTGGTGATGGTTTGGTAATTGTTTTGTTGTTATTGTTGTTATTGGTGGTGGTTTGGTAATTGTGTTGTTGCTGTTGTTGTTATTGGTGGTGGTTTGGTAATTGTGTTGTTGTTGTTGTTATTGGTGATGGTTTGGTAATTGTGTTGTTGTTGTTGTTATTGGTGATGGTTTGGTAATTGTGTTGTTGTTATTGTTGTTATTGGTGGTGGTTTGGTAATTGTGTTGTTGTTGTTGTTATTGGTGATGGTTTGGTAATTGTGTTCTTGTTGTTGTTGTTATTGGTGGTGGTTTCGTAATTATGTTGTTGTTGTTGTTATTGTTGTCATTGGTTGTGGTTTGGTAATTGTGTTGTTGCTGTTGTTGTTGTTATTGGTGGTGCTTTGGTAATTGTGTTGTTGTTGTTGTTGTTATTGGTGGTGGTTTGGTAATTGTGTTGTTGTTGTTGTTGTTATTGGTGGTGGTTTGGTAATTGTGTTGTTGTTGTTGTTATTGGTGATGGTTTGGTAATTGTCTTGTTGTTATTGTTGTTATTGGTGGTGGTTTGGTAATTGTGTTGTTGTTGTTGTTAATGGTGGTGGTTTGGTAATTTTGTTGTTGTTGTTGTTGATGTTGTTATTGGTGATGGTTTGGTAATCGTGTTGTTATTGTTGTTGTTATTGGTGGTGGTTTGGTAATTGTGTTGTTGTTGTTGTTGTTGTTATTGTTGTTATTGGTGGTGATTTGGTAATTGTGTTGTTGTTGTTGTTATTGGTGGTGGATTGGTAATTGTGTTGTTGTTGTTGTTATTATTGCTGATGGTTTGGTAATTGTGTTGTTGCTGTTGTTGTTGTTATTGGTGGTGGTTTCGTAATTGTGTTGTTGTTGTTGTTATTGGTGGTGGATTGGTAATTGTGTTGTTGTTGTTGTTGTTATTGGTGGTGGTTTGGTAATTGTGTTGTTGTTGTTGTTATTGGTGGTGGTTTGGTAATTTTGTTGTTGTTGTTGTTGATGTTGTTATTGGTGATGGTTTGGTAATCGTGTTGTTATTGTTGTTGTTATTGGTGGTGGTTTGGTAATTGTGTTGTTGTTGTTGTTGTTGTTATTGTTGTTATTGGTGGTGATTTGGTAATTGTGTTGTTGTTGTTGTTATTGGTGGTGGATTGGTAATTGTGTTGTTGTTGTTGTTATTATTGCTGATGGTTTGGTAATTGTGTTGTTGCTGTTGTTGTTGTTATTGGTGGTGGTTTCGTAATTGTGTTGTTGTTGTTGTTATTGGTGGTGGATTGGTAATTGTGTTGTTGTTGTTGTTGTTATTGGTGGTGGTTTGGTAATTGTGTTGTTGTTGTTGGTGGTGGTGGTGGTGGTGGTGGTTTGGTGATTGTGTTGTTGTTGTTGTTGTTATTGGTGGTGGTTTGGTAATCGTGTTCTTGTTGTTGTTGTTGTGTTTATTGGTGGTGGTTTGGTAATTGTGTTGTTGTTATTGTTGTTATTGGTGGTGGTTTGGTAATTGTGTTGTTGTTGTTGTTGTTATTGGTGGTAGTTTGGTAATTGTGTTGTTGTTGTTGTTGTTGTTATTGGTGGTGGTTTGATTATTGTGTTGCTGTTGTTGTTGTTGTTGTTGTTATTGGTGGTGCTTTGGTAATTGTGTTGTTGCTGTTGTTGTTGTTATTGGTGGTGGTTTCGTAATTGTGTTGTTTTTGTTGGTATTGTTGTTATTGGTGGTGGTTTGGTAATTGTGTTGTTGCTGTTGTTGTTGTTATTGGTGGTGGTTTGGTAATTGTGTTGTTGTTATTGTTGTTATTGGTGGTGGTTTGTTAATTGTGTTGCTGTTGTTGTTGTTATTGGTGGTGATTTCGTAATTGTGTTGTTGTTGTTGTTGTTATTGGTGGTGGTTGGGCAATTGTGTTGTTGTTGTTGGTGGTGGTGGTGGTGGTTTGGTGATTGTGTTGTTGTTGTTGTTATTGGTGGTGGTTTGGTAATCATGTTGTTGTTGTTGTTGTTGTTATTGGTGGTGGTTTGGTAATTGTGTTGTTGTTATTGTTGTTATTGGTGGTGGTTTGGTAATTGTGTTGTTGTTGTTGTTATTCGTGGTGGTTTGGTAATTGTGTTGCTGTTGTTGTTGTTATTGGTGGTGGTTTGGTAATTGTGTTGTTGTTGTTGTTGTTGTTATTGGTGGTGATTTGGTAATTGTGTTGTTGTTGTTATTATTGGTGGTGGTTTGCTAATTGTATTGTTGTTGTTGTTGTTATTGTTGGTGGTTCGATTATTGTGTTGTTGTTGTTGTTGTTGTTATTGGCGTTGGTTTGGTAATTGTGTTGTTTTTGTTATTATTGTTGGTGGATTGTAATTGTGTTGTTGTTGTTGTTATTATTGGTGGTGGTTTGGTAATTATGTTGATGTTGTTGTTGTTGTTATTGGTGATGGTTTGGTAATTGTGTTGTTGTTGTTGTTATTGGTGGTGGTTTGGTAATCGTGTTGTTATTGTTGTTGTTATTGGTGGTTGTTTGGTAATTGTGTTGTTGTTGTTGTTGTTATTGGTGGTGGTTTGGTAATTGTGTTGTTGTTGTTGTTGTTATTGGTGGTGGTTTGGTAATTGTGTTGTTGTTGTTGTTGTTATTGGTGGTGGTTTGGTAAGTGTGTTGTTGTTGTTGTTATTCGTGGTGGTTTGGTAATTTTGTTGTTGTTGTTGTTATTGGTGGTGGTTTGGTAATCGTGTTGTTATTGATGTTGTTATTGGTGGTGGTTTGGTAATTGTGTTGTTGTTGTTGTTGTTATTGGTGGTGGTTTGGTAATTGTGTTGTTGTTGTTGTTATTGGTGGTTGTTTGATAATTGTGTTGTTGTTGTTGTTGTTATTGGTGGTGGTTTTGTAATTGTGTTGTTGTTGTTGTTGTTATTGGTGGTGGTTTGGTAATTGTGTTGATGTTGTTGTTATTGGTGGTGGTTTGGTAATTGTGTTGTTGTTATTGTTGTTATTGGTGGTGGTTTGGTAATTGTGTTGATGTTGTTGTGATTGGTGGTGGTTTGGTAATTGTGTTGTTGTTATTGCTGTTATTGGTGGTGGTTCGTTAATTGTGTTGTTGTTGTTGTTATTGGTGGTGGTTTGTTAATTGTTTTGTTGTTGGTGTTGTTATTGGTGGTGGTTTGGTATTTGTGTTGTTGTTGTTGTTGTTGCTGTTATTGGTGGTGGTTTGGTAATTGTGTTGTTGTTGTTGTTGTTATTGTTGTTATTGGTGGTGGTTTGGTAATTGTGCTGTTGCTGTTGTTGTTGTTGTTGGTGGTGGTGGTTTCGTAATCGTGTTGTTGTTGTTGTTGTTATTGGTGGAGGATTTTTAATTGTGTTGTTGTTGTTGTTGTTATTGGTGGTGGTTTGGTAATTGTGTTGTTGTTGTTGTTGGTGGTGGTGGTGGTTTGGTGATTGTGTTGTTATTGTTGTTGTTATTGGTGGTGGTTTGGTAATCGTGTTGTTCTTATTGTTGTTGTTATTGGTGGTGGTTTGGTAATTGTGTTGTTGTTATTGTTGTTATTGGTTGTGGTTTGGTAATTGTGTTGTTGTTGTTGTTGGTGGTGGTGGTGGTTTGGTAATTGTGTTGCTGTTGTTGTTGTTATTGGTGGTGGTTTGTAATTGTGTTGTTGTTGTTGTTATTGGTGGTGGTTTGGTAATTGTGTTGTTGTTGTTGTTGTTATTGGTGGTGGTTTGGAACTTGTGTTGTTGTTGTTGTGTTTATTGGTGGTGGTTTGGTAATTGTGTTGTTGTTATTGTTGTTATTGGTGGTGGTTTGGTAATTGTGTTGTTGTTGTTGTTGTTATTGGTGGTAGTTTGGTAATTGTGTTGTTGTTGTTGTTGTTGTTGTTATTGGTGGTGGTTTGATTATTGTGTTGCTGTTGTTGTTGTTGTTGTTGTTATTGGTGGTGCTTTGGTAATTGTGTTGTTGCTCTTGTTGTTGTTATTGGTGGTGGTTTGGTAATTGTGTTGTTTTTGTTGGTATTGTTGTTATTGGTGGTGGTTTGGTAATTGTGTTGTTGCTGTTGTTGTTGTTATTGGTGGTGGTTTGGTAATTGTGTTATTGTTGTTGTTGTTATTGGTGGTGGTTTGGTAATTGTGTTGTTGTTATTGTTGTTATTGGTGGTGGTTTGTTAATTGTGTTGCTGTTGTTGTTGTTATTGGTGGTGATTTCGTAATTGTGATGTTGTTGTTGTTGTTATTGGTGGTGGTTGGGCAATTGTGTTGTTGTTGTTGGTGGTGGTGGTGGTGGTGGTTTGGTGATTGTGTTGTTGTTGTTGTTGTTATTGGTGGTGGTTTGGTAATCATGTTGTTGTTGTTGTTGTTGTTATTGGTGGTGGTTTGGTAATTGTATTGTTGTTATTGGTGGTGGTTTGGTAATTGTGTTGTTGTTGTTGTTATTCGTGGTGGTTTGGTAATTGTGTTGCTGTTGTTGTTGTTATTGGTGGTGGTTTGGTAATTGTGTTGTTGTTGTTGTTGTTGTTATTGGTGGTGGTTTGGTAATTGTGTTGTTGTTGTTATTATTGGTGGTGGTTTGCTAATTGTATTGTTGTTGTTGTTGTTATTGTTGGTGGTTCGATTATTGTGTTGTTGTTGTTGTTGTTGTTATTGGCGTTGGTTTGGTAATTGTGTTGTTTGTGTTATTATTGTTGGTGGATTGTAATTGTGTTGTTGTTGTTGTTATTATTGGTGGTGGTTTGGTAATTATGTTGATGTTGTTGTTGTTGTTATTGGTGATGGTTTGGTAATTGTGTTGTTGTTGTTGTTATTGGTGGTGGTTTGGTAATCGTGTTGTTATTGTTGTTGTTATTGGTGGTTGTTTGGTAATTGTGTTGTTGTTGTTGTTGTTATTGGTGGTGGTTTGGTAATTGTGTTGTTGTTGTTGTTGTTATTGGTGGTGGTTTGGTAATTGTGTTGTTGTTGTTGTTGTTATTGGTGGTGGTTTGGTAAGTGTGTTGTTGTTGTTGTTATTCGTGGTGGTTTGGTAATTTTGTTGTTGTTGTTGTTATTGGTGGTGGTTTGGTAATCGTGTTGTTATTGATGTTGTTATTGGTGGTGGTTTGGTAATTGTGTTGTTGTTGTTGTTGTTATTGGTGGTGGTTTGGTAATTGTGTTGTTGTTGTTATTGATGGTTGTTTGATAATTGTGTTGTTGTTGTTGTTGTTATTGGTGGTGGTTTTGTAATTGTGTTGTTGTTGTTGTTGTTGTTATTGGTGGTGGTTTGGTAATTGTGTTGATGTTGTTGTTATTGGTGGTGGTTTGGTAATTGTGTTGTTGTTATTGTTGTTATTGGTGGTGGTTTGGTAATTGTGTTGATGTTGTTGTGATTGGTGGTGGTTTGGTAATTGTGTTGTTGTTATTGCTGTTATTGGTGGTGGTTCGTTAATTGTGTTGTTGTTGTTGTTATTGGTGGTGGTTTGTTAATTGTTTTGTTGTTGGTGTTGTTATTGGTGGTGGTTTGGTATTTGTGTTGTTGTTGTTGTTGTTGGTGTTATTTGTGGTGGTTTGGTAATTGTGTTGTTGTTGTTGTTGTTATTGTTGTTATTGGTGGTGGTTTGGTAATTGTGTTGTTGCTGTTGTTGTTGTTGTTGTTGGTGGTGGTTTCGTAATCGTGTTGTTGTTGTTGTTGTTATTGGTGAAAGGATTTTTAATTGTGTTGTTGTTGTTGTTGTTATTGGTGGTGGTTTGGTAATTGTGTTGTTGTTGTTGTTGGTGGTGGTGGTGGTTTGGTGATTGTGTTGTTAATGTTGTTGCTATTGGTGGTGGTTTGGTAATCGTGTTGTTGTTATTGATGTTGTTATTGGTGGTAGTTTGGTAATTGTGTTGTTGTTATTGTTGTTATTGGTGGTGGTTTGGTCATTGTGTTGTTGTTGTTGTTGTTGTTGGTGGTGGTGGTTTGGTAATTGTGTTGCTGTTGTTGTTGTTATTGGTGGTGGTTTGTAATTGTGTTGTTGTTGTTGTTATTGGTGGTGGTTTGGTAATTGTGCTGTTGTTGTTGTTGTTATTGGTGGTGGTTTGGAACTTGTGTTGTTGTTATTGTTGTTATTGGTGGTGGTTTGGTAATTGTGTTGTTGTTGTTGTTGTTGGTGGTGGTGGTGGTTTGGTAATTGTGTTGCTGTTGTTGTTATTATTGGTGGTGGTTTGGTAATTGTGTTGTTGTTGTTGTTATTGGTGGTGGTTTGCTAATTGAGTTGTTGTTGTTGTTCTTGTTCTTGTTGTTATTGGTGGTGGTTTGGTAATTGTGTTTTTGTTGTTGTTGTTGTTGTTATTGGTGTTGGTTTGATGATTCTGTTGTTGTTGGTGTTGTTATTGATATTGGTGATTATGTTGTTGTTGTTATTGGTGGTGGTTTGATGATTGTGTTGTTGTTGTTGTTGTTGTTATTATTGGTGGTGATTTGAAGATTGTGTTGTTGTTGGTGTTGTTGTTATTGGTGGTGGTTTGGTGATTGTGTTGTTGTTGTTGTTGTTGTTGTTTTTATTGGTGGTGGTTTGATGATTGTGTTGTTGTTGGTGTTGTTGTTGGTGGTGGTTGTGGTTTGATAATTGTGTTGTTGTTATTGTTGTTATTGGTGGTGGTTTGGTAATTGTGTTTCTGTTGTCGTTGTTATTGGTGGTGGTTTGTAATTGTGTTGTTGTTGTTATTGGTGGTTGTTTGGTAATTGTGTTGTTGTTGTTGTTGTTATTGGTGGTGGTTTGGTAATTGTGTTGTTGTTGTTGTTGTTATTGGTGGTGGTTTGCTAATTGTATTGTTGTTGTTGTTGTTATTGTTGGTGGTTCGATTATTGTGTTGTTGTTGTTGTTGTTATTGGTGGTGGTTTGGTAATTGTGTTGTTGTTATTATTGTTGGTGGTTTGTAATTGTGTTGTTGTTGTTGTTGTTGTTATTTGGTGGTTTGGTGATTGTGTTGTTGTTGTTGTTATTGGTGGTGGTTTGGTAATTGTGTTGTTGTTGTTGTTTTTATTGTTGGTGGTTTGGTAATTGTGTTGTTGTTGTTGTTGTTGTTATTGGTGGTGGTTTGGTAATTGTGTTGTTGTTGTTGTTGTTATTGATGGTGGTTTGGTAATTGTGTTGTTGTTGTTGTTATTATTGGTGGTGGTTTGGTAATTATGTTGTCGTTGTTGTTATTGGTGGTGGTTTCCTAATTGTGTTGTTGTTGATGTTTGTTATTGTTGGTGGTTTGGTAATTGTGTTGTTGTTGTTGTTGTTGTTGTTGTTGGTGGTGGTTTGGTAATTGTGTTGTTGTTGTTGTTGTTATTGGTGGTGGTTTTCTAATTGTGTTGTTGTTGTTGTTGTTGTTATTGGTGGTGGTTTGGTAATTCTGTTGTTGTTGTTATTGGTGGTGGTTTGATTATTGTGTTGTTATTGTTGTTGTTGTTATTGGTTGTGGTTTGATTATTGTGTTGTTGTTGTTGTTGTTATTGGTGGTGGTTTGGTAATTGTGTTGTAGTTGTTGTTGTTGTTATTGATGCTGGTTTGGTAATTGTGTTGTTGTTGTTGTTGTTATTGGTGGTGGTTTGGTAATTGTGTTGTTGTTGTTGTTATTGGTGGTGGTTTGTAATTGTGTTGTTGTTGTTGTTATTGGTGGTGGTTTGGTGATTGTGTTGTTGTTGTTGTTGTTGTTATTGGTGTTGGTTTGGTAATTGTGTTGTTGTTGTTGTTGTTATTGTTGGTGGTTTGTAATTGTGTTGTTGTTGTTGTTGTTATTGGTGGTGGTTTGGTAATTGTGTTGTTGTTGTTGTTATTGGTGGTGGTTTGATTATTTTGATATTTTTGTATTTGTTGTTATTGGTGGTGGTTTAGTAATTGTGTTGTTGTTGTTATTGTTATTGGTGATGGTTTGGTAATTGTGTTGTTGTTGTTGTTGTTGTTGTTATTGGTGGTGGTTGGTAAT
Organism: Eledone cirrhosa; assembly: GCA_964016885.1. Taxonomy (NCBI): domain Eukaryota; kingdom Metazoa; phylum Mollusca; class Cephalopoda; order Octopoda; family Eledonidae; genus Eledone; species Eledone cirrhosa. The sequence continues at coordinate 181,596,042 of OZ024743.1, forward strand.
CGTGTTGTTATTGTTGTTGTTATTGGTGGTGGTTTGTAATTGTGTTGTTGTTGTTGTTGTTGGTGGTGGTTTGGTAATTGTGTTGTTGTTGTTATTATTGGTGGTGGTTTGGTAATTGTGTTGTTGTTGTTGTTATTGGTGGTGGTTTGTAATTGTGTTGTTGTTGTTGTTATTGGTGGTGGTTTGGTAATTGTGTTGTTGTTGTTGTTGTTATTGGTGGTGGTTTGGTAATTGTGTTGTTGTTGTTGTTATTGGTGGTGGTTTGCTAATTGAGTTGTTGTTGTTGTTCTTGTTCTTGTTATTGGTGGTGGTTTGGTAATTGTGTTTTTGTTGTTGTTGTTGTTGTTATTGGTGTTGGTTTGATGATTCTGTTGTTGTTGGTGTTGTTATTGATATTGGTGATTATGTTGTTGTTGTTATTGGTGGTGGTTTGACGATTGTGTTGTTTTTGGTGTTGTTGTTGTTATTGGTGGTGGTTTGATGATTGTGTTGTTGTTGGTGTTGTTGTTGTTGGTGTTGGTGGTTTGGTGATTGTGTTGTTGTTGGTGTTGTTGTTGTTATTGGTGGTGGTTTGATGATTGTGTTGTTGTTGTTGTTGTTGTTATTGGTGGTGGTTTGAAGATTGTGTTGTTGTTGGTGTTGTTGTTATTGGTGGTGGCTTGGTGATTGTGTTGTTGTTGTTGTTTTTATTGGTGGTGGTTTGATGATTGTGTTGTTGTTGGTGTTGTTGTTGGTGGTGGTTGTGGTTTGATAATTGTGTTGTTGTTATTGTTGTTATTGGTGGTGGTTTGGTAATTGTGTTTCTGTTGTCGTTGTTATTGGTGGTGGTTTGTAATTGTGTTGTTGTTGTTATTGGTGCTTGTTTGGTAATTGTGTTGTTGTTGTTTTTGTTATTGGTGGTGGTTTGGTAATTGTGTTGTTGTTGTTGTTGTTATTGGTGGTGGTTTGCTAATTGTATTGTTGTTGTTGTTGTTATTGTTGGTGGTTCGATTATTGTGTTGTTGTTGTTGTTGTTATTGGTGGTGGTTTGGTAATTGTGTTGTTGTTGTTATTATTGTTGGTGGTTTGTAATTGTGTTGTTGTTGTTGTTGTTGTTATTTGGTGGTTTGGTGATTGTGTTGTTGTTGTTGTTATTGGTGGTGGTTTGGTAATTGTGTTGTTGTTGTTGTTTTTATTGTTGGTGGTTTGGTAATTGTGTTGTTGTTGTTGTTGTTGTTATTGGTGGTGGTTTGGTAATTGTGTTGTTGTTGTTGTTGTTATTGATGGTTGTTTGGTAATTATGTTGTCGTTGTTGTTATTGGTGGTGGTTTCCTAATTGTGTTGTTGTTGTTGTTTGTTATTGTTGGTGGTTTGGTAATTGTGTTGTTGTTGTTGTTGTTGTTATTGGTGGTGGTTTGGTAATTGTGTTGTTGTTGTTGTTATTATTGGTGGTGGTTTGGTAATTATGTTGTCGTTGTTGTTATTGGTGGTGGTTTCCTAATTGTGTTGTTGTTGTTGTTTGTTATTGTTGGTGGTTTGGTAATTGTGTTGTTGTTGTTGTTGTTGTTATTGGTGGTGGTTTGGTAATTGTGTTGTTGTTGTTGTTGTTATTGGTGGTGGTTTTCTAATTGTGTTGTTGTTGTTGTTGTTGTTATTGGTGGTGGTTTGGTAATTCTGTTGTTGTTGTTGTTGTTATTGGTGGTGGTTTGATTATTGTGTTGTTATTGTTGTTGTTGTTATTGGTTGCGGTTTGATTATTGTGTTGTTGTTGTTGTTGTTATTGGTGGTGGTTTGGTAATTGTGTTGTAGTTGTTGTTGTTGTTATTGGTGCTGGTTTGGTAATTGTGTTGTTGTTGTTGTTGTTATTGGTGGTGGTTTGGTAATTGTGTTGTTGTTGTTGTTATTGGTGGTGGTTTGGTGATTGTGTTGTTGTTGTTGTTGTTGTTATTGGTGTTGGTTTGGTAATTGTGTTGTTGTTGTTGTTGTTATGGTTGGTGGTTTGTAATTATGTTGTTGTTGTTGTTGTTATTGGTGGTGGTTTGGTAATTGTGTTGTTGTTGTTGTTATTATTGGTGGTGGTTTGGTAATTGTGTTGTTGTTGTTGTTATTGGTGGTGGTTTGATTATTTTGATATTTTTGTATTTGTTGTTATTGGTGGTGGTTTGGTAATTGTGTTGTTGTTGTTATTGTTATTGGTGATGGTTTGGTAATTGTGTTGTTGTTGTTGTTGTTATTGGTGGTGGTTGGTAATCGTGTTGTTATTGTTGTTGTTATTGGTGGTGGTTTGTAATTGTGTTGTTGTTGGTGGTGGTGGTTTGGTAATTGTGTTGTTGTTGTTATTATTGGTGGTGGTTTGGTAATTGTGTTGTTGTTGTTGTTATTGGTGGTGGTTTGCTAGTTGTATTGTTGTTGTTGTTGTTATTGTTGGTGGTTCGATTATTGTGTTGTTGTTGTTGTTGTTGTTATTGGTGGTGGTTTGGTAATTGTGTTGTTGTTGTTGTTGTTGTTGTTATTGGTGGTGGTTTGGTAATTGTGTTGTTGTTGTTGTTGTTATTGATGGTGGTTTGGTAATTGTGTTGTTGTTGTTGTTATTATTGGTGGTGGTTTGCTAATTGTGTTGTTGTTGTTGTTGTTATTGGTGGTGGTTTGCTAATTGTGTTGTTGTTGTTGTTGTTGTTATTGGTGGTGGTTTGGTAATTGTGTTGTTGTTGTTGTTGTTATTGGTGGTGGTTTGATTATTGTGTTGTTATTGTTGTTGATGTTATTGGTTGTGGTTTGATTATTGTGTTGTTGTTGTTGTTGTTGTTATTGGTGGTGGTTTGTTCATTGTGTTGTAGTTGTTGTTGTTGTTATTTGTGCTGGTTTGGTAATTGTGTTGTTGTTGTTATTGGTGGTGGTTTGTTGATTGTGTTGTTGTTGTTGTCGTTGTTATTGGTGGTGGTTTGATAATTGTGTTGTTGTTGTTGTTATTGGTGGTGGTTTGTAATTGTGTTGTTGTTGTTGTTATTGCTGGTGGTTTGGTGATTGTGTTGTTGTTGTTATTGGTGTTGGTTTGGTAATTGTATTGTTGTTGTTGTTGTTGTTATTGTTGGTGGTTTGTAATTGTGTTGTTGTTGTTGTTATTGGTGGTGGTTTGGTAATTGTGTTGTTGTTGTTGTTGTTATTGGTGATGGTTTGATTATTGTGTTGTTGTTGTTGTTGTTATTGGTGGTGGTTTGATTATTGTGATATTTTTGTATTTGTTGTTATTGGTGGTAGTTTGGTAATTGTGTTGTTGTTGTTGTTGTTATTGGTGATGGTTTGGTAATTGTGTTGTTGTTGTTGTTGTTGTTATTGGTGGTGGTTTGTAATTGTGTTGTTGTTGTTGTTATTGGTGGTGGTTTGGTAATTGTGTTGTTGTTGTTGTTGTTATTGGTGGTGGTTTGGTAATTGTGTTGTTGTTGTTGTTATTGGTGTTGGTTTGATGATTCTGTTGTTGTTGGTGTTGTTATTGATATTGGTGATTATGTTGTTGTTGTTATTGGTGGTGGTTTGACGATTGTGTTGTTTTTGGTGTTGTTGTTGTTATTGGTGGTGGTTTGATGATTGTGTTGTTGTTGGTGTTGTTGTTGTTGGTGTTGGTGGTTTGGTGATTGTGTTGTTGTTGGTGTTGTTGTTGTTATTGGTGGTGGTTTGATGATTGTGTTGTTGTTGTTGTTGTTATTATTGGTGGTGGTTTGAAGATTGTGTTGTTGTTGGTGTTGTTGTTATTGGTGGTGGTTTGGTAATTATGTTGTCGTTGTTGTTATTGGTGGTGGTTTCCTAATTGTGTTGTTGTTGTTGTTTGTTATTGTTGGTGGTTTGGTAATTGTGTTGTTGTTGTTGTTATTGGTGGTGGTTTGGTAATTGTGTTGTTGTTGTTGTTTTTATTGGTGGTGGTTTGATGATTGTGTTGTTGTTGGTGTTGTTGTTGGTGGTGGTTGTGGTTTGATAATTGTGTTGTTGTTATTGTTGTTATTGGTGGTGGTTTGGTAATTGTGTTTCTGTTGTCGTTGTTATTGGTGGTGGTTTGTAATTGTGTTGTTGTTGTTATTGGTGCTTGTTTGGTAATTGTGTTGTTGTTGTTGTTGTTATTGGTGGTGGTTTGGTAATTGTGTTGTTGTTGTTGTTGTTATTGGTGGTGGTTTGCTAATTGTATTGTTGTTGTTGTTGTTATTGTTGGTGTTTCGATTATTGTGTTGTTGTTGTTGTTGTTATTGGTGGTGGTTTGGTAATTGTGTTGTTGTTGTTATTATTGTTGGTGGTTTGTAATTGTGTTGTTGTTGTTGTTGTTGTTATTTGGTGGTTTGGTGATTGTGTTGTTGTTGTTGTTATTGGTGGTGGTTTGGTAATTGTGTTGTTGTTGTTGTTTTTATTGTTGGTGGTTTGGTAATTGTGTTGTTGTTGTTGTTGTTGTTATTGGTGGTGGTTTGGTAATAGTGTTGTTGTTGTTGTTGTTATTGATGGTGGATTGGTAATTGTGTTGTTGTTGTTGTTATTATTGGTGGTGGTTTGGTAATTATGTTGTCGTTGTTGTTATTGGTGGTGGTTTCCTAATTGTGTTGTTGTTGTTGTTTGTTATTGTTGGTGGTTTGGTAATTGTGTTGTTGTTGTTGTTATTGGTGGTGGTTTGGTAATTGTGTTGTTGTTGTTGTTGTTATTGGTGGTGGTTTTCTAATTGTGTTGTTGTTGTTGTTGTTGTTATTGGTGGTGGTTTGGTAATTCTGTTGTTGTTGTTGTTGTTATTGGTGGTGGTTTGATTATTGTGTTGTTATTGTTGTTGTTGTTATTGGTTGTGGTTTGATTATTGTGTTGTTGTTGTTGTTGTTGTTATTGGTGGTGGTTTGGTAATTGTGTTGTAGTTGTTGTTGTTGTTATTGGTGCTGGTTTGGTAATTGTGTTGTTGTTGTTGTTGTTATTGGTGGTGGTTTGGTAATTGTGTTGTTGTTGTTGTTATTGGTGGTGGTTTGTAATTGTGTTGTTGTTGTTGTTATTGGTGGTGGTTTGGTGATTGTGTTGTTGTTGTTGTTGTTGTTATTGGTGTTGGTTTGGTAATTGTGTTGTTGTTGTTGTTGTTATTGTTGGTGGTTTGTAATTATGTTGTTGTTGTTGTTGTTATTGGTGGTGGTTTGGTAATTGTGTTGTTGTTGTTGTTATTGGTGGTGGTTTGATTATTTTGATATTTTTGTATTTGTTGTTATTGGTGGTGGTTTGGTAATTGTGTTGTTGTTGTTATTGTTATTGGTGATGGTTTGGTAATTGTGTTGTTGTTGTTGTTGTTATTGGTGGTGGTTGGTAATCGTGTTGTTATTGTTGTTGTTATTGGTGGTGGTTTGTAATTGTGTTGTTGTTGTTGGTGGTGGTTTGGTAATTGTGTTGTTGTTGTTATTATTGGTGGTGGTTTGGTAATTGTGTTGTTGTTGTTGTTATTGGTGGCGGTTTGCTAGTTGTATTGTTGTTGTTGTTGTTATTGTTGGTGGTTCGATTATTGTGTTGTTGTTGTTGTTGTTGTTATTGGTGGTGGTTTGGTAATTGTGTTGTTGTTGTTGTTGTTGTTATTGATGGTGGTTTGGTAATTGTGTTGTTGTTGTTGTTATTATTGGTGGTGGTTTGCTAATTGTGTTGTTGTTGTTGTTGTTATTGGTGGTGGTTTGCTAATTGTGTTGTTGTTGTTGTTGTTGTTATTGATGGTGGTTTGGTAATTGTGTTGTTGTTGTTATTGGTGGTGGTTTGATTATTGTGTTGTTATTGTTGTTGATGTTATTGGTTGTGGTTTGATTATTGTGTTGTTGTTGTTGTTGTTGTTATTGGTGGTGGTTTGTTCATTGTGTTGTAGTTGTTGTTGTTGTTATTTGTGCTGGTTTGGTAATTGTGTTGTTGTTGTTATTGGTGGTGGTTTGTTGATTGTGTTGTTGTTGTTGTCGTTGTTATTGGTGGTGGTTTGGTAATTGTGTTGTTGTTGTTGTTATTGGTGGTGGTTTGTAATTGTGTTGTTGTTGTTGTTACTGGTGGTGGTTTGGTGATTGTGTTGTTGTTGTTATTGGTGTTGGTTTGGTAATTGTGTTGTTGTTGTTGTTGTTGTTATTGTTGGTGGTTTGTAATTGTGTTGTTGTTGTTGTTATTGGTGGTGGTTTGGTAATTGTGCTGTTGTTGTTGTTGTTATTGGTGATGGTTTGATTATTGTGTTGTTGTTGTTGTTATTGGTGGTGGTTTGATTATTGTGATATTTTTGTATTTGTTGTTATTGGTGGTAGTTTGGTAATTGTGTTGTTGTTGTTGTTGTTATTGGTGATGGTTTGGTAATTGTGTTGTTGTTGTTGTTGTTGTTATTGGTGGTGGTTTGTAATTGTGTTGTTGTTGTTGTTATTGGTGGTGGTTTGGTAATTGTGTTGTTGTTGTTGTTGTTATTGGTGGTGGTTTGGTAATTGTGTTGTTGTTGTTATTATTGGTGATGGTTTGGTAATTGTGTTGTTGTTGTTGTTATTAGTGGTGGTTTGCTAATTGTATTGTTGTTGTTGTTGTTATTGTTGGTGGTTCGATTATTGTGTTGATGTTGTTGTTGTTGTTATTGGTGGTGGTTTGGTAATTGTGTTGTTGTTGTTATTGTTGGTGGTTCGTTTATTGTGTTGTTGTTGTTGTTGTTATTGGTGGTGATTTGCTAATTGTGTTGTTGTTGTTGTTGTTGTTGTTATTGGCGGTGGTTTGGTAAATGTGTTGTTGTTGTTGTTGTTGTTATTGATGGTGGTTTGGCAATTGTGTTGTTGTTGTTGTTATTATTGGTGGTGGTTTGCTAATTGTGTTGTTGTTGTTGTTGTTATTGGTGGTGGTTTGCTAATTGTGTTGTTGTTGTTGTTGTTATTGGTGGTGGTTTGGTAATTGTGTTGTTGTTGTTGTTGTTATTGGTGGTGGTTTGATTATTGTGTTGTTATTGTTGTTGATGTTATTGGTTGTGGTTTGATTATTGTGTTGTTGTTGTTGTTGTTGTTATTGGTGGTGGTTTGGTAATTGTGTTGTTGTTGTTATTGTTGGTGGTTTGTTTATTGTGTTGTTGCTGTTGTTGTTGTTATTCGTGGTGGTTTGGTAATTGTGATGTTGTTGTTATTATTGTTGGTGGTTTGTAATTGTGTTGTTGTTGTTGTTGTTATTGGTGGTGGTTTGGTAATTGTGTTGTTGTTGTTGTTGTTATTGATGGTGGTTTGGTAATTGTGTGGTTGTTGTTGTTATTATTGGTGGTGGTTTGGTAATTATGTTGTTGTTGTTGTTGTTATTGGTGGTGGTTTGCTAATTGTGTTGTTATTGTTGTTATTGTTGGTGGTTTGGTAATTGTGTTGTTGTTGTTGTTGTTGTTATTGGTGGTGGTTTGGTAATTGTGTTGTTGTTGTTGTTGTTATTGGTGGTGGTTTGCTAATTGTGTTGTTGTTGTTGTTGTTATTGGTGGTGGTTTGGTAATTGCTTTGTTGTTGTTGTTGTTATTGGTGGTGGTTTGATTATTGTGTTGTTGTTGTTGTTTTTATTGGTGGTGGTTTGATGATTGTGTTGCTGTTGTTGTTGTTATTGGTGGTGGTTTGTAATTGTGTTGTTGTTGTTGTTGTTATTGGTTCTGGTTTGGTAATTGTGTTGTTGTTGTTGTTGTTATTGGTGGTGGTTTGGTGATTGTGTTGTTGTTGTTATTGGTGGTGGTTTGGTAATTGTGTTGTTGTTGTTGTTATTGGTGGTGGTTTGCTAATTGTATTGTTGTTGTTGTTGTTATTGTTGGTGGTTCGATTATTGTGTTGTTGTTGTTGTTGTTGTTATTGGTGGTAGTTTGGTAATTGTGTTGTTGTTGTTATTGTTGGTGGTTCGTTTATTGTGTTGTTGCTGTTGTTGTTGTTATTCGTGGTGGTTTGGTAATTGTGTTGTTGTTGTTGTTGTTATTTGGTGGTTTGGTGATTGTGTTGTTGTTGTTGTTGTTATTGGTGGTGGTTTAGTAATTGTGTGGTTGTTGTTGTTGTTATTGGTGGTGGTTTGCTAATTGTGTTGTTGTTGTTGTTGTTATTGTTGGTGGTTTGGTAATAGTGTTGTTGTTGTTGTTGTTGTTATTGGTGGTGGTTTGGTAATTGTGTTGTTGTTGTTGTTGTTATTATTGGTGGTGGTTTGGTAATTATGTTGTTGTTGTTGTTGTGATTGGTGGTGGTTTGCTAATTGTGTTGTTGTTGTTGTTGTTATTGTTGGTGGTTTGGTAATTGTGTTGTTGTTGTTATTATTATTGGTTGTGATTTGGTAATTGTGTTGTTGTTGTTGTTGTTATTGGTGGTGGTTTGATTATTGTGTTGTTATTGTTGTTGTTGTTATTGGTTGTGTTTGATTATTGTGTTGTTGTTGTTGTTGTTATTGGTGGTGGTTTGGTAATTGTGTTGTTGTTGTTGTTGTTGTTATTGGTGCTGGTTTGGTAATTGTGTTGTTGTTGTTGTTGTTGTTATTGGTGGAGGTTTGTAATTGTGTTGTTGTTGTTATTGGTGGTGGTTTGGTAAATGTGTTGTTGTTGTTGTTATTGGTGGTGGTTTGGTAATTGTGTTGTTGTTGTTGTTATTGGTGGTGGTTTGTAATTGTGTTGTTGTTGTTGTTATTGGTGGTGGTTTGATTATTGTGTTGTTGTTGTTGTTGTTGTTATTGTTGGTGGTTTGATTATGGTGATTTTGTTGTTGGTGTTGTTATTGGTGTTGGTTTGGTAATTGTGTTGTTGTTGTTGTTGTTATTGGTGGTGGTTTGGTAATTGTGTTGTTGTTGTTGTTATTGGTGATGGTTTGATTATTGTGTTGTAGTTGTTGTTGTTATTGGTGGTGGTTTTTAATTGTGTTGTTGTTGTTGTTATTGGTGGTGGTTTGGTAATTGTGTTGTTGTTGTTGTAGTTATTGGTGGTGGTTTCCTAATTGTGTTGTTGTTGTTGTTGTTATTGGTGGTGGTTTGGTAATTGTGTTGTTGTTGTTATTATTGGTGATGGTTTGGTAATTGTGTTGTTGTTGTTGTTATTAGTGGTGGTTTGCTAATTGTATTGTTGTTGTTGTTGTTATTGTTGGTGGTTCGATTATTGTGTTGATGTTGTTGTTGTTGTTATTGGTGGTGGTTTGGTAATTGTGTTGTTGTTGTTATTGTTGGTGGTTTGTTTATTGTGTTGTTGCTGTTGTTGTTGTTATTCGTGGTGGTTTGGTAATTGTGATGTTGTTATTATTGTTGGTGGTTTGTAATTGTGTTGTTGTTGTTGTTGTTATTGGTGGTGGTTTGGTAATTGTGTTGTTGTTGTTGTTGTTATTGATGGTGGTTTGGTAATTGTGTGGTTGTTGTTGTTATTATTGGTGGTGGTTTGGTTATTATGTTGTTGTTGTTGTTGTTATTGGTGGTGGTTTGCTAATTGTGTTGTTGTTGTTGTTATTGTTGGTGGTTTGGTAATTGTGTTGTTGTTGTTGTTGTTGTTATTGGTGGTGGTTTGGTAATTGTGTTGTTGTTGTTGTTGTTATTGGTGGTGGTTTGGTGATTGTGTTGTTGTTGTTATTGGTGGTGGTTTGGTAATTGTGTTGTTGTTGTTGTTATTGGTGGTGGTTTGCTAATTGTATTGTTGTTGTTGTTGTTATTGTTGGTGGTTCGATTATTGTGTTGTTGTTGTTGTTGTTGTTATTGGTGGTAGTTTGGTAATTGTGTTGTTGTTGTTATTGTTGGTGGATCGTTTATTGTGTTGTTGCTGTTGTTGTTGTTATTCGTGGTGGTTTGGTAATTGTGTTGTTGTTGTTATTATTGTTGGTGGTTTGTAATTTTGTTGTTGTTGTTGTTGTTATTTGGTGGTTTTGTGATTGTGTTGTTGTTGTTGTTGTTATTGGTGGTGGTTTAGTAATTGTGTGGTTGTTGTTGTTGTTATTGGTGGTGGTTTGCTAATTGTGTTGTTGTTGTTGTTGTTATTGTTGGTGGTTTGGTAATAGTGTTGTTGTTGTTGTTGTTGTTGTTATTGGTGGTGGTTTGGTAATTGTGTTGTTGTTGTTGTTATTATTGGTGGTGGTTTGTTAATTATGTTGTTGTTGTTGTTGTGATTGGTGGTGGTTTGCTAATTGTGTTGTTGTTGTTGTTGTTATTGTTAGTGGTTTGGTAATTGTGTTGTTGTTGTTGTTGTTATTGGTGGTGGTTTGATTATTGTGTTGTTATTGTTGTTGTTGTTATTGGTTGTGGTTTGATTATTGTGTTGTTGTTGTTGTTGTTGTTATTGGTGCTGGTTTGGTAATTGTGTTGTTGTTGTTGTTGTTGTTATTGGTGGAGGTTTGTAATTGTGTTTTTGTTGTTATTGGTGGTGGTTTGCTAATTGTGTTGTTGTTGTTGTTGTTATTGTTAGTGGTTTGGTAATTGTGTTGTTGTTGTTGTTGTTATTGGTGGTGGTTTGATTATTGTGTTGTTATTGTTGTTGTTGTTATTGGTTGTGGTTTGATTATTGTGTTGTTGTTGTTGTTGTTGTTGTTATTGGTGCTGGTTTGGTAATTGTGTTGTTGTTGTTGTTATTGGTGGTGGTTTGGTAATTGTGTTGTTGTTGTTGTTGTTATTGGTGGTGGTTTGTAATTGTGTTGTTGTTGTTGTTGTTGGTGGTGGTTTGATTATTGTGTTGTTGTTGTTGTTGTTGTTATTGTTGGTGGTTTGATTATGGTGATTTTGTTGTTGTTGTTGTTATTGGTGTTGGTTTGGTAATTGTGTTGTTGTTGTTGTTGTTATTGGTGGTGGTTTGGTAATTGTGTTGTTGTTGTTGTTATTGGTGATGGTTTGATTATTGTGTTGTTGTTGTTGTTATTGGTGGTGGTTTGATTATTTTGATATTTTTGTATTTGTTGTTATTGGTGGTGGTTTGGTAATTGTGTTGTTGTTGTTATTGTTATTGGTGATGGTTTGGTAATTGTGTTGTTGTTGTTGTTGTTGTTGTTATTGGTGGTGGTTTGTAATTGTGTTGTTGTTGTTGTTGTTGGTGGTGGTTTGGTAATTGTGTTGTTGTTGTTGTTATTGGTGGTGGTTTGGTAATTGTGTTGTTGTTGTTATTATTGGTGGTGGTTTGGTAATTGTGTTGTTGTTGTTGTTATTGGTGGTGGTTTGCTAGTTGTATTGTTGTTGTTGTTGTTATTGTTGGTGGTTCGATTATTGTGTTGTTGTTGTTGTTGTTGTTATTGGTGGTGGTTTGGTAATTGTGTTGTTGTTATTATTGTTGGTGGTTTGTAATTGTGTTGTTGTTGTTGTTGTTATTGGTGGTGATTTGCTAATTGTGTTGTTGTTGTTGTTGTTGTTGTTGTTATAGGTGGTGGTTTGGTAATTGTGTTGTTGTTGTTATTGTTATTGATGGTGGTTTGGTAATTGTGTTGTTGTTGTTGTTGTTGTTATTGGTGGTGGTGTGGTAATTGTGTTGTAGTTGTTATTGTTGTTATTTGTGCTGGTTTGGTAATTGTGTTGTTGTTGTTATTGGTGGTGGTTTGTTGATTGTGTTGTTGTTGTTGTCGTTGTTATTGGTGGTGGTTTGGTAATTGTGTTGTTGTTGTTGTTGTTAATGGTGGTGGTTTGTAATTGTGTTGTTGTTGTTATTGGTGGTGGTTTGGTGATTGTGTTGTTGTTGTTATTGGTGTTGGTTTGGAAATTGTGTTGTTGTTGTTGTTGTTGTTGTTATTGTTGGTGGTTTGTAATTGTGTTGTTGTTGTTGTTATTGGTGGTGGTTTGGTAATTGTGTTGTTGTTGTTGTTGTTATTGGTGATGGTTTGATTATTGTGTTGTTGTTGTTGTTATTGGTGGTGGTTTGATTATTGTGATATTTTTGTATTTGTTGTTATTGGTGGTGGTTTGGTAATTGTGTTGTTGTTGTTGTTGTTGTTATTGGTGATGGTTTGGTAATTGTGTTGTTGTTGTTGTTGTTGTTGTTATTGGTGGTGGTTTGTAATTGTGTTGTTGTTGTTGTTATTGGTGGTGGTTTGCTAATTGTGTTGTTGTTGTTGTTGTTATTGGTGGTGGTTTGGTAATTGTGTTGTTGTTGTTGTTGTTATTGGTGGTGGTTTGCTAATTGTGTTGTTGTTGTTGTTGTTATTGGTGGTGGTTTGGTAATTGCTTTGTTGTTGTTGTTGTTATTGGTGGTGGTTTGATTATTGTGTTGTTGTTGTTGTTTTTATTGGTGGTGGTTTGATGATTGTGTTACTGTTGTTGTTGTTATTGGTGGTGGTTTGTAATTGTGTTGTTGTTGTTGTTATTGGTGCTGGTTTGGTAATTGTGTTGTTGTTGTTATTGGTGGTGGTTTGGTAATTGTGTTGTTGTTGTTGTTATTGGTGGTGGTTTGCTAATTGTGTTGTTGTTGTTGTTGTTATTGTTAGTGGTTTGGTAATTGTGTTGTTGTTGTTGTTGTTATTGGTGGTGGTTTGATTATTGTGTTGTTATTGTTGTTGTTGTTATTGGTTGTGGTTTGATTATTGTGTTGTTGTTGTTGTTGTTGTTATTGGTGCTGGTTTGGTAATTGTGTTGTTGTTGTTGTTGTTGTTATTGGTGGAGGTTTGTAATTGTGTTTTTGTTGTTATTGGTGGTGGTTTGGTAAATGTGTTGTTGTTGTTGTTATTGGTGGTGGTTTGGTAATTGTGTTGTTGCTGTTGTTGTTATTGGTGGTGGTTTGGTAATTGTGTTGTTGCTGTTGTTGTTATTGGTGGTGGTTTGTAATTGTGTTGTTGTTGTTGTTATTGGTGGTGGTTTGATTATTGTGTTGTTGTTGTTGTTGTTGTTATTGTTGGTGGTTTGATTATGGTGATTTTGTTGTTGTTGTTGTTATTGGTGTTGGTTTGGTAATTGTGTTGTTGTTGTTGTTGTTATTGGTGGTGGTTTGGTAATTGTGTTGTTGTTGTTGTTATTGGTGATGGTTTGATTTTTGTGTTGTTGTTGTTGTTATTGGTGGTGGTTTGATTATTTTGATATTTTTGTATTTGTTGTTATTGGTGGTGGTTTGGTAATTGTGTTGTTGTTGTTATTGTTATTGGTGATGGTTTGGTAATTGTGTTGTTGTTGTTGTTGTTGTTGTTATTGGTGGTGGTTTGTAATTGTGTTGTTGTTGTTGTTGTTGGTGGTGGTTTGGTAATTGTGTTGTTGTTGTTGTTATTGGTGGTGGTTTGGTAATTGTGTTGTTGTTGTTATTATTGGTGGTGGTTTGGTAATTGTGTTGTTGTTGTTGTTATTGGTGGTGGTTTGCTAGTTGTATTGTTGTTGTTGTTGTTATTGTTGGTGGTTCGATTATTGTGTTGTTGTTGTTGTTGTTGTTATTGGTGGTGGTTTGGTAATTGTGTTGTTGTTATTATTGTTGGTGGTTTGTAATTGTGTTGTTGTTGTTGTTGTTATTGGTGGTGATTTGCTAATTGTGTTGTTGTTGTTGTTGTTGTTGTTATAGGTGGTGGTTTGGTAATTGTGTTGTTGTTGTTATTGTTATTGATGGTGGTTTGGTGATTGTGTTGTTGTTGTTGTTATTATTGGTGGTGGTTTGCTAATTGTGTTGTTGTTGTTGTTGTTATTGGTGGTGGTTTGGTAATTGTGTTGTTGTTGTTGTTGTTATTGGTGGTGGTTTGATTATTGTGTTGTTATTGTTGTTGATGTTATTGGTTGTGGTTTGATTATTGTGTTGTTGTTGTTGTTGTTGTTGTTATTGGTGGTGGTTTGTTCATTGTGTTGTTGTTGTTGTTGTTGTTATTGGTGGTGGTGTGGTAATTGTGTTGTAGTTGTTATTGTTGTTATTTGTGCTGGTTTGGTAATTGTGTTGTTGTTGTTATTGGTGGTGGTTTGTTGATTGTGTTGTTGTTGTTGTCGTTGTTATTGGTGGTGGTTTGGTAATTGTGTTGTTGTTGTTGTTGTTAATGGTGGTGGTTTGTAATTGTGTTGTTGTTGTTATTGGTGGTGGTTTGGTGATTGTGTTGTTGTTGTTATTGGTGTTGGTTTGGAAATTGTGTTGTTGTTGTTGTTGTTGTTGTTATTGTTGGTGGTTTGTAATTGTGTTGTTGTTGTTGTTATTGGTGGTGGTTTGGTAATTGTGTTGTTGTTGTTGTTGTTATTGGTGATGGTTTGATTATTGTGTTGTTGTTGTTGTTATTGGTGGTGGTTTGATTATTGTGATATTTTTGTATTTGTTGTTATTGGTGGTGGTTTGGTAATTGTGTTGTTGTTGTTGTTGTTGTTATTGGTGATGGTTTGGTAATTGTGTTGTTGTTGTTGTTGTTGTTGTTGTTATTGGTGGTGGTTTGTAATTGTGTTGTTGTTGTTGTTATTGGTGGTGGTTTGCTAAATGTGTTGTTGTTGTTGTTGTTATTGGTGGTGGTTTGGTAATTGTGTTGTTGTTGTTATTATTGGTGATGGTTTGGTAATTGTGTTGTTGCTGTTGTTATTAGTGGTGGTTTGCTAATTGTCTTGTTGTTGTTGTTGTTATTGTTGGTGGTTCGATTATTGTGTTGATGTTGTTGTTGTTGTTATTGGTGGTGGTTTGGTAATTGTGTTGTTGTTGTTATTGTTGTTATTGGTGATGGTTTGGTAATTGTGTTGTTGTTGTTGTTGTTGTTGTTATTCGTGGTGGTTTGGTAATTGTGATGTTGTTGTTATTATTGTTGGTGGTTTGTAATTGTGTTGTTGTTGTTGTTATTGGTGGTGATTTGCTAATTGTGTTGTTGTTGTTGTTGCTGTTGTTGTTGTTATTGGTGGTGGTTTGGTAATTGTGTGGTTGTTGTTGTTATTATTGGTGGTGGTTTGGTAATTATGTTGTTGTCGTTGTTGTTATTGGTGGTGGTTTGCTAATTGTGTTGTTGTTGTTGTTGTTATTGTTGGTGGTTTGGTAATTGTGTTGTTGTTGTTGTTGTTGTTATTGGTGGTGGTTTGGTAATTGTGTTGTTGTTGTTGTTGTTATTGGAGGTGGTTTGCTAATTGTGTTGTTGTTGTTGTTGTTATTGGTGGTGGTTTGGTAATTGCTTTGTTGTTGTTGTTGTTATTGGTGGTGGTTTGATTATTGTGTTGTTGTTGTTGTTTTTATTGGTGGTGGTTTGATGATTGTGTTGCTGTTGTTGTTGTTATTGGTGGTGGTTTGTAATTGTGTTGTTGTTGTTGTTATTGGTGGTGGTTTGGTAATTGTGTTGTTGTTGTTGTTATTGGTGGTGGTTTGCTAATTGTATTGTTGTTGTTGTTGTTATTGTTGGTGGTTCGATTATTGTGTTGTTGTTGTTGTTGTTGTTATTGGTGGTAGTTTGGTAATTGTGTTGTTGTTGTTGTTATTGTTGGTGGTTCGTTTATTGTGTTGTTGCTGTTGTTGTTGTTATTCGTGGTGGTTTGGTAATTGTGTTGTTGTTGTTATTATTGTTGGTGGTTTGTAATTGTGTTGTTGTTGTTGTTGTTGTTATTTGGTGGTTTGTTGATTGTGTTGTTGTTGTTGTTATTGGTGGTGGTTTGGTAATTGTGTTGTTATTGTTGTTATTGGTGGTGGTTTGCTAATTGTGTTGTTGTTGTTGTTGTTATTTTTGGTGGTTTGGTAATAGTGTTGTTGTTGTTGTTATTTGTGGTGGTTTGCTAATTGTGTTGTTGTTGTTGTTGTTATTGTTGGTGGTTTGGTAATAGTGTTGTTGTTGTTGTTGTTGTTATTGGTGGTGGTTTGGTAATTGTGTTGTTGTTGTTGTAGTTATTGGTGGTGGATTGATTATTGTGTTGTTATTGTTGTTGTTGTTATTCGTTGTGGTTTGATTATTGTGTTGTTGTGTTGTTGTTATTGATGGTGGTTTGTTCATTGTGTTGTTGTTGTTATTATTGGTGGTGGTTTGTTAATTGTGTTGTAGTTGTTGTTGTTGTTATTGGTGCTGGTTTGTTGATTGTGTTGTTGTTGTCGTTGTTATTGGTGGTGGTTTGGTAATTGTGTTGTTGTTGTTGTTATTGTTGGTTGTTTGTAATTGTGTTGTTGTTGTTGTTATTGGTGGTGGTTTGGTGATTGTGTTGTTGTTGTTGTTGTTGTTATTGGTGTTGGTTTGGTCATTGTGTTGTTGTTGTTGTTGTTGTTATTGTTGGTGGTTTGTAATTGTGTTGTTGTTGTTATTGGTGGTGGTTTGGTAATTGTGTTGTTGTTGTTGTTGTTATTGGTGATGGTTTGATTATTGTGTTGTTGTTGTTGTTATTGGTGGTGGTTTGGTAATTGTGTTGTTGTTGTTGTTGTTATTGGTGATGGTTTGGTAATTGTGTTGTTGTTGTAGTTGTTGTTATTGGTGGTGGTTGGTAATCATGTTGTTATTGTTGTTGTTATTGGTGGTGGTTTGTAATTGTGTTGTTGTTGTTGTTATTGGTGGAGGTTTGCTAATTGTATTGTTGTTGTTGTTGTTATTGTTGGTGGTTCGATTATTGTGTTGTTGTTGTTGTTGTTGTTGTTGTTATTGGTGGTGGTTTGGTAATTGTGTTGTTGTTGTTATTGTTGGTGTTTCGTTTATTGTGTTGTTGCTGTTGTTGTTGTTATTCGTGGTGGTTTGGTAATTGTGATGTTGTTGTTATTATTGTTGGTGGTTTGTAATTGTGTCGTTGTTGTTGTTGTTATTGGTGGTGATTTGCTAATTGTGTTGTTGTTGTTGTTGTTGTTATTGGTGGTGGTTTGGTAATTGTGTTGTTGTTGTTGTTATTGATGGTGGTTTGGTAATTGTGTTGTTGTTGTTGTTATTATTGGTGGTGGTTTGGTAATTATGTTGTTGTTGTTGTTGTGATTGGTGGTGGTTTGCTAATTGTGTTGTTGTTGTTGTTGTTATTGTTGGTGGTTTGGTAATTGTGTTGTTGTTGTTGTTGTTATTGGTTGTGATTGGGTAATTGTGTTGTTGTTGTTGTTGTTATTGGTGGTGGTGGTTTGATTATTGTGTTGTTATTGTTGTTGTTCTTATTGGTTGTGGTTTGATTATTGTGTTGTTGTTGTTGTTATTGGTGGTGGTTTGGTAATTGTGTTGTTGTTGTTGTTGTTGTTATTGGTGCTGGTTTGGTAATTGTGCTGTTGTTGTTGTTGTTGTTATTGGTGGAGGTTTGTAATTGTGTTGTTGTTGTTATTGGTGGTGGTTTGGTAATTGTGTTGTTGTTGTTGTTGTTGTTATTGGTGGTGGTTTGGTAATTGTGTTGTTGTTGTTGTTGTTATTGGTGGTGGTTTGCTAATTGTGTTGTTGTTGTTGTTGTTATTGGTGGTGGTTTGGTAATTGCTTTGTTGTTGTTGTTGTTATTGGTGGTGGTTTGATTATTGTGTTGTTGTTGTTGTTTTTATTGGTGGTGGTTTGATGATTGTGTTGCTGTTGTTGTTGTTATTGGTGGTGGTTTGTAATTGTGTTGTTGTTGTTGTTGTTATTGGTGCTGGTTTGGTAATTGTGTTGTTGTTGTTATTGGTGGTGGTTTGGTAATTGTGTTGTTGTTGTTGTTATTGGTGGTGGTTCGATTATTGTGTTGTTGTTGTTGTTGTTGTTATTGGTGGTAGTTTGGTAATTGTGTTGTTGTTGTTATTGTTGGTGGTTCGTTTATTGTGTTGTTGCTGTTGTTGTTGTTATTCGTGGTGGTTTGGTAATTGTGTTGTTGTTGTTATTATTGTTGGTGGTTTGTAATTGTGTTGTTGTTGTTGTTGTTGTTATTTGGTGGTTTGGTGATTGTGTTGTTGTTGTTATTGGTGGTGGTTTGGTAATTGTGTTGTTGTTGTTGTTATTGGTGGTGGTTTGCTAAGTGTGTTGTTGTTGTTGTTGTTATTGTTGGTGGTTTGGTAATAGTGTTGTTGTTGTTGTTATTGGTGGTGGTTTGCTAATTGTGTTGTTGTTGTTGTTGTTATTGTTGGTGGTTTGGTAATTGTGTTGTTGTTGTTATTGTTATTGGTGATGGTTTGGTAATTGTGTTGTTGTTGTTGTTGTTGTTGTTATTGGTGGTGGTTTGTAATTGTGTTGTTGTTGTTGTTGTTGGTGGTGGTTTGGTAATTGTGTTGTTGTTGTTGTTATTGGTGGTGGTTTGGTAATTGTGTTGTTGTTGTTATTATTGGTGGTGGTTTGGTAATTGTGTTGTTGTTGTTGTTATTGGTGGTGGTTTGCTAGTTGTATTGTTGTTGTTGTTGTTATTGTTGGTGGTTCGATTATTGTGTTGTTGTTGTTGTTGTTGTTATTGGTGGTGGTTTGGTAATTGTGTTGTTGTTATTATTGTTGGTGGTTTGTAATTGTGTTGTTGTTGTTGTTGTTATTGGTGGTGATTTGCTAATTGTGTTGTTGTTGTTGTTGTTGTTGTTGTTATAGGTGGTGGTTTGGTAATTGTGTTGTTGTTGTTATTGTTATTGATGGTGGTTTGGTAATTGTGTTGTTGTTGTTGTTGTTGTTATTGGTGGTGGTGTGGTAATTGTGTTGTAGTTGTTATTGTTGTTATTTGTGCTGGTTTGGTAATTGTGTTGTTGTTGTTATTGGTGGTGGTTTGTTGATTGTGTTGTTGTTGTTGTCGTTGTTATTGGTGGTGGTTTGGTAATTGTGTTGTTGTTGTTGTTGTTAATGGTGGTGGTTTGTAATTGTGTTGTTGTTGTTATTGGTGGTGGTTTGGTGATTGTGTTGTTGTTGTTATTGGTGTTGGTTTGGAAATTGTGTTGTTGTTGTTGTTGTTGTTGTTATTGTTGGTGGTTTGTAATTGTGTTGTTGTTGTTGTTATTGGTGGTGGTTTGGTAATTGTGTTGTTGTTGTTGTTGTTATTGGTGATGGTTTGATTATTGTGTTGTTGTTGTTGTTATTGGTGGTGGTTTGATTATTGTGATATTTTTGTATTTGTTGTTATTGGTGGTGGTTTGGTAATTGTGTTGTTGTTGTTGTTGTTGTTATTGGTGATGGTTTGGTAATTGTGTTGTTGTTGTTGTTGTTGTTGTTATTGGTGGTGGTTTGTAATTGTGTTGTTGTTGTTGTTATTGGTGGTGGTTTGCTAATTGTGTTGTTGTTGTTGTTGTTATTGGTGGTGGTTTGGTAATTGTGTTGTTGTTGTTGTTGTTATTGGTGGTGGTTTGCTAATTGTGTTGTTGTTGTTGTTGTTATTGGTGGTGGTTTGGTAATTGCTTTGTTGTTGTTGTTGTTATTGGTGGTGGTTTGATTATTGTGTTGTTGTTGTTGTTTTTATTGGTGGTGGTTTGATGATTGTGTTACTGTTGTTGTTGTTATTGGTGGTGGTTTGTAATTGTGTTGTTGTTGTTGTTATTGGTGCTGGTTTGGTAATTGTGTTGTTGTTGTTATTGGTGGTGGTTTGGTAATTGTGTTGTTGTTGTTGTTATTGGTGGTGGTTTGCTAATTGTGTTGTTGTTGTTGTTGTTATTGTTAGTGGTTTGGTAATTGTGTTGTTGTTGTTGTTGTTATTGGTGGTGGTTTGATTATTGTGTTGTTATTGTTGTTGTTGTTATTGGTTGTGGTTTGATTATTGTGTTGTTGTTGTTGTTGTTGTTATTGGTGCTGGTTTGGTAATTGTGTTGTTGTTGTTGTTGTTGTTATTGGTGGAGGTTTGTAATTGTGTTTTTGTTGTTATTGGTGGTGGTTTGGTAAATGTGTTGTTGTTGTTGTTATTGGTGGTGGTTTGGTAATTGTGTTGTTGCTGTTGTTGTTATTGGTGGTGGTTTGGTAATTGTGTTGTTGCTGTTGTTGTTATTGGTGGTGGTTTGTAATTGTGTTGTTGTTGTTGTTATTGGTGGTGGTTTGATTATTGTGTTGTTGTTGTTGTTGTTGTTATTGTTGGTGGTTTGATTATGGTGATTTTGTTGTTGTTGTTGTTATTGGTGTTGGTTTGGTAATTGTGTTGTTGTTGTTGTTTTTATTGGTGGTGGTTTGGTAATTGTGTTGTTGTTGTTGTTATTGGTGATGGTTTGATTTTTGTGTTGTTGTTGTTGTTATTGGTGGTGGTTTGATTATTTTGATATTTTTGTATTTGTTGTTATTGGTGGTGGTTTGGTAATTGTGTTGTTGTTGTTATTGTTATTGGTGATGGTTTGGTAATTGTGTTGTTGTTGTTGTTGTTGTTGTTATTGGTGGTGGTTTGTAATTGTGTTGTTGTTGTTGTTGTTGGTGGTGGTTTGGTAATTGTGTTGTTGTTGTTGTTATTGGTGGTGGTTTGGTAATTGTGTTGTTGTTGTTATTATTGGTGGTGGTTTGGTAATTGTGTTGTTGTTGTTGTTATTGGTGGTGGTTTGCTAGTTGTATTGTTGTTGTTGTTGTTATTGTTGGTGGTTCGATTATTGTGTTGTTGTTGTTGTTGTTGTTATTGGTGGTGGTTTGGTAATTGTGTTGTTGTTATTATTGTTGGTGGTTTGTAATTGTGTTGTTGTTGTTGTTGTTATTGGTGGTGATTTGCTAATTGTGTTGTTGTTGTTGTTGTTGTTGTTATAGGTGGTGGTTTGGTAATTGTGTTGTTGTTGTTATTGTTATTGATGGTGGTTTGGTAATTGTGTTGTTGTTGTTGTTATTATTGGTGGTGGTTTGCTAATTGTGTTGTTGTTGTTGTTGTTATTGGTGGTGGTTTGGTAATTGTGTTGTTGTTGTTGTTGTTATTGGTGGTGGTTTGATTATTGTGTTGTTATTGTTGTTGATGTTATTGGTTGTGGTTTGATTATTGTGTTGTTGTTGTTGTTGTTGTTGTTATTGGTGGTGGTTTGTTCATTGTGTTGTTGTTGTTGTTGTTGTTATTGGTGGTGGTGTGGTAATTGTGTTGTAGTTGTTATTGTTGTTATTTGTGCTGGTTTGGTAATTGTGTTGTTGTTGTTATTGGTGGTGGTTTGTTGATTGTGTTGTTGTTGTTGTCGTTGTTATTGGTGGTGGTTTGGTAATTGTGTTGTTGTTGTTGTTGTTAATGGTGGTGGTTTGTAATTGTGTTGTTGTTGTTATTGGTGGTGGTTTGGTGATTGTGTTGTTGTTGTTATTGGTGTTGGTTTGGAAATTGTGTTGTTGTTGTTGTTGTTGTTGTTATTGTTGGTGGTTTGTAATTGTGTTGTTGTTGTTGTTATTGGTGGTGGTTTGGTAATTGTGTTGTTGTTGTTGTTGTTATTGGTGATGGTTTGATTATTGTGTTGTTGTTGTTGTTATTGGTGGTGGTTTGATTATTGTGATATTTTTGTATTTGTTGTTATTGGTGGTGGTTTGGTAATTGTGTTGTTGTTGTTGTTGTTGTTATTGGTGATGGTTTGGTAATTGTGTTGTTGTTGTTGTTGTTGTTGTTGTTATTGGTGGTGGTTTGTAATTGTGTTGTTGTTGTTGTTATTGGTGGTGGTTTGCTAATTGTGTTGTTGTTGTTGTTGTTATTGGTGGTGGTTTGGTAATTGTGTTGTTGTTGTTATTATTGGTGATGGTTTGGTAATTGTGTTGTTGCTGTTGTTATTAGTGGTGGTTTGCTAATTGTCTTGTTGTTGTTGTTGTTATTGTTGGTGGTTCGATTATTGTGTTGATGTTGTTGTTGTTGTTATTGGTGGTGGTTTGGTAATTGTGTTGTTGTTGTTATTGTTGTTATTGGTGATGGTTTGGTAATTGTGTTGTTGTTGTTGTTGTTGTTGTTATTCGTGGTGGTTTGGTAATTGTGATGTTGTTGTTATTATTGTTGGTGGTTTGTAATTGTGTTGTTGTTGTTGTTATTGGTGGTGATTTGCTAATTGTGTTGTTGTTGTTGTTGCTGTTGTTGTTGTTATTGGTGGTGGTTTGGTAATTGTGTGGTTGTTGTTGTTATTATTGGTGGTGGTTTGGTAATTATGTTGTTGTCGTTGTTGTTATTGGTGGTGGTTTGCTAATTGTGTTGTTGTTGTTGTTGTTATTGTTGGTGGTTTGGTAATTGTGTTGTTGTTGTTGTTGTTGTTATTGGTGGTGGTTTGGTAATTGTGTTGTTGTTGTTGTTGTTATTGGAGGTGGTTTGCTAATTGTGTTGTTGTTGTTGTTGTTATTGGTGGTGGTTTGGTAATTGCTTTGTTGTTGTTGTTGTTATTGGTGGTGGTTTGATTATTGTGTTGTTGTTGTTGTTTTTATTGGTGGTGGTTTGATGATTGTGTTGCTGTTGTTGTTGTTATTGGTGGTGGTTTGTAATTGTGTTGTTGTTGTTGTTATTGGTGGTGGTTTGGTAATTGTGTTGTTGTTGTTGTTATTGGTGGTGGTTTGCTAATTGTATTGTTGTTGTTGTTGTTATTGTTGGTGGTTCGATTATTGTGTTGTTGTTGTTGTTGTTGTTATTGGTGGTAGTTTGGTAATTGTGTTGTTGTTGTTGTTATTGTTGGTGGTTCGTTTATTGTGTTGTTGCTGTTGTTGTTGTTATTCGTGGTGGTTTGGTAATTGTGTTGTTGTTGTTATTATTGTTGGTGGTTTGTAATTGTGTTGTTGTTGTTGTTGTTGTTATTTGGTGGTTTGTTGATTGTGTTGTTGTTGTTGTTATTGGTGGTGGTTTGGTAATTGTGTTGTTATTGTTGTTATTGGTGGTGGTTTGCTAATTGTGTTGTTGTTGTTGTTGTTATTTTTGGTGGTTTGGTAATAGTGTTGTTGTTGTTGTTATTTGTGGTGGTTTGCTAATTGTGTTGTTGTTGTTGTTGTTATTGTTGGTGGTTTGGTAATAGTGTTGTTGTTGTTGTTGTTGTTATTGGTGGTGGTTTGGTAATTGTGTTGTTGTTGTTGTAGTTATTGGTGGTGGATTGATTATTGTGTTGTTATTGTTGTTGTTGTTATTCGTTGTGGTTTGATTATTGTGTTGTTGTGTTGTTGTTATTGATGGTGGTTTGTTCATTGTGTTGTTGTTGTTATTATTGGTGGTGGTTTGTTAATTGTGTTGTAGTTGTTGTTGTTGTTATTGGTGCTGGTTTGTTGATTGTGTTGTTGTTGTCGTTGTTATTGGTGGTGGTTTGGTAATTGTGTTGTTGTTGTTGTTATTGTTGGTTGTTTGTAATTGTGTTGTTGTTGTTGTTATTGGTGGTGGTTTGGTGATTGTGTTGTTGTTGTTGTTGTTGTTATTGGTGTTGGTTTGGTCATTGTGTTGTTGTTGTTGTTGTTGTTATTGTTGGTGGTTTGTAATTGTGTTGTTGTTGTTATTGGTGGTGGTTTGGTAATTGTGTTGTTGTTGTTGTTGTTATTGGTGATGGTTTGATTATTGTGTTGTTGTTGTTGTTATTGGTGGTGGTTTGGTAATTGTGTTGTTGTTGTTGTTGTTATTGGTGATGGTTTGGTAATTGTGTTGTTGTTGTAGTTGTTGTTATTGGTGGTGGTTGGTAATCATGTTGTTATTGTTGTTGTTATTGGTGGTGGTTTGTAATTGTGTTGTTGTTGTTGTTATTGGTGGAGGTTTGCTAATTGTATTGTTGTTGTTGTTGTTATTGTTGGTGGTTCGATTATTGTGTTGTTGTTGTTGTTGTTGTTGTTGTTATTGGTGGTGGTTTGGTAATTGTGTTGTTGTTGTTATTGTTGGTGTTTCGTTTATTGTGTTGTTGCTGTTGTTGTTGTTATTCGTGGTGGTTTGGTAATTGTGATGTTGTTGTTATTATTGTTGGTGGTTTGTAATTGTGTCGTTGTTGTTGTTGTTATTGGTGGTGATTTGCTAATTGTGTTGTTGTTGTTGTTGTTGTTATTGGTGGTGGTTTGGTAATTGTGTTGTTGTTGTTGTTATTGATGGTGGTTTGGTAATTGTGTTGTTGTTGTTGTTATTATTGGTGGTGGTTTGGTAATTATGTTGTTGTTGTTGTTGTGATTGGTGGTGGTTTGCTAATTGTGTTGTTGTTGTTGTTGTTATTGTTGGTGGTTTGGTAATTGTGTTGTTGTTGTTGTTGTTATTGGTTGTGATTGGGTAATTGTGTTGTTGTTGTTGTTGTTATTGGTGGTGGTGGTTTGATTATTGTGTTGTTATTGTTGTTGTTCTTATTGGTTGTGGTTTGATTATTGTGTTGTTGTTGTTGTTATTGGTGGTGGTTTGGTAATTGTGTTGTTGTTGTTGTTGTTGTTATTGGTGCTCGTTTGGTAATTGTGCTGTTGTTGTTGTTGTTGTTATTGGTGGAGGTTTGTAATTGTGTTGTTGTTGTTATTGGTGGTGGTTTGGTAATTGTGTTGTTGTTGTTGTTGTTGTTATTGGTGGTGGTTTGGTAATTGTGTTGTTGTTGTTGTTGTTATTGGTGGTGGTTTGCTAATTGTGTTGTTGTTGTTGTTGTTATTGGTGGTGGTTTGGTAATTGCTTTGTTGTTGTTGTTGTTATTGGTGGTGGTTTGATTATTGTGTTGTTGTTGTTGTTTTTATTGGTGGTGGTTTGATGATTGTGTTGCTGTTGTTGTTGTTATTGGTGGTGGTTTGTAATTGTGTTGTTGTTGTTGTTGTTATTGGTGCTGGTTTGGTAATTGTGTTGTTGTTGTTATTGGTGGTGGTTTGGTAATTGTGTTGTTGTTGTTGTTATTGGTGGTGGTTCGATTATTGTGTTGTTGTTGTTGTTGTTGTTATTGGTGGTAGTTTGGTAATTGTGTTGTTGTTGTTATTGTTGGTGGTTCGTTTATTGTGTTGTTGCTGTTGTTGTTGTTATTCGTGGTGGTTTGGTAATTGTGTTGTTGTTGTTATTATTGTTGGTGGTTTGTAATTGTGTTGTTGTTGTTGTTGTTGTTATTTGGTGGTTTGGTGATTGTGTTGTTGTTGTTATTGGTGGTGGTTTGGTAATTGTGTTGTTGTTGTTGTTATTGGTGGTGGTTTGCTAAGTGTGTTGTTGTTGTTGTTGTTATTGTTGGTGGTTTGGTAATAGTGTTGTTGTTGTTGTTATTGGTGGTGGTTTGCTAATTGTGTTGTTGTTGTTGTTGTTATTGTTGGTGGTTTGGTAATTGTGTTGTTGTTGATGTTGTTATTGGTGGTGGTTTGGTAATTGTGTTGTTGTTGTTGTTGTTATTGGTGGTGGTTTGGTAATTGTGTTGTTGTTGTTGTTGTTATTGGTGGTGGTTTGGTAATTGTGTTGTTGTTGTTGTTGTTATTGGTGGTGGTTTGCTAATTGTGTTGTTGTTGTTGTTGTTATTGTTGGTGGTTTGGTAATAGTGTTGTTGTTGTTGTTGTTGTTGTTATTGGTGGTGGTTTGGTAATTGTGTTGTTGTTGTTGTAGTTATTGGTGGTGGATTGATTATTGTGTTGTTATTGTTGTTGTTGTTATTCGTTGTGGTTTGATTATTGTGTTGTTGTTGTTGTTGTTATTGATGGTGGTTTGTTCATTGTGTTGTTGTTGTTGTTATTATTGGTGGTGGTTTGTTAATTGTGTTGTAGTTGTTGTTGTTGTTATTGGTGCTGGTTTGTTGATTGTGTTGTTGTTGTCGTTGTTATTGGTGGTGGTTTGGTAATTGTGTTGTTGTTGTTGTTATTGTTGGTGGTTTGTAATTGTGTTGTTGTTGTTGTTATTGGTGGTGGTTTGGTGATTGTGTTGTTGTTGTTGTTGTTGTTATTGGTGTTGGTTTGGTCATTGTGTTGTTGTTGTTGTTGTTGTTATTGTTGGTGGTTTGTAATTGTGTTGTTGTTGTTATTGGTGGTGGTTTGGTAATTGTGTTGTTGTTGTTGTTGTTATTGGTGATGGTTTGATTATTGTGTTGTTGTTGTTGTTATTGGTGGTGGTTTGGTAATTGTGTTGTTGTTGTTGTTGTTATTGGTGATGGTTTGGTAATTGTGTTGTTGTTGTAGTTGTTGTTATTGGTGGTGGTTGGTAATCATGTTGTTATTGTTGTTGTTATTGGTGGTGGTTTGTAATTGTGTTGTTGTTGTTGTTATTGGTGGTGGTTTGGTAATTGTGTTGTTGTTGTTGTTGTTATTGGTGGTGGTTTGGTAATTGTGTTGTTGTTGTTATTATTGGTGGTGGTTTGGTAATTGTGTTGTTGTTGTTATTGGTGGTGGTTTACTAATTGTATTGTTGTTGTTGTTGTTATTGTTGGTGGTTCGATTATTGTGTTGTTGTTGTTGTTGTTATTGGTGATGGTTTGGTAATTGTGTTGTTGTTGTAGTTGTTGTTATTGGTGGTGGTTGGTAATCATGTTGTTATTGTTGTTGTTATTGGTGGTGGTTTGGTAATTGTGTTGTTGTTGTTATTGTTGGTGTTTCGTTTATTGTGTTGTTGCTGTTGTTGTTGTTATTCGTGGTGGTTTGGTAATTGTGATGTTGTTGTTATTATTGTTGGTGGTTTATAATTGTGTCGTTGTTGTTGTTGTTATTGGTGGTGATTTGCTAATTGTGTTGTTGTTGTTGTTGTTGTTATTGGTGGTGGTTTGGTAATTGTGTTGTTGTTGTTGTTATTGATGGTGGTTTGGTAATTGTGTTGTTGTTGTTGTTATTATTGGTGGTGGTTTGGTAATTATGTTGTTGTTGTTGTTGTGATTGGTGGTGGTTTGCTAATTGTGTTGTTGTTGTTGTTGTTATTGTTGGTGGTTTGGTAATTGTGTTGTTGTTGTTGTTGTTATTGGTTGTGATTTGGTAATTGTGTTGTTGTTGTTGTTGTTATTGGTGGTGGTGGTTTGATTATTGTGTTGTTATTGTTGTTGTTCTTATTGGTTGTGGTTTGATTATTGTGTTGTTGTTGTTGTTGTTATTGGTGGTGGTTTGGTAATTGTGTTGTTGTTGTTGTTGTTGTTATTGGTGCTGGTTTGGTAATTGTGTTGTTGTTGTTGTTGTTGTTATTGGTGGAGGTTTGTAATTGTGTTGTTGTTGTTATTGGTGGTGGTTTGGTAATTGTGTTGTTGTTGTTGTTGTTATTGGTGGTGGTTTGGTAATTGTGTTGTTGTTGTTGTTGTTATTGGTGGTGGTTTGTAATTGTGTTGTTGTTGTTGTTATTGGTGGTGGTTTGATTATTGTGTTGTTGTTGTTGTTGTTATTGTTGGTGGTTTGATTATGGTGATTTTGTTGTTGTTGTTGTTATTGGTGTTGGTATGGTAATTGTGTTGTTGTTGTTGTTGTTATTGGTGGTGGTTTGGTAATTGTGTTGTTGTTGTTGTTGTTATTGGTGGTGGTTTGGTAATTGTGTTGTTGTTGTTGTTGTTATTGGTGGTGGTTTGGTAATCGTGTTGTTATTATTGTTGTTATTGGTGGTGGTTTGGTAATTGTGTTGTTGTTGTTGTTGTTATTGGTGCTGGTTTGGTAATTGTGTTGTTGTTGTTGTTGTTGTTATTGGTGGTCTGGTAATTGTGTTTTTGTTGTTGTTGTTGTTATTGTTGGTGGTTTGGTAATTGTGTTGTTGTTGTTGTTGTTATTGGTGGTGGTTTGCTAATTATGTTGTTGTTGTTGTTGTTATTGGTGGTGGTTTGGTAATTGTGTTGTTGTTGTTGTTATTGGTGGTGGTTTGTAATTGTGTTGTTGTTGTTGTTGTTGTTATTAGTGGTGGATTGGTAATTGTGTTGTTGTTGTTGTTGTTATTGGTGGTTGTTTGATTATTGTGTTCTTGTTGTTGTTGTTATTGGTGGTGGTTTGTTGATTGTGTTGTTGTTGTTGTCGTTGTTATTGGTGGTTGTTTCGTAATTGCGTTATTGTTGTTGTTGTTGTTATTGGTGGTGGTTTCGTAATTGTGTTGTTGTTGTTGTTGTTATTGGTGGTGGTTTGTAATTGTGTTGTTGTTGTTGTTATTGGTGGTGGTTTGGTAATTGTGTTGTTGTTGTTGTTGTTATTGGTGGAGGTTTGGTAATTGTGTTGTTGTTGTTGTTGTTATTGGTGGTGGTTTCCTAATTGTGTTGTTGTTGTTGTTGTTATTGTTGGTGGTTTGGTAATTGTGTTGTTGTTGTTGTTGTTATTGGTGGTGGTTTGGTAATTATGTTGTTGTTGTTGTTATTGGTGGTGGTTTGCTAATTGTGTTGTTTTTGTTGTTGTTGTTATTGGTGGTGGTTTGGTAATTGTGTTGTTGTTGTTGTTGTTATTGGTGGTGGTTTGATTATTGTGTTGTTATTGTTGTTGTTGTTATTCGTTGTGGTTTGATTATTGTGTTGTTGTTGTTGTTGTTATTGGTGGTGGTTTGTTCATTGTGTTGTTGTTGTTGTTGTTATTATTGGTGGTGGTTTGGTAATTGTGTTGTTGTTGTTGTTGTTGTTGTTATTGGTGCTGGTTTGGTAATTGTGTTGTTGTTGTTGTTGTTATTGGTGGTGGTTTGTTGGTTGTGTTGTTGTTGTCGTTGTTATTGGTGGTGGTTTGGTAATTGTGTTGTTGTTGTTGTTATTGGTGGTGGTTTGTAATTGTGTTGTTGTTGTTGTTATTGGTGGTGGTTTGGTGATTGTGTTGTTGTTGTTGTTGTTGTTATTGGTGTTGGTTTGGTAATTGTGTTGTTGTTGTTGTTATTGTTGGTGGTTTGTAATTGTGTTGTTGTTGTTGTTATTGGTGGTGGTTTGGTAATTGTGTTGTTGTTGTTGTTATTGGTGATGGTTTGATTATTGTGTTGTTGTTGTTGTTATTGGTGGTGGTTTGATTATTGTGATATTTTTGTATTTGTTGTTATTGGTGGTGGTTTGGTAATTGTGTTGTTGTTGTTGTTGTTATTGGTGATGGTTTGGTAATTGTGTTGTTGTTGTAGTTGTTGTTATTGGTGGTGGTTGGTAATCGTTTTGTTATTGTTGTTGTTATTGGTGGTGGTTTGTAATTGTGTTGTTGTTGTTGTTATTGGTCGTGGTTTGCTAATTGTGTTGTTGTTGTTGTTGTTATTGTTGGTGGTTTGGTAATTGTGTTGTTGTTGATGTTGTTATTGGTGGTGGTTTGGTAATTGTGTTGTTGTTGTTGTTGTTATTGGTGGTGGTTTGGTAATTGTGTTGTTGTTGTTGTTGTTATTGGTGGTGGTTTGGTAATTGTGTTGTTGTTGTTGTTATTGGTGGTGGTTTGCTAATTGTGTTGTTGTTGTTGTTGTTATTGTTGGTGGTTTGGTAATAGTGTTGTTGTTGTTGTTGTTGTTGTTATTGGTGGTGGTTTGGTAATTGTGTTGTTGTTGTTGTAGTTATTGGTGGTGGATTGATTATTGTGTTGTTATTGTTGTTGTTGTTATTCGTTGTGGTTTGATTATTGTGTTGTTGTTGTTGTTGTTATTGATGGTGGTTTGTTCATTGTGTTGTTGTTGTTGTTATTATTGGTGGTGGTTTGTTAATTGTGTTGTAGTTGTTGTTGTTGTTATTGGTGCTGGTTTGTTGATTGTGTTGTTGTTGTCGTTGTTATTGGTGGTGGTTTGGTAATTGTGTTGTTGTTGTTGTTATTGTTGGTGGTTTGTAATTGTGTTGTTGTTGTTGTTATTGGTGGTGGTTTGGTGATTGTGTTGTTGTTGTTGTTGTTGTTATTGGTGTTGGTTTGGTCATTGTGTTGTTGTTGTTGTTGTTGTTATTGTTGGTGGTTTGTAATTGTGTTGTTGTTGTTATTGGTGGTGGTTTGGTAATTGTGTTGTTGTTGTTGTTGTTATTGGTGATGGTTTGATTATTGTGTTGTTGTTGTTGTTATTGGTGGTGGTTTGGTAATTGTGTTGTTGTTGTTGTTGTTATTGGTGATGGTTTGGTAATTGTGTTGTTGTTGTAGTTGTTGTTATTGGTGGTGGTTGGTAATCATGTTGTTATTGTTGTTGTTATTGGTGGTGGTTTGTAATTGTGTTGTTGTTGTTGTTATTGGTGGTGGTTTGGTAATTGTGTTGTTGTTGTTGTTGTTATTGGTGGTGGTTTGGTAAGTGTGTTGTTGTTGTTATTATTGGTGGTGGTTTGGTAATTGTGTTGTTGTTGTTGTTATTGGTGGTGGTTTACTAATTGTATTGTTGTTGTTGTTATTGTTGGTGGTTCGATTATTGTGTTGTTGTTGTTGTTGTTGTTATTGGTGGTGGTTTGGTAATTGTGTTGTTGTTGTTATTGTTGGTGTTTCGTTTATTGTGTTGTTGCTGTTGTTGTTGTTATTCGTGGTGGTTTGGTAATTGTGATGTTGTTGTTATTATTGTTGGTGGTTTGTAATTGTGTCGTTGTTGTTGTTGTTATTGGTGGTGATTTGCTAATTGTGTTGTTGTTGTTGTTGTTGTTATTGGTGGTGGTTTGGTAATTGTGTTGTTGTTGTTGTTATTGATGGTGGTTTGGTAATTGTGTTGTTGTTGTTGTTATTATTGGTGGTGGTTTGGTAATTATGTTGTTGTTGTTGTTGTGATTGGTGGTGGTTTGCTAATTGTGTTGTTGTTGTTGTTGTTATTGTTGGTGGTTTGGTAATTGTGTTGTTGTTGTTGTTGTTATTGGTTGTGATTTGGTAATTGTGTTGTTGTTGTTGTTGTTATTGGTGGTGGTGGTTTGATTATTGTGTTGTTATTGTTGTTGTTCTTATTGGTTGTGGTTTGATTATTGTGTTGTTGTTGTTGTTGTTATTGGTGGTGGTTTGGTAATTGTGTTGTTGTTGTTGTTGTTGTT
The DNA here is from genome assembly GCA_964016885.1 of Eledone cirrhosa. Taxonomy (NCBI): domain Eukaryota; kingdom Metazoa; phylum Mollusca; class Cephalopoda; order Octopoda; family Eledonidae; genus Eledone; species Eledone cirrhosa. Next base: position 181,626,373 of record OZ024743.1, read on the forward strand.
ATTGGTGCTGGTTTGGTAATTGTGTTGTTGTTGTTGTTGTTGTTATTGGTGGAGGTTTGTAATTGTGTTGTTGTTGTTATTGGTGGTGGTTTGGTAATTGTGTTGTTGTTGTTGTTGTTATTGGTGGTGGTTTGGTAATTGTGTTGTTGTTGTTGTTGTTATTGGTGGTGGTTTGTAATTGTGTTGTTGTTGTTGTTATTGGTGGTGGTTTGATTATTGTGTTGTTGTTGTTGTTGTTATTGTTGGTGGTTTGATTATGGTGATTTTGTTATTGTTGTTGTTATTGGTGTTGGTATGGTAATTGTGTTGTTGTTGTTGTTGTTATTGGTGGTGGTTTGGTAATTGTGTTGTTGTTGTTGTTGTTATTGGTGGTGGTTTGGTAATTGTGTTGTTGTTGTTGTTGTTATTGGTGGTGGTTTGGTAATCGTGTTGTTATTATTGTTGTTATTGGTGGTGGTTTGGTAATTGTGTTGTTGTTGTTGTTGTTATTGGTGCTGGTTTGGTAATTGTGTTGTTGTTGTTATTATTGGTGGTGGTTTGGTAATTGTGTTGTTGTTGTTGTTATTGGTGGTGGTTTGCTAATTGTATTGTTGTTGTTGTTGTTATTGTTGGTGGTTCGATTATTGTGTTGTTGTTGTTGTTGTTGTTGTTATTGGTGGTGGTTTGGTAATTGTGTTGTTGTTGTTATTGTTGGTGGTTCGTTTATTGTGTTGTTGCTGTTGTTGTTGTTATTCGTGGTGGTTTGGTAATTGTGATGTTGTTGTTGTTGTTATTGGTGGTGGTCTGGTAATTGTGTTTTTGTTGTTGTTGTTGTTATTGTTGGTGGTTTGGTAATTGTGTTGTTGTTGTTGTTGTTATTGGTGGTGGTTTGCTAATTATGTTGTTGTTGTTGTTGTTATTGGTGGTGGTTTGGTAATTGTGTTGTTGTTGTTATTGGTGGTGGTTTGTAATTGTGTTGTTGTTGTTGTTGTTGTTATTAGTGGTGGATTGGTAATTGTGTTGTTGTTGTTGTTGTTATTGGTGGTTGTTTGATTATTGTGTTCTTGTTGTTGTTGTTATTGGTGGTGGTTTGTTGATTGTGTTGTTGTTGTTGTCGTTGTTATTGGTGGTTGTTTCGTAATTGCGTTATTGTTGTTGTTGTTGTTATTGGTGGTGGTTTCGTAATTGTGTTGTTGTTGTTGTTGTTATTGGTGGTGGTTTGTAATTGTGTTGTTGTTGTTGTTATTGGTGGTGGTTTGGTAATTGTGTTGTTGTTGTTGTTGTTATTGGTGGAGGTTTGGTAATTGTGTTGTTGTTGTTGTTGTTATTGGTGGTGGTTTCCTAATTGTGTTGTTGTTGTTGTTGTTGTTATTGTTGGTGGTTTGGTAATTGTGTTGTTGTTGTTGTTGTTATTGGTGGTGGTTTGGTAATTATGTTGTTGTTGTTGTTATTGGTGGTGGTTTGCTAATTGTGTTGTTTTTGTTGTTGTTGTTATTGGTGGTGGTTTGGTAATTGTGTTGTTGTTGTTGTTGTTATTGGTGGTGGTTTGATTATTGTGTTGTTATTGTTGTTGTTGTTATTCGTTGTGGTTTGATTATTGTGTTGTTGTTGTTGTTGTTATTGGTGGTGGTTTGTTCATTGTGTTGTTGTTGTTGTTGTTATTATTGGTGGTGGTTTGGTAATTGTGTTGTTGTTGTTGTTGTTGTTGTTATTGGTGCTGGTTTGGTAATTGTGTTGTTGTTGTTGTTGTTATTGGTGGTGGTTTGTTGGTTGTGTTGTTGTTGTCGTTGTTATTGGTGGTGGTTTGGTAATTGTGTTGTTGTTGTTGTTATTGGTGGTGGTTTGTAATTGTGTTGTTGTTGTTGTTATTGGTGGTGGTTTGGTGATTGTGTTGTTGTTGTTGTTGTTGTTATTGGTGTTGGTTTGGTAATTGTGTTGTTGTTGTTGTTATTGTTGGTGGTTTGTAATTGTGTTGTTGTTGTTGTTATTGGTGGTGGTTTGGTAATTGTGTTGTTGTTGTTGTTATTGGTGATGGTTTGATTATTGTGTTGTTGTTGTTGTTATTGGTGGTGGTTTGATTATTGTGATATTTTTGTATTTGTTGTTATTGGTGGTGGTTTGGTAATTGTGTTGTTGTTGTTGTTGTTATTGGTGATGGTTTGGTAATTGTGTTGTTGTTGTAGTTGTTGTTATTGGTGGTGGTTGGTAATCGTTTTGTTATTGTTGTTGTTATTGGTGGTGGTTTGTAATTGTGTTGTTGTTGTTGTTATTGGTGGTGGTTTGGTAATTGTGTTGTTGTTGTTGTTGTTATTGGTGGTGGTTTGGTAATTGTGTTGTTGTTGTTATTATTGGTGGTGGTTTGGTAATTGTGTTGTTGTTGTTGTTATTGGTGGTGGTTTGCTAATTGTATTGTTGTTGTTGTTGTTATTGTTGGTGGTTCGATTATTGTGTTGTTGTTGTTGTTGTTGTTGTTATTGGTGGTGGTTTGGTAATTGTGTTGTTGTTGTTATTGTTGGTGGTTCGTTTATTGTGTTGTTGCTGTTGTTGTTGTTATTCGTGGTGGTTTGGTAATTGTGATGTTGTTATTATTGTTGGTGGTTTGTAATTGTGTTGTTGTTGTTGTTGTTATTGGTGGTGATTTGCTAATTGTGTTGTTGTTGTTGTTATTGTTGGTGGTTTGGTAATTGTGTTGTTGTTGTTGTTGTTATTGATGGTGGTTTGGTAATTGTGTTGTTGTTGTTGTTATTATTGGTGGTGGTTTGGTAATTATGTTGTTGTTGTTGTGATTGGTGGTGGTTTACTAATTGTGTTGTTGTTGTTGTTGTTATTGTTGGTGGTTTGGTAATTGTGTTGTTGTTGTTGTTGTTATTGGTGGTGGTTTGATTATTGTGATATTTTTGTATTTGTTGTTATTGGTGGTGGTTTGGTAATTGTGTTGTTGTTGCTGTTGTTATTGGTGATGGTTTGGTAATTGTGTTGTTGTTGTAGTTGTTGTTATTGGTGGTGGTTGGTAATCGTTTTGTTATTGTTGTTGTTATTGGTGGTGGTTTGTAATTGTGTTGTTGTTGTTGTTATTGGTGGTGGTTTGGTAATTGTGTTGTTGTTGTTGTTGTTATTGGTGGTGGTTTGGTAATTGTGTTGTTGTTGTTATTATTGGTGGTGGTTTGGTAATTGTGTTGTTGTTGTTGTTATTGGTGGTGGTTTGCTAATTGTATTGTTGTTGTTGTTGTTATTGTTGGTGGTTCGATTATTGTGTTGTTGTTGTTGTTGTTGTTGTTATTGGTGGTGGTTTGGTAATTGTGTTGTTGTTGTTATTGTTGGTGGTTCGTTTATTGTGTTGTTGCTGTTGTTGTTGTTATTCGTGGTGGTTTGGTAATTGTGATGTTGTTATTATTGTTGGTGGTTTGTAATTGTGTTGTTGTTGTTGTTGTTATTGGTGGTGATTTGCTAATTGTGTTGTTGTTGTTGTTATTGTTGGTGGTTTGGTAATTGTGTTGTTGTTGTTGTTGTTATTGATGGTGGTTTGGTAATTGTGTTGTTGTTGTTGTTATTATTGGTGGTGGTTTGGTAATTATGTTGTTGTTGTTGTGATTGGTGGTGGTTTACTAATTGTGTTGTTGTTGTTGTTGTTATTGTTGGTGGTTTGGTAATTGTGTTGTTGTTGTTGTTGTTATTGGTGGTGGTTTGATATTTGTGTTGTTATTGTTGTTGTTGTTATTGGTTGCGGTTTGATTATTGTGTTGTTGTTGTTGTTGTTATTGGTGATGGTTTGGTAATTTTGTTGTTGTTGTTGTTGTTGTTGTTATTGGTGCTGGTTTGGTAATTGTGTTGTTGTTGTTGTTGTTATTGGTGGAGGTTTGTAATTGTGTTGTTGTTGTTGTTGTTATTGGTGGTGGTTTGGTAATTGTGTTGTTGTTGTTGTTATTGGTGGTGGTTTGTAATTGTGTTGTTGTTGTTGTTGTTGTTGTTATTAGTGGTGGATTGGTAATTGTGTTGTTGTTGTTGTTGTTATTGGTGGTTGTTTGATTATTGTGTTCTTGTTGTTGTTGTTATTGGTGGTGGTTTGTTGATTGTGTTGTTGTTGTTGTCGTTGTTATTGGTGGTTGTTTCGTAATTGCGTTATTGTTGTTGTTGTTGTTATTGGTGGTGGTTTCGTAATTGTGTTGTTGTTGTTGTTGTTATTGGTGGTGGTTTGTAATTGTGTTGTTGTTGTTGTTATTGGTGGTGGTTTGGTAATTGTGTTGTTGTTGTTGTTGTTATTGGTGGAGGTTTGGTAATTGTGTTGTTGTTGTTGTTGTTGTTATTGGTGGTGGTTTGGTAATTATGTTGTTGTTGTTGTTGTTATTGATGGTGGTTTGGTAATTGTGTTGTTGTTGTTGTTGTTATTGGTGGTGGTTTCCTAATTGTGTTGTTGTTGTTGTTGTTGTTATTGTTGGTGGTTTGGTAATTGTGTTGTTGTTGTTGTTGTTATTGGTGGTGGTTTGGTAATTATGTTGTTGTTGTTGTTATTGGTGGTGGTTTGCTAATTGTGTTGTTTTTGTTGTTGTTGTTATTGGTGGTGGTTTGGTAATTGTGTTGTTGTTGTTGTTGTTATTATTGGTGGTGGTTTGGTAATTGTGTTGTTGTTGTTGTTGTTGTTGTTATTGGTGCTGGTTTGGTAATTGTGTTGTTGTTGTTGTTGTTATTTGTGGTGGTTTGTTGGTTGTGTTGTTGTTGTCGTTGTTATTGGTGGTGGTTTGGTAATTGTGTTGTTGTTGTTGTTATTGGTGGTGGTTTGTAATTGTGTTGTTGTTGTTGTTATTGGTGGTGGTTTGGTAATTGTGTTGTTGTTGTTGTTGTTGTTATTGGTGTTGGTTTGGTAATTGTGTTGTTGTTGTTGTTATTGTTGGTGGTTTGTAATTGTGTTGTTGTTGTTGTTATTGGTGGTGGTTTGGTAATTGTGTTGTTGTTGTTGTTATTGGTGATGGTTTGATTATTGTGTTGTTGTTGTTGTTATTGGTGGTGGTTTGATTATTGTGATATTTTTGTATTTGTTGTTATTGGTGGTGGTTTGGTAATTGTGTTGTTGTTGTTGTTGTTATTGGTGGTGGTTTGGTAATTGTGTTGTTGTTGTTGTTATTGGTGGTGGTTTGCTAATTGTGTTGTTGTTGTTGTTGTTATTGTTGGTGGTTTGGTAATAGTGTTGTTGTTGTTGTTGTTGTTGTTATTGGTGGTGGTTTGGTAATTGTGTTGTTGTTGTTGTAGTTATTGGTGGTGGATTGATTATTGTGTTGTTATTGTTGTTGTTGTTATTCGTTGTGGTTTGATTATTGTGTTGTTGTTGTTGTTGTTATTGATGGTGGTTTGTTCATTGTGTTGTTGTTGTTGTTATTATTGGTGGTGGTTTGTTAATTGTGTTGTAGTTGTTGTTGTTGTTATTGGTGCTGGTTTGTTGATTGTGTTGTTGTTGTCGTTGTTATTGGTGGTGGTTTGGTAATTGTGTTGTTGTTGTTGTTATTGTTGGTGGTTTGTAATTGTGTTGTTGTTGTTGTTATTGGTGGTGGTTTGGTGATTGTGTTGTTGTTGTTGTTGTTGTTATTGGTGTTGGTTTGGTCATTGTGTTGTTGTTGTTGTTGTTGTTATTGTTGGTGGTTTGTAATTGTGTTGTTGTTGTTATTGGTGGTGGTTTGGTAATTGTGTTGTTGTTGTTGTTGTTATTGGTGATGGTTTGATTATTGTGTTGTTGTTGTTGTTATTGGTGGTGGTTTGGTAATTGTGTTGTTGTTGTTGTTGTTATTGGTGATGGTTTGGTAATTGTGTTGTTGTTGTAGTTGTTGTTATTGGTGGTGGTTGGTAATCATGTTGTTATTGTTGTTGTTATTGGTGGTGGTTTGTAATTGTGTTGTTGTTGTTGTTATTGGTGGTGGTTTGGTAATTGTGTTGTTGTTGTTGTTGTTATTGGTGGTGGTTTGGTAATTGTGTTGTTGTTGTTATTATTGGTGGTGGTTTGGTAATTGTGTTGTTGTTGTTGTTATTGGTGGTGGTTTACTAATTGTATTGTTGTTGTTGTTATTGTTGGTGGTTCGATTATTGTGTTGTTGTTGTTGTTGTTGTTATTGGTGGTGGTTTGGTAATTGTGTTGTTGTTGTTATTGTTGGTGTTTCGTTTATTGTGTTGTTGCTGTTGTTGTTGTTATTCGTGGTGGTTTGGTAATTGTGATGTTGTTGTTATTATTGTTGGTGGTTTGTAATTGTGTCGTTGTTGTTGTTGTTATTGGTGGTGATTTGCTAATTGTGTTGTTGTTGTTGTTGTTGTTATTGGTGGTGGTTTGGTAATTGTGTTGTTGTTGTTGTTATTGATGGTGGTTTGGTAATTGTGTTGTTGTTGTTGTTATTATTGGTGGTGGTTTGGTAATTATGTTGTTGTTGTTGTTGTGATTGGTGGTGGTTTGCTAATTGTGTTGTTGTTGTTGTTGTTATTGTTGGTGGTTTGGTAATTGTGTTGTTGTTGTTGTTGTTATTGGTTGTGATTTGGTAATTGTGTTGTTGTTGTTGTTGTTATTGGTGGTGGTGGTTTGATTATTGTGTTGTTATTGTTGTTGTTCTTATTGGTTGTGGTTTGATTATTGTGTTGTTGTTGTTGTTGTTATTGGTGGTGGTTTGGTAATTGTGTTGTTGTTGTTGTTGTTGTTATTGGTGCTGGTTTGGTAATTGTGTTGTTGTTGTTGTTGTTGTTGTTGTTATTGGTGGAGGTTTGTAATTGTGTTGTTGTTGTTATTGGTGGTGGTTTGGTAATTGTGTTGTTGTTGTTGTTGTTATTGGTGGTGGTTTGGTAATTGTGTTGTTGTTGTTGTTGTTATTGGTGGTGGTTTGTAATTGTGTTGTTGTTGTTGTTATTGGTGGTGGTTTGATTATTGTGTTGTTGTTGTTGTTGTTATTGTTGGTGGTTTGATTATGGTGATTTTGTTATTGTTGTTGTTATTGGTGTTGGTATGGTAATTGTGTTGTTGTTGTTGTTGTTATTGGTGGTGGTTTGGTAATTGTGTTGTTGTTGTTGTTGTTATTGGTGGTGGTTTGGTAATTGTGTTGTTGTTGTTGTTGTTATTGGTGGTGGTTTGGTAATCGTGTTGTTATTATTGTTGTTATTGGTGGTGGTTTGGTAATTGTGTTGTTGTTGTTGTTGTTATTGGTGCTGGTTTGGTAATTGTGTTGTTGTTGTTATTATTGGTGGTGGTTTGGTAATTGTGTTGTTGTTGTTGTTATTGGTGGTGGTTTGCTAATTGTATTGTTGTTGTTGTTGTTATTGTTGGTGGTTCGATTATTGTGTTGTTGTTGTTGTTGTTGTTGTTATTGGTGGTGGTTTGGTAATTGTGTTGTTGTTGTTATTGTTGGTGGTTCGTTTATTGTGTTGTTGCTGTTGTTGTTGTTATTCGTGGTGGTTTGGTAATTGTGATGTTGTTGTTGTTGTTATTGGTGGTGGTCTGGTAATTGTGTTTTTGTTGTTGTTGTTGTTATTGTTGGTGGTTTGGTAATTGTGTTGTTGTTGTTGTTGTTATTGGTGGTGGTTTGCTAATTATGTTGTTGTTGTTGTTGTTATTGGTGGTGGTTTGGTAATTGTGTTGTTGTTGTTGTTATTGGTGGTGGTTTGTAATTGTGTTGTTGTTGTTGTTGTTGTTATTAGTGGTGGATTGGTAATTGTGTTGTTGTTGTTGTTGTTATTGGTGGTTGTTTGATTATTGTGTTCTTGTTGTTGTTGTTATTGGTGGTGGTTTGTTGATTGTGTTGTTGTTGTTGTCGTTGTTATTGGTGGTTGTTTCGTAATTGCGTTATTGTTGTTGTTGTTGTTATTGGTGGTGGTTTCGTAATTGTGTTGTTGTTGTTGTTGTTATTGGTGGTGGTTTGTAATTGTGTTGTTGTTGTTGTTATTGGTGGTGGTTTGGTAATTGTGTTGTTGTTGTTGTTGTTATTGGTGGAGGTTTGGTAATTGTGTTGTTGTTGTTGTTGTTATTGGTGGTGGTTTCCTAATTGTGTTGTTGTTGTTGTTGTTGTTATTGTTGGTGGTTTGGTAATTGTGTTGTTGTTGTTGTTGTTATTGGTGGTGGTTTGGTAATTATGTTGTTGTTGTTGTTATTGGTGGTGGTTTGCTAATTGTGTTGTTTTTGTTGTTGTTGTTATTGGTGGTGGTTTGGTAATTGTGTTGTTGTTGTTGTTGTTATTGGTGGTGGTTTGATTATTGTGTTGTTATTGTTGTTGTTGTTATTCGTTGTGGTTTGATTATTGTGTTGTTGTTGTTGTTGTTATTGGTGGTGGTTTGTTCATTGTGTTGTTGTTGTTGTTGTTATTATTGGTGGTGGTTTGGTAATTGTGTTGTTGTTGTTGTTGTTGTTGTTATTGGTGCTGGTTTGGTAATTGTGTTGTTGTTGTTGTTGTTATTGGTGGTGGTTTGTTGGTTGTGTTGTTGTTGTCGTTGTTATTGGTGGTGGTTTGGTAATTGTGTTGTTGTTGTTGTTATTGGTGGTGGTTTGTAATTGTGTTGTTGTTGTTGTTATTGGTGGTGGTTTGGTGATTGTGTTGTTGTTGTTGTTGTTGTTATTGGTGTTGGTTTGGTAATTGTGTTGTTGTTGTTGTTATTGTTGGTGGTTTGTAATTGTGTTGTTGTTGTTGTTATTGGTGGTGATTTGGTAATTGTGTTGTTGTTGTTGTTATTGGTGATGGTTTGATTATTGTGTTGTTGTTGTTGTTATTGGTGGTGGTTTGATTATTGTGATATTTTTGTATTTGTTGTTATTGGTGGTGGTTTGGTAATTGTGTTGTTGTTGTTGTTGTTATTGGTGATGGTTTGGTAATTGTGTTGTTGTTGTCGTTGTTGTTATTGGTGGTGGTTGGTAATCGTTTTGTTATTGTTGTTGTTATTGGTGGTGGTTTGTAATTGTGTTGTTGTTGTTGTTATTGGTGGTGGTTTGGTAATTGTGTTGTTGTTGTTGTTGTTATTGGTGGTGGTTTGGTAATTGTGTTGTTGTTGTTATTATTGGTGGTGGTTTGGTAATTGTGTTGTTGTTGTTGTTATTGGTGGTGGTTTGCTAATTGTATTGTTGTTGTTGTTGTTATTGTTGGTGGTTCGATTATTGTGTTGTTGTTGTTGTTGTTGTTGTTATTGGTGGTGGTTTGGTAATTGTGTTGTTGTTGTTATTGTTGGTGGTTCGTTTATTGTGTTGTTGCTGTTGTTGTTGTTATTCGTGGTGGTTTGGTAATTGTGATGTTGTTATTATTGTTGGTGGTTTGTAATTGTGTTGTTGTTGTTGTTGTTATTGGTGGTGATTTGCTAATTGTGTTGTTGTTGTTGTTATTGTTGGTGGTTTGGTAATTGTGTTGTTGTTGTTGTTGTTATTGATGGTGGTTTGGTAATTGTGTTGTTGTTGTTGTTATTATTGGTGGTGGTTTGGTAATTATGTTGTTGTTGTTGTGATTGGTGGTGGTTTACTAATTGTGTTGTTGTTGTTGTTGTTATTGTTGGTGGTTTGGTAATTGTGTTGTTGTTGTTGTTGTTATTGGTGGCGGTTTGATTATTGTGATATTTTTGTATTTGTTGTTATTGGTGGTGGTTTGGTAATTGTGTTGTTGTTGTTGTTGTTATTGGTGATGGTTTGGTAATTGTGTTGTTTTTGTAGTTGTTGTTATTGGTGGTGGTTGGTAATCGTTTTGTTATTGTTGTTGTTATTGGTGGTGGTTTGTAATTGTGTTGTTGTTGTTGTTATTGGTGGTGGTTTGGTAATTGTGTTGTTGTTGTTGTTGTTATTGGTGGTGGTTTGGTAATTGTGTTGTTGTTGTTATTATTGGTGGTGGTTTGGTAATTGTGTTGTTGTTGTTGTTATTGGTGGTGGTTTGCTAATTGTATTGTTGTTGTTGTTGTTATTGTTGGCGGTTCGATTATTGTGTTGTTGTTGTTGTTGTTGTTGTTATTGGTGGTGGTTTGGTAATTGTGTTGTTGTTGTTATTGTTGGTGGTTCGTTTATTGTGTTGTTGCTGTTGTTGTTGTTATTCGTGGTGGTTTGGTAATTGTGATGTTGTTATTATTGTTGGTGGTTTGTAATTGTGTTGTTGTTGTTGTTGTTATTGGTGGTGATTTGCTAATTGTGTTGTTGTTGTTGTTATTGTTGGTGGTTTGGTAATTGTGTTGTTGTTGTTGTTGTTATTGATGGTGGTTTGGTAATTGTGTTGTTGTTGTTGTTATTATTGGTGGTGGTTTGGTAATTATGTTGTTGTTGTTGTGATTGGTGGTGGTTTACTAATTGTGTTGTTGTTGTTGTTGTTATTGTTGGTGGTTTGGTAATTGTGTTGTTGTTGTTGTTGTTATTGGTGGTGGTTTGATTATTGTGTTGTTATTGTTGTTGTTGTTATTGGTTGCGGTTTGATTATTGTGTTGTTGTTGTTGTTGTTATTGGTGATGGTTTGGTAATTGTGTTGTTGTTGTTGTTGTTGTTGTTATTGGTGCTGGTTTGGTAATTGTGTTGTTGTTGTTGTTGTTATTGGTGGAGGTTTGTAATTGTGTTGTTGTTGTTGTTGTTATTGGTGGTGGTTTGGTAATTGTGTTGTTGTTGTTGTTATTGGTGGTGGTTTGTAATTGTGTTGTTGTTGTTGTTGTTGTTGTTATTAGTGGTGGATTGGTAATTGTGTTGTTGTTGTTGTTATTGGTGGTTGTTTGATTATTGTGTTCTTGTTGTTGTTGTTATTGGTGGTGGTTTGTTGATTGTGTTGTTGTTGTTGTCGTTGTTATTGGTGGTTGTTTCGTAATTGCGTTATTGTTGTTGTTGTTGTTATTGGTGGTGGTTTCGTAATTGTGTTGTTGTTGTTGTTGTTATTGGTGGTGGTTCGTAATTGTGTTGTTGTTGTTGGTATTGGTGGTGGTTTGGTAATTGTGTTGTTGTTGTTGTTGTTATTGGTGGAGGTTTGGTAATTGTGTTGTTGTTGTTGTTGTTGTTATTGGTGGTGGTTTGGTAATTATGTTGTTGTTGTTGTTGTTATTGATGGTGGTTTGGTAATTGTGTTGTTGTTGTTGTTGTTATTGGTGGTGGTTTCCTAATTGTGTTGTTGTTGTTGTTGTTGTTATTGTTGGTGGTTTGGTAATTGTGTTGTTGTTGTTGTTGTTATTGGTGGTGGTTTGGTAATTATGTTGTTGTTGTTGTTATTGGTGGTGGTTTGCTAATTGTGTTGTTTTTGTTGTTGTTGTTATTGGTGGTGGTTTGGTAATTGTGTTGTTGTTGTTGTTGTTATTGGTGGTGGTTTGATTATTGTGTTATTATTGTTGTTGTTGTTATTCGTTGTGATTTGATTATTGTGTTGTTGTTGTTGTTGTTATTGGTGGTGGTTTGTTCATTGTGTTGTTGTTGTTGTTGTTATTATTGGTGGTGGTTTGGTAATTGTGTTGTTGTTGTTGTTGTTGTTATTGGTGCTGGTTTGGTAATTGTGTTGTTGTTGTTGTTGTTATTTGTGGTGGTTTGTTGGTTGTGTTGTTGTTGTCGTTGTTATTGGTGGTGGTTTGGTAATTGTGTTGTTGTTGTTGTTATTGGTGGTGGTTTGTAATTGTGTTGTTGTTGTTGTTATTGGTGGTGGTTTGGTAATTGTGTTGTTGTTGTTGTTGTTGTTATTGGTGTTGGTTTGGTAATTGTGTTGTTGTTGTTGTTGTTATTGTTGGTGGTTTGTAATTGTGTTGTTGTTGTTGTTATTGGTGGTGGTTTGGTAATTGTGTTGTTGTTGTTGTTATTGGTGATGGTTTGATTATTGTGTTGTTGTTGTTGTTATTGGTGGTGGTTTGATTATTGTGATATTTTTGTATTTGTTGTTATTGGTGGTGGTTTGGTAATTGTGTTGTTGTTGTTGTTGTTATTGGTGATGGTTTGGTAATTGTGTTGTTGTTGTAGTTGTTGTTATTGGTGGTGGTTTGGTAATTGTGTTGTTGTTGTTGTTGTTGTTGTTATTGGTGGTGGTTTGGTAATTGTGTTTTTGTTGTTGTTATTATTGTTGGTGGTTTGCTAATTGTGTTGTTGTTGTTGTTGTTATTGGTGGTGGTTTGGTAATTGTGTTGTTGTTGTTGTTGTTATTGGTGGTGGTTTGTAATTGTGTTGTTGTTGTTGTTATTGGTGGTGGTTTGATTATTGTGTTGTTGTTGTTGTTGTTATTGTTGGTGGTTTGATTATGGTGATTTTGTTGTTGTTGTTATTGGTGGTGGTTTGGTAATTGTGTTGTTGTTGTTGTTGTTATTGGTGGTTGTTTGATTATTGTGTTCTTGTTGCTGTTGTTATTGGTGGTGGTTTGTTGATTGTGTTGTTGTTGTTGTCGTTGTTATTGGTGGTGGTTTCACAATTGCGTTATTGTTGTTGTTGTTGTTATTGGTGGTGGTTTCGTAATTGTGTTGTTGTTGTTGTTGTTATTGGTGGTGGTTTGTAATTGTGTTGTTGTTGTTGTTATTGGTGGTGGTTTGGTGATTGTGTTGTTGTTGTTGTTGTTATTGGTGGTGGTTTGGTAATTGTGTTGTTGTTGTTGTTGTTGTTGTTGTTGTTATTGGTGGTGGTTTGATTATTGTGTTGTTGTTGTTGTTGTTATTGGTGGTGGTTTGATTATTGTTATTTTCTTGTTGTTGTTGTTATTGGTGGTGGTTTGGTAATTGTGTTGTTGTTGTTGTTATTGGTGGTGGTTTGGTAATTGTGTTGTTGTTGTTGTTATTCGTGGTGGTTTGGTAATTGTGTTGTTGTTGTTGTTGTTGTTATTGGTGGTGGTTTGGTAATCGTGTTGTTATTGTTGTTGTTATTGGTGGTGGTTTGGTAATTGTGTTGTTGTTGTTGTTGTTATTGTTGTTATCGCTGGTGGTTTGGTAATTGTGTTGTTGTTGTTGTTATTGGTGGTGGTTTGGTAATTGTGTTGTTGTTATTGGTGATGGTTTGGTAATTGTGTTGTTGTTATTGTTGTTATTGGTGGTGGTTTGGTAATTGTGTTGTTGCTGTTGTTGTTGTTATTGGTGGTGGTTTCGTAATTGTGTTGTTGTTGTTGTTGTTATTGGTGGGTTTTTTTTAATTGTGTTGTTGTTGTTGTTGTTATTGGTGGTAGTTTGGTAATTGTGTTGTTGTTGGTGGTGGTGGTGGTGGTTTGGTGATTGTGTTGTTGTTGTTTTTGTTGTTATTGGTGGTGGTTTGGTAATTGTGTTGTTGGTGGTGGTGGTGGTGGTGGTTTGGTGATTGTGTTGTTGTTGTTTTTGTTGTTATTGGTGGTGGTTTGGTAATTGTGTTGTTGTTGGTGGTGGTGGTGGTGGTTTGGTGATTGTGTTGTTGTTGTTTTTGTTGTTATTGGTGGTGGTTTGGTAATCGTGCTGTTGTTGTTGTTGTTGTTATTGGTGGTGGTTTGGTAATTGTGTTGTTGGTGGTGGTGGTGGTGGTTTGGTGATTGTGTTGTTGTTGTTGTTGTTGTTATTGGTGGTGGTTTGGTAATCGTGTTGTTGTTGTTGTTGTTGTTATTGGTGGTGGCTTGGTAATTGTGCTGCTGTTGGTGTTGTTATTGGTGGTGGTTTGATTATTGTGTTGTTGTTGTTGTTATTGGTGGTGGTTTGGTAATTGTGTTGTTGTTGTTGTTGTTGTTATTGGTGGTGGTTTGATGATGGTGTTGTTGTTGGTGTTGTTATTGTTATTGGTGATTATGTTGTTGTTGTTATTGGTGGTGGTTTGATGATTGTGTTGTTGTTGTTGTTGTTGTTGTTGTTATTGGTGGTGGTTTGATGATTGTGTTGTTTTTGGTGTTGTTGTTGTTATTGGTGGTGGTTTGATGATTGTGTTGTTGTTGTTGTTGTTGGTGTTGTTGTTATTGGTGGTGGTTTGATGATTGTGTTGTTGTTGGTGTTGTTGTTATTGGTGGTGGTTTGGTGTTTGTGTTGTTGTTGTTGTTGTTTTTATTGGTGGTGGTTTGATGATTGTGTTGTTGTTGGTGTTGTTGTTGGTGGTGGTGGTGGTTTGGTGATTGTGTTGGTGTTGTTGTTGTTATTACTGATTCTGTTGTTGTTGTTGTTGTTGTTATTGGTGGTGGTTTGGTAATTGTGTTGTCGTTGTTGTTGTTGTTGTTGTTATTGGTGATTGTGTTGTTATTGTTGGTGGTGGTGGTTTGGTGATTGTGTTGTTGTTGTTATTGGTGATTGCGTTGTTGTTGTTGTTGTTATTGGTGGCGGTTTGGTGATTGTCTTATTGTTGTTATTAGTATTATTATTATTACTCTCATTGTTGGTTGTATTGGGGATTGTATTGTTGTAGTTGCTGTATTTTTACTGTTGTTCTTTTGGTGGTGGTAGTGATAGGATTGGTCTTTTGGTGATGGGGGTTAGTTTTGTTGTTGTTTAGTCCTTAATAATTCTCTCTTTGTTTACCTACATCTACATAATCCAGCGCCCCTATTCTAAGAGAGTAGGGTGAGGTTTGGGGGAGATTTTAATGTAATTTCTAGCAGGTCAAGCTGTTCCTAAATCGAATCGGTCCTTTATTTTCTATACTTTGTTTGTGTTCGACGTTATCTTATTGTCTAATTCTGCAAATAACACCTGATGAAATCGACTATGACTTATATCATGATCGGGTGATCGGATGAGAAGGCTGGGCTATCGAAATATGTATAGTGTTTTCGTAGAATTAAAATTCTAAAGTAAATTTTCCAGTCCGCCCTATGTTTTTGTTTAAATGTGTATATATATATATATATATATATATATATATATATATTTCACCAGTCTGGCCTCCTGTCATTTTACTGAATAATATATATATATACACACACACACACACACACACACACACATATATATATATATATATATATATATATATATATATATATATATATATATAAAATGGCGTAGGACAGAACAAAGGAGAGGCACAGAAACAAAGAAAGGAATCCCCAGTCACTGAAGAGGTCACTCACAGAGTGTGTGACGAAAGAACTATGACAATATATAAACAACTATCTGGTTGTGGAACCAACCAACCAACCTGAAATTTATAAATTTATAAATTTATTATAAATTTACTATAATAAATTGAAGTGAAAGCAACTGGTGCGTGTGTTTCTTATTGGCAACATGACCCTCCCAAAGTATAACAATATCGGTTTCAACACACGATTTCAGATAAAGAATCTTGCTAAACAAATTCAGAAACGATATATATATATATATATATATATATATATATATATATATATATATATATATATATATATATATGTGTGTGTGTGTGTGTGTGTGTGTGTCTGTGTGTGTATATATATATATATATATATATATATAAACGGAAAAAATGGAACGAAATTTCATTTCCCACTCTTAGTACGGCTGTTACTTCAATATAAGTATGTATACCTACATACATATATGTATACAGACGTACTGTAGTATATATATATATATATATACATACATGCACACATATATATATGTACGTATGGATTCACCAAACATTTATTATAATGCTCGGTGTGTTTGTCCTTTGTCAGTATTGAACAAACGAGCAACGGTGGTTGCTAGACACTGCGGCTTAATACGGGATGTTTGTTTACAAACACACCGAGCATTATAATAAATGTTTGGTGAATCCATACGTACATATATATATGTGTGCATGTATGTATATATATATACATACTACTGTACGTTTGTATACATATATGTATGTACGTATACATACTTATATTTATATATATATATATATATATATATATGTACTTTTATTGTTGGTGTTATTGTCCGCCCAGTCAGTGGGATGGCCTTATCTTATGGCTAAAACAGCACGACGTTCTGTGACCAGCGGCGCCGATTGGCGCCCCAAAGACTAGTCGGTCAAGGTGACCGGTCGGTCAAGGTGACCGGTCGGTCAAGGTGACCGGTCGGTCAAGGTGACCGGTCGGTCAAGTGATATATATAGATATATATAGCGAAAGAGTGAAGAATATAATTGAGAATTTCTTTAGAACTGCTAGAATAGCAACCTGGCAGCTACCTCATGTACTGATGGTGATTATCGCTAAATACTGATGTTGATTTGATTATCAATATTAGTATTATTGGGCACCGACTGAAGAATTATAAGAGCCTACTTGAATAAATATCTGTTGATCTTATACAAGCCTCTACATAAATTGGTATAATTTCACCCAAATTGTAGGAATCTTATAATGAAACGAGACGTCTGTCGGGGAAGAGATATATTCGATATATCTCATATGAAAATAATACAGCCAATTCTCCACACAATGTGGATATGGTGTGGCGTGCGGTGGCCGGAAACGGGGGAGTGCTCGACCGGAAGTGTACTTGGCCGGAAGGATGCCCGACCGGAAGGGCCAGCAGATGGGCCTCTCTCTAGTGGTGACCAGCAACGGTGTGGACGCGAGTTCTGGCAGCTCCCGGTGTTAAGGAGCTGGACGCACGTAGAAGAGGAGAAACTAGCAGTGGGATTTAGCGGCACCTATGAAAAGCGGTAAGTGAGATAGCTTTTTCTAACTACAAGCTATTTCGGCACTGGAAACTGAGATCTGATTGAAAAAAAAAAAAAAAAAAAAAAAAAGCTACTGCAAAAACAGAGAGGAGTCTGTTGTTTTTTTTTATCACGTACCGCAAGACAAATTAAAAGATGGCAACAAGACTACAAACAAGCGAAGCAATCAGGGCATTTACCGGTGAAGGTGATGTTGTTGCTTGGCTGCGAAAAGTCCGGCTGGTCGCAAGCTTGCAGAAGATAGAAGATGTGGCTGGCCTTATGGCACTGTACCTCGAGGGGGACTCGTTGGTACTCTTCCTTGAGTTGGACGAACACAGCCAAAGAGATGCGCAAAAGATTGAGAGGCGCATGATGGAAGCATTCTCAGAGGGACCGTTAGCCGCTTTCGCTAAGCTGGCAAGAATTAGATTGAACGGTGAACGCGTTGACATTTTCGCAGCGGAAATACGGCGATTGGCTATGTTGGCTGGATATCAGGTGGAATGCCGCGCACGGTGCGGTTGGCGTTCATAAATGGATTTCCAGACGACATAGCGGTGAAACTGCAACAAGTCCCGGGTTACAAAGAAATGGAAATACGTTCACTGGTGGAACAAGCCCGGATCATAGCAGAAGATGCCAAGAAGAGTGTTGCGGCGATAGCAACTACAGAGGCTCAAGACAGCTGGCAGCGAAATGGTGAAAGGGAGGCAACCACGGCACGCGGTCGCCCGCGAACGTTTAGAGGTCGCTGTTTACGGTGCCAGGGCCCGCACATGGCTAGAGACTGCAGAGAGTCAAGGCCGGAAATAATATGCTACCGGTGTAAGCGACCAGGCCACATCGCTGTTAACTGCGACCAGGGAAACGATCCAAGGGCAACTACTGCGCCGGTAGTTGCCCTTTACTAGTAGAGGCGCTGCCCGTGGTGGAAGTCTTCGTGAGGGGAAAGCCACAGCGAGCCCTCGTGGACACGGGGTGTACGACGACACTGGTGACCGCGGGGGTGGCGCAGAGGTGGAGAGGGAAGAGCAGCGTAAGGGCAGTCGATGGCAGGAAAATTGAATGCCGAGGTCGCAGCGAGATGGAAATAGTGGTACGGGGAAGGAAAATAAGGCTTTCTGCCATCGTAGTAGACAGCGTGGTGGATGGGATCGGCGTGGTTATGGGCATGGACGCAATTGGCCGTCTAGGAGGCGTCACAGTGAACAACGTCGGTGTGTCGTTTGGCGCCGCTGCATCGGTATGCGCTGTGAGTACGCGACAGGAGAACCAGAAGGCCCACGAGGAGAAATACCCCGCTTACACTGTGCAGGACAAAGACTTCAAGGCCGTGTTCGATGGGCAGCGATGGGTTGTTGAGTGGTATTGGAAGGGAGAACCACCAACACTGAAGACCAAAGTGGGCTGCTATCAACACACATTGAAGGGAGCCATTAGGAGCGAGTTCGAGCGAGAGGTAGAGAGATGGATTGAGGAGGACATACTGCTTCCCTGGAAAGAGGAGGTGAAGTGCGGAGTATTGCCGTTAATGGCGGTGGCGCAACCCACGAAGAACAAGGTGAGGTCGGTGCTGGACTTTCGGGAGCTGAACGAGCACGTGTCATGCCACACGGGTGGCGAGGTCACGGATGTCTGTGGGGGAAACCCTGCGTGAGTGGAGACGCATGACGGGGGGGTTCAGCAATCCTAGATCTAAAGTCGGCATACTTGCAATTGCATATAGATGAGAAGCTCTGGCAGTATCAGCTGGTCAGGTATAAGGGCCGGACATATTGCCTGACCAGGCTCGGTTTCGGTCTGAGCTCCGCACCGAAGATCATGGCGGCCGTCCTCAAGACCATTCTGGGAAAGGCCGACAAGATGAAGAGGGCCACTAGCTCCTACATTGACGACATCCTAGTGGACGAGTCTGTGGTGTCGGCAACGGAGGTCACGAGCCATTTACAGGGGTATGGACTGGCTGCGAAGCCGTCAGAAGAGTTGGAGGGAGGAGCCGCGCTGGGACTTAGGCTACGGCGAGACAGGACGGGCGTCTTGGTATTCCAGAGGGGAAATGAAGTTCCAGAACTGGGCCCAAGTATGAGTAGGCAGGAGCTTTTCTCGGTGTGTGGAAAGTTGGTGGGTCACTACCCGATTGCTGGGTGGCTCTGGACGGCATGCAGCTATGTCAAGAGACGAGCGAGAGGAGTGACTTGGAGTGACAGAGTGGGAGAGAGGACGGTGGCCATGATGCAAGGGGGGGGGGGGGGTGAAGGCCGACGACCCAGTGCGGGGACGCTGGTATGTTCCCAAATCACAGAGCGGGACCGTATGGTGCGATGCCAGCAGCATAGCGCTGGGTGTCACGTTGGAGATAGGAGGTGTTGAAGTCGAGGATGCAGCCTGGCTTAGGAAGAAGGACGACTGCAACCACATCAATGTGGCCGAACTGGACGCAGTGTTGAGAGGGGTGAACCTCGCCCTGAGGTGGGGACTGCGCACCATCGAGATACGCACCGACTCGGCTACTGTACTCGGATGGGTGAGATCAGTGCTCACCAGTGAGAAAAGAGTGCGAACGAGAGGGACGGTGGAGATGCTGATAAAGCGCCGCCTGGGAACGGTAGGAGAGCTGGCCACCGAGTTCGACCTGAGGCTGAGCGTAGTTTTCGTGCCCTCAGAAAGAAATAGGGCGGACGTCTTAACTAGGGTGAAGAAAGCCTGGATGGAAGCGCCGGAGAAGGTAGAAGATGAGATAGCTGCCGTGTGTCGGCTGACCGAGTCGGATCTGAAGGGGTTGTATGACATGCACCACATGGGAGTGGATAGGAGCCTGTTCCTAGCCAGGAGAATCGACTCGGACGTTAACAGACACAGTGTTCCAAGGGTAGTTAGAGGCTGCGTCCGATGTCAGTCCATTGATCCCGCCCCGCGTGTGCACGAAACGGGAAGCCTCCCGGTGGATCGCGACTGGAAGCG
Organism: Eledone cirrhosa; assembly: GCA_964016885.1. NCBI lineage: Eukaryota > Metazoa > Mollusca > Cephalopoda > Octopoda > Eledonidae > Eledone > Eledone cirrhosa. Next base: position 181,645,796 of record OZ024743.1, read on the forward strand.
ATTGGTGGTGGATGTAACGCACTACCGACAGGGAACGTACGTCTCGATGGTCGACTGTGGACCAAGACGGATGGCGATATGGAGGGAGATGAAGACTGGAATGGCCGAGGAAATCATGCGGACGTTGAGAGAGGTGTTCTTGGAGAGGGGCCCTGTGGACGAACTGCTGATGCACAACAGCGTTCCGCTCGGAGGCGGTGAGGGAGATGCTCGATGGATGGAAGGTGGACCGTTTCTTCAGAGCAGCGCACAGGCCGAGCGGGAATGGAATTGTGGAGCGACACCACCGGACGATCAAGGCAATGGCGGAGCGGGGCCATATCTCACCAATGGAGGCAGTGTTCTGGTACAACATGTCCCCTCGGGTAGTATTCCCCAGAGCAGTATTCAGATACGAGTGGCGGCACCCGTGCACGGCACCACAACGGCCAGTGGGGAGAGAGAGTGCATTCGTGCAGGTGGGCGAAGAAGTCTGGGTTAAGCCCCCAGATGCACGTTGCACATCTCAATGGGGAAGGGGAACGGTGACGGCCGTAAATTCCCAGAACAATGTGTCCGTGGACGGAGTACCCCGCCACGTCATGTCCAACACTGCGGAGATCGCAAAGAAGTCGCAAACCACCAACCTGGACAGCAGACTTTCATATGCAGAAGGACGAGGGGGAAATTGATCCTTGAGATCAGGGGGGGGGCGTGTGGGTATGGTGTGGCGTGCGGTGGCCGGAAGCGGGGGAGTGCTCGACCGGAAGGGTGCTTGGCCGGAAGGATGCTCGACCGGAAGGGCTAGCAGATGGGCCTCTCTCTAGTGGTGACCAGCAACGATGTGGACGCTAGTTCTGGCAGCTCCCGGTGTTAAGGAGCTGGACGCACGTGGAAGAGGAGAAACTAGCAGTGGGATTTAGCGGCGCCTATGAAAAGCGATAAGTGAGATAGCTTTTTCTAACTACACACAATACAATTAGTTAGCACTCCGAACGTTTAATTAGGAATATACTCACTTATTTCCTAATGTTTGTTGAGTGAGTTGGGAATTGGCCGGAGTATCGCTATTAGCGTTCTCCGATAATGTATTTATATATATATATTATATATATATATATATATATATATATATATATATATATATATATATATATAGCGAAAGAGTGAAGAATATAAATATATATATACATATATATATATATATATATGTGTGTGTGCCATTCTTTGCCAGTAAAACTTTTAATTTTACGAAGCCCACAGATCTGGTATTTTGAGCCGAACTATATAACGAAAACGCGAAGCGACATATGATACTCACTTATAGCTGTTTGTTTGTTTTCGTTTTTGCTTTTTTGTTTTGAGGCATATCCGGGAGGCACAACGCCTCCATAGCCGAAATAGTATTAACTCAAGTCAGTATCAACTTAATTTTGCTCCGCACCTAGCCTGCCTTTTAGCGCCTTAGCGACATTGGATGCTTCCAGTGTGATGACTTAGTTTTGGTTTCTGGGTCGTTTGCCCATACCCAGCAGTCATCTTCAGTTATCAGGAACTTAGAAATACCATTGATATTATTAGGGGAAATTAATGTGAGGATAAAGTAATACAACACCCCACGCGTTGGCTGCTTAACAGTGACTGAAGCATCCAGCAAGCTCCTCAAAGACCTCAACTGCACATTAATGGAAGCGGATCTACACTACATGCATATATCTCCCCCGTTACTAGCTACGGGGGAAAAGGGAAGTCGTATAGTTTCTCGAAAGACATTATACGCACACACACACACATACACATATACACACACACGCACTCACGTATATATATATATATATATATATATATATATATATATATAACCAAGGAGTTGTGGTAAGGAACCAGATGGACCATAAAAATTCTTATTGTGTCCAGAAATAGCCGTCGAAACGGCTTGAGCTCTGCCGTCGGGGTCATACTTTTTCCTATATATATATATATATATATATACATGTGTGTGTGTGTGTGTATGAGTCTCGGGTTCAATCGGGGGTAACCACTGTAAATAAGGTACTCAATACATTAGTAGAATATATACAACATTTAATATAGAAATGACTACAGGACTAGAACTGCTTCATTCCTATGAAATCATCAGGAATTTCTAAGAACCTACGAAGCCATAGGCTAATTGCCATGGTTTGTTTTAGTAACAAATTATTTCCGTTTACATATCGAGGGCTCAATCTCTCGTAATTACAATTTCACACACTATACACACACACACACACACACACACACACACACACACATACATACATACATACATAGATATATATATATATATATATATATATATATATATATATATATATATATGTATATTGGTAGAATATAAGATTCTTTATATTCTACCAATGTATTGAGTAACTTTTATAACTGTGGTCACCCACCGAAACATCTCGGGAATCTACATAATATTTATATATATGTGTGTGTGTAGATTCCCGAGTTGTGTCGGGGGTGGGGGGTCACCACAGTAAGAAAAGGTACTAAATATAAGCTAGATCGGTCTAGACGGTCTAGCTTATATCGCCCCAAATAGAAATTTTGGCTTAAGTTTAATATATTCTATCTCTTCTCTGATTAGATTTATTATTATATCTTACCCTTTCATAGAGATGTCTAAGTATTAGAGACAATTAACTTTATATATATATATGTGTGTGTGTGTGTGTGTGTGTGTGTATGTGTGTGTGTGTGTGTATACATTTAAGTTTAATGGTTCGCCATTGTAAAGAACTCGTCATTCCTTATAGTTAACCATGCTGTAGTAGTAGGAAAAGCACTCGAGGAAAAGCACATCTATCTTTGATGTTGAATCTTGTTGGTGGGGCAGGAACAGAGTTAATTATTATGGAGTAAAATAACAGGAGGTCGGACAGGTGAAATTCCTTCAAAGATTTATTTCTGCAAAAATAAATCTTTGAAAGAATTTCACCTGTCCGACCTCCTGTTATTTTACTCCATAATATATATATATATATATATTTCGACAGTTGATCGGCAAGATCACAGACCTCATTCGCTTAACGTCAAATCGGATCGAGGAAACAATGTTTCCATTGGTCTTTCCAATTGCTGTATATATTGCTATATATATATATATATATTAAGAATGTTAATAAATGGAAAATATCTTTATAAAACCACATTTATTTTATTATACGTATTTCAAGGGTACTAATATTTAAGTACGCTTTCGTCAGATAAAATATATTTGGTGTTAAGATAGCGACATATCTTCATGTGAACTTAATGATATAAGTTCATTGAACTTATATCATAAATTTTCCATTTATTAATATCAATGATACTCCAGATAACGTTGTAGAGTGCTTCTAATCTTTTGTAAAATTAACTTTGTTGAATAATCAACAGACCATATAACTCATTGTTTATATATATATATATATATATATATATATATAAAATAAACAGGAGGCTGGACAGTCCAACCTCCTGTTATTTTATTTTATTTACAATTAACGCCGTATTCGCACCACCAACTACACAAACGAAGATGGGTGAACTGCACTGCGTTGAGTACTCTTCACAATATTACACCAGGATTGACCATACGGAATGACCAGTTCTATCCAGTGGTGAACCAATAAACCTAAAGATATATATATATATTTTTATATATATATATATATATTAAAATAATAAATATTTGCTCTACGGTTCTTATATATTTGATATATATTTATCCTTATCGAGCCCTCTTTGGATTTTAGTCTTCAAATTTATTATTATTACTATATATATATATATATATTTATATATATATATATATATATATATATATATATATATATATATATATATATACATATAGATAGATATATTTCTTTATTTGCCACAAGGGCGCACAAGAAAAGGGGACAATACAAAGACACATGCCGGGGATTTTACATACAGTCGTGTAAAAAAAAATATAAAACAAACAAACAATTATAACAATAGATAGATAGATTTCTATTTATTGCCACTAGGGCGCAAAAGAAGAGGACAAATACAAGGGGGGAGTTTACACAAAAAGGCGAGTAAAGAAAACAAATTACAAATATAAAATTAACAATAAAGTCCTCAATAGGGAGGGGGTTTGGGGTGGGTCGCACCTCCCACCCCCCGAAAAAAGTGTGCAACCCCTTCTCCTCAGGAGTACAGAGAGAGGGTGCTCCCTCGTTCCTTCTACAGGGTGATGTAGAGAGAAGGCCCATTCACACGGGCCATTCTCGCCACTTTCACCCACCTTTCATAAAAACGACTGCGGTTGAGCATTTCTCTCTCCATCCTGATCCTTCTTCCGAAATGATATCAATATATAGATAGATAGATAGATAGATAGATAGATAGATAGATAGATAGATAGATAGATAGATATTAAAGAGTCTCTTCTGTCACGAATGACCATGGGCTTTGCACCTCGAAAGTTCTCCACCGAGGCACCTATGTATATCACTCTCTCCTCTCCACGCCACCTCTGTTGTCCAAAGGCAATCAAAGGCCGTACCACAGCTCAGTACCAGTGACGTCTTAACTCTTTTCTACAGCTGAGTGAACTGGGGCAACGTGAAATAAAGTGTCTTGCTCAAGAACACAATACATGTCCCGATCTGGAAATCGGACTCACAACCTCTTGTTTGTGAATCCAACGCTCTAGCCACCAAGCCATATATTAATCTGTCTATATACAAAGATTTAGTGTAACATGTAGTGCAAATAAATTACAAATACTGAAGTTTTGCTTTCATGATCATTTCACATCCGTCTTAAGTGTTGCCGTTATATTTAGAGCCAAAATATGAGAAAATGTACTGTTTCACCTTCCCCGGTAACTAATAAAAGCACTTTAACAAGTCGGTTTATTCTTTAATCTTGTAGAAATGTATTTCATAATACACATGGTTCTTGCAAGGTTCCTTACAGAGGACATTCAGTGCTTCATTTTCAGTGTCGTGAACAGGAACAACATATATTTCGGTGACCAATTTTTTATTCCTATATAGTAATAGGAGTGGGTTATATAGTGGTAGTGGTAGTGGTGGTGGTGTTATTTGAGGTAGTGGTAGTGGAAGTGGTAGTGTTATTAGAGGTAGTGGTAGCGGCGATGTTATTAGTGGTAGTGGTGGTGTTATTGGTGGTGGTAGTAGTGGTGGTGTTATTTGAGGTAGTGGTGGTGATATTAGTGATGGTGTTGGTGGTGGTAATATTAGTGATAGTGGGGATGGTGGTGGTGGTGTTATTAGTAGTAGTGGTGTTATTAGTAGTTGTGGTGGTGTTGTTTGAGGTAGCGGTGGTGTTATTAGAGGTAGTGGTGGTGATGGTGATACTAGTTGTAGTGGTGGTGTTATTAGTGGGAGTGGTGGTGATATTAGTGATAGTGATGATGGTGGTGGGAATATTACTGATCGTGGTGGTGTTATTAGTGGTAGGGGAAGTTGGGGCTATGATAAGATATTTTCTTTGCTATTTTTATTATTAGTAGTATTCGTATTAATATTACTAGCACTATTATTATGGATTGGCAGTATTGGTAGAGCGTCGGACACCCTGCTTCGCGACAGAGAGTAACAACTCTTTACATTCTGAATTCAAAATCCCGTCGAGGTTAGCTTTGCCTTTCATCCTTACGGTGTTGATAAAATAAAGTACCAGTCATCCACTCGGGTCGATTTAATTGACTTCCCCATCCTCCAAAATTGCTGGCATTGTGCCTAAATCAGAAACTATTGTTATGAGAGTGGTAGATTGGCAGGATCTTTAGAGCATTGGACTATGTGCTTTGGAACATTTATTTACGAGCCTTTTCGTTCTGAGTTCAAATCCCACCGAGGTCAACCTTCATTTTTCCGAGAACAGTAAAATAAGAACCAATCAAATATTGGGGTCGACTTTCCTTTCTCTCTAGTTTGCTCTCCTTGTGCCTAAATCAGCGACCATTGTTATCATCATTATGCTTGCAACAGTTTATGCGAGTTTCTACTACAGAATCAAGGACTCCTCAGAATCAAGTATTCCAGTACATTCAGCTGAGAGTGAGTACCAACAGTACCCGGGCCCTTCCCAGGGAGGGTCTTGTACTCGCAGTCGCTTAATGTCAAGGAAACTGGAGATAAGCACCGGCTTGATTAGCCTTCGGTTTTGAACAAACTTTAACTAACAATCGAAACCATTTCGGATTATCAGCATGGTCCGCCAACGGTGCACTCTCACTTCGTTTCTCTAAGTGCTGACACTCGAGTCAATACAGCGGAAGCTGGAGCTGTTGAAGAGAATTCTCCTCAAACTAAACCGCGGAAAAACTGCTGCGTCGAGATATGCAGACGACGCCACAACAATGGTGTCGGGTACCTCGAGAACGGAGGTGTTCATCACCAAAGGAATACGAAACGTTGACAGGAACCAAGATTAACCTGCAAAAAAAAAAAACTATACATGCATCACAACACCTACCAAAGGCAAGTTCATGCCGTCCGACAGTCTCGTAGGGCAATAAACGAACTGTTACGTTGCTCGAGGTATAGTTTGTTCTGGGCCTTCCAGTGGGTAGCAACAGCGGCGAATTAATGAGCAGGATAGCAAATCTGACTCAGATATCGGTCAAGAGGAAGATATTTCTGAAAGTTTGGAAAAACGTGGCGAACACCTACATTATCATCTGACTTTCTTGATTTGCCTTAGTTTTCGTCAGACGAGTCTATTTGAAGCCAATTCCTTTTTTAGTATTGTGATATTCCCTTTGCATCCGTAATCAAATCCTGCTAGGTTTAACTTAGTCTTTCAATCTTGTCGGGTTTAATCTAATAATTTCTCTCTGGTCTCAAATAATCGCCGTACCCTGCCCGGTCATTGATTTTTCAGATGTTTTCTGCTCACACACACCGCCCCTGCTCTTATTCCATCCCAACGCCCACGCTTATTAAATTTTGCTAATCTATCTCTGGCAAAATTTTATTTTAAGTGGTACTGCGAAAATTAATTTTCTTTTTACATTAAAAAAAACATTATGCATGACAAAAAAAGTACATTACTAGAAATGCAATACGTTATAAAATAAATACTAATTCTGGTTTTTATTTCAAATCAACGGAGATAACCCAGAAAAATTATCTATTTTCCAACCCCCATACCTCTATTATTTGGGACCCGAGAGTACCAGTGAAGCTATGGAGGTCAATCTAATCGCCTACAACCCTCCAGCCCACTCCTTTAAAGATGTCTTTTAATGCCAAAAATTACAAATCATTATTACGGAAGTATTATTCCGGCATTGGAGGGGCAGATGTGGGAAACAAGTCAGATTAAATACCTTCATCATCATCAGCAGCAGCAGCAGCATCATTACGATAAATGGACTATTTGTTGATTTTGCGGGAATTAAACAAATTTCATTTTCCTGTGTGAGTGGGGTAAATTAGTGCACTGTTCCTTCCTGATCAGTGGGAGTAACATAATATGTGACACACACACACACACACACACACGCGTACACTTAACTTCGTTATTGAGTTTTCATTCCTACGTCCGTCAATAATTCACGTCCTCTTAGGTCTTGAAAAATCACCCACACCCCCGCTTATTAATTTGTCAGAATTTTTCAAACACCCCACCCTTATTAAATTTGCTAATCTATCTCCGGCGAAATTTTATTGTATGTGATTCATACTGATACAGCAGTTGGAGAATCTATTAATAATTTTATTTTACATTAAAAATAAATATTAAATATGACAAAAGAAAAACATTACAAGAAATCCCATATTTTCAAACGTACACTATACAATTACTGATTTCCCATTATTGCCACCCCTCCTATTATTTGGAACCCGAGAGTGCAACCAAAGTCCCTTCCGCTCTATGCCTATCACACAAAACTCTTTTAATCCTCCTCTCTGTATCTACTAAAACCAAATTCCAGCCCTCTCTATATATACCACGACATCACCTCTCTTATCCCACTCTCTATATCTAAGACTAATATAATCTCTCATTCTCTATAAATATCTACGCTTATCTCTCCTAATCCCCCTCTGTATATCATTCACCCCTAAACTCTCTCACTTTCTACATCTACTACACAGAACTCTCTTCCAATAGCCCTCTCTATATTAATAAACATCAATCTCTTCCCCTCTATATCTAATATACAACACACTCTCTATATCAATTACCACCAAACTATCTCCCTCTCTATATCTACCATATAGCACTATCCCTCATTGCCTCTCATTCTATCCATCACTACCAAACTCTCCCCCTCTCTATATCTATCAGTACCTATCTCTATTAATCCTCTCCTATTCATTTCCACCAAACTCTCCTCTCTCTCTCAATCCTCCTCTCTGTCAATTAACACCAAACTCTCCCCGTCTCTATATCTACTACACAGTAATTCGGAGTTAGACGTGTTTTTATTCTACTGCGAATTTTGGATTATTTTACCTTTTTTATTTGTTATTCTGTAAGTTGAACTTTATTTCTTATTGTAGCCACTCGCCTACACTGGTAAGCGAGTGGCAATATTTTGTATATTCTTGCCCCTTTTGGGGGTTTAAGAAAAAAAATTATGTCGGAAAAAATGTCAACAACACCCATTAAGTCCACGGAAAACATGCCAACGGAAAGGGATAAAACTAATAACAATTGCCTGGAAAAAATAATAATGACAACAATAAAAACAACAGATGCCATAACCAGAAAAAAATGGAAAAACTGCCACGCCCACAAAAGAAAAGAAAAAAGAATCACAAGAAACTAAACCTACTCCCCCCCCCTCAAATGCGAACACCAACTTGAACACAACGCCAAACAGTGAAGATGTAAATAATAATAATACAAATAACGACAGCACTAACAAACAAAACACAACAAACGACAACAGCAAAACAGAAGAAAGCAGCCAACAAAAGAAAATTTCCTTCGCCCAGACGGCAAGGAAATCAATAGAATACGTACCGCAGGACATTAGTAACGCAAAGAAGTTGCTGGCAGAAGCTAAGCAGTACATAGTTCAGGGGGGAAACGGGGCTTTTACAATACCCCCCCCCCCCCCCCCCTGGAATGGTTGAAACAAAAAACTGAATACAGTGGCATTCAGAACGATAATAACACCAAGAAACCAACACAACCAACACAAAAAGACATTGAGTTGGTCCTAAGAGAGAAAATGAGAAATGTGGTCTTTATCGAAAAAGACAAATTGTACGGAAGTTTGTCCGTAATAATGAAAACAAAGAAAGCGGCCGAGGAACTGTCAGTGACGCCGTTGGTGTCAGCAGCGTACATCTTCTACCCAACATACATGGGTAGAAGGACATAAAAAATAAAAATCCATAGCTTGATACCCATCATGGACTACTGGTGGGTGCTAACCGGCTTACTGGATCTAAACGACGACATTCTAATTGCCATAGGAAAGGCTTCGGGTGACGCGTACAATGGAACGGGCCTCGAACTCATAGTGCAAATGAGGCCCGAAAGGATTGCTCAAATCCCTGAACGCGTCACCCTAGGGGATAAAACCCCCATAAACATTATCGTTGAGGGGAGGCGACCCTCCTGTTTTCTCTGGGGCGTCAGAGGGCATGTGAGGGCTGTCTGTCCCCAGCTCCAAAAAAGAACAACGCCATTATTACCCACACCAACAATAATTACACAAAATACACCACCACCTCCACCACAAAAACAACAAACCACACCACCAATAGTACCACAACGTCAACAAAAACCAACCACCAAGATACGGAACACTGTACCACCCACACAGAAAACAAACACACACCAAACACAAACACCACCATCACCACAAAAACAACAAACTATACCACCACAACAACAAAAACAAGAAAACACAAAACAAAACACAGTCCCACCCACAAACTCAAATACACGCACCGACACAACACCGCCGCAAAATATCCCCCTACCTGCCAATTCGGAGGGGGACCTCCAAACGTCCCAGGACGAAGGAGGTTCTTTCCAATTGATAAAAAGAAAAAAACGCAAACCCATTACACAAACAGAAACGCTCCCCCCCCCCCCCCCCCCAAAAAAAAAAACGACCACAACTAATCAAGAACCAAACACATCCACACAAATATACTATACATACATCAACAAAGAAAACAAACAATTACACAACATAATACATAACCCTGCGGTACAAACCGTAGAGTCTGACTTTAAAATCGCAGAGAGACACCCTAAACTAAAAATGGTAAAAGGCCCTCTGGACATTTATAGAACGCTCAGAAAAACTTACCCGGAGGAAGTAGGACCACCCTGTGTGAAACCGGTCAATCGCGTCCTCCTAAATTTCGCCACTCCAATCACCCGCTCAACTCCAAACACCCCAACCCCACCACACACAAATACCCCCACACCACCACAAAATACCACCCCACCCAACATTATCACTCTCATGGAAGTTGTGCAGCCCGGTCCATGCGGCGCATTGAGGTAGGTGACCCCTTTTCTTTACTCTAGCTCAAACATGACTCGATTGAGAGTTGGTTGTCTGAATGTGCGTGGCCTGGGCTCGGCTTGGAAGCAAGCTAAGCTTCAAAATGACCTTGGGTCACGCGGTGAAAATGTGATGGCGATTTGCGAGTCCCGGATCAGCAGCTTACGACAGCTGGCCCCCGCCTTCGATGACTTTGAGATGCATGCATCTCTCTGGCAGCCCAGAGTGGGGGTGGGGGTTGTCGTACTAATGCAGAAACATCTGGGTAACGCCGCACTGATTGTTCACTCGGACCCGGGAGGTCGATTGCTGGTGCTGGACGTTGACAGTGGTGAAAGCGAAGCCTTTAGGCTGGTGGCAGAGCGTCCCGACTTCTTCCGGCGCCTGGAGACTTTTCTAGGGACGTCCCGTTCCCTGCTTTTAGTGGGGGGGGGCTTAAATGGTGTCCTAGATGCACGTTGGGACTATGCAGGGGCATGTCCCGATAGAGGGGGTGTCAAAGCCTCAAGGAGTTACTCGGCCGATTTGACCTGGCCGATAGATTTCGACTCGATTGTCCGAATGCCCCAACCTGGACTTGGACCAACCGCACCGGACAATCTAGATCGTACCTAGATAGAATGCTAGTTAGAGTTAAGGATAGGGACCTAAGTTGTCCAGATATGCTCATGGTTGACTATTCCGATCACAAACTAGTGACCTGTATGGTCAACCTTGATAGAACCCATAGACAGGGACCCTGTTACTGGAAGCTCAACTTGTCCTTACCGGCAAGGGGAGCTTACAGGAACCGGATTAGTACTTTAGTTAAGGAACGGTTGACGGGTGCAGTCGTCAACAGCAGGTGGTGGTTATCTCTCTCGAGAGATTAGAGTAGCGTTGATAGGTTATAGTAAGGAACTAGCCTCGGATAGGAATAGAAAGGAAAGGGAGTTGATAGCTAATGTAGAAGAGGCATTTAGGAGCGGAGACGTGGCCAAAGTGCTAGCGTCGAGAACGGCCTTGAGCCAGTTTTTCGACGCGAAGCACGAATACTGCGTCCTCCGAAGCAAAATACGTGCGCCAGGAAACGAGGGGACCAAAGCTGTTAGCTGGGCCCGCGTAACAAGCCAAGAGTGGAATTAAATCCACCATCCGGTCTTTGAGAGACCAGGATGGACGGACGATCCTTGAACCTGAGCAGATGTATGAGGCCTTTCAGGGGTACTTCGCCCAATTGGTCGGGAGGGGCGGGAGACCGGATGTGGATTTCGGTCCATAGCTCGACGGCCTGCTGCGTCTTTCGGACGAGGGGGCGAGGTCCTGTGAGGGGCCTATCTCGGCTGCTGAAATAGGGAGCGTGCTAAGCCTATGCGGCAAGCGCAAATCTCCAGGCCTCGATGGTCTTCCCTACGAATTCTATATTAGCTAGCCACACTTGTTCTCCGATCTCCTCAAGGTGGTCTACTGAAACTGGCAACAGAGCGAGGGAATTCCCCGCTCTGTGACCAAGGGCGTAGTCTCGCTAGTGAGGAAGGACGAGAACAAGGGGGACGATATTAGTAATTTTAGGCCCATAACCCTGCTTAATGCAGGGTTAAAGATTTTGGCCAAGGTGCTAGCAAAGAGGTTAGCGCTTGTCGTGGGCGGACTGGTGGGAGATGCGCAGACATGCGCTATCCCGTCCAGGTCCATTCACGACAACCTCCACCTCATGCGATACATCATAGAGAGGGTTGGGAACGAACCCGGTTTTGATCAGTCTAAGGCATTCAATAGGGTCGACCATGGTTACCTGGATGCGGTGATAGCGGCGGCTGGTTTCGGGCCCGTTTTCAGGGGCTGGATCTATGCCATGCATAGCAGCCGCTTCTGCTCTAGAGTCAAGGTGAACGGCTACCTCTCGGAGCCGTTCGAAATCGCCCGCTCCATCCGACAGGGGTGCCCTCTCTCCTCCCTTCTGTACGTATTGGCCCTCGAGCCTCTGCTGCGGAAGTTGGAGTTGTTGCGGGGCATACCCTTGGAACCGGGATTGCACAAAGCGGTGTCGGCCTACGCCGACGACGTAACGGTAATGGTGTCGACCGCCTCAGAAATCGGGCCAATCGGCAATCTTACTTGAGGAGTACGGAAGGTTGACAGGAGCTAAACTGAACCGGGACAAGTCGATCGGTTTGCAACTCGGAACGTGGAGGGGCAAACCGATGCCCTCCGATGGCGTCGTCGGACGCTGGACGGAGGGACCGGTGAAGTTACACGGGGTCTGGTTTGGACCGGACCACCAGGTGGAGAAGAACTGGGGCGAGGTGTCGAGCAGGGTCTTTGCGCTGACCCAGAAGTGGGCCAATTGCAAACTATCCCTGAAAGGCCGGGCGGAGGTGGCGAACGCTTATATAGCGTCCGTCATCCACTACCACCTGACCGTTATGCCTTTCCCCAAGAAAACTCTCGACCTTATGGAGCGCACGCTCTTCCGATTCCTATGGTGAGGAGATCCATTTGCTGCCAACACCCTCTGAAAGGAGGGCTGGAGATGCCGTGGCTAATGATGCGTAAACACGCATTAAGGCTACGGCACCTCCAGGTATTCCTCACCGGGAAACCGGTGTGGGCCCCGTTTGTGAGACGAGTCTTTCCGAGACTCTTCTCGCTCACCGAGCTGCAATCCTGGGTAAAGCGAAGACCGAGAAAACTGGGCGCCTGGCACACTGAGTGTGCCCAGGCACTCACGGCTCTCTGGCAGGCGGACCCGGCTATCAGTGGAGATTCCACCTCGACATTCTATAGAGGGCTGGTGGCTAGCGGGGCGACGACGCCCTTGGCGAGTCCCTAGGCATGGAGGAAGACGAACTGGCCAGCCTATTCGGTAGGACATTTGGCCCAGGACCTATGGACAACTTCCAGAGGTCCCTGGCCTGGCAGTGCTACCGAGGGGCTCTGCCCGTTCGAGAAAGGCTCTACAGATACGGGTTCCCGGGCGGGGATCCCTCGCAAAAGAACTGTCCCTGTGCGACGAGGAAACCGTTGCACACGCACTGGTAGAATGCCCTGGCATTGCCGATCTGTGGGGCTATGTCGAACGACTGCTGTCACAGGTGGCGCCAATCCGGTTGACCACCGAGTCCATTGTGACGATCAAGCCGCCTCCCCGCTTCGAAAACGGAGAGGCGGTCTTTCTGTGTGTAGTAGCCATGGCGAAATAAGCTGTGTGGTGGATGCGACTGAAAGGGCTAAGGTCGGGCGACTTTCTCTCCGGCCAACAGCTGGTCCTCTTCTTCCGATATCACTTCGGAAGAAGGATCAGGGTGGAGAGAGAGGCCCTCGGCCCAGCCGGTTTTATGAAAGGTGGGTGAAAGTGGCGAGAATGGCCCGTGTGAATGGGCGTTCTCTCTATATCAGTCTGTAGAGGTAAGAGAAGAGGGAGCACCCCTTCTCTGTGCTCTCTGGCAGAAGGGTCGCACACTTTTTCGGGGGGGGGGGGAGTAACCCCAAAACTCTTCCTCCCAATTGAGGAATTGATTGTTATATTTTGATTGTTATTTTTATATGTACTCGATGTTTGTAAAACGTCCCCCACCCAATGCCCTGGTGGCAAATAAAGAAATTATATCTACTACACGGAACTCTCTTCCAATCCTCCTCTCTATCAATGAGCACCAATCTCTCACCCTCTCTATATCTAGTATGTTATCCTCTTCCAATCACGCTCTCTATATTAATTAACGCCAAACTCTCCCCCTCTATATATCTACTACACGGAACTCTCTTCAAATTCATATCTCTATATCAATAAACATCAATCTCTCGCTCTCTCTATATCTAATAAGCAACACACTCTCCCAACCTTCCTCTTTATATCAATTACCAACAAACTCTCCCCCTCTCTATATTTATATCTCCCCCATCTCTCTCTATATAGCATGTACATAAATTGTAGCTCATATACAAATAGATGTTTTGGTAGTTTGGGGAGAAATATACGATTAGTGGGGGGGGGCAGAGTTAGAGTACATTACGTATTGACTAGCCTATTTCCCTTCGTAAATTCAAACGTTCTCATATATATATATGTGTGTGTGTGTGTGTGTGTGTGTGCCTCTGTGTGTGTGTGTGAGGATGATTCATTAATTATCTGCAATGCATTGAGAATTGTTTTCCTGTTTGCAGATTCCTCAAACACTCCTTCCAACTGGTTCTGTCAGAAGTCCGCCATTTGCGCGTTAGATTTACAAGCCGAATGTTGGGTTGGTCAAACAACTGGAACACTCATCGTCGAATCCGACGAAGTTCCAATAACAATAATGGCTGCTTTACTCTTTACTCTTATCAGGATTTCTTCATTTGTACTCCGGCCTCGCCAGGTGACCTTCATAATCTTTCGATGCTACCTTTGATGGAATGCACTCAACTTTCTGTCGATTTTTGCCATGCTCTTCCAAGTGTTGTTGGCAGAGATCGCTATAGGGTGATCGATGCTGTTGTATTGGTGTAATCTGAACTTTGTATCGATAGTTCAGGCTAAGCAGATAAAATATATTCACTGAAACATTATCATCATCTTTCCGATTCTGCTGCTGACGCCCACACTGACATTTCTCCGAATATTGGAATTTTGGGTGTTAAAGTACTTCCAAATAACCCTTCAACCTATCGCCTGTTTGTTTTACTCAAATATGTCTTAAATTGCTGTCTATTTGCTACAGAAAGATGTGTGTTCGTTGATGAGCTCTTAGTGAAAAGCCTGTTTATCTGAGGTATGAAAAAGCTTGAGTGAAAACAGACCCAAGGTGTTGAAATGTATAAGGACTACGCTCTATATATACAAATACAAATTTTTCATATACTTCGGATATATATTGTTATACTTTAGGGAGGTCGTGTTTCATGGAGGGTCGTGGGGGAAGGATCCTTAAACACTCCTTACAGCGGGCCCTGTCAAAAGCAACCGTCTCCAATTGATCCGGCTGGGATCCACAAGAGAGACCAGCCAAGCCCATGGATGTTATACAACCATCTTGTTTCGGGTCTACTCCTGGGTCTCCTGCCAGTTGATTTTTGCCCGTAAAATCTGTCCTGCGATTCTTTCCTAAGACATTCTAACCACATGCCCATAGTATCGGTGTTGTGATCTCTCAAATTTGTTTTATTTGTTCACGAGTGTTTAAATCAGTTATGGACAACCTGCTGTCCGCGAAGCTTTCTGAATGGCTCGCCTAAGTGACTTAGGTGAGCCATTCAACTTTTCAATAGTAATTTATCTTTTTATCATTTTTACGATCGAGGAAAATAACGTGTACGAATTCTAAGGAAACAAATCAAAACAACCTGAATTACCGCCCTTTTTAATGTGGGCACGAAGGTAATTTAGCGTTTGCGGCCCGCCTGATGATGAGCCATATCTCATATTATTAGTCAGGTCACTAATCCAATAAGTGAGATCAAACGAAATCAAAACGAAGAAACACAGAACTTCATGAGTCATTGAGAAGGTCACAGGGTGTGACGACTAACCGAGGAATGGATTACTTATCTGATTAATAATAAAACCAAAGTGAAAGTGTGAGTGTGTGTGTGTGAGAGAGAGAGAGCGTATGTGTGGGAGTGTGCGTAAGTGTGTGTGTTTGAGTGTATGTATGTGTGTTTGTGTGTCTGTGCGTGTGTGTGAGTGTGTGATTGTGAAATTCCACGTGTGTCTGTGTGTGTGTGTGTCTGTGATGGTAAAACATAATACACCAGTCCTCAAACATATCTTAAACTTCTGAAGTGTGTGTGTGTGTGTGTTGTGATAGTAAAACCAGTCCTCAAACATGTCTTACAAGTTCAAATACATGTGTATGTGTGTACGTGTGTGAGTATGATTGTGTATCTGTATGTGACTATGTATTTGTGTGTGTACATGAGTGGCATTGTGTGTATGTGGTTGTTTATGTATTTGTGTATGTATTTCTGTGTGTGTACGTATGGTATGTGTATGTATATTTGTGTGTATGTCTATATATGTTAACGCGCGTGTGTGTGCACGTATGTGTGTGTATATGCATGTTTGTTTGTGTGTATGTGTGCGTGTTGGCGCGCGTGCGTGTCTGCACGTATGTGTGTGTATATGCATGTGTATTTGTGTGTGTGTATATATATATATATGTGCGTGTTTGCGCGATTTTGTGTGTATCTGTGTTTATATGTTTGTACTAGACGTTATATGGGGGGAAAAAAACATTTTTATATTAATTTTGTTAGTTTTGACCTAGAACATTCTTTAGTGAAATTCCATTATTTTATATAATTAGGCTAGGAGTGTTATTAGACTTCAGGAAAAATAAACTAACCTCGTCTCAACTATTTCTTTGTTATTATTTTACTTTTTTTATCCTCCCTTCTTCTTCTTGCTGCTGTTGTCATAACATTACATTTGTATTTGTTATTGTTGTTTTTTTCCTTTGTTTGTTGTTGTTGTTATTTTTCCATTTGTAATTGCGTTGGTGGGTTAACGTGTAATGTTTTTAGATGTGGGTCAACGAGTGCACTGATGAAACCGATGATAAATATTATTGTTAGTTCATTAGTGTTGGTATTGTCGTAATCGTGGTAGGTTTTAATGCTGTCGTTGTTGGTATTTTTTGGATAAGAGGATGGACGTGAGATGACTGAATGTTTAGGAAGTTGGGGTTTTGTCTCACTGCGTGCTGACATCTTCAGCAAGTATCTTCATTCGCCAGCATGGCCAAATGGTAAATAAGTTTGTTTCGCAATCATTAAACCCTGGGTTCAATCATAGTCCGTAGCATCTTGCTTGCAATCTCTAACAAATAAAGAAAACGGGGGATAAAAACATATCACAGCCGTGTTATAATAATTTTTTTATAGACACAAAAGTTTGAGGTTCTATCGAACCTATTATATAACTGGTAATTTGTTCTAGTAACTCCAGTTGATGGAAAGACACAGTTGATCTCGGTGGTAAGATTTGAACTCAGAACGTAAAAAGCTGAAGCAAATACCACAAGGTATATTCTGGTGCTCTAACAAATTTGCTTCATATCGTTCTATGAAACGGATCTCCATCAGTTTCGACGATGAGTGATCCAGTTATCTAAATCAACGGAACTGCTTGCTCATGAAATTAACGTGTACGTGACTGGGCATTCTACCTACACACATGTACAATTAACGTGTTTTTCAGGGAGATTCAGAGTAATAAAGTATGTGACAGTTCATCTGACAGGCTTCCAAACAATTTCTGTCTACCCAATTTCACTTACAAGGCATGAGCTATGGTGGATGATACTTTCCCAAGATGCCACGCAGTGGAATCGAACCCAATACCAAATCAGTGCAAAATTGACCAACTAAGAACACTCATCTTCGCAATTAATGGAGATCCATCACTATAAGTTGAACCGAACGAACTACATGAAATTGAAATATAACAGAATTAAACTATAAGTGTGTAAATTTTCTCAAACATGCAAAGAAAATATTAGTCTCCAGTCAGAATTGAACTCATGGTCTCTGGTTTAGAAGACCCGTAAGCTGGATGGTACGCTCATCTTAGTCATTTAGCCATGCCGGAGAATGAAGTTTTTGTCGATTGTTACTCTCGTGAAAATCTTTATCCTACTACAATTAGTTCTACTTCTATCTCTGTCACACAATTGGTAAAGACACGAGAATAAGGATTGGTAGTTAGGTATGGCTTAACCAATATTTATTTGTGAACATGCATAAGTGAATGTCATATGACAAAGAAAGGTAATTGACAAGTTCAGCACGAACACCAAATCTTTAACGTTACGCTCTAATTCCAACAGGAGTCAGATTAATTTTCTAAGCCTGTTGTATAAGAGATATTTCTGGAACCATGATGGACCTGCACCGCTTTCGATGATGAGTATTTCAGTTGTTCGATAATCCATACAGCTTTTTCCTTAAACTAACGTGAAAGTGACTGACCATTCTACTACACACACGCACGCACGCACTGAATGTAATTCTCAGGGAAATTCTGCCTTGTCACAGTGTGTGACAAGGCTCTCCCTTTGAATTACAGGTACAGTCCATCCGAGGGGCTTCCAAACAGGGTGGACCCAAAGCTATGGGAAATGACAGCTCACGGTAATGGGATTAACGTGTGTAAGGTGTGCACTCTCAAGTAGGCGGAGATCCAGGCACTCAGTCAGTTTTGGCAAGCCACACTGGTAAGCTGCTGGTCACAGCCCCCAATGGTGGATGGCTGCATTGAATCGGCTGACACCTGTGAGTAGCCAACTCTGAGGTTAACGTCAGATGTTTCGCAGTTTTACAGTGTGACGTGACAGAGGTCGGCGTGACATCAAGCGTTGTTGGTTTGGTAGCTGAGAATCCCCAGTCATGTCATGGAGCGGATGGGTTGAGTCTATTGAGGCCTTGGTTATCTCTTGATATAGTTAGTTTAGTGGAAGTCTGACTAAGGTTTTAATTGAGGAAGAGGTAGAACGGTCTTTTATTTTAATGTGTGTAATATAGGTAAAATATATGTTTGTTGAATAGGGTCTAATATATTGTCTACATGATTTTTTTTGTATTTTTCTGCGCTGTTAACTTTTCAGTTATGAGCATGGTAAGGTATAATCACGTAACTCCTGATACAGTCGTAGGGGCGCCATATTGACATGGGTGTTTCTTGGACATTTTAAAACTTGGTGGAGTTCATTGTTCTCCAGGTTCGAACACATTAGATTTCTTATAGAGAAGGGTAGAAAGTGAGAGCGGGGAAGTGAAGAATTGACACCTGTACTGTACTGGCACAATTTTTTATTTGCAACGAAAGGATGAAAGACAAAGTTGACCTCGGCTGGATTTGAACTCAGGGAGCAGAAATCTGGAATGAATACCGCTAAATATTCTATCCGACGGTATAATGGCACCGCCAATTCGTCGCCTTGTATGGGCATGATATATTGTTATTTGGATAAAGATGATTAATTAATTGTTAACCACGATATCTGTAGTTAAATAATTGTATTTCGTGTGGTCGGCCGCGATAAGTTTGCATTTGTTGTATTCACTTACGTTCATTGTTGGCCTTATGCCTAAATAAGAAGCTATTATTAGATGGGACGCCATGATTTGACGCATAGAGTTACGGCCCTTGCCATTCTGAGTTCAAATCACGCTGAAGTTAGCTTTGCCTTTCATCCTTACGGGGTCGATAAAATAAAATACCGGTAATACACTGAAGTCTATTTAATCGATTTTATTCCCTTCCCTTCAAATAGCTGGCCTTGAGCCAAAAGTAGCAACAATCATTTCAGTAATAAGAGTGGTAGATTAGCAGAATCGGTAGAGTGTCGGACATGTTTTGCGGCATATTGTTCCGGTACTTGACATTCTGAGTTCAAATCAAGCAAGGGTTAACTTTGTTTTAAAATAAAGTACCAGTTGCGTACTGGAGTCGATGTAATAGTCTTTCTTCTCCCCTCCTCGTGCCTAAATTACAACTAATTATAGTAGTAGTTCAGCAGTAGTAGTAGTAGCGGCGGTGGTAGTAGAAGTAGTGTTAGTGGTGGTGTTCTTGGCACAAATTCTTCATAACCAGCCAGTAGTTTCTGTCCCACGCGTGTGCATACACATGGATACACACACAGATATACCCCCACACACGTACGCCCACCCACACATTCTCACAAACTCCTTCATATATTTTACACATATTCTACATACATTATTCTGCACACATTATTTTATACACATTATACAAGGGCGGTGGATTGGCAGTATCGGTAGAGGGTCGGGAGCCATGCTTTGAAGCTTAGTTACCTCCCTTTATGATCTGAGTTCAAATCCCGCCGAGGTTAACTTTGCCTTTCATCCTTAAGGGGTCGATAAAATAAAGTACCAGTAATGTACTGGGTATTAGATGGGTATTAGCTGGCCTTGTGCCAAAAGTAGAAACAATTATTTCTATAACAAACATCACCCCATTGTATGAGTGGATAGATTAGTTCCACTCAACCTTGACCAACGTCTAAAATCTAATCTCCATATATTATCAGTAACACCATATAGTAGTGGGCGGTGAATAGTGGTGGTCGTGGTGACAGCACTACTGTTGCTGTTGTTGTTGTTGTTGTTGTTGTGGGTGTTTGTACTGGGAGAAGCCAGGATGGTGTTGGTGAGGCATAGATTCATTCATTGCTTTACGATGGCATAAAATCTCAACCTTGATATTGTTTTTTATATAATTCTAGTTTAACTCTCATCCGGACATTGTATCTCTTCAAATATTATTAAAGAGTTACAGCCCTTGCCATTCTGAGTTCAAATCCCGTCGAGGTTAACTTAGCCTTTCATCCTTACAGGGTCGATAAAATAAGGTACCAGTAATGTACTGGAATAATTGCTGGCCCTGTGTCAATAGTAGAAACAATTATCAAATGTCTACTTGAAAAACATGTCGTTTGAGAGTTAGTTCTTTTCTTATTTTTATTTTTATTTTTATTTTTATTTTTATTTTTATTTTTATTTTTATTTTTATTTTTATTTTTATTTTTATTTTTATTCTTTCTGAGAAGGCCGTGTAGAGACCTCAACACTCCTTACAGTGGGTCCTGTTAGAAGCAACTGTCTCAAATTGATCCGGTTGAATCCTCATGTAAGACCAGCCAAGTTCATGGATGTTATCCAACCATCTTGCTTGGAGTCTACCCCTGGGTCTCCTACTTAAGTTTTGCCCATAAAATCTGTCCAGCGATTCTTTTCCTGAGACATTCTATCCCCATGTCTGTAGTACCGAAGCTATGATAGTTGAACGTTATTTTAACAGATCTCGCGACCATGTAGAAACACTGCTGTTAGGTCACCCACAAAATCGTACGGACAAAGGCTGGACGCCGCATGGCCAGGCCGTACGGACAAGGTGTTGACAACGTATGGCCAAATGATTAAGAAGTTTGTTGGCAATAATGAAGTCCCTTGTTCGATCCTACCGTGGGACATCTTGGACAAATGTCATTTACTATAGGCTCAGGTCAATCCATGTCTTGTAAGTGATACTGGGTAGACGGAAACTGTTGATGGAAGCTTTTTAGGTGGATAATACACGTAATTCAAAGAGACGGTTTTGTTACATACTGGATATTTTTCCCTTCTTCAGTGAACACATTATTTATTAAAAGTTGTTCTGAGTATCCATACACGCCCTTGTTACTCTCACCTCATCCGCCATTGATCAACGTAGGCGGCTATGTATTTTGTTTTCTTTAAGATTTATTTTAAACTCTTTTTCGAAGAATTGAAGTGTGTCTCTGAGTATGTATGTGTGTATTTATGTGTGTATATATTTATATATGTATGTATATGTGTATTTATATATGTATATATTTATGAGCTTGGCTGGTCTTGCTTGGGGATTCAACCTGATCAGTTGGAGACGGTTGCTTCTGACAGGACCTGCTGGAAGGAGTGTTTGAGGACGCTGCACCCACGACTCTCTCAGGAATAAGTAGGCGAAGAAGAAAAGAAAAAACTATGTATGTATGTATGTATTTATATATGTATGTATCTATGCATACACAAACGTACTTTCTTCTATATTTAGTTTAAGTTTATTCCCTTGAACTTGACGAGTTATATAATTTGATATTTAGACAACAATAACTTTAGTCATGTATTGAAATTCGGGAAAGTTTTTCTTTTTTTATTTCACTACTTGTATTAATAGATTCAATTTATTAAATCCGGGTGAACAAACCTCTCGTAAATTACTAATCATTCAATAGGTTGCAATTGCTAGTAGAAGAAAGGCTTACAGCGAAACATTTCTTCAATTTATTGTAATATAAACCCACGTATATGTGTGTGTGTGTGCGTGTATCCCGGGTTCAATCGGAAGTAACCATAGTAAGTAGGGTACTCAATACATAGTAGAGATATACAATATTTAATATAGAAATGGCTTCTACAGGACTAGAACTCTCTCATTCGAAGAAATCATCAGGAAAGCCAATGACGACCACCCATCCTAATCACCACCTTCCCCTATCACCAGAAAACGTATAAATACCACCATGGTGGCTTTCCTGATGATTTCCTTCGAATGAAACAGTTCTAGTCCTGTAGAAGCCATTTCTATATAAAATTTCATTTGTATATATATATATATATATATACACATATATAGAAGTGGTTACACAAGTTAGTTCACCATACCGAGAACACTTGTTCTGGTGAACTAACTTTTGTATAACCACTTCTACCTAACTCGTCCCATGGACTGAGTGCTCTACCACTACGGATATTACCTTCCAGTGTTCTACCACTATATATATATATATAGTTTCTACTTTTGGCACAAGGCCAGCAATTACCCAGTGTATTACTGGTACTTAATTTTATCGACCCCTTAAGGATGAAATGCAAAGTTAACCTCGGCGGGATTTGAACTCAGAATGGCAAGGGCCGTAACTCTATGCGTCAAAGCATGGCGTCCGACCCTCTACCGATACTGCCAATCCAATATATATATATATACGAGGTGTGTCAGAAAGGTTCCAGGACTAATGTCACAAAAGATTTATTTCAAACCCAAACTTCACACTAAGAGTTTTCTCCTTCAAAGTAATCCCTCTGGAGTATGTAACTGTAATCTTGGCTCTGCAGCGATCAAACTTTTTTCTTCATAATTTTATATACATGTCCTCTGTTTCAGGTCGTCAAGCAATGAGCACAGAGCAACGAACAAACTTGAAGTTTCTGGTCCGGTTGGGGAAAACTCCGTCAGAAGCACTGGGATTGCTGCAGCAAGTGTATGGAGATGAGACGATGTCACGCTCACGTGTTTTTGAGTGGTGCAAGATGACCCCAGGAGCCGAAGGCCCTCAAACCAGGACTGGGGTCAACGTTGAGCGCGTCATGTAGATGGTGCGTAGCGATCGTCGGCTGACTGTTCAACTGATGGCAAATGAGCTGGGCATGAATCGGGACAGCATCTGGAAGATTCTCACTAAAAGATTGGACATGCGGAAAGTCTGCACGAAGATGGTGCCAAAACTGCTGAACGATGACCAGAAGGGTCGACGCATGCAAGTGTGCAAGGACATCCTCGAGCGTCTTGAAACCGAACCAGACTTGCTAGGGACAGTCATCACCGGTGATGAGTCATGGATCTTCGAGTACGACCCGGAGGGGACCCGTTTTGAAGACGTGGACGACATCAAAAAAGCCGTGACGACGGAACTGCGGACGATCCCGGAAGAATCCTTCCAGGAGTGCATGCAAGCGTGGCAGAAAAGGATGGAAAAGTGCAATAGACTCCAGGGGGATTACTTTGAAGGAGAAAACTCTTAGTGTGAAGTTTGGGTTTGAAATAAATCTTTTGTGACATCAGTCCTGGAACTTTTCTGACACACCTGGTATATATACATATATATATATATATAATATATGTGTGTGTGTGTGTGTGTGTGTGTGTGTGTATATGTATGTATATATATACACACATATATATATATATATATATATATATATATATATATATATATATATATATATATATAGGAAAAGGTTCAGGACCCCGACGGCAGAGCTCAAGCCGTTTCGACGGCTATTTCAGAACTCCAGAAATAGTCCCGAGATAACCGTCTGGACTCCAGAAATGAGTCCAGAAATAGCCGTCGAAACGGGTTGAGCTCTGCCGTCGGGATCCTGAACCTTTTCCTATTACCCACTCTACTACCCAAAGTATCGAGTACTCTGGTGCGTTATGGTCCACCTGGTTCCTTACCACACTTCCTTCATTATATATATATATATATATATATATATAAATAAATAAACTTTTATTGCAATGGTCTGAAATAATTTCTGTTTAGAACATCTGTTCCCCAGTTTACTGAGATGATGTGGAATAAAGAGAAACGTTTATGGCAGATACGGACAGACCAACTAAATCAGAGGTCAGGTTTATTTTAGCACTGATTCAAGAAGAGATAGCAACTATTAATAATAACAGTAAGAAGAACAATAACAATAATAACAGCAGCAGTATTGAAGGCATTTACTGAAGAAATAGACCGAACTAAATAAACACTTGCTTCTCACTTTCAAGAAATTATCATATATATACATATTGTGCGTTAAGTATTTCCGGAGAAAAGGTAAATGAATAAAAAATGCTCTATGTATTGTACAGAGCTATTTAATTACATAATACACAACACAATGTAATTATTTCAATACCGAAGGTTTCAAGAAACTAGATGATTCTTGCAAGAAACATCCAGTACAATCGTCAGACAAAATAATTTATTGCAAGAATCATCTAGTTTCTTGATACCTTCAGTAATTAAATAATTATATTGTGTTGTTTATTATGTAATTATATATATATATATATATTTTTTTTTTTTTTTTTTTTCCCCGTTCTTTGCCAGGGAACGTTTCCACGAACCAAAGTATCGTCTTCCTGTCTTCCTCCGGTTGCAACGTTTTTTGAAATATTCACTTCTGCGTTCACAAATTGACTTTGCTAGTTTCAGAAGATCCCGTTAAGGGTGAAAGCAGCGATTCTTTGCTTAAACTTTAAATATGTTATTTTAATAAATATTTGCTCTACGGTTCTTATATATTTGATATATATTTATCCTTATCGAGCCCTCTTTGGATTTTAGTCTTCAAATTTATTATTATTACTATATATATATATATAAGCAAAAGGGATATTCAATTTATTGGTAATTCAACAAATATAAATGTTTATAACTTATTCAAAGCACTCGACAAGTTTTCTGGATTATAATATTCAATGATATTAAATAAATGGAAACTATAAATATGGTTTTATAAATATAGTTTCCATTTATTTAATATCATTGAATATATATATATATATATATATATATGTATATATAAAGTATTGAAGTTTCCGTTGAAAATTGAAAAAGTCATAGGAATGAAGAGTGCGCTATGTAAGTTACAGAGCTAAATTTAATGTAATATTATATATTATTATATATTATATATTGTATGGTATGGTATGGTATGGTATGTTTTGTTTTTGTGTTGTGTTGTGTTGTGTTGTGTAGGAACAAGTAAGACCCCGACGGCTGAGTTCAAGCCGTTTCGACGGCTAATTCTGAACTAGTCCAGAATTAGCCGTCGAAACGGCTTGAGCTCAGCCGTCGGGGTCTTACTTGTTCCTATTACCCACTCTACTACCCTAAGTATTGAGTACTTTGGTGCGTTATGGTCCACCTGGTTCCTTACCACATTTCCTTCGTTATATATATATATATATATATATATATATATATATATTCGTTGATAAACTCGCACTGATTGCTTCCAGGTAGAACCTGTGGTGGATTTAAAAGATTCATGGTGATGCTACCTGGAGCAACATGTGGTGGGCTTCAAATATCTTTCTCTATATGTATATATATATATGTGTGTGTGTGTGTGGAGAAGATAGCTCCCATAACACCGGGTCCTCAGGTGTCAGATAGAGGAACGACTTTCAGATATAAAATATATTGAATAAGCAGTCCCGGACCAAATCCCAGGTTGCTCTTTGGCAAGATATAGTACATGGCAGCAGCCACCCGTGTTGGATTATGCAAAGAGCCATTTGGGAAACAGGAATGGTTGTGTTGAAAGGTGAACACCAATAAAGTTCTCCCAGTTTTCAGTACTTGTTCGACTAGTGAATGAACGACGGTAGGAGGTGACTCTGCCTCCACCAGTGGGGCACTGCGCCTGTGAGAGTCTTGGCAAATCATCGTAGTATTTCTACTAATAGAAAACATGACTGATACAAATAACAGCTCCACAGTTAGAGCCTGTGATTTTCCATCCTTGCATGGGCCTGAAGAAAGCTCAATTTCTCCCTATGAAGTTGATGTTCTAAATCCTACAGGACGAGCATCCTCCGATGTCAGAACCAAGAGAATACTATTTGACCAAAGAGACCATGTAACTTCGGCTCTCTAAACTGCCATTCACTCACATCCCACATTTCCCTTATATCAATACCTATAACATGGCAATCGTATGTGTTCAAGAATACCGATTTATCCTCACAAAAACTAAACCAGGCATAATCCCCCATAACATCGGCAAAAGCTTTCCGTTTACTGCATCAGCATAAAAAGAGACATCGGGGCTGCGATTGGAGGAGTTGGTTTGACAATACAAACACATTTCCTTCCTCTACTTACAAAGGTAACCAAAGTCAATGACCGGATTGTCAGAGCAGTATTCAAGGGAAATCCCAAAACTATTATAAGCTGGTATTCATCCCACTAACACCTGCCGGAAGAGGAAGTAGAACATATTTACCATCAACTGAGTGCCACTGACTCTGAGGTATCCCCTCATGCCATGATAATTATTGGGGGAGCAACGCACAAATTAGAGGCAGATTTCCATACCACCAGAGTACTAACAGAAACGGCACGTTTCTAGAAGAATTTCTATATGAACATGATCTCCTAGCTGGAAATACCACTTTCCAGAAACCGAAACGGAAACTATAGTCTTGGAGACACTCAGCTGGGCATCTTTACCAAATTGATTTTATCATTTACAGGATCATTTACAGGCACAGGATTCATGATGGTCAGGCACATACTTCCTCTACGGCCCCAGGGCGAGATCACAACACCATCACAGCCAACATTCAATAGGCACATACTTCCTCTACGGCCCCAGGGCGAGATCACAACACCATCACAGCCAACATTCAATAGGTACATACTTCCTCTACGGCCCCAGGGCGAGATCACAACACCATCACAGCCAACATTCAATAGGTACATACTTCCTCTACGGCCCCAGGGCGAGATCACAACACCATCACAGCCAACATTCAATAGGCACATACTTCCTCTACGGCCCCAGGGCGAGATCACAACACCATCACAGCCAACATTCAATGGGCACATACTTCCTCTACGGCCCCAGGGCGAGATCACAACACCATCACAGCCAACATTCAATAGGTAGATACTTCCTCTACGGCCCCAGGGCGAGATCACAACACCATCACAGCCAACATTCAATAGGTACATACTTCCTCTACGGCCCCAGGGCGAGATCACAACACCATCACAGCCAACATTCAATGGGCACATACTTCCTCTACGGTCCCAGGGCGAGATCACAACACCATCACAGCCAACATTCAATGGGCACATACTTCCTCTACGGCCCCAGGGCGAGATCACAACACCATCACAGCCAACATTCAATGGGCACATACTTCCTCTACGGCCCCAGGGCGAGATCACAACACCATCACAGCCAACATTCAATGGGCACATACTTCCTCTACGGCCCCAGGGCGAGATCACAACACCATCACAGCCAACATTCAATGGGCACATACTTCCCCTACGGCCCCAGGGCGAGATCACAACACCATCACAGCCAACATTCAATGGGCACATACTTCCTCTACGGCCCCAGGGCGAGATCACAACACCATCACAGCCAACATTCAATGGGCACATACTTCCTCTACGGCCCCAGGGCGAGATCACAACACCATCACAGCCAACATTCAATGGGCACATACTTCCTCTACGGTCCCAGGGTGAGATCACAACACCATCACAGCCAACATTCAATAGGTACATACTTCCTCTACGGCCCCAGGGCGAGATCACAACACCATCACAGCCAACATTCAATGGGCACATACTTCCTCTACGGTCTCACGAACAGAAAAGGTTGAGGCCATTCCCCTCTACAGATGTGAGTCATTGTCACTAACAAAATTACTCACAAAGAGGATTAATGGCACATTTACGTGAATGAGAAGGATCCAGAACATATCCTGGTGAACACACGTAGGCAATAAATTGCTCTACGATTCACACGCTCGTCTATTTGACACTATAATGGTGTAAGAAGTTCGCATTAGCCGGACATGAGAATGGTCAATGATCCTGCTAGCAAAATATTTTTTTTTTGGAAACGTGATGTTCTTGAAGATGACACCAGTCTTGAGGCAGGATAAATTTAGAGGGCAATACGAGACGGGGTGATAAAATAAAGTGCCAGTAACACACTGGGTCGATTTAACCGACTCTCCCCTAAAATTGTTGGCCATGTGTCTAAAGCAGAAACAAATATTATATCTATATATAATATAAAAGAGTGATGTTTATTGGTTGGTTGAATCTCTCTCTCTCTCTATCTATATATAATATAAAAGAGTGATGTTTATTGGTTGGTTGAATCTCTCTCTCTCTATCTCTCTCTCTCTAAAGAGAGAGATTAAATTAAAGTGTTAAATATTCATAGAGAGAGTGACGTCCCACAAAAGTCTAGAATCGGCTTAAACTATATATAAAAGTATCAGTTGAAGGTTTAACAGTATTGCGTTAGCTTTTATAAAGTCGTTTTACACCAGTCTTTGATTTTCAGGACAAAGAAAAATTAATACAAATTGAAATTAATCTACGGTGTATATTAATTTAGCTTTATGAGGATAGTGTCATGTTATTATTGACCTAATTCAGATGACAGATTGTCAACCTATTCTCTAAGGCTGCTATTTGCGTTTATTTCTTTTTTTTTATATTGCTTTGTATTGTTTGTTTTTTGTTGTTTTTTTTATTCACGATATTTTCCAAGAAAATTAATTTCATCATGTCACCAAAACATCGGTCATCTATCAGGGGTGAGTTACAATGTCCGCCAAAAGGGAAACTCACGAACAATATAAAAAAGTCTTGGGGATAAAGGGAGAAGTCAACATTGTGACATTCAGCAGAATATGAGACGGGAAACAGAAAGATTAAGACAAGACGAGCGCAACTTTCTGAAAGTGTACAGAACCTGAGTCAGGAAAGAAGATTAAGGCAAGAAGAAAGACAATCGCAATTTTCTAAAAGTGTACAGAACCTG